>JASCZW010000904.1:0-620905 GCA_034211315.2 Aedes japonicus
TTTCATTATAACTTTTTTGGTTTCCTAGAAGTTAAGTAATCGTGATTAAAAATATATAAACTAATATAGCGCACATTTTTGCTGAACAAAGTTTTTAATACTGCTTGTGATTCAAAAGTTATGAGTAATTTTAGCAATAAAGAATGCGTTTTTCTTTTTGACTTTTTAGCTAAAATTACTCATAACTTTGAATCACAGCAGTATTAAAACTTGTTCAGCAAAACGTGCGTTATAATGATTTATATTTTTGGAATTAGGATCAATTAATCCTAAAATGATAAACAAAAAGTTATAATGAAAAACTCGTTTTTAATAGACACCCTGATATAAAGCAGAAAATAGCTCTTCATGGTCGAATGAAGAGATAGAAAAATGGTATCGGAACAGTTGCTTGAAATTATATTTCCTACAAATTTGCTCTCTGACATTACCCTTCTGATGTGTTTCGTTCAAAAGTTAGCAACAGCGCCGTCCTATCGGTGCTTGAAACTACCAAATTATCACCGCAAGATGGACAACTTGTTCATATGCAACATTGTACAAGACACCATGATTCGAAACGTAACCCTTAGAGTTACACTCGCCCGGAAAGTCTTTCCGACCACTGTGAGTCGTTGCGAATCAAAACAAACCCAAAAAAGGAGAGAGTTCCTTCTCCCATGTGCGCATCAGTAAACAGAGTGCACACAATAGATCGCTAGAATAACTATACAAGCCACAGTGAGGCTACATGAGCGTCTTTCCATGCGTCAATTTTTGCCTGCTGATGTGGCGGACTTGTTCCGATTGCTACAACCTACCCCTGCAGTGGGATGTTAGGCAAAGATTGACGTCCATGGTTCGAGTACCATTGGATACATGCCCTTTCGCTCAATTTTCAAAAAACATCTGTTTGATTTACCTACCCTGCCGCACTCTGACGGAACTTTCAACACTTTCTCTTCACATCTTTCATTCTAGCCAAAAAACATTAATGTTCACTCTTGGTGCCTCATGGTGATGAGCGAAAATCTCCTTCTACATCATAATCGTTACTCTCCACGCACGGAGAATACATAACATAACAATTAATGTATACTTAAAAGATGTTCATATATGATTTATCAGCCATTCAAAAATGAAAACATTATAATTCACTAAACAATGATTTTGTCTCTTCGATTTCATGTTGAGTGAGCCACTTGAATTTAAACAACCGCAAACTCATGCATTTCCACTTGAAATTTTACCAAAAACAACCTTTTTACTACGTTATAGGATACAACAGGCCATAGTTGGAACATACAAAAAATATGTACCCAACATTGGGTCTATCAACATTGGGTATTTCATTGTTATTTAAGCTATGTGAACAGTTAGTTTGGTAACGTAACTATTTTCTGCACATCCAGACTGCATGACTTGCTTTATCGATTCAATTAAGCTTCAAATTTAATCAATTAAAGATCGTGGGGATCATCTGTTCAACATAACCAGTGAAATCATGATGCCCCACAAGCTCAAAGAAACCGAAAATTACGCGGAAGTTAACTACTATCAAGATGATGAATATTGTCTCAATTGCTTCGGATTACATTCATCATGCTAATAGCAACATGATTTTTAGATTAACGCTAAATTAATGACACATTTGGTACATAAGATGCCAGAATGAAGGAGCTAGGCTAACATTACATCCCTTACCTATTTGTTTTAGACTACGGAGCCTAATTCACTTGATACAAGATTCAGCTATATGAGCCGTCAGATACATTAATTCCAGTGAAAACTAGATGAACGAACATTGATGAAGCTACTTTGTATCAAGCGATAAAATTCGTAGTCTGGACGGCACATTAATTTTTTTGTAATTTTGAAAAAAATAAAATACCATTTCAACAAGTTTACCGATTCGAAAATATGAACGTCAGAAGGTTACCTTTGCCCAACCATATTTATTACATTACTTAAGCATAGTTATGTTTTATTCGCCAGTATTCTCTACCAAATTTAGTTTATGTACTCAATTATTAGTAACCTCATACCTCGGAATATGTTTTCGCTGGATTTTAATCCCAGTGCATTGAAAATGTAGCTGGATTTTTGATTTTCCGTGACGAAACTCCGTCAATATCGGCCCTTGAAATAACATGTAAACAAAATGCTTGACAAGATTCCCAAAAGGGGTAGGCTACCTAAACCATTTTTAATTTCAGGACAATCGAAGTTTTCGTGTTTTTGTTTTGCTTCGATTAGACATGTATTGCAAAACACTTTGTCAATCAGCAGGCAGATTTTTTTATGAATTCATTTATTTGTAACAGGCTTAAACGAGCAGATTATGTGTAAAACCATTTTTGACACGTTTTAGTGCACCAATTTTTTGCCACATTTCGTTGGTTCTGATTATCATTATGTGTGGTATCAATGTCAATATCGCAATTGATGGATATTATCTCGATATTTAAGGTGGACATTTCATAATTTGCGCAGAAATTGCCAAAAGCCGAAACACGAAAATGAACACTGAAGTTTCTAGAAAGAAACGAAAAAGCTGATCACTGTTTCACACGCACACCCTCTGGATGACACATCTCATCGTCATAATTTGTCATCAGTAATAAAAGCAGGTTTCTGTAGGGCTAATAAACTAAACTGAAGGGATGCATAAACGGTGAAAAATGTCATCGGCGCGTCTCAAATTGCCTGGCGGCGCGGGCAAAAACATGAAGCGGCGCGCTGGTCGAAAAATAGTGGCTGCGGCGGCGCTATGAAATCGTCGGCGGCGGCGCACAGATCTAGTTGGAAAGCCGATTTGGACCGATTGAACCGATCTACACCAAACACTAGTTATCTGTAAAATTCATTCATTAAAAGTAACATATTGACAGGTTCAAATGTCAGAAGATCATTAACACGTTTGATTAAAATAAAAGTTAATCAGCACATTACGCCAGCAGACTACAGTTTCGTGGTGGACTAACTAAAAATTTCTTTGAAATTTAAAATCGATAAAAATATGCCATAATATACATAATTCAAAAACATACATGGATAGAATAATTATAATTAAGGAGTGTATCGAAAATAAGCTATCCTACAAACTTTCTTTCAAATTATGTTGAAACCCGATATTTTATTCATACACAAAATTGATCCTTTATTGTACGAGGTTAAACTTGAACATAATGAAGACCGGATGAAATTTAAATTATTCTTCACGAATTTTCGAACTTTGGATCGAATGCTCTTCATCAAGTTCCGGACAAGTGTTGCCTCGCATTTTTGGACGCTTGAGCCCAAATTTTTGAACTCCTGCATGTTCCCAGCTGCCTTACCAGTCTTCTTGGAGACCTCTTTCACGATTGCCCAGTAACGTTCGATGGGTTGAAGCTGAGGGCAATTTGGTGGATTGATATTTTTCTCAACGAAATCTATACCCTTTTCCGCAAGCCAATTGAGAGTGGTTTTGGCATAGTGAGCCGACGCTAAATCCGGCCAAAACAGTGGAGGTGTACTATGCTACTTATATAAAGGCAACAATCTCTTCTGGAGACACTCAGATCGATAGATTTCCGCATTTATAGTTTCGGTAGTGTAAAAAATGGTTGACTTCAAACCACAGGAACATATTGCTTGCCATACCAGTACCTTTCGACCGAATTTCTCCACTTGAATTGACCTGTCCACATCGCTCACATCCTCTCCAACGACGGCAGTAAAGTATTGTGGACCTGGAAGGGTTTTAGAGTCCTCCTTACATAGGTCTCATCGTCCATCAAAAGGCATGCATCCGGACGCTGCAAAGACGCGAATACAATTGCCGGGCCCTTGTTGCTGCTCGCTTCTTCTGTTCTGCACTTTGTTTCGAGATTTTCTGCTTCTTGTAGGTCTTCAGGTGGTTTCACCCTTGATACGCTGGATCATTCCGACACTTGTTCCTGCTTTTTTGGCCAAATCACGTATTGACATTGATTTGTTCTTCATGATTAGAGATACCACTTTCGGCTCCAGTTTCGGGTTGGAAGAACCGGGTTTTCTGCCTCTTCCTGGTAGCTCATCTAAAGAATAGTGTTCCCAAACTTATTAATGATGATTTTAACACTCGCATGATGAATTCCAAACCGCTTCGCCAATTTTCGCGTAGTAATACCCTTCTCACTTAGCCATGTGTCCAGAACCTTAATTTTCACTTCCTTTTCAATACGCGACATTTTGAAAACGCAGAATTTGAACCGCACAAACAAGTAAACAAAAGAAAGCTGACAGTCAAACGCACAGCATGCAGTGTTCAGAGCATAAAAACCATCACAAATACATGCGTACAACGCAAATGTATGTGGATAGCTTATATTCGATACACTCCTTATATACATAGAATAATTCCTTAGAAGCCCATAGCGTGTGCAAAATTAATTTATAACTGTTTTAACCAGAAGTTCATTAAGTAGGTTCATAGGTCCATAAACCAAACGTTAGAATATGAACTGAATCTTTAAAACTTAACTCATTCCATTTTGATTAGCTGCTAATCTTTGGTTGAGAGCGATGTTCATGATAAAAAATAAATATTCTCATAATGTTTTAAACAAAAACCAGTTAATTATTGAGAAGCTTCCAGAAGCACTACATCAGCTTTCTTTTATTGACATAACTAGTCAGTGCAAGTTAAAAATAACTCATCGGCACCATTTCCATTGCTTTACTTTAGGCCATAACGTTGTTCTAAATCACTGCTTTGCAACACAACTTATAACATTTGATAGTATTACAAAAGCACAATGTCAAATTACAAATAGGCTTGATCACTTAAGTTTTTTCTGTCACTAATGTCTGTCTTTCACAATATTATCCCTAATTTGTTTTACAAGAGATGTTAATGAACCATTGAAAGAAATAAGCTACTTGGGACAGGTTGTCAATCAGCCGCCGGGATGGCGTGCTATTGTGAAATTTGGGACTATATTTTAGTCTAATCGAAAAGACATATTCTCAATAAGCAATTTGCACACCTGTATTTATTTCATCTCAATCATCAATCGATGTCAATGAAGTGAAGGGCTTTCCGTAGATATTTACCTAAAATATATTAATACAAAGTACGATGTGCCTACATATCAGCTTCGGTATTCTCCAGTTCGTTTGAAACTCATTCGAAGTTAAAATGTAAAATTCGGCAGACATCATAAATTCATTAAATATCACATATACGACATCGTACTTACCGCGTACCAAGGATTACGATTATTACTTCGATAATGGTCCCATATGTGGGGAGTGCAAGTTTCCAGATTTTCACCTTTCCATCCACTGAGTCAGAGAGCAGAACGATGTTCAGCGGCTAAGAAATTACCATATAAAATGAAAAAGTTTCTACAACCACCACCAATACAAACTACTTCACAGTGAGCTGCTTCATCAGTCTGAACGGTCGCGCACATTCTTGTTTACATCAAACGGGTGGATAATGCTTCATCAAAAAAGATTACACGCTTCAACATTAACAACTTTGCCTATATGGAAGTTAGCAAACATACTTAATTTTTGAGCTTGGGTGCTGGCCATAAAAAAATACCACAGTTTATAATCCGCTCATATTAGTCTGCTGCAAGTTTTAAGAAGCACCACAGAGTTATGAAACACTCAATTAAATATTCAGGCGAAGGATATGAACATCATGCCGAGACTTTAGCAACATACTTGTTGCATGGTTGTGGTGTGGTAGCTCCTTACAATCTAAGTCATTGAAGAATTATGTTTGAAGACGACTTTTTGGATGAAGAAGAAAGTAAAAGAACACTCACCGGAGAAGGACGGGCCATTTCCAGGTATGTATGCAAACTTTCAAGTCGATAAATAATCGATACTGCTTGACTGTGTTCTGGGAATCGCATCTTTTGTTTTGCAAAACATTAATTTAAAACTTTCAAATATCGGCCATGTTGGAGGCTATTAGTGGATTCTATCAACAATCACATTAAGCATTGCTTATTTTGAAGCATTTATTTTTGATTAACCATCAAACAAAATTATGCAGATTTTCATATATTGAACAATGGTTCCAAGCACCAGGTATGGGAAAAATTCATTCATTCATTTGATTAAACCTGATACCTATTCATCTTTGGTTCTGTCTCGAACAATCAACATAGTTAGCATACAACTGGCAATGGTGAGATAATGAGATGAATCATTTTCAAAATACATCGATTATAAGATCGGCGCATTGAGTGAACGGACAGTAATAGTGAGTGGTCAGGAAACTTTTAGAGAGATCGAAATTCTCACTCAGCTGGGTGAAAACCATGCTCTCTTTCAAGCAGATTGTCGATGAGTACACACTACCAAAATCTCGTGTAAATTTCTGTCCCTGAGACCGACACATGCAAGCGTCCTTTAGCGCATAAGAATGTGTTGAAAGAGATGAGAAAATAAATTCAACCGAACACATCTTTTGTCGAATTGCGTATGTTTCAGTTTCAGGAGACATAATTGTACACGAAATCTTTCTTTACGTTCCCCGACTTTACGTTCCCGGACTATTAACAAACATGGATTAGGTCTCGTGTAAAATTCATACTTTCTAAGTGTGTAGCGAACCGTTCACATTTTCATCTTTTCGCCGATAATTCATTATACTTTCCCTTGCATATGCAAAAATATCTCTCTCCAAAATTCAACGAAAACATTTTCTCATGTCACATTTTCCACTGAAACCATGATACCTAGATCGTATACGAGGAGCAAAAAACCGAAAATAAGGCCAAGCCGGTGCACACTCGTACCGCCATGGACCATCATTATCGAATAATAATATTAGAATAAAACAAGCATGAAGACTAGTGCATTTTCAGGTGTCAAAATGTAAGTGAAAATAATTATCGGCATCTAGGATTCACTGAAAAAGAAACGATTTATCAGCTACTCATGCTCTCCGAAAATTATAAACCACCGTTGCTTTTCTCGCGAAAACTGCTGTGAGTGTATAAAAGTCTCTCGCTTCTCACATTCTCATCTGTTTCTCCAAGCGGGTGAAAAAGGACGCTTCTCTTCTCAAGTAGGCGAAAATTTCGGTCTCTGCTTTCAGACGTGAATGAATCACCTGCAGAGCAGGTAGAAAACAATTTTGAATGAGTCAAACTCCACTCACTCTTCAGAATGCATTCTCTGATTCAGTTCAAGTGTAGCATTATTCATGTTTTCTTGGCGATTTTCTTCCTTTATGACTGTGAAAAAGTCAATGTTTGCTGTTGACCATAACGAACATAAAAAGAATAGCAATCGTTTTCTTATAATTACATACGGTTACTATAACCATTCTGGAGCATCGCAAAGGATCCAGATTTGCCGAACAAAGTATGGAATCCAGATAGTCAACCAAGCCTCGTGATTCATATTTTTGTTTGGTATATACGACCAATAATATTAATCCTAGTATTGTCATTAACTTCAACCGTGTGGGGAAGGCTAAATCTATCGAAAAGCGGTTGAGCGGAAGCGACACGTTTAGGACCAGAATTGGTGCGACAGTAAAAGGAATAATGCTAGAAAGTAATATAAAGAAAGTAAACAATATACACTGAAAATTTATTTTCGTAGATTAGCTTTCACTCGTTTCGTAAACATGGATTTTGTACATAGAACAAACGTCTCGTAAATTGTATGAAACATTTATATTGCTTGTTATCGAACAAAATGCTAACATTACACCTTTTTTGTACAATGCACAAAATGAATTTTGTGAAGACTAACCAATCGCTGCTTCTCTTCGATCGAACTCGCTCAACGTTGGTGTTCCTGCTGTGATGGCGGGAATCATAAATGAATCGCAAATATAAATGAAAGTGCTGTCGAGAGTTAGAACCTTATGCACAATAATTAAGTAACTTTACACGAGTCAAAATGGTTTAGTGAGATCAACCACGGACTCACTATCAGCTCTTCCCAAAAATATTGGATCGAACCCCAAGTCAGAAACATTAAAAAATAAAACGCTAAATAACTCCTCGTGGTTGCGCTTTTTTTTCAATTATATTTTAAGCCGATAAAGTGAATCTGTCAGTCGTTCATGCAACAACCAAAGAGACGTTTCTTTTTATTGGTAACAAATTACTCGTAGCTCTTTGTATTGTTTTCGTAGAATGAACGAATATTCTTTTGTGTTAACAAATGCTTAGTGCTTTGGCGCGTGTGGCATTAAATACGAAGGAAGCTTTTTAGAAAGTACAAATCATTTTCATTGCAGAAAACAACGAATAGATTTGTTAGTTCTTCCTTTGACTTCGTAATATAAACTCAGAATATCATGTAGCAAAGTTTTGAAATAACTTCAGTTCCAGCTAAATTTTATAATCTACGAAAAACCGGAGCTTAAAGAACTGAAACGCTATCGGGATTTTTTAAGAGCCAGGAAGAATATTCAAATGGCGTAATTCTAGACTGACGCTTCAAAACGACGAAAATGTCTGTTTAAGGGGTAGCCTGACAGTTTGATGTTTTCCGTGAGATGGGTGCAGTTAAAGAGCGTAACGAGAAGGTGGGGGTATTTTAAATCCTCTTTTTTCATTTAATAATACATGAGCGGACTAAAGCTTTCGAAAATAATAATTCAAACGTCGATGAGACAAAATTCTCAGCTCACTCACGTAAACTATCAGAAACGGCAATGATTTTTCAGACCCCAACTAGATTTTGGTGGTAATTAGCGTGGGCGAGTTGATTTTTGCCACATTCATGTATGAATAAGCTGATTCATCTATTTGAAACGTATATGCGTAAGTTGCATGTATGTTCCTATGTAAATAAGCTGTAAAAGAGGTCATGGAAGCAAATTTGAGTGCAGAACCTTGATAAATAGATAAGTTTGTGAGTGATAGTTTTTTAAATTTAAGATTGTTTTATTAAACGAAACCAGTTTATTTTTCTCTAGTATATCAATTAAATTCGTAGAAGTTTAGCAAATACAAAGCAACCGAGCAAAACAAATCTTAAAAATATTAAAATTTAATTTCGTTGTTCAAAGCTTTAGAAACCTTTTCCAATAAATCCGAGTTAAGTTTCAAGACAAGCAAATTTTCCACAGACTTCTCAGTCAGTCGCAGTCGATGATCTGTGAGAACTAGTTTGAGGCCACTTCTGCCGTCTCGACGGAAACCTGAGTAGAAGGAGCCAATAAAACTACCATTGCCAATCGGTGAGGGATCGGAGAGGTAATTTGCTTTGACTCCCAGTACTTAAGTCTGTTGAATTGAGCATTGGAATCAGAACCATCTCTAAGTTTTATTAATTGCACTTTCTCTCGTATCTCTTGTTCCTTAGTCTGAGAGAGCATTGATTCATCTATAGAGTGCGATACCCCCAAAAAGAATATCGTCTTCTTCGAAAAAAGAAGATGTAGATGAATCAGGTTCATTAGCAACCCTTTCAATTTCATTGATCCGATGATATAGCTGGAGCAGAAATTTCTGTAGTTATTAAAAAAAGACTAATAAAATAAACTATCAATATGCATATTCCAATTTCCAATTTTCCTAAGCTCTTCTTACCTAAACCTTTTCTTTGCCATCCGTTGAAATGCGTTTGGAGCCCATGAAATTAAATCTTGGGTCCAAGTACATACGCGCTTTGAATTGCAGTGTGCTAACCAGTTGTTGTGATCTCGTTTTGAAAGCTTCTAATAATCATTCTTCGAGTTTGTTCGATTTCAATTTATCCAGTTGTGCTTGACATTGCAGCCAATATGTCTGACAATTGGCACTAACTCTTCTGCAGTTTTAGCGTAAGAACGAATGCAGGCTCAAAAGCTTCGCAAAATTTTTCAATAAATAGCCATTAATGAGTAAGATCTGTAAAATGAACAATAAACAATTAATTCAAAGAATATCACAGAAAAGTACTATACAAGATGAACATAAAGCTTACACAAATTTAAAATTAATCAAAAGTTTACCTCACCTGTTTCAGGGAAGCTAGTTTTTAACACGCTGAAAAATTGGCGTTGATTAAGCAGAGATGCCATCATGAGAAATTTTCCATTCCATCTTGTGTCTTTGGCAATAGGGAGCAAATGAGCATCATGCGTTTTGAAGGTCTTATGGTATTCGCGATGTCGTAGTTTTACCACTATTTTCTGCATCCGAGCGATACGTTCTTTATAGGGTTTTATAACAGCTAGCTGAGCCAAATGCGCAGCGCATCGCGTACGGTTGAGAATTTCCATGATTTTGCAGCAATCGTCCTCTTCATCTGGTGGTACGAAATTGTCATCCCCTTGTTTGCCATTAGTAAAATCATCTCATTCCAGAGCGCTATCTGAGTGAGGGCTGACTTCGTCTGTTGGAGGCAGCTCATCATCGTCACTAGTTACGTCTTTAGTAACATCAGGTTGCTCAAACATGCGACGCACTTCTTCATTAGCCATAAGCATGTTAATTGATGGACTGTTTTCCAAGTTCGATTTCTCTAGCATTTCCTTCAACAATCTTACGGTCGCAACCATATTACTACCATTATCGTAGGCAATGGAATATACCTGCTTCATATCAACACCGTACTCCTTAAGAACATCCTTACTTATATCCAATAATTTTTCATTCGTTTGAAGGCAACGCATTTTATGTACAGCTGAAAAAAAATGATGTTTTATCATTATTCCTAGGGTAAGCTATAAGACCTTTAGTGAACATTTTTTCTAATGGTTTAAAATGACAAATATCTGGGAATCTGTAGTATTTCAAATGCAACATCATTGATTGCCGCCCACGGAAACTAACAGCATCATCGTGTAAAATATCTGGGAACATCAGGTAGGGAGACTATGTTGTTGGTTTGCGTGGCTGGGCTTCAGGTTGCAGGGAAACTCAGCTCAAGAGCGTTTGTAATTAGCTATTTATTGTTAAGCCAGACTTGGGACATTTGGGATTTTCTACTTGATAAAGCTTGTGACTCACTGGTATGGAACTATACTTTCTTGTTTTACGGAAAGAAGTTCTGGAATTGATGATTAACTTAACATACCTAGATTTTGGATCACAATTGTGCCACTTTGATAGTACTGAGCATTAATACTAAACACTTGTCGCTTTCCACGAGAGGCGCTATCGATTTTAAGGCTGTTCACCGTTTTGGGCATTTCCTCCTTAATTCTGCTGCGTGCCAGCATAGCACTTTGGTCAAGGAGGTTTGTAATGGTCTTCGTGTTGAGGGTAAAACCAGCTGCGTCGTATAGTGGCCCAAGTAGGATGTCCAGCAGAGTACCCAACATTACTTTCTGTTTATTTGATTCCAAGAAAAGTTCTTTGGGTTACTTTTTCGCAGTCGCTGAGTCGGCAGAATCAGTTACAAGTGACGACAATCCTAGCCTATCATACACAATTGGTAGATGAACCTGGACATGTCGCTTGAAATTACCTGCTCGTATGTGCATTTGTTGTCAGCAATGCACTTGAATTTGTCATCCTGCTCACGAATAACTTTCATTTAAATGGATTTCTAAGTTTACTTTGAACGTTTCATGCTGAAAAAAAAACAGTATTTTAATGAAATAGTTCCTCCGTATTTCAATAATCGTTCCTTACTTGTATTTTTTCACAGCGATCGAATAAACGAATGAAATAAACGAATTGAATGGAATGATTGGACGAAGAATTATTGAATAATGAGGATTGAATCAAACAAATAATTATCGAGTTTCTCGTGAGCTCAAACAATAACATTCCAACCTGATTCAGTCACTGCCAACCGTCATTCCGAAAAATGAATGATTGAGTGAATGCCCGTTGAATGCGGATGAATACAACTGATGCAATTCTTTTCCGCTGATTCCCCGAATGAACTTAACAACACGCTAAGGTGAATACTCTCTCGCTCTGGCTCCGATTGATTTTTTCCCATACCTGCCTAACACAACGTTAGTAATTAACTTAATTACTGGATTGGCTTAAATCGCATTCATTGGTGCCAATTAACAGGGATCAAGTCACTGTTGCCACCTCTCAATAATTTTCAAAATTAAAGTTTGCCTCGGCTGACAGTCTTCGTTCGCCTTTATCGCTAAATCGTTCATCGCTTAGAACAGCAGTTTGAATTGATATTCATATCGATCGCAACTTACAAATGAAAATTCAATCGCATGTTGCACAACAACGAAATGCTAAGCTCATCATTTTGTGCTAATCTCCCTTTGAAATCTCTTTTATGCTAATTACCTTCCTCTGTGTCGCACTAACGAAAGTTTCAGATCACTCCAAATGTTTCTCTCCGGTGGCAGTTGTAGTTCAGCTAGTTTTCGTCTTGTAGCAGCCGAAAAAAAAATAAATGCAAAACAATAAAAGTACCAATAATTTCTTGTTACATTAAATATTCTTCTCTTGGCATTTTCTTTAATTTGGTTTTAAAACCACCATAAGCTGGCGGGATGAACTGTCTGCAGCACTTCACATGCTATGGCTAGAGGCTTTCAGTCCCAAAACCCACATTGACTGCTACCGCAACTGGAGAAGATGCTTTCGTCCCAGAAAACGGGGGATAACGACTGGTAATAACCATTATCGTTTATTCCATTATGAGAAATATTTAAATAGGATTTTATCAACGAAAAAGGATGACTCCGAATGTGTAGCAGGACTGACTTCCATGCCATCCGAAGTTCACATATATGTGGGGGTTTCTTTACGTATAACCCACACGGCTAGGACTTAAACCAGGATAGTTTTGTCGGACCGTACATTTGATACACCAATGAAACTCTCGTGTTAGTAGAGCTAACTAACGTCAAAACAATACCCATTTCAGGCTGCTTGGAATGACCCATGTGCAACCATCTGGCGGCACTCTCTATGCACAATTGTGCTAGTGACACTACCCTAGCAAAGGAAAATAACAAGCTGATATCATATAAGTAACATTTCCGCTGTTATCGCACAACGAATTTAGTTATCACTATTGGCAAATTTTTTTATCATATGTTATCATTTTGAACACACTATTTTGTATGAACGTTATAAGTTTAATTTTAAAACTATAAATATTTCCAGCATATTTGAATAAGAAATTTTGCTTTTAATCAAAATATTTTTTCAGTTGTTAGCATGAGAATTTCATTTCAAATTGATAACATCATTTGACACTATTTCAATAAATTTGCTAACAATACAGGATTTGTTATCAAGTTGTTCGCAGCGATAACAGAATAAGTTATTATTATGATATTCAACGAGTATTTCTTTTTTGATATTCATTCTGTTATTTTGAATGTTTATTCAGTCTGAATGATAACATATTCAGGGATCAAAAAATGATAACCTGGTAATAGAACTTGTTATCAATTTTGTATAATCCTTTGCTCGGGTAGTCATGGATTGGTGAGGATATGATTGGCAACGTATTTTTATTATTATTATTATTATCTGAAATTCATCTATGAGTTTAGGGATTTTTTACTTGAAATGTAATATAATAGAGAGGGACACTACTTCGTCAGCAAACCCGTTCCCGTCAATCATCGCTATTACTCAGCCGTATTCAAGAGAAACGACTTGATGTCTAGAACTTGGAATCTCGGGCTGTGATGAAAACAATAATTCACAAAGAGAAAAGGTTGAGAATTGCATAGATGCAAGCAGTGAGAAGACGTCAAATTGTTTTCGGGGAATTTTCAATTATTTGTATGCTGGTCAGATGCTGGTCAGAGAAGAAATTTAATATTTTGACAAAAAATTTCCCCACTGATAAAAGAAATCAATGGCTGCTTGAACGGAAAAACTGGCATTGAAAACTCGCCTCATGAATCCATCGCGATTATTTCGAAGAGGAAGCCCTACCGAGTAAAATGTTTGACGGTATCAAAGAAGTAACAAGTTTTGTGACCCTAGATTCATTTTCATTCAGCTTAGAAGCTGACAATGACGGACAACAAATTGTCTTATTAGCATGAGAGATTTCGTTTTCACATGTTATCATTTATAATATACTATTTTTAAAGGAATTTACTAGTTATACACAGAACTTTGAAAATTACATGCATATTTAAACAAAAAAAAATGCTTAGCACCAAAAGAATTATTTCAGCTATTTGCGTGAGAATTCGATATTTGAATCAACAAGATTTGAAACTACCTTGTTCAATAAACTCGCTCCCATTACAAGATTATAAAACAGACAACTTTAATTATATTCAACTTTTATATATTTGCTATCCCTTTTGTTATTTTGGCTCTTTATTCAGCCTCAATAAACAATGTTTACCTGATTTTATTTATTTTTACCAATATAAACTTGTAGAGGAAGGGTTTTTCCTTCTAACATTGTGCAGACAGTTTTTATGCTACCACAGCTTAAATTTTGGATCTAATTTCACGGATGATCGTCTTTCCTTATGACAAATCTAAATCCTTCCTTCTAGCGAAAATATACTATCGCGATTGAACCATCTGTGTTAATGAATGATTTAAAATTCAAATGAAAGCTGATTCCCCAAAATAATAGTTTGCAAAATAAGGGGTTCTATTCAATTATATGACGAAATTATTAAATTGCGGAAAAACGAAGCTTCTGATACACGTACCTCTAAAAACACTGAGTTTTTCAAAGAGATAACGAGGACCATTCTAGATTTTTTTTAAAATGAGAAGAAATTTATCGCATTTTAAGAAAAAATATAAAAAGAAAATCATGAAACTGATGATGAAAATTAGAAACTCATGAATATCGACTAATATTGAACACGGGCCGGTGTGGCCTCTGCTGTATACAGGAGTTGTCTCCATTGTATTCGGTTCATGACTGTACCTCGCCTGCCTCGCTGTCAGCGGAGCGCAGGTCGCCTTCTTCTTGTACCCGTCAGTTCGTTTTCGAGAAATGATTTTAACTGGGCTGTCATACGATATTCTAACGACATGCCCAGCCCATCGTAGTCGACCGATTTTAGCGATGTGTACGATGGAAAGTTCTCACAGTAACTGATGCAATTCGTGGTTCATTCGCCTCCTCCATGTTCCATCTTCCTGCACTCTACCGTAGATCGTACACAGCACATTCCGTTGAAAGACACGCACCCCTGGATGGTTCTCTACTAGCAATGTTTCTTGGCCGTAGAGAACTACCGGTTTTATTAATATCTTGTTGATGGTCAACTTTGTAGTTCGGTGAACTTTGTTCGATGTTAGCGTCCTTCGGAGTCCAAAAAAGGCACGATTACCAGCCATAATATGCCTTTGTATTTCTCTGTTGGTGTCGTTATCGGCGGTCACCAATGAACCGAGATACACGAACTCGTCTACTACCTCGATTTCATCACCGTCGATCTGAACTCGTGGTAGTAGGCAAACATTGTTTTCTCGTGAGCCGCTTCCCTTCATGTATTTTGTTCTCAAAGCATTAATCGCATGCCCAACCCTACCTTCAGCCTTAAGTCTGATGTACGTTTCCACTATCATCTCAGCTACGTGCTACGATATCAACGTCGCCGGCAAAGCCAAATAGTTGGACAGACTTCCTGAAGATCGTGCCACTTGTGTCTATCCCAGCTTTTCGAATCTCACCCTCCACTGCAATGTTCAACAACAAATACGACAATCCATCGACATGCCGTAACCCTCTCCAAGATTCGAAGGGAGTCGAGAGTGTCCCTGATACTCGGACGACACACATCACACGGGCTCCCCTTGAAAAAATCAATGCTACAAATAATACAGAAGTTAATAAGGACCGGAACAATTGGCAAAGACCTAGACGGACCTAAGGACTACGATTGGAAACTCGAAGCATGGAACTGGAAATCGCTCTGCTTCCCTGGCTACGATAGAATAATCTAAGACGAACTTCAACCACGTAACTTAGATGTCACTGATTTCCTGTACAGGACAGAAGGTTTGGAAAAGCGGGCATCGAGCGGCTAAAGGGCGAACACGAAATTATTGCGACACATTCAACAGGGCATAACTTTCTTACCATTGGGTAAAAATCAACCAATTTTTGCACACTTTCTAATTGATGTGTATTGTTTACATGCTGTCAAACTCGAAGTCGTGTTTTTCGATTCAACTAAAATGGAGGTGAACCAACGCCAGTCGAGAGAACAAATTCTTTCCAAACACCTTGAATTTCCTGACCTGTCGCACCGGCAGTTGGGAAAAATGTTGAACATTCACCATTCAACCGTCTCCAGAGTGTTGAAGCGGTTTCAGGAGCGGTTGACGTTGGACCACGGCAAAGGAACTGGAAGAAAACCGGGACCGGAGAACAAAAAGACGGAGGGAAAGGTTAAGCGGATGATTAAAGCAAATCCCAACGTCTCAAGCCGTGATTTGGCTAAAAAGATCAGCATGTCACAGAGCTACGTCCAGAATGCAAAGAAGAGAGCTGGACTACATACATACAAGGTACAGAACTTCCCAAACCACGATGAGCGGCAACAATCGTTGGCTAAAACTCGGGCACAGAAGCTCTACGAGAAGATGCTGACAAAATATGGCTGCTGTGTGATGGACGACGAAACGTATATAAAAGCCGATTTTAAGCAAATTCCGGGGTTGGAGTTTTTCACCAAAAAGAGCAAGTTCTATGTGGACGACAAATTTAAGAAGAAAATTTCGAAGTTCGCCTCCAAATATCTCATTTGGCAGGCCATCTGCTCTTGCGGACTGAGGAGTGAGCCTTTCGTGACAAAGGGCACAGTAAATGGCACATCTGAGTGCCTCGAGAAGCGCATTTTGCCGTTCTTGCAGCAGCACGACGAAGCTCCGCTATTTTGGCCAGATTTGGCATCATGCCACTATTCTGAAAGTGTCCTGTAGTGGTATGAGGCCAATTCTGTCCATTTTGTTCCAAAGGACATGAATCCGCCAAACTGTCCGGAGCTGCGCCAGGTGGAGCAGTACTGGGCAATGATGAAGCGGGAACTTCGGAAGAGCAAGAAGAAAGTCAAAGACGAGAAGGACATGTTAAGAAAATGGAAAAAAAACTGAGAAACTGGTACCGGATGACACTGTAAAGACTTTGATGGAGGGCATCAAGCAAAAATGCGTTCAATTTTACACTCAAGGCTCCATCGATTAACTTTTCTTTTGATTTTTGAAGTAAATATATGTATAAAACTACCCTAAAATTTTGGTTTGATTCTAAACATTGTAAGAAAATTGGCATGACATTTTCGGTGTCGCAATAATTTCGTGTTCGCCCTTTAGTTTTTACCAGAGCTGTGGTATCACAAACGAGCTGGACACCGACTATGAAGTGCTGGGCAAAATGCGTCAACGCATGATTGGAGGGTTTCCGACTTATGATTATGATCTGAATTTGGTTGATTCTGAAATGTAAGAAATGTTGTTAAGTGTTATAGTGTAAAGTTCTGTGGTTCTGCGCTTAAACACGTTTTTGTTCGCAGCAATTTACCAAAATCTTGACTCAAGCAATACTGAAAAAGTTGGCTAAATCCATAAATAAATTTTACAACATTTATACAATCTAATTTACTGTTGCCACTCTCACCATTTGCTGCTTGATGATGATTCTATAACAGCAATCTGCTTTTATTTTTGCTGGCCTAATAGTTATTACTCTTGAGTTAGGAAATAGACATAAAAAACAATAAGAAATGTTTATATCATCTATGAAGTAAAATCAATAATACAGTATTATCAAATATAATGATATTGTGAGTTATGATAAAGTAATGACAAACATTGAACTGTACAATCAGACACTAGGAATAATATAAAGCTAAGACACATATAAATAAAGACATATAAAGACACATATAAAGCTAAGATTTGTTAAAATGTTGATTTGTTAACCGGAAATGAAAAAAAAGTAATAAGTGTAGAAACCTACCATAGATTTCGTGCAGCTTCTTGTATTGAAGGCACTAGTTAATTCTAAATCATACAAGGAGAAGAAAGGATCAAAATGATAATTGGACAAATAAGACATAATAATTATACGTATATATAACCTCATAGGTAAATAGATTAAATTATGTTATTGTTAAAATATAAATTACAAAAACAGAAGTACTGATACAAATGGTAATAATAAATGGTTAAGACGACGAATAAACAATGTCATATAAGATAATATATATAGTGAAGGGATATTAAAATATAAACTAAAAATTACATGTGTGCCGACTGCTGTTTTGTTGCAATTTTAGACAAACTCGCGACGAATAGTAGACAACATGGACGACGAGACATATATCAAGGCAGACACCGAACAAATCCCCGGCCTCGAGTTTTTTGTCGGTACGTCCCGCATGGAGGTTCCGGAAAATTTCCGGAAGAGAATGATGGACAAATTCGCGAAGAAGTACCTTTTGTGGCAGGCGATCTGCGAGTGCGGACGGTACAGCAAGCCGTTCGTAACAACCGGCAACATAAACGGGCAGATTTGTCGAGGAATGCTTGGAGAAGCGCTTGCTGCCCTTCCTCCGCTCTCACCGTGGTCCCACTCGCTTCGTGCTATTACGCCAAGCCTGTAATGGATTGGTACGAAGTGATGGGCGTTAATGTGGTTCCGAAGGAGGCAAACCCGTCAAATACACCAGAACTTCCGATCAAAAAGTTTTGGGCGATAATGAAGAAGAAGTTGAAGAAAAGCGGAAAAACATTCAAAACCGATGAAGCTAAGAAGTCTTTAGGTACGAGTGTCTGCCAAAGATTCCATCGAAGCCTCATGTATTGAAGTCACTATATACGTTTAAATAGAAAGAGAGTGGAGACGGGATTAAAGAATTGTTGGACGTAAGAATGTAAGAAATAATGAAAAATCAAGAATAATAGTTATTATTGCCCTGCAAGAGTCAGGTCAGCTCATATTTGGTAAAATATCAATTTGCGTAACAGCAAACGAAAAAAAAAATCAGCAACAAGTGCAAAAGTGTATTGCATATTCAGTTCCAGCTTTTTGTAGCCAAGCAAAGCACTAGATACTTCTTAATAGTAAAAAAAGAAAAAAGGGTCAAAATGATAGTTGGAAATAATTATTAACAATGGTAAAATAATGGCAGCATAATTAATCATCAATTAAAAGAGAGATTTGAGCAATAAAAAATGAAAAAAGTGCCACTAAATTATTAAGGCCTGTGCCAACAAATAATGTGTGATCAGCATTAAAAAATTAGGAATGAGCAATAAAAGATGAGAAAAGATCTTCGGATAATCTAATTGTGACCGGTAAATCTATCAAATAAAGCAACAGCTATTAGTATATGTGCAATTAAATTTGGCAGTATATCCGCCAAATTATGTAATTTGAGCACTAAACTATTCGCATATGTCTTTCAATTTTATTGGATTTTCCCATAAAAACAGTAAAATGAGCAATGGATATTTATATGGTTATTTATTTATCCATTGCTCATTTTACTGTTTTTATGGGAAAATCCAATAAAATTGAAAGACATATGCGAATAGTTTAGTGCTCAAATTACATAATTTGGCGGAAATACTGCCATATTTAATTGCACATATACTAATAGCTGTTGCTTTATTTGACAGATTTACCGGTCACAATTAGATTATCCGAAGATCTTTTCTCATCTTTTATTGCTCATTCCTAATTTTTTAATGCTGATCACACATTATTTGTTGGTACAGGCCTTAATAATTTAGTGGCACTTTTTTCATTTTTTGGTGCTTTTTCTGAATTACTAAGTGCAGGTAAATATTTTAGTCTAAAATAATGTTAGCATAAATCATTAAACCTGTGTTATGATAAAAATGATAATAATAGTGATACAAATGTTGAATTAATATAAAATGTCACAGATAATTGTATATAAAATACAGAGAAGGAATATTATCATACACAATGATAATAAAGATTACATGCTTAATTACATGTCTATATATTGTTGTGCTGTTGCAATTTTAGAAGGACTCGCATATCCATGATGAACCCTTTTACTCCTATCCAAGGTTTTATTTTGACTTTATGAATTCGTAAAATGTTGTTTTGACATGCCGTTTTAGGACTCATTCATATTATCTTGTTATGATCAGTTGAAGAAGCATTTCAGAACCATTTTTCCGCCATTAAATGCATTAAACGGCGAATTGGCATCGAGGGAAGTCACCAAATGACCAAATAGTTTTATAATAGCCATTGCGAAGATAAATTGGCTTTTTGGAGGAACTGTGATTTCTTTCAATCGCCATATTAAAGTATAAGAAATCATTGAAATGAGGAAAAATAAATACACCAAATATTAAATGTAATGCAAATGAACTGTATAAATCGGAGATTCGGCATTGTTTTTGACCAGTTTGAATTCCATCAATTTTCATGAAATTCATGATTAATTAATCCATAATATTTGTTTCAGTTTTGTTTTTGTTGATGTAATCTCGCATATTTTCCAATGCGCATTAATGTTCAGCTTTTATCGGGCCAATATTCACGATAAAATTGAATTGAATGAATCATTGAATATGATTTGGAGCATGATACGCTATATTAAACTTTATTTGTTTTTGTTATTTTGCTTTAAACAAAATTTCCTGGAACACTACGTCTATTTTCTTGCATATTATTTACTGCTAAACAAATCAGAACAGCATAGAATCGAACAAAGCAAAACAAAAAAAAACAACCACGCTATCACAGTAAAGTATGACAGCTGTGGCCATTTGGCCCTATGCAAGTTTTGATGGCAGCCAATAAGTTTTATGAAGGTTCTCAAGTAGTCATAACATCTTTCACTAGAACATTTTCAAAATTTGTATGGTCTTATAAAGGTTTTTTTAATTTGATTTCACAACCGTCTATAGAGTGGGCCACTTTGTACACATTTCGGCTTTAAAGAAGCATAGAAGAGATGTTGGAGGACAAGACAGTTTTGAATGTAGTTATATCAACAAAGCCGGGAAGAGTGCTATACGGCTGGAATAAAACTAAAATTGTTACTTGGGAATGTTATAATGAAAATCTGTTACTAAGCTGGTGACCCATTACATAAAAAAAAAAAAATTTAACTTTACCTTATAGACTGCACTCTATTATGCCTAAATCGTCAATTTTCTAACCGTATAAGAAACAGTAAACATTGTTACGTATTCTAGATCACTTCTATTTACCTTCAGACATTCACACTTTGACAGATGACACATATTTTCTCTGCTTTTATTTTTCTTTTGCTGTTCTTTCTTCTTATTGAAAATAACCACCAACCCTTTTCTTCGTTACCCATTTATATATTATTTAAATTTCTGCTCAGAGAGCAACTATTTATGCAAACCTGCCCTATACACGCAACCAGTGATCACATAGTTTCCACTACCAATGATAATATACTATCATATCATAACAACAATAAAAAAAATAAAATATGTATTTTGCCTCTATTTCCCGCAATGTCCTTCCATGTTATTAGGATGGATCTAAGGCAAGGATGACCCCAAAGCGCGCTGCAACTACAAACCTAATGTGAATAGTAAAATTTTCAATGTGAGTTCCAGGCACACGATACTCTGTAGCAGGCCGGATCGCTGCGATCGCCAACTCCATTCAACCTAACATCCTCCTACAATCCGGATCTTTTGTCGCACATCTTCACAAAAATTCAATGAGAAAATACATAAAAACCGTGATGCCAAAATTGTTGTAAAAAATTTGGAAAAATTAAAAATAAAATGCTTGATAAAACAGGATGCAACAAATTTCTGTTAAAGAATGTGCACACCAAAAAGTAGTCGTCGGAAATGCCCTAATGCAGTCTTCTCCGTGTACGCTTTGCTAATCCGATCACTACTACATGAATATTAATGTATGTGTGCTATGATGAAGACGTCGTTTGGCTACAGTAACCTTTATTCAGTAAAATGGCGTCGAATCAAGAACGCATGCGCGAAGCAATTTTGCACAAAAGAGTTGAAAATCCAGATATGTCGCACGGCGATATTGCCAAGTCATTAAAAATCGCAAAATCGACGGTTACTAAAGTACTAAAAAACTTTCAGCAGCGCTTAACTTTAAAGAGAAAGGTCGGTTCCGGAGGTAACCATGATTCTCGTTTCGTCACGGAGAGGAAGAAAGTGATTAAAGAATTTAAGAAGAAACCGAATATCTCCGTTCGTGATGTGGCGAAAAAAGTGAAAATGTCTCCATCGTTCGTCCAGAAAGTGAAGAAAAGTGCAGGCTTGAAATCATTCAAAGTAAGTGTTGCTCCAACTCGTAACGACAGCCAGAACAAGAGCGCAAAATCTCGATCGAGAAAATTATATGAAACTATACTGAAGGAATACGACTGCATAATATTGGACGAAGAAACATATTGCAAAGCTGACTTTAAGCAGATACCGGGACTACAGTTTTATACCTCGTTGCAAAGAGGAAATGTTGCTGATCGTTTTAAGCAAAAAAAATTGTCGAAGTTCCCAAAAAAATACCTCGTATGTCAGGCAATATGTGGATGCGGTCTCAGAAGCGACATCTTCATCACGACTGGCACTCTAAATGGACAAATTTACGTAAAAGAGTGTCTGAATAAACGACTGTTGCCGTTCATTCGGGAACACAACGCTTCGGTGCTGTTCTGGCCTGACCTGGCATCTTGCTACTATGGAAAACTGGCTAAGGATTGGTACATTGCTAATGGTGTAAATACTGTCCCAAATTATTGCAATCCACCAAATTCGCCAGAACTCCGTCCGATCGAAAAGTATTGGGCTCTGGTAATCTTCGGATCTTCGGAATCTTCGAAAAACGAATACATAGCAATTGATGAGAAAAGCTTCAGGCGTAACTGGCAGAAAGCTGCAAAATTGGTGACGGATGACACTGTGCAAAAACTGATGGAAGATGTCAAACGAAAGGTGCGGGCATTTGGATATAACAGGCCAAATTGACATAACTGTATATGTTTTATATTTGTATTTTTATGAAGTCTTAAATAAATGATTTACTTTTGATTTTCTCATATTTTCCATTTAATACCACTAAATTCCCGTTGACTACTTTTTGGTGTGCACATTCTTTAGTTACACAATAACGATGTACGATGTAAACATAATGAACTGGACTAATTTAAAGTTTTACACATCAAAAATGTATGCGAGTCCTAACCATCAGCTGCTGGTTCTCTGTGTCATTACAGCTGATCTAACAAAAACCGAAAAGCAACCTCGGGTGACCACTCGTGCTTATGCTCTTGTGAAATAAGCAATTAGTTACAAAAGTTAAGGCGCCAACAATGTGACCCGTACCATTGAAAATACTGGTTTTTTTTTAATTGAATAATTGAGCTTTTATCTTTTAAATATCTATATATTTTTATATGTCTTGGAAAATAGACCGTGTATCATATATATAAAAATGACGAATTTAATCAAATGCAGTCGAGCTGAGGAGAATTAAACCGAATAATTGCAGTTCCTTGACAATCTATGATAAATCGAAATACTTTTAGCCGGATATGAATTATACGTAGTTGACTAAACTTAAGAGTAACCCGTTACTTGATCTTTAAATTCCATAACCCCCACACGAAGCTGATGATTGTCAATCTTCAGTCGACAATTGCAAACCCGTATTTGTCTCGAAGGAATCGAGGCGAGCTCCATGCGCATATCACTCGATTCAAGGAAAAAAAAAAGAACCCGAAGGATAAGATGGGTTAAGTGGATGTTCTCAAAATGCATATCAGGTGCCATCCGGGAAATAGGATCGTTTTAGACGCTAAAGACGTGGAAAATTGTGTGAAATAGTTTTTCTCGGTATCCTGGCTCAGCAGCTTTCATGCTTCACTGCAACTCTCTTGGCCCCCTTTGGGGTGTTTCACCACGGAAGGGCGATGGTAAGAGGAACGTGATTTTCCACCTTGGCATCGGCAATGCACATGCAAGGCAGCAACCGGAGTCTCCGATGGATTTTCTACTCTTTCTTGTACTTTTTCATCTCCCAGCACAGGTCTCATGTTCAGAAAACAGCAAAGGTTGATAAAAAATGAAAGACGCTATCAAAAAACCAATTGCATTCTTGTATAAAAATAGACTTGTTAGGTTGGGAGATGATTTTTTCTCATCGTTGATTGCTCAGCATCTTTTAACCAGCGTCGGTTGCAGTAATGAAGAATGAAATAAGGAAAGCATAAGTAGAATGATGGTTGAATAGTATTATAAGATTGCTATTCATTGCAATATTTCTATCCGTGAAGTTAAACGCAACCAACGCTGATACCAAATCGACCTCAAAATACATACGTCTCCATGTCGACTTTCTTTCTATAAAATCAAGATTAAATAGATTTGGACCAGAACGATTTTGATTATCCTTGGTTTCCCTTTATCCAGAGAAGCAAGTATTGTATGCACGGTTCTCTTGTTAGCAATGGTATGAATTCGGCTCCCAGTAGTGATACCCCAAAGTATCGTGTTACTACAAGCCGCCATTTGAAATTATGGCCTCGTCCATTGCCCCAAAACTGAGGGCGTATATATTCCACTCCATTAAAAACAAATTGCCAAAAGTAAACATTTGAATTACGATCCCGGTGTGGTTCTGCCGGAAGCGTGGAAACATAAGTATTTATTTCTCCCTGCATGATTTCGCGATATGATTCTTTTAGAGGCACCATCGCACAGCAGAGAAGAGTCGGAAACAGATGCTACAACAGGAACACAAACAGTCAGTTGCACTCGAATATGCTGCTGTGACCGAGTGTGGGTCTTCTTAAAAGTAGTATCCCGTGACTCAACTTCAGCACGAGCAACGGGAAATGCTTATCCGAAGAGCGGGATGGCGATGCAGCAGGAGGCGAAAAATATAGTTCCACTTGGAGCATTGTGGCTACATAAATTTGAAATATACTTGTTCGTTTCCTTTGAAGGCAAACGTGCGATCGAACGAAGACTAGTTCACAAAATTGTAAGATGAAAACTGTGTATTTCGTTTGATATGAACACGTTTGGTATTGTATGTTGTGAAACCATGTCTCCGAAACAGTCACATCAAACACACCCAACAAAACCCGAGAAATGATGAGACATGAGCACAGATTGGCGGCAACGTGGCACCTCACATTTCAGAGCGTTACTGGTTGGGTGTTTTGAAGCCCAAAATTGCCTGTCACATCTTGTTCCAAATAAGATAAGTTGCAGGTTTAAAGACATCTCCTTGGCATCTGTTCGTGGCATTTGATTATGTGCTAGCGAATCAAAGTAGACTGCTAAGATGGAACCGTTGGCTCAATTTTTTTTCATTTCGTTGTTTTTTTTTAAATTTAATAACGGAAACTTTCATATGAGCACTCTTCGTAAACTGGTTGCAAGGTCTTTTTATGCTCATGCCATTCCCTCATTGTTAGCAGACGCAGCCCTACGCTAAGATTAGAAGACCTAAACTTAGGTTTTTATTTTACATAAAATTAGGTATTGTTGGCAATACCCAAAATATCGGTAAAACTAAATGATATTAAACAGTAATTTTTCAGGCATTCCGGAAATGTTAATTTTCCATCACTGATACACTCAACGAAATAAACTCTCGATATTCATAAGATTGCATTATGATTATTTGCTATAAGAAATCAGAGTGAATTTCATAAATTTGCCTTATGAAATATAATGATGTTGATAAAATAATAACATGAAGCAACCTGGATTCGAACCTTGAACTTTGTGGTTATGGGGCCAGTGACTTGCGCACTAATATATACAAACACCTGTATTTAGGAGAGCTTAAAGGTGTACAAGAACAATGTCTTGTGAAACAAAATCCATTCATAAGTCAGCCTTATGAAATTCAAAAGCAACGTTTATAAGTTGAACCTTATGAGATTCATAAGATTATTTGGTTGAGTGTAGAGGACAGAAGCCACGTGGTCGCCATATAATAATATAGCAAATGTTTCCATATTGAGGGTTTCTACGAAGAGGGCTTGCGAACAACGTATCGACGATAAAGGGAACGGTTGTAAACCTTGTATGCATAGGCAGTACAATTGAACTTTCCAAGTAACCATTAGGCACTAAAAGTGGTACAATATCACCATTATAACTGCATATAAAGCAGCACTTAAATGTCTTGAAGCTCTATATTCAGATATAATACTAATATAATGCTAAGAAAGGCGAAATAACGTGCTAATATAGTGCAGAAGTGACAGCTCGTAAATAGCATTAGTAATGCTATACTAATGCACCTCAACATAACTGTCAGTTTTGATAGCCCGTTTTTGGCACTACTAATGCTATTATGCTGCATTTATAAACTGTCTATTTCCGATTTATTTTAAGAAATGTTTTTTTCTTTTTGCTTCTTCTTATTGATGGTATTAGCAAAATATAGGAGGATAATGCATGCAATAATGAGCTATAAATAAACCACTTAGTGTAAATTCATAGTATTAGTGATGAGCGGGGTTTTTCAAGGGTAAGTCGCTTAGAACAGTGTGCGAGCCACGATGTCTTACACACTAGACAAACATGTTGCCTAACAGCGGCACTTCGATTTTCAATCCATACCACATGTGTGGCACACTGAAGCACACTTTTGACAGTTGAGCTTAAAGAAATATGAAACCAGCAACCTTGCCAATATGCATTGCCTGGTTGCCAGCCTCAGCAGAAAATAACAATTTAGGCTGTTAACACATCGGCACCTTCTAACATTACGGGAACTCCCAGAACATTGCAACGCTTGTTGACACACTCAAAAAAAAATAGCACAGGAGAAAAGTATGCTGAGCGATCCACCCCTTGGATTTTTTAGTATGCGTAAAGTTAAATTTGGTAATTTCAATGTATCAATGTATTTCAATCAATAATTTCAATGTATCATCACGCATGGTTGGACCGCTTCCTTTGCTGCCTGTGCCTGCCAATAAGCGGTTCCAGCATTGTTATAGCTTTCATCTCCGTATCTACGAACGAATTTGAAGGCGGAGGACTGGCTTATGGAAATGTAGTTGTTTCTGGAACCAAATCATCAATATGTGTGTTATGTTTAGAATTATCGTAGTTTCAGTACAATTTAACATTTCGTCTGTAATTTCCACTTTTCAAAGTTTTTTTTTCCACTTATTCTCGTCCATACAGGTTTTTGTCGACTCCAAATTACTTTTCAATGCTTTTGTAAACAAATTCTTAGCATTACTTGATAGCCGTATATTTGCACTAAATGCAAATATAAAGCATGTATGCTGTGAACATGATAAATGCTTGTATGCATTATAACCGCCTTATATGCGCATATAATGCTGGCGATAATGCTCAATTTTGGTTGGAGCTTGAATGCATTTGTACTGCTAATATGAAGCTTGCATGCCTAACATATGCTAATATAGAACTTTTAAGCAACATTTATGCTGATATAGTGCTATTATCGAGCTAAAGCTTAATGCTTATGGTTACTTGGGTTGTACTTACAAATTTCAAGTTTGAGTTGATGCAAATGGCTATTGAACCATGGGGGCTTTTGCTTTGTGCAACACAAAGCGACATGTTCAGCAAGCAACGTGACTGAAGTAAATCACGGCATCGTCAATGAAATCGGAATCATCGATAGATTGCCAATCAAAACGGGAAATAGCAGCATAAATATCGGCATGACTAGCACGGTGATAGTCGTACAATCTGCGAACCATCGGCGCAATCGTCAAACGTCTGTCTGTCTGTCTGTCTGTCTGTCTGTCTGTCTGTCTGTCTGTCTGTCTGTCTGTCTGTCTGTCTGTCTGTCTGTCTGTCTGTCTGTCTGTCTGTCTGTCTGTCTGTCTGTCTGTCTGTCTGTCTGTCTGTCTGTCTGTCTGTCTGTCTGTCTGTCTGTCTGTCTGTCTGTCTGTCTGTCTGTCTGTCTGTCTGTCTGTCTGTCTGTCTGTCTGTCTGTCTGTCTGTCTGTCTGTCTGTCTGTCTGTCTGTCTGTCTGTCTGTCTGTCTGTCTGTCTGTCTGTCTGTCTGTCTGTCTGTCTGTCTGTTCTGTCTGTCTGTCTGTCTGTCTCGTCTGTCTGTCTGTCTGTCTGTCTGTCTGTCTGTCTGTCTGTCTGTCTGTCTGTCTGTCTGTCTGTCTGTCTGTCTGTCTGTCTGTCTGTCTGTCTGTCTGTCTGTCTGTCTGTCTGTCTGTCTGTCTGTCTGTCTGTCTGTCTGTCTGTCTGTCTGTCTGTCTGTCTGTCTGTCTGTCTGTCTGTCTGTCTGTCTGTCTGTCTGTCTGTCTGTCTGTCTGTCTGTCTGTCTGTCTGTCTGTCTGTCTGTCTGTCTGTCTGTCTGTCTGTCTGTCTGTCTGTCTGTCTGTCTGTCTGTCTGTCTGTCTGTCTGTCTGTCTGTCTGTCTGTCTGTCTGTCTGTCTGTCTGTCTGTCTGTCTGTCTGTCTGTCTGTCTGTCTGTCTGTCTGTCTGTCTGTCTGTCTGTCTGTCTGTCTGTCTGTCTGTCTGTCTGTCTGTCTGTCTGTCTGTCTGTCTGTCTGTCTGTCTGTCTGTCTGTCTGTCTGTCTGTCTGTCTGTCTGTCTGTCTGTCTGTCTGTCTGTCTGTCTGTCTGTCTGTCTGTCGTCTGTCTGTCTGTCTGTCTGTCTGTCTGTCTGTCTGTCTGTCTGTCTGTCTGTCTGTCTGTCTGTCTGTCTGTCTGTCTGTCTGTCTGTCTGTCTGTCTGTCTGTCTGTCTGTCTGTCTGTCTGTCTGTCTGTCTGTCTGTCTGTCTGTCTGTCTGTCTGTCTGTCTGTCTGTCTGTCTGTCTGTCTGTCTGTCTGTCTGTCTGTCTGTCTGTCTGTCTGTCTGTCTGTCTGTCTGTCTGTCTGTCTGTCTGTCTGTCTGTCTGTCTGTCTGTCTGTCTGTCTGTCTGTCTGTCTGTCTGTCTGTCTGTCTGTCTGTCTGTCTGTCTGTCTGTCTGTCTGTCTGTCTGTCTGTCTGTCTGTCTGTCTGTCTGTCTGTCTGTCTGTCTGTCTGTCTGTCTGTCTGTCTGTCTGTCTGTCTGTCTGTCTGTCTGTCTGTCTGTCTGTCTGTCTGTCTGTCTGTCTGTCTGTCTGTCTGTCTGTCTGTCTGTCTGTCTGTCTGTCTGTCTGTCTGTCTGTCTGTCTGTCTGTTTGACTGACTGACTCTTTTATACTCGGAAACTACTGAACCGATAGAGACCCTTTTTCTGTCCGGAAGGGGGCTCTCATAGGAATGAATCATAAATTTCAGCATAACTCGAGATCTAATCAAGCAAATTTGGCATGCGGTGGGTTTTGAAGGCAATGATTGTATAGTGGTTTGAGTCCCCACCCCTCACTGGAAGAGGGGGCCCTCATACAAATGAAACACAAATTTCAACCAAATATGAGAGTTATCCTAAACTAAACACTAACTAAAATACAAAATGTGTACTTTTCGGGTAAGAAGCATGTTCTGATAGAAGTTTGAGCCTCTTCTTGGTCAAGAAAAAAAATTCCTTTCGCAAAGTTCGCAATAATTTAATCTTGAATGAACTATGAACTTCACGATTATTTTTTGAGATTCGTTAATTTTTTATAATTATCAGGTGACACTTTGAACTGAAATCAACAAAATTATTTTAATATGTCCAGCTTAAACATGAAGCAGTGCATGAGAAAATAACTTTGAAGCGCTTTATGCGTTGTGCAATGTCCATCAATACCAAGTTCAGTAATTGAGATATTTGTTCCTAATGGGAAAGACAAGGATAGCAATAGGAAAAATACACATGAGCGGGTTTATCTAAGGAATAATTGACTTGCGTTGTAAGTCTTATTTCGTTTCGATGAATGAAAGGAAAGCCTATAAATGCATATCAAAATCATGTTTACCCTCAAAATGCGATTACCTTAATTCTTTTAAAAAAAATGGTTCTTGACGTATGTGCTTGAATGATCTTTTTAAAATCGGCCATTGATCATTAAATCCATTCGAAAAATCTTCGTATCATTCCGATCCAACTTTTTGTCAATTCGACTTTTTATCCATTTAACGTTCTGACCGTTCGGTTTCTAGTTCATTCGAGCTTTTGTCATTTCAACCTTTTGTCATTCGTCGTATGTTCGTTGGGCCTTTTGTCTGTCGACCCTTTGTCATACAATGTTAGCCAGCAGATCGGTAACTTTTGTCACATTTAATTTAATTTTCAAACTCGTTACAAACGATGTAGGGACGAACGGGCCGAGATTTTCGTAAAACTTGTAACCCACTGGGTAAAATGGTTCTTAACTCTTTTCCTTTCTTCCCTGGTGTATTTGAACGATGCCGTTTATTTTCTTGATCTATCATCTTAACTTTCAACAAACCTAAATATTAAAGACGCACACCAAATTCACGGAGAAAGAATTTATTTCTTCGAGTAGTCTCAAAGCCAGTAAAATAAAACACTAACTAGACTCCTCGGGTGTTCTTCGACAGCATTTTCGTAAAAGTTGCATTATTTTTGCCCAGGGAAGTATCCAAAAAGGATCCAAGCATAAACGTCCATAATAAGCGTGCTTGTCCCTGCCGTAGACGATTAGTTTTGAACGACATCCTCCAAACACTGCGTTCAACCAGCCCAGAGCATCCAACATTAGTACTCCATGTACGAGAAAAATCCCCGACGTTTGCATGGACAAAATACTCTCCATTCGACCGCGGATAAAGAATTTGTGGCGCATTTCTTCCTTGTTTCTCTGGTACTGTAGATGGACATCGTTTTCAACATGATGCATCGCGATGAATCCACAGGCGGCAAATGCCACAAAACTCATCATGGAAACCACCGTTTCAGCAATATAATTTATCCTGATGTATCCACAGCAAACCAACAGCAAGAAGACGGTTGAGATCAGTGCCGATCCGACGAAAACTCCACAGAATAACTGTTCATACGGGTACGGGAACGGCTCCGTTGAATTCTGAAAACCAACCAAATGCAGCACGATGCACATTATGCTCCAAACCTTTCCACAAGATAATCGTAGAGTATGTCGAACAGAACAAACAGCACGTCGAACACGGTCACCAGGAATCCAATCAGCCAAATGTACCAAAGAATGAAAACGATTTGTTTTAGCATTTTAAATAGTTGAATCTTATCAACATATCAAATACTCACTGTTTCCATAACTTTCAATCCCAGTAGAGCCTGCTTTTCCTTTTTCAGGTGTTCCTCGGTAAGGATGAAGACTACTTCCCGTCGATTTGACATTTTATTTTTCTCTACTAAGGTTACGGTTTGGCTTGCTACGACTGTAATAGTAATGATCAGCACAAGTACCAAGTAAAGTGTTTTACGCTAGGTTTCACGGATCTATTCACATTATGCTGTATATCATGTAATATAGGGAGATGATATCGATATTACGTTGAGGAGTTCACACTACAGCGAGATGGTGTCAAAATCAAACTTGGGAAAATTAGAAAATCGTTTGTAAACGTTCTGGTGATTGTTTAGAGTAAGTCTTGTTCATGTGTCTTTTATTTTAATTAATGAAAACGAGTTAATATGAGAGTGAGTAGACTAACACCCCGTTCACACTACTGCTTATATTACGTGATATAGACTATCTTGATATCAGCATCTATACATCTAATTTTCACTGGTAATATAGTGTTGTAATTTGATATCAAGATACTCTATATCACGTAATATAAGCTGTAGTGTGAACGTACTATAAATTTGAATATAATTCTTGCGAATACAATGAGAGATATGTATGTACTTTCTTTGCTATAAACGGAAGAGATGGCAACACATAATGAAAATAATAAAACTTCAAAAGAAATCGCTTGCATTATGCCTCCAGTTGACACAGAATCACGGGATAAAGGGTGTCCACGATGAAATTGCCACACTATGAAATTGCTCTAACTTTTTAACCGTTGGGTAGAATTTAATGAAAATTTGGATGGATTTTGTTCATAGTGCATTATTTACATCCTGCAAGTTTTAAAGTCCTGTGATCAAAACTCGCGGAAATGGAGTCGAAAGAACAGCTCGTGCGTGATAAAATCTTGCGCATTCATCACGAGAACAAGGATCTCTCGCATCGTTCCATCGCTAAAACGTTGGGAATCGCGAATTCCACGGTGTCGCGAGTGATTAAGCGGTTCGAGGAACGGTTGACCACCGATCCGAAGCCCAGAAGTGAAGGAAAAAGTATTCCGTACAACACCAAAAATCACAACCGCGAAGTTGGGGCCTTCAACCGAAATCCGAACGCCTCCGTTCGGGATGTGGCTAAGAAACTGCACCTAAGCCGAAGTTTTGTCCAGAAGGCCAAAACTAAGGCTGGGCTTCGAACGTTCAAGGTACAAAAGGCCCCTAATCGTGACGAGAAGCAGAACAAGTCTGCCAAAACCCGTGCAAGGAAGTTGTACCTCAACATGCTGATGAAAGTTGAATGCTGCATCATGGACGACGAAACATATGTGAAGGCCGACTTCAAACAGATCCCCGGAAACCTGTTTTTCACGGCCAAGGATAAGTTCAGCGTTCCGGAGCATGTCCGCATTCAGAAGATGTCCAAAATTGCGAAGAAATTCCTGGTTTGGCAAGCCATCTGCACGTGCTGGAAGCGGAGTGCACCTTTCGTGACCCAGGACACGATGAACGGACAGGTGTACATAAAAGAGTGCCTCCAGAAGCGGCTGCTTCCTCTCCTGAAGGCCCACAACGTCCCAACAATCTTCTAGCCGGATTTGGCCTCACGCCACTACTCCAAGGACGTGCTGAAGTGGTATGCGGACAATAAGGTCAATTTCGTGCCGAAAATGTTCAACCCTCCCAACACTCCGGAGCTCCGCCCCATCGAGAAATACTAGGCGATTATGAAGCAGCACCTTCTTAAACGACCTAAGGTAGTGAAGACAGTCGAGGAACTGAAGAAAGTATGGGTTTACATGCAAAAAACGGTTGATTCACAGGTTGTGCAGAATCTTTTGGCCGGGGTTAAGGCCAAGGTGCGGGCATTTGCGTATGGACTGTAAATAAAATACGATTAAAATGGTAAAATGAAGTTTAATAGTTATTTCTCAATCCCTGAAAATTTGATGGCAATCGGATGAAAACTCGAATTTTGCGAATCAATTTTGTGTGTGGCAATTTCATCGTGGACACCCTTTAAGATCGGCCTGAAAATATGTATGTGTATTCTATTTTTTGCAGCTTTTTTTTCTACAGAACTCATGTTAATATTAATGAATAGGCAGAGGTTAATGGTAACACATCTTTATTCAGTAAAGGTTTGAGTGGAAGTGAAGTAAAAACTAGAGCCTAACACCCCGTTCACACTACAACCTTTATTACTTGATATAGAGTGTCTTGACATCAAATGCCATGTACATTATTTCCAGTGAAAACTAGATGTATAGATGCTGATATCAAGATAGTCTATATCACGTTATAAAAGTTGTAGTGTGAACGGGTTGTAATAGTCAAGGCTAACTCGATACTTGTTATTTAATGCTAACGGTCGGTTGCTACCCAGCACCCCCGCTCAACCGAACAATCCTAGCTTCGCTCGTAGTTTTTCAAAAGGTCCTCTTGGTAAGCCCTTTGCAAAGATGTCAGCAGCTTGTTCGTTACTTGGAACGTAGTGAATCTTGAAGCTTCAATCTTGCAGTTTCTCACGAAGGAAAATGTAGCGTATGTCCACATGCTTCAACCGTTTGTGATCACAAGGCTTCTCAGCAATACGGATGCAGGATTGGTTATCCTCAAACAGTGGTACGAGATGATCCACTTGAACTCCAAGCTCCTCCAGAAGATTTTTAAGCCAGATCGCTTCACAGAAAGCTTGACTGAGTGAAACGTATTCGGCCTCTGTTGAAGACAGCGCTACAGTATTCTGCTTCTGGGTCATACATGATACGGTTCCACCATAGACTTGAAACATGTTGCCCGATATTGATCGACGATCTTCCACGTTGATTCCCCAATCAGCATCAGCGTAACGTATTTCGGTTGGCTGATCTTCATCGTACCTTTACAGTGATCCTGTTCCATCTTGAGGCCCAGAAAATGCTTCAGCTCGCCCATGTCCGTCATTTCAAATCGTTTGCGCAACTTCGTCTTGACTTCAGCCACCAACTCCAGATGGCTAGACACCAGGATAATGTCATCTACATAGAGCAGCAGGTAAATGACAACGTTTCCGATTCTCTTCCAGTACAAGCAGCTGACCAGATCTGATCGTTTAAATCCAAGCGTTAGGACAAAAGAGTTGAACTCGTCGTTCCAACTTCGTGGGCTTGCTTCAGGCCGTACAGAGCCTTCTTGAGACGGCAGACGCTGATCACTCCGCTCGAATACCTCAGGTTGTCGCATGTAGATTTCTTCCTTTAATACGCCGTTCAGGAAAGCTGTCTTCACGTCCATTTGGTGAATGTGGTACTGCTCGTGATTTGCGCCACCGGCTTCGCCACCGGCGCGTACGTCTCATCGTAGTCGAAGCCATGTCGCTGTGAGTAGCTTCATCGCGCTTCACTTTTAAGACCCACTTGCAGTCCACAAGGTTCTTCCCTGGTGGCTTCGGTACGAGCTCCCACGTTTCATTCTTGTGCAGCGATTCCAGCTCGCTGCTAACCGCGTCCTTCTAATGAGGCCAATCGCTTCGTTTCTTCAGGCCATCGATCGTGGTAGGCAGATTTTCCACGAATGCCTCTGCGTTCAGTGCATACGCCATCACCGTGTCATCAGTCGTTTCAGTAGAACCTGCGAAACATTCAGCGGCAGTAGATGCTCCAAGACCAGTGATAAAATCAAAGAACTTACCGGGGATTCTGCGCTCCCGTCCGCTTTGCCTCGTGGACACCTCTGCTGGGCAGTTGTCACGTTCTGATTGCGAAGGGAGCGCTACGGTGGGTTCGTCTTCTTCATCTTCATCTTCAGTCACGTACTCTTCATCGGATTCTTCATCAGCGCATTCTTCCTGACGATCATCTTCTGTCGAATGGGCGTCCTTTTCTTCTTCTCGCTCCAACCTCACCAGCTTCACGGGCTCAACGGATGGCTCGACGTCGACACTCCGTCTCTCATCAAACACGACATCTCGTGACGTGAACAGCGCCTTCTTTCTCCATTTTTTTCCAGACACGATAGCCATTCGTTGTGTAACCGATCATCACATTCTTCTCGGATTTCGGATCCAGCTTGCTACGCTTCTCCTTCGGAATCCAGGTGTAGGCAACAGAACCAAAAACTCGCAGTTTGTCAATATATGGCTTCTTATTGTACCACTTCTCAAACGGTGTCTTCTTTTCTTCTAGGGCTGACGTCGGACTTCGATTCAACAGGTATGCCATGCAGCTGTAAGCACTGCCTCGCCCCACAAGCTTTTCGGGAGACCAGCATCCTCCAACATTGACCGGGACTTATCCAGAAGAGTTCGATTCATCCGTTCCGCTACTCCATTCTGCTGCGGACTATATGGAACAGTAGCCTCCATGCGGATTCCTTCAGTGCGGCAGAGTTTTCGAAATGACTTGCTCATATATTCCCCGCCGTTGTCGCACCAGAGTCTAGCAATTTTCGTCCCAAAGAATGCTGAGACTTGCGCCCGATACTGGTCGAATTTTTCCTCTACTTCATCCTTCAACTCCAGGAGATAGACCACCGTAAAGTGGCGAACGTTACGTAATAGCGCTTCCGATTCCACGTTGTTGGTGTGAATGGCTCGCACACATCCGAGTGGACCAATTCCAATGGCCGAGTTGAACGCCTCTCTTTCGTCTCTTCGAACGGATGCCTAGTTTACTTATCTGCCAGACATACACCGCAAATGCACTTATCGGGCCAGTCCTGGATAGTCGCGGAAGTGTCCACCATCCCGTACTTCCAGAGGTTTCTCATGTTCGCCTCTCCCAGATGGCCGTATCGACGATGCCACAATTCGAAACCGTCCTGCTTCGAAGACATGGCATTCGATTCCACTGATGCAGTCGCATTCCGAAGATAGATGTCCAGCGCATATAATTGGCCCTTCCTCTGACCAACACACACGACCCGATTGTCCTTCTCGATGGATATCTTTCTATTGGCAATTTTCACCGTCATTCCGATGTCTTCCAGTCAACGAACCGAAAATAAGTTGCACTGCAGCTCTGGTACAAACAGCACTTCTTTTACCACAGACGGATATCGATGAGCATGTCCACCCGTACTGTTCCGGCCGACTTGGCTACGAGCATCTGGCCAGATTTTGCCACCGCAATGTGAACCGGTCTCGCCAACGTATGCAGCTCTTCGAAAAACGATCGCTCCTTCAGCATATGGTCCGTGGCGCCCGAATCCAAGAACCACTTGATTCGCTGTTCAGACATCACAGCAGGCCTCGAAAAAGCAACGTCGCCAGTAGCAGCAACAAACGCCATCTCGTGTTCTGTCACCACATTCGCACCGGATTTTTGCTTCCGATTGAACTTTTCAACGGTCTTCTGGTTCCTGTCCCGATCTTTCTCTGGATTTTTGGGGCAATCCGCACGCTTGTGCCCGAACCGGCCACAGCAGAAGCACTTGATGCTGAACTTTTTACCGGAAAAAGCTGATTCGCTGGAATCTTCCACCCCACTTCCTGATGGAGTTCGGTGTTCCCGTTTTACCTGCTCGTCCAGCAACCGCTTCTTCGCGTATTCCAGTGTCAACTGGTCGGGCTGGATTGTCTCCAACGCAGTGATAAAGGCATCGTATGACTTTGGAAATGTCAGCAACAGCTGACACACAACGTCCTCCTCGTCCATTTTCACTCCAGCCGCTTTCAACTCTCCGAGAACCTTCTCGAACTTCAGCAAAAAAATCTTGACCTGCTCACCGTCTCTCAACTTCAGCTCCTGGAATTGCTTCCTCAGAAACAGCTTCCCGGCGATTCCTACCCGTTCGAACGCGTTCTTCAAACCGTCCCAAACGTCCTCCGCCGTGACTTTGTCTTTCACGTACTCCAACTGGTCTTCCGCGATCCGATGGATGAGTAGGTTCTTGCACTTCCGGTCTCTGGCAATCCGTTCCTCGAGTAGCTTCTTCTTTTCCTCTTTCACAGCAGCAGTGTCCGCCGGTAGATCCTTCACGTACTCTTCATCTTCTATCGCCTTCTCCAAACAGTCCAGCAGTCCCTTGTCCTCCATCAGTACTTCGATGCGGAATTTCCAATTTCTGAAGTTGTTTCCGTTGAACAGCCAAAGCTTTTCTTCGCTCATTTTGAGAGTGGTGGTTTCAACAAAGAATCTTCTAGATTTTTCGAACTACTTCCGTTCTCGCAGCTGGGCCCATAACCTAATGAATAGGGAAAGGTTAATGGTAACACGTCTTTATTTAGTAAAGGTTTGAGTGGAAGTGAAGTAAAAACTAGAGCCCAATAGGCAAGGCTAACTCGATACTTGTTATTTAATGTTAATGGTCGGTTGCTACCCAACAAATATAACTTTAGAATCGCACTTGCTGTTTTTCCGAAGACGATGCTCAACAAAACGGGGAAGCATTCCTCAAAAAAATATTTCGTATGACTCGCAGAAACTTCGATGCATTATGCGTTAAGGTTCAAAGTATGGGACGGCAAGATACTACGCTTCGAAAATGTATTCCGCTGCAAAAAAAGAATGGCAATTGCGTTCTATGCATTCGGCTCTTCAAGCGCATATAGAACCATTAGCAATGTATTTGGAGTTGGCAAATCGACAGTTTGTGAAATCCTGCTGGAGTTATGCCAGGTATTATCAACCACATAATTAATCTCATTGATTAGAAAAGAGTATAAAGGTTCGTTTCCTCTTAACAACAACAATATCAAAGAATGCATTGATGGATTTCAGAAACTCTGATGTCCACAGTGCTACGGTGCAGTCGGTACGTTTTATATGGAGTATTTGTATTATAGGATAAATGATTCCCAGCCTGGTGGGTGTTGGCCAAATTTGGATTTTTCAGATATAATCCTAAATAGGATATAGAGGGGCTTCAAATGGTAAGTTGACAATTTCTAAGGAGGGTGCGACCGACCTCTGGTCCTCACAAGTTCCTACCTTACGCCTCCACGAGTCATATGATCACAAAAGACTGCCAGCTGAAACATGGAGACGCTGGTTGGCGTAGCCTGGGCAATGTTGTCAATCCGACAATAGCGAAGTGAGGGGGTGCGACCGGTAAATCATATCATAATTTTCCATTCTCATATCTTTCAGGTCTTCCAGGTCGTCAAGTGTTATAAAATAATTTAAAATTTAAAATTCTTTTTTCATGGCGGTCATACATTGTCTAAATTTTCTGGTTCATAATGGATGCGCAAGTTTGTCTACAATTGCAACTAAACAGCATTCGGCACACATGTAATTTTCAGTTCATATTACAATATACCCTCACTATGTATTTTATCTTATAGGACATTGTTTATTCATAGCCATTATCATTCATCTCTATCATCTTTATCATCATTATTATCATTTTTATCATTACTTGTGTTTTCGTGATTTATATTCTAACATAAATATTTGTTTGTTACAATTTAAAGGTTATATATATACACCTTACAGGTTATATATACTTTTAATTATTTTGTCCTTTATGTCGAATTATCATTATGATTGAGAAGTATTTAGTACCTTGATTAAAAGAAGCTGCAACGGAATCTATCGTAGGATTTTGTACTTATTACCTAATGTATTTTTCATTTCCTGTTTGCGAATAGACCTTCTTCCAAATCTGAGCTGGTTTGATTCGTTCAGCGCTGTTTGCCATTCGGCTAGTGTCTGATGTTACAGTTCAATTTTTGGCATTACTGTACCATAACTCACAATATCATTATATTTGATGATACTGTTTTATCGATTTTACTTCATAGATGATTTAACCATTGCTTATTGTTTTTTATGTCCATTTGTCTTTAACTCCCTGTCAATTAAATCTTCCCTGCTTTCCCAACCGAGGAGCAATAACTATTAAACCAGCTAAAATAAAAGCGGATTGCTGTTATAAAATCAACATCAAGCTGCAAATAGTGATCATGGCAACAGTAAATTAAAATGTATAAATGTTAGTTCTGTAAAATTTAAGAAACATTTTCAGGATACCACAAATCAAGATTTTGGTGAAATGCTGCTATCGGTGAAAACAAACGAAAACGCGTTCAAGCGCGAACCACGGAACTCTACACTAAAACACTTGACTACATTTCTTGCATTTCAGGATCAACCGAATGGAGATCGTAAGGAGTGTATCGAAAAGTAGTTATAAACATTCGATGCGTTATTACGCATAAACTACTGTATATATTTTTAGCGTGTAAGCGCCATTTGCTTTGTTTACATGTCAAAAATGATTATTCGGTTCATTCATTTCCGTTGATAAAGTTGTATTCAAAATGTCGCGAATTGAATTTGAGACTAAAAAGAAAATTCTGCACACTTGGTGCACCGAAAAGGGTGTTACTTACAACCAGATTGCGAAAAGAGTAAATGTTCACCCGGCAAGTGTAAAACGCATCATCGAAAAGTTTGGTAAGGAGTGCTCCCTCAAGGATTTACCAAGAAGTGGCCGGAAACCCGGCTCCAGCAACCCCGATTTGGACCAAAAAGTTGTGGATTATATTCAACGGAACAAATCTGCCTCTACTCGCGATCTAGCCAAGAAGTTCAGGACCAGCATCGGAATGATTCAACGAATCTAGCGCAGGAATGACTTGAAGACGTACAAAAAGCAGAAAGTGCCCAAACAAACTCCGGAACAAAAGTCTCGTGCCAAAACCAGGGCTCGAAAGCTGTACAGCTGCATTTTGGACAATGTCGACCAGTGCATTTTGATGGATGACGAAACATACGTTAAAGAAGATTCAAGAACGCTACCGGGGCCGCAGTTTTATACTAAATCTGTTGGGGAACGTGTGCCAACCGCAGATACGACTGTTGCGATGGAGAAATTCGGTCAGAAGGTGCTCATTTGGCAAGCTATTTGCACATGTGGCTTGCGTTCTTCAATTTTCTATACAAAAGGAACTATAAATGCTGAGATTTATCAAAAGGAATGTTTGAAGAACAGGTTGCTACCATTGTATAGAAAGCACCAGTCCCCTCCTCTCTTCTGGCCAGATTTGGCATCGGCACATTACGCCAAATCCACTCTACAGTGGCTGACGGAGAATAACATCAAGTTCGTAGAAAAAGACATCAACCCACCAAACTGTCCCCAGTTGCGACCGATCGAACGCTATTGGGCAATAGTCAAGCGTATATTTAAGAAGGATGGTACAGTGTCCCAAAACATGACCGATTTTAAGAAAAATTGGGCAGCGGCATCCAGGAAGTGCACAAAGGTCACTGTGCAGAATTTGATGGCAGGTGTCAAATCAAAGGTACGGGCATTCTACAGAAATGAACATGATGACTAGTTTTTCCGTTTGGATCTTTTGTATACATGTTAAGCTATAATAAACTGAAATAGTATGTTAATTTTAACCATGTTTTCATGCCTATTTTATTATTTGGAAGTTTATAACTACTTTTCGATACACTCCTTATATAATAGATATGAATGATTGTATTAATTTTCATTTACATAAATATATACACTATTATATAAATATTTCATGGGAACGGAAGGGACCATCAGGGCACCCGATTGAAGCACTCTGGATGGGGAGAGTGGAAATGCCAACTCCCCATTGCTAACAGTTTGTGAATAAAGGGCGGGCTCTTCTCCCCGCCCATTGGGGCATCCTTATGTTAGATAGCTTGCTCTTGTGACCAATTGTTCAGTCTTGTTGTTGGAAGGAGATTCTTTATATCCGTGTGGATACGTATAAGTGATGTTGCCTATCGATCCATCCAACACCTTTTTGGCCCTTCATACAATGACATGACTAGGATAATCAGTGGTTATTAAAGCTTGATCAAGTCTAACAGAGAGGAGAGCCTATTGCTGTCGGACGTAGTTTCCGTGCTACAATGGGTGGTAGTACATATCATACATCATACATCACATCACATAATCCTAAATAGGATATAGAGTATTCTTCATACATCTAGTAACCTAACATTCAATATTTTCTATTGTGATGTATCCAACTCAGTAGATAAATTGAACTGAAGGTGAGTTTGAAAGAAGGGGAACTTAGAGTAGAGCACACGTACCCACTGGTTGACACTAAATATTGTCCAACGTGCTTTCGCACATTTGTTTGAGGATTTGTTAAGCGACACAAATTTGCAAATTTACTGGCGAACATTCGTGAACGGTCTATTGCGCGAAACGTCGATGAGTACTCTTTGGTACACGGCGCGAAGGTTGCGTAATCGAACTAAGAACAACGAGATCGAGGAGTACTCGGACCAATGGATCCTCAAGTTTGCGCGAAAAGTTTGTCCAGATTCTGTGCCGGCACGGATGATTCCTCGCGAAAACACGAATTCGATAGATGAGATTAGCCAACCCTTTTCAATGGTAGAGTTCTCTCTCGCACTCCGTTCGTGTGGCAATACGGCTCCAGGGGCTAACAGGATCAAGTTCAACTTGCTTAAGAACCTCCCAGACGTCGCGAAGAGGCGCATGTTGAACTTGTTTAATTAGTTTCTGGTACTCAACATTGTACCGGATGATTGGAGACGGGTGAGAGTTATTGCCATTCAAAAACCTGGTAAGCCAGCATCCGACCACAACTCCTATCGACCCATCGCGATGTTATCCTGTATTCGAAAGTTGTTGGAAAAAATGATCCTCTTCCGTCTGAACAAATGGGTTGAGACGAACAACCTGCTTTCAGATACTCAATATGGTTTTCGTAGGGGTAAGTGAACGAACGACTGTCTCGCGTTGCTTTCCGCAGATATTCAGTTAGCTTTTGCTAAAAAAGAGCAAATGGCTTCTGTATTCTTGGACATAAAGGAGGCTTCTGATTCAGTATCTGTTGAAGTTCTTTCAGATAAACTCCACGCTTGTGGCTTTTCACCATTAAAGAATAATTTTTTGTACAATTTGCTGTCAGAGAAACATATGAGCTTCTCTCATGGAACCTCTACAGCTTCACGATTTAGCTACATGGGTCTCCCCCAGGGATCATGTTTAAGCCCCCTTTTGTATAATTTTAATGTCAAAGACATTGACGGTTGTCTAAGTCACAACTGTACGTTGAGACAACTTGCAGATGACGGCGTAGTGTCTGTCACGGGACCTAATGGGGTCGATCTGCAAGGACCCTCACAAGATACCTTAGACAATTTGTCTACTTGGGCTCTAGAGCTCGAGCTAGTATCGAATTCTCTACGGCGAAAACTGAGTTGGTAGTTTTTTCTTGGAAGCATAACCCAGCACAACCGAAGCTACAAATTTGGGGTAAGCTGATAACTCATTCTATGCCATTTAAATATCTTGGGGTCTGGTTCGATTCTAAGTGCACCTGGAGATCCCATATTGAGTATGTGAAGCGAAAGTGCCAGCCAAGGATCAACTTTCTCTGCACAATTACCGGAACCTGGTGGGGAGCTCATCCACAAGATCTTCTAACGTTGTACCGGACAACGATTTTGTCGGTTATGGAATACGCTAGTTTTTGTTTTCAGTCAGCGGCTCGGTCGCACTTCATTAAACTGGAACGTATTCAGTATCGGTGTTCGTATCGCGTTAGGTTACATGCACTCGACTCACACCACGAGTCTTGAAGTGCTGGCTGGCATGTTGCCACTCTCGGATCGGTTTTCAGAGTTATCTCTCCGGCTCCTCACCAGGTGTGAAGTTATGAACCCCCAGGCATACATGGCATTTCACCCAAGTGCGCCTCTACATGCATATTGCTTGCCTCCTCTGGGGATGAACCAGTTGCCACACTGGCGAGCAAATCACCACGCTTACGATGAGTGCAAAACAAGCCAAGTGTGAGAAGGAGTCTCTTGAGAGCATTTGTGGTGAAAATTTGAGAGCACGCTCTCGAGTGAAATGAACGAATTGTGCTCTCGAGCGCACCCACCTAGTTCTCGCTGGTGTCCTCTTGAGAGACCGCTCTGCAGAGCCAAATCTTTAGAAAATCTTCAGTGCCCTTTTTTATGCATGTTTCCAAACTTATGAGTCCAAAGTTGTGAGGATTTTTTCAATTTCTTTGTGAATGACTTAGATGTATAACTACTCCACCTAAGTTGTTAACCGATATACAAGGAAAAAACGTGATAATAAGATAATAATGGAGAAACAAAAGGCTTATTTCTTTAGTAGTTATTCGTGTCGGGTGTTGATGGGGCACATTCGAAACTGTTCAATGCCTTACCACATGTTTCGTCTTGGGTTTTTTTGGGAATGGAGAATGTTCTTATGATAGGTAAGAGACACCTCCCTTCTCTGAAAGGGGATACTCCCATACAAATGAAACACAAATTTCTGCATAATTCAAGAACGAATCAAGTTATTGAAACCAAATTGGGCATGTGGGGTTTTCTGGAGGCGAATTTTTTTTCTATGGTGATTTGAGACCCCTCTCTTCTCTAGAAGGGGGAAGAAGGCTCTCATACAAATTGAACTAAATTTGGCATGTGGGGGTTTTTGAAGGCAAATTTTTTTTCTATGGTGGTTCGAGACCCCTTCTTTGACTGGGGGGAGGTGCTCTCATACAAATGAAACAAAAATTTCAACCAAACATGAGAACTATACAGGCAACCGAAACACAAATTTGTATTATTCCGATAGGCAGCAGGTTCTGATAGAAGATAGAACCCCTTCTTATTCAAGAATGGGGGCTGTTTCAGTTATTCTTAGTGCTACATTATGCACAAGAAGTTAATATCAGATTATGAACGAGAAAACTACGTTCAAACTGACAGGACACGGTGTAGTTTGAAGATAAATGTTTTGTCTATGACATGCTTCAACACAGAAAAAAGCCATGGTAGACACTGACGATCCGAGGATTAAATTTAAAACACACACCTACGTTTTATTTTGCAGAAATAACACACATTAGCAAACCAAAATATAACAAAAATTATAAAATAAAAGCGCCAGTTCTATTAAATTTTCATTCATTTGGTTCAGCTTGCATGAAATAGAATGATAAACTCTAAATTTTAAATGGGCGTTATTGTAAAATCATCATATCTAGAAACCGCTGAAGAAAGTATCAATAACTACATCTCATTCAGCGGACAAAAATGATAACATGTTTAATCTCAATCTGTTATAATAATAGATTTATTAAGATATAAATGAAGAATGGCACTGGCGTTCCCTTTGTTTTGATTTGAAATTCTGTCGAGTATAGATCTTTCAAATTCCATAGCTTTTGCTCGCTTTGACAGTTGCATCCCAACAAGACGCCAGAAAAAGATGTCCAGACTCGGTTTCGTTCTTATTGCCCCACTTATTCGTATTCTCGCTCAGTTATCTTTGTTCTATGTGGCTTACTATTTATAAATAATACGGAAAGATCTATCCTTGTGCTTCTTGGTGTTCTGCAGCCATGTAGTACATCTCGATGCTGATGATGGTGTCAGTGGCCGAATTCGGGATGGATCCGGTAATTGGTGACCGGTATGCACACCTCGGAAGAGTGGCGACTTCCGATGGCCCGTGATGCGCTGGGGAATATCACTTACCCGCAGACGAGACATAGCTACAAGCTGGTGAGTCTTTGGCGACGTACGCGATCTCCTACATCTACCTTGACGTAACACCTTCGCTTAAAGGATATTAGGTCATTCAAGTAAAAAAGAACGCACCATATTACAATCTCGTTTTTTCACTTTGGTCTTCCAAAACCAAACCAGAACCTCAAACAGAGTTATTGTGTGTTTTTATTGTGTTATTGGTTTTTGTTCGCAAACATTTAAGCCTATTCAGCTAAGAACTATTTTTTTTTGTGGTTAGGCTTCATTCCATACAATTTACAGAAAAATCTCACTGGGCTCAACCACCATGGATTTCATTAGACAATTTCACGATACTGGAATACAAATTTAGTCGGTTGGATTAGGCTTACTTATAACAACGGTTTTCTTGATAAAAGAGGACTCACTAAAACTTTTCAATTGGCTAGCAACTGCAAACTAATAGGTTCCACTAGATTTCGGAACTACGTCCAACCAATGCGTCAATCAAATCTAGCAAGAACTGTAATTAAAGATGGCCTACATCTTAACATATTACGCAACGGGGGAATCCCTACTTATATTAGGGTAACGGGATGTAATGTTAGCTTAGCTCCTTCATTTGTACAAAATGTGTCATTAATTTAGCAATAATCAACAAAATCATGTTGCTTTTAGGATGACCGATGTAATCCAAAGCAATTGAGACAATATTAATCATCTTATAGTTGTTCACTTCCGTGTAATTTTCGAAGTTGCATCCAAGAATAGACCCAATTAGGTGCCTGTAGTCCGACATTAAATCCATATCCCTTGAAAGTTTCTGACTTTATAAAAAGAGTTTTCGTGATACATACTACCAAATGTCTTTTCAAACTTATCTTAGCAAGTGTAGAGCTAGTTGAATCTCAGCTTGAAAACTTTAAGAGTTATAATCAAAAATGTAATCGATGGTTGCATAATAGGCTGAGTCAAGGGACACATACCCTATTACTTCAAAATTTTGCAGATCATTTTTTTGGCCTTGCTATACAATCTGCGGTCATATCAGAGAAATGTGTCTTGCTTCGCGATCAGATTCAAATTGGTATTTATAATTCTTGCCATCCGTGGCACTGCGATATTAAAAGAGAGTAGATTCAACAATTCTCACCCAAACAGTTTCAAAAACAAACTATTTGAGGAGTAAATAGTTCTTCTTTTTTTGCAATTTTTCCAAACCTCTGATTACGACGTTTCAAATGACGCCAAAGTGGCTAACCGGTTTATATATGAAGATTAATAATTTTCTAACCGGCAAGCAAATTCATTTGAATCGGGTATTTTTTGCATGGTTATCGTTCCGCTTCGGGTCCCTTGCGTTCGGAGCTTAACACTAGTGTTCGCCGTAGAAATACCCTTACTGACTGAGTCTCTGAATACTCTGGCGCTCCTGTAATTAAATTTGTGAGAGTTAGCGACTAATTTTTGTTTGTTGTTTACACGCTAAATGAACAGTGGATACATGTAAAACGGGGTTGACTAAATAATATCACATTATTAATTAAAGCTCTAGGGGCGATTCACTCTGGGCACACCATGCAAAAACATTTCTGACACCATTGGTTCTATCTAGGTACATTCGTTAACTCATAAAGCAGGCAGTCGGTATACCGTATAGCGCCAAAAAGCAAAGATTTTACATTGCAGCCTACCTGGGTCACACTCGGGCACATTCAGATGCTTATATTTGTACAAAGTCGATACAGTCGGCACAGTTGATGACTGGTAATCACACAACTGATGAATATATTGGCTCAAAACATAGTGATTTCCTCCTTGCTTAAGCTTATGAAAATATTAAAATTCACTGTGTTGGCCAGATGTAATTACCCAATGCATCATATAGATGAACTGAGGAATTACATTTTTTATCAATTTTATAAAAAGAAACAATGTTACATTTCGAGTTTAGAGTAGCTTGCCTGTAGCTCCAACATAATATGATTTCTTCACATTTTCGCTTTCCCCTCTTTTCAAATGTTAGTCTAGAGTTATAAGTTTTGTCATTGGACCTCAGCCCTGGTCTGTAGGTTAGAAATAGGTAGAAAACTAAAAATTTCATGAATCTGTGTAAGTTATTTTCGTTTTACGAATATGCCCCATGACTGTCCGAACTACCCCACGTATGGGGCACATCCGGACAAATATGTATTTTTCCGAAATGCAAATAAACAACTCAAAATTGCATAAACGCACACCTTTAACACACTCTTATGATGCTTCGATGTTCAAATGACAACTAGAATGAATTCAGGATCTCTGGCGACGTTCACAAAATATATGAAAAATTGAAAGAAAAAGTGTCCAAAACTACTCCCCTCTCCCCTAGAATATGTGAATTTTTAATCAATGTTTTAATTTTAAATTCAAATATTGTATGTAGTTAAAGCCACTGTTTTATATGGAGCCATCCTATTGTGCACTTGCTTAGCAACGCGCAGAGCGTTTTATCCGTCGTCGCCAGGAAATACATTATGGTTAGGGTTGTGGCGCGTTTAACCACGCATAAGACACCCACACTCCCATTCCTTAAACATTAATCTATTTATCCTGTATAGGGTGAATGTTAGGTTCCTATAGTTGCTTATGGAGTCTCCATTCACAACTATAGAAATCTAATGCTTCAAAGGTACCGCAACAATTGCAGCCTTACCCTATGCAAGATAATGTATTTTCAAAGGTAATAATATTGCCTATGGTTTCGTACACGCTCCATTACAAGAATCTGCAATCCTTTATTCCCAAGGTCAAATTTTTACGTTATAACGAACATATCAAAACCGAAATGAATAAAAATGGAAACCGGAACCTGAACGACAAACCATTCACAAACGCGCTTGCTAATCTACTTATTTAGAGAATTAACATCAGTGTATCTGACCAGTTAACGCACTCCAGAGTTCTCTGAGGTGCGGTTCTCTGTATTCACTGCAGTGCGTTTCAGAGCGCTGAGTTTACTCGCCAGTGGCTTTCAGAGGCTAGTGATTTAATTTCACCGCGCAGATCATTTCAAAAACTACAGATAAAGGAAGAGTGTGGTGAGTATGCTGCTGCGTGCAGCGCTCCTGCATAAACAAAAAGAGAAGAGGAAGTGGTATATTCGCTCTTGTCTCCCACAGAGGAGAGGGACAAGTATGCCCCCAGGTAATCGCAAATTTTGAGAAGCTCCTTGAGTTGACTCCTCAAACCCGCTTCATGACCTTGTACCATTTGTACATAACACAGGATGTCAGCCCTTCGCCGAATATTTCCAATCGTGTTTGCTTCTCCGATTTCGACAATTCGGTTCATTTTGATTTATCCATAAAGCAGGAGCTTCATGGAATCCCAGAGCATCATCGTCCTATGATTGGTCCGGTGATATTTGCTGCAAAGTTTGGCCAAGTCAATCCCACTAAATCGTTCTTCACTGACGGATCATTGATAGAGGAGTCAGCAGGCCTTGGTATATTTAATGAAATTTATAGCGCCAACCGTAAACATCAAGCTCCTTGTTCCGTATATGTCGCTAAATTAGCGGCAATATATATTACGCTAGAAATTGTTGCATCATTAACACCGGATCAGTACATCATTTTCACGGATAGTCTCAGTTCTATAGAGGCTATTCGCTCATTGAGGCCGGTAAAGCACTCCTCGTATTCTTATGAAAATACAGGAGCTTCTAAGTGCTTTATCTTCGCGTTATTTTATCATTACTTTTGTATGGGTCCCATCTCATTGTTCAATTCTTGGCAATGAGAAAGCGGACTCGCTTGCAATGGTGGGCGCTATAGAAGGCGTTATTTGTGATCGACAAATCGCCTTCAACGATTTTTTTCCTATTTTTAGTCAACAGTCACTCGTCAGCTGGCAGTATAAATGGAGTAAAGGAGATTTGGGGCGAACATTCTATCATCCCAAAGGTGTCGAAGAAATCTTGCTTTAGGGGGATGGATGTGGGTCGAGACTTCATTCGTGTCATGTCTCGCCTCATGTCCAATCATTATTCTTTGAACGCTCATTTATACCGGGTTGGGCTGAGCGACAGCAATCTCTGTGAGTGTGGACAAGGCTATCAGGACGCAGATCACGTTATTTGGTCTTGTGCTGAACATTGTGGAGTCAGATCTGAGCTTTATGATTCCCTTCGGGCTCGAGGTAGACAACCCAATGTGCCAATTCGAGATATTTTGGCTGTACGTGATTTGGAGTACATGAAACTCATTTATGTGTTTTTGACTAACATTAGCCTAAGATTGTAGTTAGTTTAACCTGTATGTTTACCTTAAGTTTTTTTTTATATGTGTATGTGTGCGTGTTTTTTTTCTTTTTCAAAAAATGTTCAAGTCAAAAGAAAACCATAAATTGTATAGATATAAGTGTTTAGATAATTTAGAATTTAAATTTAATGTGTTATGTAAACCAAACTTTGAATTTCCACCCTCTTTCCCATCCGTAATTTGTAATTCCTATTAACCTCGAGACGGCCGCGAGTAATCGGCTCTATCCTCCTAACTTTAGTTTTAAGATAAATGATGTATAAAAGTATGAAAATTTGGCTCTGTAAAGTTAATTCGATTGAGCCTGTACAAATAAATGATGATTAAAACAAAAAACAAATTTGCAAATCCAAAGTTCGGATGCCGTGCTGCATCAATGCCTGGAATATTTGTTCATGATTCTGGAAACTTTTCAAATCACAAACTAGCATGCAGTTGTGAGCTTGTAAATTTGTCATAATAGCTAATAAGCAATAAATCTGAGAGATTTGATTCATCGATTTCTTTTACAATTTTTCCAAGATGTAACATTCCACTCACTTTCATTTTGGGCGGTGGAAATATCTTTCGTGATTTGGGATTGGTGGATTGTGAATTTATAGTTAGGTTATTACAGGATGCGGAAGGGACTGCTTAGGGAAGCAAACAATAACAGTAGCTGAGCGGAAGAGATAAAAAGAAATGAGCTTTCAGATGATTTGTTTATAGATCAAAACCAATAACTAGCCTCCAAACAACTCAATAACAATGAAGGGTGACAGTCAAATGATAAACCAGAAACATTTCAATATTAAGGAGCTATTAAGTAGAACAGCCCACTGAGTTCATTAGATACAGTTCGAATGGGCTTCAGCTTAAAAAAACAACTGAGTATTATAGTCATTTATTGCATCCAACATTAGTACTCCATGTACGAGAAAAATCCCCGACGTTTGCATGGACAAAATACTCTCCATTCGACCGCGGATAAAGAATTTGTGGGGCATTTCTGTAGATGGACATCGTTTTCAACATGATGCATCGCGATGAATCCACAGGCGGCAAATGCCACAAAACTCATCATGGAAACCACCGTTTCAGCAATATAATTTATCCTGATGTATCCACAGCAAACCAACAGCAAGAAGACGGTTGAGATCAGTGCCGATCCGACGAAAACTCCACAGAATAACTGTTCATATGGGTACGGGAACGGCTCCGTTGAATCCTGAAAACCAACCAAATGCAGCACGATGCACATTATGCTCCAAACCTGTCCACAAGATAATCGTAGAGTATGTCGAACAGAACAAACAGCACGTCGAACACGGTCACCAGGAATCCAATCAGCCAAATGTACCAAAGAATGAAAACGATTTGTTTTAGCATTTTAAATAGTTGAATCTTATCAACATATCAAATACTCACTGTTTCCATAACCTTCAATCCCAGTAGAGCCTGCTTTTCCTTTTTCAGGTGTTCCTCGGTAAGGATGAAGACTACTTCCCGTCGATTTGACATTTTATTTTTCTCTACTAAGGTTACGGTTTGGCTTGCTACGACTGTAATAGTAATGATCAGCACAAGTACCAAGTAAAGTGTTTTACGCTAGGTTTTACGGGTCTATTCACATTATGCTGTATATCATGTAATATAGGGAGATGATATCGATATTACGTTGAGGAGTTCACACTACAGCGAGATGGTGTCAAAATCAAACTTGGGAAAATTAGAAAATCGTTTGTAAACGTTCTGGTGATTGTTTAGAGTAAGTCTTGTTCATGTGTCTTTTATTTTAATTAATGAAAACGAGTTAATATGAGAGTAAGTAGACTAACACCCCGTTCACACTACTGCTTATATTACGTGATATAGACTATCTTGATATCAGCATCTATATATCTAATTTTCACTGGTAATATAGTGTTGTAATTTGATATCAAGATACTCTATATCACGTAATATAAGCTGTAGTGTGAACGTACTATAAATTTGAATATAATTCTTGCGAATACAATGAGAGATATGTATGTACTTTCTTTGCTATAAACGGAAGAGATGGCAACACATTATGAAAATAATAAAACTTCAAAAGAAATCGCTTGCATTATGCCTCCAGTTGACACAGAATCACGGGATAAGATCGGCCTGAAAATATGTATGTGTATTCTATTTTTTGCAGCTTTTTTTTCTACAGAACTCATGTTAATATTAATGAATAGGCAGAGGTTAATGGTAACACATCTTTATTCAGTAGAGGTTTGAGTGGAAGTGAAGTAAAAACTAGAGCCTAACACCCCGTTCACACTACAACCTTTATTACTTGATATAGAGTGTCTTGACATCAAATGCCATGTACATTATTTCCAGTGAAAACTAGATGTATAGATGCTGATATCAAGATAGTCTATATCACGTTATAAAAGTTGTAGTGTGAACGGGGTGTAATAGTCAAGGCTAACTCGATACTTGTTATTTAATGTTAACGGTCATTTGCTACCCAACACCCCCGTTCAACCGAATAATCCTAGCTTCGCTCGTAGTTTTTCAAAAGGTCCTCTTGGTAAGCCCTTTGTAAAGATGTCAGCAGCTTGTTCGTTACTTGGAACGTAGTGAATCTTGAAGCTTCCATCTTGCAGTTTCTCACGAAGGAAAATGTAGCGTATGTCCACATGCTTCAACCGTTTGTGATCACAAGGCTCCTCAGCAATACGGATGCAGGATTGGTTATCCTCAAACAGTGGTACGGGATGATCCACTTGAACTCCAAGCTCCTCCAGAAGATTTTTAAGCCAGATCGCTTCACAGAAAGCTTGACTGAGTGAAACGTATTCGGCCTCTGTTGAAGACAGCGCTACAGTATTCTGCTTCTGGGTCATCCATGATACGGTTCCACCATAGACTTGGAACATGTTGCCCGATATTGATCGACGATCTTCCACGTTGATTCCCCAATCAGCATCAGCGTAACCAAGCAAGGGCGTTGTTCCATCGCGTCGTCGATATACTATACCGTAGTTCAAGCTGCCATGCAAATACCGGAGAACTCACTTGAGATGGCTCCAATGAACATCAATTGGAGCAGATGGAAATCTGCTGAAGAAGTTGACGGCTGCACTTATGTCCGGCCTTGATGTTAACGCCAGATACGTCAGGCAACCAATAACCTCCCGGTAGGGTTGCGTTGTCACTGCTTCTTCCATACTCCGTTCTAGGATCCAATGGAGTTGACACCGAGTTGCAGTTCGTCATTCCAAATCGTCGTAGCAGATCCGAGACGTATTTCGGTTGGCTGATCTTCATCGTCCCTTTACAGTGATCCTGTTCCACCTTGAGGCCAAGAAAATGCTTCAGCTCGCCCATGTCCGTCATTTCAAATCGTTTGCGCAACTTCGTCTTGACTTCAGCCACCAACTCCAGATGGCTAGACACCAGGATAATGTCATCTATATACAGAGGCAGGTAAATGACAACGTTCCCGATTCTCTTCCAGTACAAGCAGCTGTCCAGATCTGATCGTTTAAATCCAAGCGATAGGACAAAAGAGTTGAACTCGTTGTTCCAGCTTCGTGGTCTTGCTTCAGGCCGTACAGCGACTTCTTGAGACGGCAGACGAGATTTGGATCACTCCGCTCGAATCCCTCAGGCTGTTGCATGTAGATTTCTTCCTTTAATTCCCCCGTTCAGGAAAGCTGTCTTCTCGTCCATTTGGTGAATGTGGTACTGGTCGTGATTTGCGACAGCGAGCAGCACATGTACTGTAGTGATCTTCGCCACCGCAGTAGATGCTCCAAGACCAGTGATAAAATCAAAGAACTTACCGGGGATTCTGCGCTCCCGTCCGCTTTGCCTCGTGGACACCTCTGCTGGGCAGTTGTCACGTTCTGATTGCGAAGGGAGCGCTACGGTGGGTTCGTCTTCTTCATCTTCATCTTCAGTCACGTACTCTTCATCGGATTCTTCATCAGCGCATTCTTCCTGACGATCATCTTCTGTCGAATGGGCGTCCTTTTCTTCTTCTCGCTCCAACCTCACCAGCTTCACGGGCTCAACGGATGGCTCGACGTCGACACTCCGTCTCTCATCAAACACGACATCTCGTGACGTGAACAGCGCCTTCTTTCTCCATTTTATTCCAGACACGATAGCCATTCGTTGTGTAACCGATCATCACATTCTTCTCGGATTTCGGATCCAGCTTGCTACGCTTCTCCTTCGGAATCCAGGTGTAGGCAACAGAACCAAAAACTCGCAGTTTGTCAATATATGGCTCCTTATTGTACCACTTCTCAAACGGTGTCTTCTTTTCTTCTAGGGCTGACGTCGGACTTCGATTCAACAAGTATGCCATGCAGCTGTAAGCACTGCCTCGCCCCACAAGCTTTTCGGGAGACCAGCATCCTCCAACATTGACCGGGACTTATCCAGAAGAGTTCGATTCATCCGTTCCGCTACTCCATTCTGCTGCGGACTATATGGAACAGTAGCCTCCATGCGGATTCCTTCAGTGCGGCAGAGTTTTCGAAATGACTTGCTCATATATTCCCCGCCGTTGTCGCACCAGAGTCTAGCAATTTTCGTCCCAAAGAATGCTGTGACTTGCGCCCGATACTGGTCGAATTTTTCCTCTACTTCATCCTTCAACTCCAGGAGATAGACCACCGTAAAGTGGCGAACGTGACGTAATAGCGCTTCCGATTCCACGTTGTTGGTGTGAATGGCTCGCACACATCCGAGTGGACCAATTCCAATGGCCGAGTTGAACGCCTCTCTTTCGTCTCTTCGAACGGATGCCTAGTTTACTTATCTGCCAGACATACACCGCAAATGCACTTATCGGGCCAGTCCTGGATAGTCGCGGAAGTGTCCACCATCCCGTACTTCCAGAGGTTTCTCATGTTCGCCTCTCCCAGATGGCCGTATCGACGATGCCACAATTCGAAACCGTCCTGCTTCGAAGACATGGCATTCGCTTCCACTGATGCAGTCGCATTCCGAAGATAGATGTCCAGCGCATATAATTGGCCCTTCCTCTGACCAACACACACGACCCGAATGTCCTTCTCGATGGATATCTTTCTATTGGCAATTTTCACCGTCATTCCGATGTCTTCCAGTCAACGAACCGACAATAAGTTGCACTGCAGCTCTGGTACAAACAGCACTTCTTTTACCACAGACGGATATCGATGAGCATGTCCACCCGTACTGTTCCGGCCGACTTGGCTACGAGCATCTGGCCAGATTTTGCCACCGCAATGTGAACCGGTCTCGCCAACGTATGCAGTTCTTCGAAAAACGATCGCTCCTTCAGCATTTGGTCCGTGGCGCCCGAATCCAAGAACCACTTGATTCGCTGTTCAGACATCACAGCAGGCGTCGAAAAAGCAACGTCGTCAGTAGCAGCAACAAACGCCATCTCGTGTTCTGTCACCACATTCGCACCGGATTTTTGCTTCCGATTGAACTTTTCAACGGTCTCCTGGTTCCTGTCCCGATCTTTCTCTGGATTTTTGGGGCAATCCGCACGCTTGTGCCCGAACCGGCCACAGCAGAAGCACTTGATGCTGAACTTTTTACCGGAAAAAGCTGATTCGCTGGAATCTTCCACCCCACTTCCTGATGGATTTCGGTGTTCCCGTTTTACCTGCTCGTCCAGCAACCGCTTCTTCGCGTATTCCATTGTCAACTGGTCGGGCTGGATCGTCTCCAACGCAGTGATAAAGGCATCGTATGACTTTGGAAATATCAGCAACAGCTGACACACAACGTCCTCCTCGTCCATTTTCACTCCAGCCGCTTTCAACTCTCCGAGAACCTTCTCGAACTTCAGCAAAAAAATCTTGACCTGCTCACCGTCTCTCAACTTCAGCTCCTGGAATTGCTTCCTCAGAAACAGCTTCCCGGCGATTCCTACCCGTTCGAACGCGTTCTTCAAACCGTCCCAAACGTCCTTCGCCGTGACTTTGTCTTTCACGTACTCCAACTGGTCTTCCGCGATCCGATGGATGAGTAGGTTCTTGCACTTCCGGTCTCTGGCAATCCGTTCCTCGAGTAGCTTCTTCTTTTCCGCTTTCACAGCAGCAGTGTCCGCCGGTAGATCCTTCACGTACTCTTCATCTTCTATCGCCTTCTCCAAACAGTCCAGCAGTCCCTTGTCCTCCATCAGTACTTCGATGCGGAATTTCCAATTTCTGAAGTTGTTTCCGTTGAACAGCCAAAGCTTTTCTTCGCTCATTTTGAGAGTGGTGGTTTCAACAAAGAATCTTCTAGATTTTTCGAACTACTTCCGTTCTCGCAGCTGGGCCCATAACCTAATGAATAGGCAAAGGTTAATGGTAACACGTCTTTATTTAGTAAAGGTTTGAGTGGAAGTGAAGTAAAAACAAGAGCCCAATAGGCAAGGCTAACTCGATACTTGTTATTTAATGTTAATGGTCGGTTGCTACCCAACAAATATAACTTTAGAATCGCACTTGCTGTTTTTCCGAAGACGATGCTCAACAAAACGGGGAAGCATTCCTCAAAAAAATATTTCGTATGACTCGCAGAAACTTCGATGCATTATGCGTTAAGGTTCAAAGTATGGGACGGCAAGATACTACGCTTCGAAAATGTATTCCGCTGCAAAAAAAGAATGGCAATTGCATTCTATGCATTCGGCTCTTCAAGCGCATATAGAACCATTAGCAATGTATTTGGAGTTAGCAAATCGACAGTTTGTGAAATCCTGCTGGAGTTATGCCAGGTAGTATCAACCACAAAATTAATCTCATTGATGAGAAAAGAGTACAAAGGTTCGTTTCCTCTTAACAACAACAATATCAAAGAATGCATTGATGGATTTCAGAAACTCTGATTTCCTCAGTGCTACGGTGCAGTCGGTACGTTTTATATGGAGTATTTGTATTGTAGGATAAATGATTCCCAGCCTGGTGGGTGTTGGCCAAATTTGGATTTTTCAGATTTAATCTTAAATAGGATATAGAGTATTTTTCATACATCTAGTAACCTAACATTCAATATTTTCTATTGTGATGTGTCCAACTCAGTAGATAAATTGAACTGAAGGTGAGTTTGAAAGAACATAGAGCACACGTACCCACTGGTTGACACTAAATATTGTCCAACGTGCTTTCGCACATGTGTAAAGCGACACAAATTTGCAAATCCAAAGTTCGGATGCCGTGCTGCATTAATGCCCGGAATTTTTGTTCATGATTCTGGAAACTTTTCAAATCACAAACTAGCATGCAGTTGTGCGCTTGTAAATTTGTCATAATAGCTAATTAGCAATAAACCTGAGAGATTTGATTCATCGATTTCTTTTACAATTTTTCCAAGATGTAACATTCTGCCCACTTGCATTTTAGGCGGTGGAAATTTCCTTCGTGATTTGGGATTGGTGGATTGTGAATTTATGGTTAGGTTATGACAGGATGCGGAGGGACTGCTTAGGGAAGCAAACAATGAGGGTAGCTGAGCGCAAGAGATAAAAAGAAATGAGCTTTCAGATGATTTATTTATAGATCAAAACCAATAACTAGCCTCCATACAACTCAATAACAATGAAGGGTGACAGTCAAAGTATAAACCAGAAACATTTCAATATTAAGGAGCTATTAAGTAGAACAGCCCACTGAGTTCATTAGATACAGTTCGAATGGGTTTCAGCTTAAAAAAACAACTTAGTATTATAGTCATTTATTCAATAACCATTCTCAATGAATGTTCATTTCAGCCAATAGTGTTCAACACATAGTTATATTCCAAGTAACAATTTTAGTTTTATTCCTGCCATATAGCATTCCTCCCGGCTTTGTTGATAAAACTACATTCAAGACTGTTTTGTCCTAAGCATCTTTGAAGCCAAAATATATACAATGTAGCCCACTCTATAGACGGTTGTTAAAACAAATTAAAAAAAAAACCTTTACAAGAACATACAGATTTTGAAAATGTTCTAGTGAAAGACGTTATGACCACTTGAGAACCTTCATAAAACCTATTGGCTGCCATCAAAACCAGCATAGGATCAAATGGCCACAGCTGATATCATGGTTGGTTTTTGTTGTTGGGTTTTGTTCGATTCTCTGCTCTTCTTCATTTAATTTCATTAATTTAACAATAAATAATATCTAAGAAAAATGTTCAAGGGTTGCGGGAAATTTTGTTTGATAGCAAAATATCCAAAACAACTTGAGTTTTTTGTTATAGCGTATTTAATTTAATGATGAATATTGGCACGATAAGAGCCAAACATAAATACGCCTCGGAGGTTATGCGAGCTTACATCAACAAAAAACAAAATTCGATAAATTAATCTTGAAGTTACAAAAAATACGTTTGCATGAATTTAAATTTATGGAATTCAATAAGGTTATCATAAGGAATGCCAAAATTGGTATCTGATCTATAGTTCATTTGCATTACATTTAAAATTTTGTGTATTTTTTTCTACATTTCAAATATTTCATGTATATTTCAATATGGCAATTGGAAATTTTGCCAAAAGACCAATTTATCTTCTCAATAGCATTTATAAAACCATTTAGTCATTTGGTGACTTTCTTCAATGCCAATTTGCCGTTTAATGCACTTACTGGAGGCAAAACGGTTCCAAAATGCTTTTTCAACTGACCATATTAATATAATATGAATGAGTCTTAAAACAGCGTTGCAAAACGGCATTTTGATAGGAGTTGATAGGAGTAAAAGGAATATTACAAGACAACGTTTTAAGATCGATGTAAAGAAGCTGTGTAGGTTCTCATAAGCCTGGCACCTCTTACAGCCATAATTAAACCAAATTGGTTTCTAGTGGCTTTTACAAAACTTTTTTAAAATCTAATACAGCTGGATGGTTTTGGCAATGTTTTTTTGGTAATTAACCATCGACAGCCCGCCACAATAATTCTTAGTATCTGTCCTGAGAAATGGCTTAGCTCTTAAAACATCCGGGAGACTACAAGAATTCTACTCATATCTTTGTTCTTGATGTTGTTTTTTTACAGACAACACATTATTTATTTCCATCAAATTTTGAAGACAATGTTTTTCGTTATTCTTGTCCATTCAGTTACCGTTCAAGATAACTCCTTCACTCTACATTGTCCCTATAAATCTCCACGTATCTCTAACCAATGCATGGAAGCTAATGGTACAACGGGGCGCGCTTGTGAAAGTGGCGGCATGATAGCGGATAGTGCTAGATAATGCTTTCATAATTTCAGCGTATCGTCAACCGAAACAACCCCTGCTGCTATCCGTCTCCCAACTATCCAACATCCCAGTGGCTTCTCGTGGAAGTGCAGCGGAATCCTCGGCTTCCTTCAAAGCGAGTATCACGTCCACATGTTCCTTACCATTCCCTACTTGACCAGCATTCGGGAACAGCAAGCGCCGGTATTGCTTTATAATGGGTCACCAGTTTATACACATTGAGGATGTATGTTAGTTCCAAGCATCATCTGTTGGTTCTTTGTGTAAATATAGCTGATCTGGCCATAACAGAGTAGCATCCGTGGGCGTTCAATAATGCTCATGCTTAATCTCAAACTCGATGGTTTAACATATTTTCTGCTGAAATAAACCACCCACATTTGAAAGTGGCCTTAACAGCATCCTTACTGTGGGTTTAAATCGGTGCCAAGATTTTGAATGAATGAACATTAGAGTTAATCTCTGTACAGAGATTCAATCGGGAACATAGTGAAATATCTTATTCGCCGCCGACGTCAGTTGAATTCGGCGCACCGTTTGCCAAAACGGATCCCGCTGCGAACCCAACCATTTTTATTAAACATCTTAGTGATTTCTCTTGGAAGTGCAAAGATGTTCTTGGCTTCCAATAAAGTGAATATCGCGTCAACGTATTCCTACCCATTCCCTACTTGACCTGCATTTGGGCAAGGCCAACGTCGGTAGTTTGGGATCACCAGTTTTTAAACATTGATGATGAACGCTAGTCCCAAGCATCATCTGTTGGTTCATCTGTGTAATAGCAGCTGATCTGGCAATAACGGAGTAGCAGCCTCGGTCGGTTAATCGACCTCATGCTCATGCTCATAAGATTCCCTTTTCGGTGGAAATGTAAAGCTTCATCACGCCTCCCTGGCAACACACAAGTTTAATAAAGGTTGAAAATACTTTTATACGACTAAATTTGGTTATAAAAAAGGTCACTCAACATAAAATCATGTAGATGTGTTACTCGGGCTATTCCCTATCTATTATTGAAAAATATCGAGAATGAAACCGGTTGTACGATTGTGTGATACCATTTTTTTCCTATGTTCGGGGCATAAACCACTGCGACCAGTAATTTGATCTATTGTCGTATATCACGTATCCTTCGTTTCGGGCATGTCATCTTACTTCATCACTATTGAGGAATGATGAAGTATTCGGTGTTTTTACCGTTGTCATTGTTTGTTTCGTTGCAATGAATCAAGTTTTATTGAAAGTTTCCGCTATTTAAAGCCTTTGTGAGTGACAGCACTCTTCAAAGACGCGCCAAACAATGACTCCGATACTGACCATGCATCAGAACCCTACTCATAACCAATTCAAACATCAAATAGCATTGAGAATTCACATAAATAAAGACTAACCATGTTTTACTTATTCCAAGCCCTTCCTCGCATAATCGGGGCACAAAACGAGTATTGTCATTTCTCACAAGACATAAAATGTAATAAGGACTAAGATATGTTCCTTTGACTACAAAAAAAACCAATATGTTCCCTGGATTGAATTAACTCGGACTTCGGTGGTAGATTTGATACTCCGTAAAACACAACAAAAAGGTGATCTACCAGCGTTACGGGTCGTGTATGCCATTGCTATATTGTGTGGTATTTTTATTATGGCTCTTTGAAATGAGAAATAACACAATAAAGAATGGGGCCAAATTCCTAGTTTAAAAAAAAAGAAAAATTCTGCTCATTGAATCCAACAGTCGATTCCCTACGAAAGTCAATTATTTTGAACACATTGTCTATCAACATATACCAATCTGGCTAGATTTATATTTAAACGTGGCTACGGCTCATCATGTCAGGGAACACATAAGAAAGGTGTCGCAGCCAAGAAAAAAAATTAATTAAACTAAAATTAATGAACATAAAATTTTGACCACATATGGTCTATACATTTTTTACAGTGTTGTAAAATTTTCAGCTAAAAATATTAATAATTCACAAAGCTACAATAATTTGAACATAGCGTTTTTTTTTTTGGAAGCAAAATTTTGCTCTTTTACCGGCGTCGGTGTTGTAGTGGTAAGCGTGACTGCTACTGGCGCCCCAGTGGATCTGGGTTCAATCCCAGTCGACGTCGGTGGTTTTTCTAAAGCCGTTGGTCCCGGCTCATAGTCATCAGTCGTTAGGTAGGGTCCAGGTGGTGGAGTCGTCTCCCTGGCGTCGGTGATTGTCACCATGTGAGGAAATAGGCCGACGGAAAATGAATAAAAAAAAACAATTTTGCTCGGCTTTTTTTTGCTACTAAGTGTATACTGACAGTAGAAGGCATACAAAGTCGTGCATTTATATTTCAGTTCACAATCATGTAATTTTAAGTGTTTCAGCCATTGAAATTAAATCCGCATGAAATATTTTTTACCCCTTGATATGATATCGCATGACAAAATTTTTTTTATCCATTACTGCACCCGTTATTTTAATTATTTTTAAGAGTTTAGAACAACAGGCACAGGTATCGGCAAATATTATCTTTGTAGCTGCGCTTTTCTAGTCGAGCTAAAACTTGCCCTAATTTTAATTCATATTTGTGTTTATTTGTAACTGAATGATCGCAGCAAGCCGTGCTTTGAAAATGACGTGTTTTGCTGTTTATACATTAAAAATTATTCATTTTTTCAACAAAAGTAAATGGTGAAAATATAGTTTTTCGAGTAACTTGCGTAGGACGTTGTGAATGGAATCCCTCTCTTAGAGTGTTATGGTCGTGTTTCTTTAGATAGATTGGGCGTCGGTAGTTTTTTCCCCATTTTTTGTTTTTTAGTTCCCCGCTCCCGCATCCGGATTAACTTTCCAACATCAGAAAAGGAACATTGGTGAGGTCGTTTTATATTATCAAAAATATAAATTAACTATATACACGCCAGGATCAAGAATGTCCATTTTTGATTCTGGAAGTGTGGATACTCTTCACATATCCATTTGATATGCGAAGATTTTCATGCGGGGCTTATTATATATGAAGATGACCTCAGAATGTACGTGTAGGAACAGGCATTCTTGAAATGGGTCGTTGGATTTTCAATAGAGCTGTCACCTTCAATCTCCAGGGCTAAAAATGTTTGCACATAGTGATTACATATAGATTACTGAAGAAATGCAGACAAGTTTCTTCCATAAAAGCACTGCCGGTCAGTGGGAGATTGATTGCAAAACACACACACACACACACACACACACACACACACACACACACACACACACACACACACACACACACACACACACACACACATACACACACACATATTTGTGTTTATTTGTAACTACCCCTGGGTTGACATTCCAAGAAAAAATCCCCATTACATGTTTCCACAACAGTAAAATAAAGTTAAACCAACAAAGGAATCACTAGGGCAAAAGGCACTAATTCAAACACCCAAATCAATTTATTTTCCCATAAACGTGTATTACCATGCCCCGCAACAGATGTAATAAACTTCTACTCACAATCTTAACTTGAGCATCGGCGTAAATTTGTGGTTGACAACAGTAAGTTTTCCATTTCAAAGGCTTCTCACAAATCCACACTTTAACTCCCAGGGAGGTTTAGTTGTCCAGACGGAAAAAAAGAATAACCAGTAAAAAAAACTCATCGCTTCGCGGAAACGAAACCAAGTCGAGAGCATAAAATTGAAACCTAATAAAAATTTAACGAGGATACATTTGCAAACGGGGAATAAAAATGTTCTCCACAATGTTTCAGTTGCGGTTCAACTCAGCGCGCTGTAGCCTCAACCGGCACCAAACCACCCCCATCCGTAGAGACCTCTTTTCGGGAAGCGAGTTCCCAGTTCGGTCCGATCCGGAGAGGGTTGGCGTTCATCACAATGCACAGAAACGCCTTTTTTTAAATTATCGTAATTCAAATTTACATTACCTTGATTCCAGATACAGTCGTCTGGGGACGACAAGAACCCGCGACTACCGGCCCTTTTGTGCGCTGAACGAATTCAGTTAGACCGAGTGAGCGACAAAGGTTTTATGATTTTTCAAAAGGTCGACTTTTGTTTGAGTTGATTCAGGAAAAACCACAACATCGGTAAAAGTAACATCAAGGATGGGGAGCACCGATGATGTCAGCTTCGACTTTATTCGACGTTTATGGAGAGGTGAACAAACCGAGACCGATTGCTGCGATAATGGCATGTGGAAAATTTACAATGTGTTCTCAGTTCGTGACCTGCCGACGAGGAAAGTTTGAAGAGGATGGAGGCACATCTTCTACTTCTAGAGAGAAGCATAAATAACACCCTTTCTATCGGGGGCAGCTTTAAGATTGTATTATGAGACCATCGCACTTCAAGGTGAACTCGCACGTGTTACATAATATTGTGTACTTATGTCGTGAAAGGGTCGACGTTTCACTGAGTTATCAATTTCCGGAACGACAAACTTTCTGGGCGATGTTTATTAAGATTTCAACACCTGATACATTATTGAGCAATCAACTGCGAAACTTAAAACCACACTGTCCCTTTCGGATTTAGAAAGTCGAAAATTAATTACCGCCTGTGCATTATTGAAAAGAATCATCTATTATTCAGACTGGAAGATTAACAACTTTTACACAACGTAAATAAATTATAACTGAAGTATTTTACCAATCCTTGAATACATAAAGACAATGTTACACTTTTCAACCGGAGGATAAGTTTGCATCCGGCGTTGTCACCTGATGAAGTCGTTTCTACGAGGAGTGGTTGAAAATTTTCCACGGAAAAAGTGCGACTTCAAAATCGATCAGCCCGTACCACACTAACACAGAGCATCAGCTTTAAGAAGGCACCAGAATCAGAACAATATAGCTGCCAAGAAGAGCGAGAGAAAAGATGTGATAAATTTCATCATTTTCTGGATTTGACGAGAAATTTAACCTCAGTCGTTGGCTTGCCTAATAAAACTGGGAAAAAGTCTAGCAAATAGCAAATGGTGACGTCACGAGTCCGTAAACGCACGAAGCAATACACATCGGAGGGCACTCACTTGTCAGCAATTGTGGCGAAAAGCATGCGCACATACTCGCGGGTTCGGAAGGATGTCTTCAGAACTGGAGGATATATCTCCGAGATCCTACACGGGCGTTTGGGAGGGACAGTAACTCAGTCGCTCTAGTCGTGAGCGGTACGCCGTTACAGCCACTCAAATTCCCCTCGTTAAGGCGTTACAGACACTCAAAAAAAGTTAGCAGGTGAGAGGAGCTCTTGAATTTCATTCTTAGAGCATAAAGAGTGCCACAGACACTCAGTGCAACAGGATAGGCCAATAGCTGGTTATATGGTTAGCCACGATTAGTAATCATTTTTCTTCTTCCTGTGAATTGCATGTTTATTACTTATTCAGTGTTCTAGGTGCACTTCCACAGTGGTTTTCTGTGAGAGTAGCATTTTTGCAATAATTTGATTGCGTGTCAAAGACAAGCATGATGTATGCCGTGAATCCGTGAGGTGTCTAATTCGGTCATCTGGTGTCTAATTCGGTCAGATGATGGTATCTTATTTTAGACCCTCTTTTAGTTAGATGGTTTACATGTAGTACTGATTGCTTGAAATACACGTTATCAAAATTCTCTGCGTGTGTGCAGTCTGAGAAGATGATTAATCAACAATTCATCACTGAATACTGTAGTAACTGTAGTAACAATTTAGGTTTTATGAGGGTACTGTAGTTGTTTTTTTGTGTCCACTTGTCTTAAGCTCACTATCAATTAAATTTTCCCTGCTTTCCCAACACAGGAGCAACCGACAATAGTAAATTAAAATGTATAAATCTAGGGTTTTTTTCATTAAGGCGAATCTGCAATTGAGAGATTCTCTCCGGGCTCGCTCTCTTTCATTCATTACAGTGCAATTATTAAACTTTCGAGGGATTCTTTAGTACAGATCGAAACACAACAGTGCTGGCTAACAAACTCTACAAATAGTAGAATGAAAAACGTCAAGGTGATTGGTTTATGAATGAAAGAGAGCGAGCCCAGAGAGAATCTCTCAATTGTAGATTTGCCCTAATGAAAAAAACCCTAGAAATGTTAGTTTTGTAAAATTCAACAAACTTTTACAGGATACCACAAAACAAGATTTTGGTGGAATGCTGCTATCGGTGAAAACGAACGAAAACGTGATCAAACGCGAACCACGGAACTCTACACTATAACACTTTACTACATTTCTTGTATTTCAGGATCAACCGAATGGAGATCGTATATAATAGATACGAATGATTGTCATGGGAATGGGTGGGACCATCAGGGCACCCGTTTGAAGCACTCTGGATGGGGAGAGTGGGAATGCCAACTCCCCATTGCTAACAGTTTGTGAATAGAGGGCGGGCTCTTCTCCCCGCCCATTGGGGCATCCTCATGTTAGATAGCATGCTATTTTGACCAACTGTTCAATCCTGTTGTTGGAAGGAGATTCTTTATATCCGTGTGGATACGTATAAGTGATGTTGCCTATCGATCCACCCAATCCCTTTTTGGCCCTTCAAACAATGGCATGATTAGGATAATCAGTGGTTGTTAAAGCTTGATCAAGTCTAACAGAGAGGAGAGCCCATTGCTGTTGGACGTTGTTTCCATGCTACAATGGGTGGTAGTACATATCATACATCATACATACAGAGCATCGTGTGCCTGGAGGTCACATTGATAATTTTACCATACACATGAGATTCGTACCCAAGCAACACATCTCTGTCATAATTGGTTGAAGAAACTTGATTGTGACTTAATTGAGTCACATTGCAGTTACTTTGACTTATTTGCAACAAGTGTGCTACTAGGGTAATTGCAGCGCGCTTTGGAATCACCCTTACCTTAAATCCATCTCTATAGCACGGAAGAACATTACGGGAAATAGAGGCAAAATACTTTTTTTTTGTTATGATATAGACTGTTCCAAAAAGCTTATAGCACACATTCTAAATAACAAAAAAAAATCATGTTTTTTTAGTTTTAATCATTTTATTTGGCAAATCATATTTGTTTTTGTGAGTATCTCGTTTAATCAAAATATTTATTCATAGCGAAGACTCCTAACTTTTCCTCGAACATGACCCAGGAGCTTCTGCACAGTGGTACTTCCCACCATTTTGACCACTTTTGAGCAATCTTTTTTAATTTGTGGATGTCGTCCGCTGGTTTTAGAAATTTTCGAAGCTTTGCTTTGAATAAAGCCCAAAAAGTCTCAATTGGCCGTGCCTCCGGGCAGTTCGGCAAATTCATGTCTTTCGGCACGAAACATACATTTTGACTTTTGTACCATTCTAAAGTGTCCTTTGCGACGCCAAACCAGGCCAAAACACTACTTGACGTTCGTGCTGCCTGATCATCGGCAATAATCGCTTCTGGAGACATTCCTTCACGTATTTTTGAGTGTTCATCGTCTCCGTTGTGATGTACGGACTAGATGTTTTACCACACTCGCATATTGCCTGCCAAACCATAACCTTCTTACCGAATTTTTCGGTAAAAATTGCCTTCTCCGTTTCGGGGATGTCTTTGTCTTCGCTTACAGTATAGAGTTGTGGTCCGGGAAGCGTTTTATAATCTAGTTTCACATATGTTTCATCGTCCAGAATTTCTACACAATTACGAATCGTAGAGTTTGCGGGACCGTGGTTTCACGGACGCGGCCTGTTTTGGGTTCCTTTTGGTTTTTTTCTGCTTCCGGTATGTTTTTAGTCCAAGTCTTTCTTTGGCACGCATGACGTTACTCGACGAGGTTCCTAGTTTTTTCGCACCATCTCGAACGGAAGTCGCTGGTTTTCGCTTGTAGGCTGTCTTTAACATGATGTATTTCAGGTCTTTCAGGTCATCAGGTTTCGTAAAATAATTTAAAATTTAGATTTTTTTTTATGGCTGTCATACATTGCCTAAATATTCTGGGTCATAGTGAATAATATCAATTCACTATATATTATCGAATATTACCATTCATCTTAATCATCATCATTACCATTTTTATCAACTAACTAATTAACTTTTGTGCTCGTGATTTATGTATTAACATAAAAAAAAAGGTTGGATATACTCTGAATTATTATGTCCTATATGTCCAATTATCATTTTGATGCTTTCGTCTCTCTTCTGATTTAGAAATATCTAGGGCCTTGAATAGAAGACGCTGCAATGAAATCTATGGTAAGCTTTTTCACTTATTACTGAGAGTATTTTTTATTTATATTTTTTTGACCAATTGTTCGATCTTGTTGTTGGAAGCAGGTTCTTTATATCCCTGCGGAAACGTGTAAGTGTTGTTGCCTATCGATAATCAGTGGTTATTAAAGCTTAATCAAGTCTTACAGAGAGGAGAGCCCATTGCTGTCTGACTTAGTTTCCGTGCTACAATTTAGTCTGCAAAAGTTAATTATAGGTCACCTTAAAATTTTGTCATTGTTCATTTGTGTATTCTGCGCCTGCGCCAAGCGAGACGTGAAAAAAAAATTCTCTTTTCATTTTTGCTCCGTTTTGATTTATTTGTATTGTATTTTTTAATTTCGGTTGTGATTCTCCGGAATGCTTCCATGATTGTTACGGAATGCCAGCCGACCACCATCTACTTTGTGTTGCCCAACGTGTCCTTGGTACGCTTGTGTTGCTTGGGGTGATACAGTTGATTTTTTATGCATAAAAAGTTAGTAAATTTCCCGTAGAATACGCTCCTGAAACCCCTAAAACTTATAGGATTTCTTTATTATAGTATTACCTTCTAGATGAATTAAAAATTATTGTAATATCTTATAATTGAATATGGAAAAATGTGATAAAATGGTGGAAAAATGTGGATTTTTTCAAAAAAGTTACGCCAAAAGTGCCATTTTTTTATGCATAGTTTTTCAATTTAAATGTAATTAATGTATTTTTTTTTGGGTTAGCAGGTTTCCGATCAAAACTGCGACCAAGGGAGCCAGCACAAGCGAAATACAAAGATTTTTTCAACGCTAACGGCCGCCATTTTGTTGAAAAAAATATTTGAGTATACTGCATGGATACACTTATACAGCGATTCCACGGGAAAAGAATAGAGTTGAAAGATAAAATTGTCCGATTTTGCTCAAAATCGCTTGGTTCGTCATCGGCAAAATAAAAAGACCCGTATTTTTTTATTTTTTTATTTGGGTGACCATGTTCGATATAGGGTAACCAGAAAAATCGACTTTTTCGAAATTTTTTATTTTTGAAAAATCATAACTTCTGAACCGCTGGATCGGTTTTTAATGTTCTTTTATAAATAGAAAGATTTTTACTTCTTGTTTTTATTAAAAATATTTGTTAAAATAATTAATGTACTCAAATTTGCTAAAATGGTCAATATATTGTTTTTTTTTATGATTTTCAAAATGTTGAACCACAACGACTATTTATTTTTATATTTTTTAATCAAAATTCAAACATTTTTACATAACATATCAAAAAATCTCAAATGTTCATCGAGCCGTTTTCGAGTTAAATTTTTTGAAAATTTCAAGTTTTTTGCCTATACACACATGGAATGAGCCTCATTTTCCATCACTTCAAAATAAATGCGGGAATCATTTCATTGAAGTTATCAAACTTATTCCTAATAAATTCATGATAACCATGTTTACAAATCTAGTTTCATTTGTGAAGTATTGTACCCATCAAAAGTATGGGAGGATGGCCCAATTCTGAACCCATTAAATGTAAGAACTATAAATCAGCCTCAAATTGTCTAAAAGCAGAGACCAACATTGCTAGGGTTTACTCAGCCATGGTTTACGCTATAACTGGAGCCACAATGGTCCGTTAGCGTCCAAATTCAGCATGAGTGCTCATAAGGATTGCAGGGGCACTCATGCCGAATTTGAGTTGTAGCGTAAACCACGACTGAGTAAAGTTAACTCATATTTTGAATTATTCCACATTAGGGTCATTTTGAGTGAACCGAACCGAAATATAGTTTACGAAATATAGTAGTACACATTTTTTTAGGGTGTAGAACATTTTTTCTCAAATTAAGTCAATTTTGAAGTCCAACAAACACAATTTCTCCGACCAATGCAATAAACGTTCAAATTCTTTGTGTAATGAAAGCTTTCCATTGGTATTATTAAAAATTTGGCTACCAGCGCTGTCTCAGAGAATCTTGGGAGGTCGGAATTGGCCACAGGGTCAGGATTGGACCAGGCTCCGCTATATTGAGGAATTAGAGCTCAAATCTCAAAGCTTTAGACTACAAGCAAGGGTTTTCTCAGATTACCTTCAATTAAAACTCAGCATTTAATTTGATTATTTAATTATTTTTATTTTTCATAATTCATCAAAAAAAAAACTACATAGCAAAATTCTTACAATTTAACGCACTTTTCTTCATCTGAAAACGAAAACCGTTTCACGATAATGTAATTTTCATTTTGTGGCTTAAAGTAATGAAACGATTGTGTCCCAGAGATTTGTTTTACAGGAGTACAACGGTTCCTTATTTTCTTTTTCATTGCATTGTAATCTTGTTCCGAGAAAAACAAGTAATATATTTTGGAATCTACTTTAGAAACAGCCCAAGAGTAAAGTTCGTATGCAGTTGTAATATGATGGCCTTGTAAACTTGCTTTTGAAGCGTTTCGCTTTAGAACGCCTCTTAAAGCGTCACAAGGCCCTTTTCCATGGCAAGTGGCAAAAAAGTTCCACTCTGCATTAAGACCGAAGTCCTTGTACATGTGACACAAATTGAAAGCAGTCATCTTATTTCTGTATTGACTGCCTTCATTAGAAAAAAAAGGGACATTTTTCAGGTGAGGTAGCTTTTTTTTAATGAAATTCACACAATTTGTTACAAACAGCCGAACGGCAACATGGTTATGTTTAGTAAATTCTGCGATTGCTATGAAGCTTGTAAACTTTAAATTTTGTGCTTCATCCTTATAATATATGGCAAAAGGATGGATTGTGCATGGAGCGTTTGCCCAATGAAAACCTTGTATAGCGTCCTGAATATCAAAAGAGTAATTTTCAGAGAAGTCAGCAATTATAATGCAGTCAGTTGCTTCCAAATTAGTTTTAAGTTGTTTTAAGTAGTTAACTTGTTGCTCTGCAATAAAATTATGCGGAGATAATTCGCTTAATTTTTCTAAAAATGTTTCCACAAACTCTTCTGCATCCATTCGCATTGAATTTAGTTGACAACGATCTGTTTGCTCCCATTGTTTAAATTCTAAGGAATCGATATTTTGAAGAAAATTCATCAGGTCATTCTCCAGTGTTTGCGTACCCGGGCAATGATCACAGGTTTTCAACCAACATTTTTCTGTAGGATTTCATGATAAGTTTTAAAATGGTTAGGAATAAGTTTCATAACCTTAAGGGTTTTAAACATTAATTTAACATTCTGATGATAAATGCATACGCAGACAGTATGGGTTACACTTGAACCAGCCAGAATACAATTTTTTGGGCGGCTACTGAAAAACATTGAAAATCCAATTTAAAAAGTAGGATATTGCTCTTTGAAAATTAAACACGGTTCAGAAACGGTGAGTTCTTGATTTTCACATTCTAGATTAACTGAACTTGGAGTTGCTGGCTTGTTTTCTTTCTTGATAAAGCGATAAAGTCTGCAATAGCAGGTATTACAAAAGTAGGAATAGCTTCTATCCAACTTTGTTCTCCTTTCCACTGCATAACCATATAGTTTAGGAGTAGGTTTCCTGTAACTATTAATCTAAACATGGCAATTTGAGCAGTCGTGCTTCAATGTATTGAACGTTTCTTTAGTAAGGTTTCAGTTCGGTTCACTCAATGCAGATTAATTCAAAATATGAGTTAACTTTACTCAGTCGTGGTTTACGCTACAACTCAAATTCGGCATGAGTGCCCCTGCAATCCTTATGAGCACTCATGCTGAATGTGGACGCTAACGGACCATTGTGGGTCCAGTCATAGCGTAAACCATGGCTGAGTAAACCCTAGCAATGTTGGTCTCTGCTTTTAAACAATTTGAGGCTGATTTATAGTTCTTACATTTAATGGGGTCAGAATTGGATCAGCCTCCCCTACTTTTGATGGGTACAATACTTCACAAATGAAACTAGATTTGTAAACATGGTTATCATGAATTTAGTTTATGAATAAGTTTGATAACTTCAATGAAATGATTCCCGCAGTTATTTTGAAGTGATGGAAAATGATGCTCATTCCATGTGTGTATAGGCAAAAAACTTGAAATTTTCAAAAAATTTAACTCAAAAACGGCTCGATGAACATTTGAGATTTTTTGATATGTTATGTAAAAATGTTTGAATTTTGATTAAAAAATATAAAAATAAACAGTCGTTGTGGTTCAACATTGTGAAAATCATAAAAAACAAATATATTGACCATTTTAGCAAATTTGAGTACATTAATTATTTTAACAAATATTTTAAATAAAAACAAGAAGTAAAAATCTTTCTATTTATAAAAGAACTATAAAAATCGATTCAGCGGTTCAGAAGTTATGATTTTTCAAAAATAAAAAATTTCGAAAAATTTCGATTTTTCTGGTTACCCTATATCGAACATGGTTACTTAAATAAAAAAATAAAAAAATACGGATCTTATTATTTTTGATGAAGAACATACCAAGCAATTTTGAGCAAAATCGGACAACTTTTTTTCTCAACTCTATTCTTTTCCCGTGGAATCGCTGTATACGAGATTATACGATACCTCTGTCTTAAGTCTTCAGCTGGAGGTTATAGGCATTGATCGATGCTAGTTGCCTTATCGAGCTTTTGGATCGGACACGTAATGAAATAGAATTCAGCTAAGTACTTTCTACTTTTTATATTTTTGATATCAGTAGAGTCTTAGCTACTGTAACGATTGTTGCTCAGCGGAAGAAATTCCTTTAAACTTTTTTTTTTTGACCTTTCGATTCAATCTAAATCTATTTACAAACCATGAATGTGTGAATGTGTATGCATGTGTGTGTGTGCCTGTATGTGTGTATGTGTATGAGCGTATGACTCTGTGTCGGTGCATCCTTCTTTTCTTTTCAAAAAGCAAGTAATGGCGCTATAACCATAAGCCATAAAAGGCCAAGGAAAGCCTCTCGCATAATCCCATCCAGCTTCCAACATCTGATGTCTATGACGATAGCATGAGTTCTCAGCATCTTCTTAAGTAGACATCTAACCAACACTTCCCTCCCATCCCTTGCTGATCATAAGGACATGGCCAGGTGTTGTGCAAAGAAATCGATGGATGAAGAGCCTGTCACACCCAAGGCAGCTCTTCTGGCGCTTCCATCGTCTCTACAACAGCCAACCCAGGATTGTGTACGGTCGGAAAATGCTATGCTATGCTATGATATGCTATAATTGTTGAATATTTTATGTATATAATTGAGTTGATACCCAGGAAAGTTTGCATTTTATTGATGTAAACGTCTCGAGAATCTCTTTTATTAGCGAAAAATTTAGCTAGAAATTAGAAGAATAAAAAAAAAATTAGTATCTTCCATTTAATTCTAACTACCTTTGCTTATCTTCGACAGATACGCGTATTTCGTCTACAATGTGCAGACTTCTTCAGTGTCTCGTACTAATAACTCGACTTATTATTATTAGACTAATCTAATCGACTTATTAGATGTTGGAATTAAATGGAAGTAGTAACAGGTATTCCACTAAACAGCTCAAACACTCTAAGAAAAATTTAGAATTTTTAATTTTCTGGGAGGTCGTTAGCATTAAAATTTTTATATGGCGTCTACCTTTACCGTAAGGCATAGTTTACGTCAAAAAATCAGCACAAGTCTTAAGGGACATATGGCCCAAACACAATGTGGACGGAAACGGAACGGCCACGGCAAGATTGACAGTTGTTGCAAGTGACTTCTATATGTCCAATTAGAATCGGTTTGGATCCAGTCGGTTTTGTTTCGTCAAGCAGGCTTACTAAAATCGATTTATAAACTGCCCTTGCCGTTCCACTTTCGTTTTCATTGTGTCATTATGGCTTACGGAATTCAGGTAAAAGCATAATTTTCGAAAAACAGAAAATGAGAAATTTACATGATTCTCATTTTGTTTAATTCTTTCTTCACAACATCTTCTTAGATGTAATTCCAATACAACCGGAGGATTGGAAACAATGTTTTTTTTCTGAAAAATAATTATTCGAATTAACTATAACCTTCCAATAAACAGAAGAGTAAAGGAATCACTCACACTTTCTTGAACATAATGAAATTATAGCAGTGAATGAATTGGACCCGACGTCATGCAACTTCGAAAAGGATCTCATCGTTCTCAACGGTTCTCAACGTAACGATGTCATCCTTTGTTTTATTAGCCAATAAGGTTCTATTTCAAACAACTAGCCGAAATTAAATTTGTCATATGTCCAGACCGACACGGCTAGAACGTTGACGCCCTCAGTCAGTCAGTCAGTCAGTCAGTTACAAAGCTCCCTCAGTTCAGGCCATTTTATGATAAAAGAAAAAAAACTGACTAGGAGCAGCACGAAAAAGTGCAATATCCATTCTCAGTACTTCCAGCAATCAGTCAGGCGGATCTAATTGTCAAATATTTCACAAAGCAATTTCTCATCGCCAAAGCTAATGTATCACTAGGAGGCACTTTTCAACGCCCGTTCTTTTTCATTTTTTGCCTCTGCAATATTCGAGGACCAGTTCCAACCGGCTGCCGTGGCAGCAAATACAAAAACGTGGCCCAAAATGGATCAGTGATGATAAATTCCATCAGTTTGTATTTGCAGAGCAGCAGATCTCCTGCTCCACTCGGTAGGATTTCATTCGTAGAGTGTGAACAGATAGTTTTGGAGAATTATAAGACATTTCTGGGGTGAAAGTGCTTTCTTACTTCGCAGTTGTATCTTTCCGTTCACACCCTTAGGTGGGCAGAACACAACGAAGACAAACGAACCCAAGGATATATGAGAAAGCACTCCACAGGAGTCCACGGTCGGTGTTTTAGCAGCGACAGAAAGTACAAGAACGAGTAGCAAAGGGCTAGGAATCCACTTAATACGAGTCACACTTTTTCCCCTACACCAGCTCGACTCTAACTATGAGGAACGTGCAAGGCAGTCGGAGCAAAACAAGCTGCTGTTATTAGATTAGAGAATTTACTAACCTCAGATGTCATTATTATCTTGGGGCTGCCCAGGGAGTTGGTTCGCTTGGCTATTTGGTAGTCTTTCGACATTGTCAATGTTGAGATAAACTTGAGTGCGAAAACCTACATTTTCACTGGGAAATTTGTTGGCTCGTTCGTTTCATGGATTCATTCATCAACGGGAAAGTGGATTAGCCTTCATCTAGGAAAATGTAAGTGGTATAAATAGTATCGAAGGAAACATCCCAAAATCATGCATGCATCCAAGCTTTTGGATATAATTTATACGATTTAGTTTTACATATAAATGTAGTGCTCAGTCAAGGTTTCGAAATGATACTGGATGATTTTTGATTTTTGATTAGTTACAATTTTCTTCGTGACAAATGCTGGAGAAAAAAAAACATCCGCTTTTTCTTCCCATACTAGCGTTACAAGACCTGAGACCAAAATTATTAATCCTCCCCACTTAAAACTACCAGAGCTCCCATGGATGGTGTGTAAACCCTCATCAAGTACAGTATCAGGATAAGGCTTAAGATAGATTGCGGTAAGCATTATCCTGGGAATGAGATCAAGTGTTACACACGATGGCTTGTGGCATAACAGCAGGCCTCCGACCGCGCTCTATCGTTCCAGTCTGCAGCCAGCAGTGTTTAGGTGCAGGAGGGAAGGAGATGTGGCGAAATTTACAAAATAGATAAGACGCAAGCACTGTTACTTTCGGCACCGACTGCACGTCTCAGCATTATGGGCTTCAATTAATTTTGAAATGAAATATGCCAGCGGTAATAGTGAGTAATTTATATCTTTGATTGGATTATTTATGTTTAGGCTGCGGTTAGTGGTTAGTGGAATGAAGGACCGCTAAGTGTAGCTACATAAATTGAATTTCTACAACCAAATTGCAAGCAGCATTGAATTACTACATCTTTAATTAGGTTTTAAGTGTGTCAAACTGGTCATCAAAAATTTATATTGTTTTGAGAAGTAGTAATTCTGTGGTGAATTTCTCGCCCCGATTTAACAGCTACTCCAAAATTAATCAAAATCTATTGGATTCAAAGCATATGAATGCCATCAAACTATAAATCTTCAACTTATATCACACAGTTACTGCACGAAGGCAGCCCTAGTAGCAATAAGCTTTGCTGAACAGGGAATAGAATTTAATATGAGCCCTCGTGCTCCCTGTGAGATTTCTTTATTGCTCATTTCGGGAACTTTGTAACAGTCTCTTTTTATTGCCAATTTGGATATTTATACCCTTCTGGAAGTGTCACAAAGCAAAAGTTTTCCACCTTGTTTTCAAATGCATATAAAACAATGACACGTGATGACAATCAAATTGGCATTGGATCAATAGCCTAAAGGTATCCTTTTCCTGATAAGATATTTTTGAGTTGTAAGTGAAGTATGTTTAGTCAGAGCCGCACACAAGTTTATTTGGAAGATGGGAATTCAGCTGTTTGACTCATAGTTTGACAGAAGTGGGGGCTCAAAGCGGATCAGATGCTGATACAGATTTTCACTCGTTGAGCTTTTATGATTCTGATTCAAATGTAGATTTTGTATCTGTCAATGTTTCACTAGAAATCTAAAATATCCACTAGAGTTAAGCCACCTAATGCGTTTTTATGAGCCGTTTTATTAAACCACCTTAGGGGTCATTCAAAAATGACGTCCACTCTTTAGGATGGGAGGGGAGTATCAAATTTGTGACAATATGTGACAGGGGAGAGAGGGGGGTTATAAAAATGTGACATTCAACAATTTTGCATTGGGTAATCTCAATTTTCCAGCATTGCTACGAAAACAAAAGCGTCGAAAAGTTTGAGTGTACGGTTAATGAAAATACACACTTTACTTAGTTGTGTGAGTGCGAAGAATTATTTACTGTTGTCATACATGTTCTTTTCGTCAATGAGCACCAACCACACGAGCTGTGCTTCATTCTGAAACTTCGTCGAAGTTTGGTTTTGATGAAAATTCTATTGTGTTTGTTTTTTGTGGCGTTGAATTTTGATTTGATTCATATGCTGGTCGATGTATTTTGTCTTGCATACCCACTGCGCAATTAACAAGCCAACCGTGGTGTGTGAATACTGGCGAGATATAAAAAACGAATTCTATTGTGAAGAACTTTTCAAATCGAAAATCAGCACCTTGAAAACGGAAGCTTCGCAAGCGAAAGATACACTGAGGGTTTTTTTTTTAAGGCAGCAGACTTTCTGTTGCGAATGAAGAGATTGTTAAAAACGTTCCAAAAATTCCACCGGATGAAGGAACTCCAGCCTTTCCGTTCTTCACAAGCTCCTCTGGATTCGGACAAAAAAGTTCCCTCTAATTTTGCATGTCCTGAATAGGATGCAATTTCCAAAGAATTGGACATGATTAATTCCGAGATTTCCAGGCTGCTGATTAGAGAGCGAAATGACACGCTTTCGGCTTAACAGAAAGATACGCTGTCTGACCTGATCAACCTTAGGCAATGGCTAAATTTGGCCCTAGAGAAGAAGAAATCAAATCAGCAACGTCAAAAGACATGCAAATTGAACAAAAAGAAGATTTTTGAGGAAGAATTTGAAACAAACGCTAATCTTACCAAGCGTCTCAAGATGCGGCCTGAAGGACGACCTCCGATGGAGAGTAACCAAGCATAGTTGCTTAACGTATTGGTCGATCTGGGTCAGCATGGAGCGTCAGCTGGGCTGAGAGGTGACGTTAAGAATTTGGAGTAACATGAAAATCTTTTAAAGCAACAACAGCATTGTTAAAAATAAATACGTACGCGAACAAACTTTTCAATTTGCATTTTCCATTTTTAAGGTAACAAAAATATCATAACTCTTGAAATCTTGATTTTATAGAATATGGGACAGTGCTTTAGGATGGGGAGTGCAGGGGGGGGGGGGGGTGGGATCAGAAAGAGCTAGTTACTTTGAACGAAAAGTGCTTGAAATTTTCTTGGCAATAAAAATTAGGATCTAGATTAAGTGCTGCACAAAATTTCTCACAATTCACAAAAGTTATGAGTAATTTCAAGCTTTTTCAGATTTTTTTTTCTACGAGTCATAATGTTCTGCACATCTTCTCTACAAGAAAAATTATGTATATTTCCATATAATTTTCCATATCTCGAGAATGGATAAACATCGCTACACAAACGGTATTTTTCTGGTTGTTTCGAAGAATTTGCTTTAACCGTGAAATAATGTTGTGTAAAATATCTTTCCAGACCTTTTTTTCTATTGATTAGAAAATTTCAAGCACTTACAACTCAATTTATGTTTTACACAGTATGCACTGCAAACTTAAATTATACACCTGAGCTGAACTGCTATCAGTCACTGGTGTGTAAACCAGATTTTGCCCGATTATGGGGTAACTTTTGCTCAAAAATGTGTTGCTTATGAACAAAAGTGAGGAAAAAACCGGTTTCCATATTCTCGGGGTTATCTCATAGATGTGTTTAGTTTAGTTTATTTGTCAACAAATAATATGTTTACCCCAATGACCGTTCAATATAATTCTAACTGACACATACAAAGATACAACAAACTTAGCACAAAAACTTCTTAAAACTATTCTTACTACATTTACGGCTAACGTTAAAATCAAATACGGAATAACAACTGTTAAACACACGGCACATACTTTTAATCGGTTCGTTTCGCCCGTAATTTGTTCTAGAGTGTTGAATGTACAGGAATGCGTGGAATCGTGATTTCGGCGTCTAGTGCTGATGTCTAGAAGACCAAGTAGAGCCGAGCAATCAACGTGGCCTTGAAGAAGATCACCAACAAAGCAAGCTTTAGCGACGTCACGCTTCGCTTCCAGCAATGCAAGGTTCATAAGTTTACAGCGATCGGCATAACTAATTGATGGGGTATCTCCAAGGAAGTCGTCGTAATGCGAAGTAGACAAACTTCTTCTGAATAGCTTCTATCCGTAAAGTATTGTTTTTGTAGTAGGGGGACCAAACCACTGCTGAATATTCCAGAATTGGGCGCACTATAGAGCAGTACATCGCCTTAAGACAGTACACATCACCGAATTTCTTAGCAAAACGGAACATAAAGCCCAACTGGGAGGAGACTTTGGAAACAATGTACGAAACATGATCCTTAAATGACAGCTTGGAGTCTAACATTACTCCTAAGTCCTTTACTGTTGTCTCACGACTCAGATCGGTACCGAATAGCGAATAGGCATGCTGAAAAGCGAGCGTTTACAGCCAAAAGAGATGACTGGGTATTTGGCCACATTCAAAGACATTCGATTTAAGTGGCACCAGGATTCGAATACTTCAAGTTGTTGCTGTAAGAATATGGCATCTGTGGTCTTCTTTATCACAAAGTAGAGCTTGAGGTTGTCAGCATACGACAGTTTGAGGCATGTCAAGCTGTTATTTACGTCGTTCATGTAGAGTAAAAATAGGAAAGGTCCGAGGTGGCTGCCTTGAGGGACACCGGATGTGACAGGAAATGGTGTTGAGATGAAGTCACCGATCTTCACGGACGAGTTCCAACCAATCAAATACGAACGCAGCCAGATCAGCAACCCATTATCGATACCTACCCTAGCATACTTCGCCAGTGCAATCTAATGGTTGATTTTGTCAAAAGCTGCCAAGAGATCAGTGTAGATAGCGTCTATTTGATGTCCTTTTTCCATCTCACGTATGAGAAATTACGTAAAGGTGACTAAATTAGTAGTAGTTGATCGTTTGGGCATGAAACCATGTTGTTCCAAGGAGATGCTGTGTGAATAGTTCCGAAACAGAGTATCGAGAACAACCAACTCGAAAAGCTTAGAGGTAGCACTCAACGCTGCAATTCCACGATAGTTTGAAACTGTTCGTTAGTATCCCTTTTTGTGAACAGGAAAAACAAACGAATCTTTTCAGCAGGACGGAAAAATGCCTGTCGTTGAGGAAAGGTTGAAAACCGTTGCTAGAGGCTTCCCGAGCGGTACAAGGCAACGTTTGAGCATAAACAAAGAAATGCCATCAGGACCGCAGCCTTTTGATGACTTCAGTTGCTTCCCTGCTGTGACCACCATGGTGGTAGTAACCGACATCTGTGGGCTGGAAGCAATGAGATGAGGTACGCTATTAGCAGCGGCGACAATATCATCAGAGTCGAGAATTTCTTTGGTGAATACACTGCTAAACTGTGAGCGAAAAGATCTGCGATTCCCGGGATTGAGTCAGCTTCCAAAGTGCCGTTGGTCATATTCGAAGGCAATCCAGATTTTTTCCTATGCTCATTTACATAACGCCAGAAGCGCTTAGGGTTGGATGTGAGGCGTTGTTGAAACTGGTCAATATGACCGTTGTACAAATGGTCGTTCAGTTCTTTGTACTCATTCTTTGCTCGAGCGTAGACAGATCTAGTTAGATCCGTGCGGTATTTGCTGTGCTTCCTGAATGCGGAGCATTTCATTTTTTTCAGCTGTCTTAGCTCCGCATTCGACCAAGCAGGTTTAGGAGGTAGGCAGCGTTTTTTTGACACAAATTGTTCGATGGCCAGCAGGATAGCAGACAAAGTCGAAGCCGCTAGATTTGCATCAAGATCGCTAAATATCTCATCTCAATCATTCCCAGCTAGGAAGACGTTCGTTTTGTTAAAATTTGCTTTGCCAAAGTCGTAAAATACGTTTTCAGTAATTTCACGAAAACATTTCTCTAGGCTGACCCTCATCGTTACCAATAAAGGGGAATGGTGCCTGCACACTTTCACGAGAGGTTCTGGAGCAAGAGTGACCGAGCAGTATAGGCCCAACTCTTCGCTGACAAAGCAAAGGTCAAGCATGCGACCGTTACTGTTGAAGATGCTGTTCGTCTGCTTTAGACCTGCGGTGCAATAACCGTCCAATAAGTCAATTGAAGCTGGTCGAATCGAAGAATGACAAAAATACGTAAAAAGGAGGCCTCGGGAATCGTTCATCCAAGAAATTTCAGGCATGTTAAAATCGCCGAGAATGATGATGTTGTCTCTCGCGCCCATTTGCGCAACAATCAAATCAAGTGAACTTAGTGCTTCTCTATGAGATAGCCATCATGTACACGGTCCGGTGGAATGTACACAACACAGATGAAATACGTAACTTCGAAACTAGTAATTACTACCCACAGTTGTTCAACTGTTGAGCTTCCAGGGGGATTCAATAAACGCGATTTGAAGCAGGACCGGAAGAACACATCCACCCGATTGCTTGTTGGTGTTAGCAGTGTGTAGCTGTGTAAGTGCATTTTAGGGTGTGGTTCATGAGTTATGAATTTTTAAAGTAAGTATTCTTGGAAAAACTAAAATTGCAATAAACTCAACTAAAACTCCCCATTTCTCAAATTTTATCCATCGTAATCTCGTTATTTCGATGGTTGTAAAGATGTTAATGTAAATCACTCATACCAATGTGATCTAGAGAGAAAGCTACGTATCAGCGCATTTTAATAAAGCTTTGTTTTTGGATTTCAAAAATTACAGCACCTTCAATATTTATCAAGAGTTATAAAAATATACAATGAAATTATCAGTTGAATAGGCATTCCTGACATATTTCTTAAATGAGCGCAGTTTAAAAAAAATTTAAAAAAATACGTTTTTTGCAGAAGAAAATATGTTATACGATTTGTTACGAATATCTTGATTCATCTCTGCCAGTTAATTCCATTAAAACACACTTCACCTATCCGTGGACAGAAGAACTTTACACATGTAATTATGTAAATGGTTCAATTTGAACTAAAATACACGTTATTATTGAAATCGACAAACCACTATGCATACATTTTTTTTTTTCAGAAGTGTGACATCCAACAGGGGGGGGGGGGGGTGTAATCGTATTTGTGCCAAAGTGCGACAGAGGGGGGGGAGGTGGTATAAAAACCTGAAATTTAATGGACGTCATTTTGAATCACCACTTATGCGATTGATGAGACTTTAAGCTTCTTGTTTGAAGATTAAGAGAAAGTTAAGCAATTATTATTTAAGGTGAAGGTAGCTTAACCCCAAAAATTGCCACCATGGCAAAAATCTAAAGAGGGTGAGTCGGTAATTGCGACACATTCAAAACTTGCGTAACTTAAATTTGACCGATATAAACCAAATTTCGTCCACATTCACTTTAGAGTGTAGCGCTAACTTCCGCTCAGTTGTGCAGTTGTCAGTGGGGTTCCGGTCGAGATCAGAAAACCGTTCAGATTTGGGAAAATTAATATATATCACTAACTCAACCCAGTGCGAGTGCTGTTACGCTTGCTACTAAATGAAACTGCAAACAATAGAACTGGCACGTTTATGGTAGTTTTTTTCTTGACTAAGCAGGGGTACAAACTTTTATTAGAACATGTTTCCTACCCGAGATATACACGTTTTGTATTGCAGTAACCTGGATAATTCGCATGGTTGAAATGGGTGTTTCATTTGTATGGAAGCCCCCTTCCCGAAGGGGGAGGGGTTTCAAACCACCATAAAATCTTTGCCTTCAAAACCCCTATGTTGGTGCCATATTTAGTTCAATTTACTTGATTAGATCTCGAGTTATGCCGAAATTTGTGTTTCAATTGTATGAGAGCACCCTCCCCCCCCCCCCCCACTTCTTCAGAAGGAGGAAGGATCTCGAACCACTAAAGAAACATTCTTGCCTTCAAAAAACTCCACACGCAAAATTTGTTTCCATTTGCTTGATTAGTTCTTGAGTTATATAAAAAAAATTCATTTGTATGGGAACCTCCCCTTCCAGAGAGAGGAGAGATTTCAAACCACCATAGAAACATTTCTTGCCTTCAAAAACATCCACATGCAAAATTAATTTAGCTACATTTGCTTGATTAGTTCTCGAGTTATGCAGAAAATTGTGTTCCATTTGTATGGGAGCTCCTTCTTTCAGAAAGGGGAGGGGTCTTGAGTCACACTAGAAACATGTTTTGCCGTCATAAACCTCCACCTGTCAAATTTTGTTCTATTTGCTTGATTAGTAGAAAATCACATTTTCGAGTTTTATTACATTTCGAGTTATGCAGAAACTTCTTTTTCATTTGTATGAGAGCCTCCTCTTTTAGGAAAAAGAGGGGTCTAACACCGTGTCCAATATATTCTCATACAAAATAAAACTCTATTCATTTCAAATCGATAATCCAGATTTTATTGATAACTCTACCCATTATATTGCAATATAATACTGATCAACTACAGCATATGTTTTGGAATAACACCGCCTTTAACCTTCTTGACCAGCTTCAGACGTTTTTCAAAACCGTCACAGGCGGCACGCATGACTTCCATCGGCATTTCGTCCCAAACTCGTTTGATTACGGGTTTGAATTGGGTCATATTAGACGCCCTGTGGTTATTTACCTTCGCCAGCATGTATGACCATACGAAATAATCCAAGGGATTCAGATCGGGTGAATTGGGAGGCTATTAATTCTTGTCGTCGGTCAAATTTTCTCGGCACCAGCCCTGAACGAGATTTGCACCAGCCCTGAACGAGACGCTGTGATTTTCGTCTAATCCGTTCCCTGACCACTTTAACAACTCGTGCAGTTCACACCGTACGATTACGATCGGATCTCTTCCGATTATCCAACGAGCAATTGTCACGGTACCTTCGAATGGTGCGGTACACAAAATCCCGCTTCACTCCGAGGTTTTTCAAATTTCTGAAAATAGCGCCCGGGCTCTAACTTTTCAAAAAAAAAATATCACCACAGCATGAAACTCCTTCATCGCTGGTAAAAGATAAACATCGAATGAAAACAATCGAACATAACCTAAAATCATTTGGATAAACATAGTGCAAAACTACATGAACACATACGTGAAGCATGTTGAGTAGTTGCACGACACCAATGTAATGAAAAAGTATATGAGAATATATTGGACACGGTGTAAACTACCATAAAAACATTTCTTCCCTCATGCCATTTGCTTGATTAGTTGTCGAGTTATGCAAAACTTTGTATTTCATTTGTATGGCAGCCCTCCTTTCCAGAGCGGGGAGGAGTCTTAATAAACCTTCCTCAAACCAGAACCTTCGCTAGTCCCAAAAACCCCTGCATACAAATTGTCACAACGATCGGTTCTGTAGTCTCCGGGTCTATAGGGTTCAGTCAGACCGACAGAAATACATAGATAGATCGATAGGCTGTAAGGTACTTTGCCTCTTCATTGGGCAGCCTGGATAACGCCAAATGAACTACAATCGAGCGTGAGCTTCCAGGTCAGAGGCAGCTTAAAGCAGTGGCTGTTCACCACTTTAAAAGCGGTTGAGCTACCGTCTTGTTAGTGCGCCAAGGACTCTAAATACAAAAGCCGAAAGTCCTGGTGGTGCTTAGGACTATTGAACATCAGCAGCGGTGGTAATGAAGCTGCTGATCAAGCAGCCGGAAGAGGTAGATAAGCACGATTACGTGAGCGAAACATTCCAGGAAAGGATATTTGCAAGTGGGCAGCAGCAGAGATCTGGAGAAAACATGAAAGCAACTGGATAAACGAACACCATACGCAACTCGCATGTATAAAAAAACAGGTAGAAAAATGGAATGAGTGAGTTAAGAGAACAGAACAACGAGCATTAACGCGGTGTCGACTAGGGCACACAAGACTAACAAAGAGTTACTTGTTTAAAACAAAAGTAGCGGATAAGTGTGAAGCGTGTGATGTGGAAATCAATGTTCAACATATTCTATTAAATTGTAAAAAGTACGATGATATTAGAAAAAGGTTAGGAATCGGTACATCCCTTTTTCAAGTTCTAAGTAACAATAAGCGAGCAGAAGCTAAAATAATTAAATACTTAATGATTACAGGTCTAATTGATAAAATTTAAAACCTTTCCTTAGAGGCGAATGAACTTTAAAAAATTTAAAGCCTCTCTAATAAAAAAAAATTTAAAAAAATATGATAGCGGATATAAGTACAATGTGGAGGCAATATACGAACATGCGTCCATTTGACTTCATGTAAAATATACGTATATCGCCTCCACTTTTCACTCTTATCCGCTATCATATACGATCCTGTGTTTGCTTGGTGCCGATCTCTCAATTTGCTCGGAAGTACTCGCGTGCTTTCTGACGATTTTAAGATCAATGGTTTAGAGTTAGAACATAACGAAACATTGTGATTTTTCGCTCAGTGTGTAAAAATATGGTTAACTATGTCAACACGCCTGAAAAAGCGAAACAAAATTGAAATTTTGAAGATCAGGTTATCAACTCGCAGATTTATTCTGCACAAATGGTTTTCCGAAAAGTTGTCGTTTCGGTAATTGGCAAAAAAGCAATAGGTGTACTAACTCTGCAGTTCTAAACATTGTTAAGAAGTTTGTAAAATAGTGTTCTCTTAAAGGTTTAACGGAATCTGGATGCAGAAACGGGGCATCGGACCAGAAAAAAAGAGCTGCCAGCGATACGCCTTCTGAAATCGCATAAGCCGTGTTCCGTTCATGAAATTGCCAAAAAAAAAGTGGACGTTAGCGTCGGAACTGTGCAGAATATATAAAAAACGTAACAATGTCAGAACCTACAATGGCAAAAGCACCCAAAAGGACGGATTATCAGAAAGCGTCTTCGAAAATACGGTCATGGAATTTGTATGACGTTCTCCTCCAAAAGTTAAACCGGTGCATTTTAATGGATGACGAAACGTACGTCAAATTGAATAGTTCTTCAACGCTGAGCAGAGGACAGATATGCCGGATGATGTGCAATACATCTGAACTCAAAAATTAGGGAAAAAGGTTTTGGTGTGGCAAACAATTTGTTTCTGTGACAAGAAGAGTTCTTAATATTTCAATCAATGGTGAAAATTACAGAAAAGAATGCATAAAAATGTCTTCTACCCATCTACCGAAAGCATATGGATCCTCCATTGTTTTGGCCGGATCTGCCATCTACTCACTACGCTTCTGCTACATTGGAGATCCTCAAGAAGGAAAAAATCAATTTCATCGAAAAATGCCGAAATCCCCCAAACTGCCTGAACTGCATCCTAAAGAAAAATTTTATCTGCAGCACAACAAAAAGTTACGGAGATAGTTGTGCAGAATCTTATGGAAGGTATCATGAGAAAAATCCGAGCGTTCTTCCAAAATTAGAAGGCAGCAGGGCAACGATCGACGGCGCAAATGCTTTTATTGCCATAAAGATTACGACGCCAACATCTGTAGACAAACGAAGGTCTAATTATTCCTGTCTGAACTAATCTTAAATAAATAAACAATGGATAATGGTTAGGAGAAAAACAATGCCGTAGATTGTCACAATCGATGCCAAAGACAAAAGTTTGTCGAGTGCTCAAAACCTATAACGAAATCATGATTGTGTAAAGGAATCAGTGGACCTACGAAATAAGTAGAGCCAGGGATCGCCAGTTGCGCAGCAAGCTCAACACCTTGCTGCGCAACTGACGATCCCTGGCTCTGCGTTAAAGCTAACCCAGGTCTTTCGATCGGAGAAGTGATCAGAAGGAACATAGCCAACTTTCAAACGGTGCGGAACATCCTTGCCAGGAAAGGATACAAGTCGAACAAAGCCAAAAAAAAACCCGAACCAAAAAGCATACAAGGCTCTTGTACGACCGTTTTTTGACGAAACACAAGGGCTGCTCTTTGATCGATGCCGAAACATACGTCAATCCGGGAAGATTCAAGTTAGTGTTTGCAGACAAGTCCGCGAAGAAGCTCATGATTTGGCAGCTGGCAATCAATTGGCTCACACTTGAGCAAATTTTTTAATACTTCATCGCCGAGAATATGTTCAAAAAGTTCGGTAAAATTTACTATCCCACAAACTTTTTATCAGGAAAAATAGGATTAGTTGTATTGAAAAGGACGGATTTTAAATAATGACCATAACCACGACATAAGGATGTTAACCTACATAAAAAAATCCCTTTTTAAATGTTGATAACATGTTTGAGACAAAAATTTCTCGAGTTAAAAATGCAGAAAATGTTTGGTAAATAGGGGCATACGCAAGACGGTCAAAGCATGATTGAGAGTTTGTGAGATACGGCGTGCATTGACTTTTCAGTTTGCGATCGAATTATTTTTAATTCCTCGAAACATAAACTTACATCACATGACATATTTTTCAGTAATCAATGTTATTTTCATATTTTTTAATAGCGTGGCTTAGAACTTAAATCTAGACAATACGATACAAGTTTAGACTTGTCCAATCTTTTGATACTAACAATCACTAGGGTGGTCATTATTTTCATGGATATAAAAATCTACATTTTTATATGCATATAAAAAGGCTTGTTTATCTTAAAATATATTAACAACTAACAAGCTTCTTTTCACATTAAATTTTCCGTAGTTACGAAAAGAACTGACCATGAGCAATTTTTCCTAGTTAAGTCAGGGTGTCCTAAATTATCTGTTATCGTACAATACTTAGGTTTATTTCACATTTCTCAGAATAACATTCTTCATAAAACTTTTGGAACAGCAAAGAACACAAATTCATGTGCTCGAATTGTATCTATTAAAGTAAAGAATTCCTAACCTAATAGATTGAAGGCTAATTTAATTTTATTTTTTCATACAGATTGCTACACGGCGTAGCAGTTGAAAAAAAATTTCATGCGGGGAAACAGCATCTAAAACTCCAACGCCTGTAACAGTACACAACATGATAGCTTCAACGTTTTTTACCAATTTAGATGAATTATTTCATGGCAATAATAACACGTGTAACTTTAATTTTGACTTCATACAAAAAAACAGTCACGTTGACAAATCCGAGATCTATCTAACCTGCATAATAATAACACCAGCTTCGCTCTGCCTATGATGAGCGCCAAAACACCAAGTCAAGCGCAAAATCTCAAAAGGCCGAAAAGGTGAGCCCTACTTTCGAACAAGAGCAGAAAATCATCAGCGTCCGTAGTCGACTACCGAGAGATGAACTCAGGCTGAATGCTGAACGTGTACAAAAGGCTGAACCAACCCGGTTAAGATTCGAAATAAACTGATCCGAACAAGAGCCCACTTGTAACCTTCCTGCCTTCTTTAGAATCACTTCAAACCTCACCATCATTCCTAACGAAGGGATGACCAACTGAAGGCACCGTAGAAGAAATCGGTACGAAACGACATTATGCTTCTTGAATATAGTTGACCTGGGTTCTTCTTCGAGGAGCTTACCACAGAGAGAAAGAGAGACGTAGTCGGCAAGAAGGTTATTAAATGAAAACATCTTTATTTATGAAGCAAAGGGGTTGACAAGAACGAAAACCAGCATTCTTGAAGAGTATTCGGAAGGGAGCGGGGTTGAGCGAAGCAATACGGATCAAAAGCTTTACTGGGTGTATTAATTGAACAGAAAGCCATAGGGAAGCCGTTTGATAGGTGATAGGTATTTACTAGAGTGATGCATCAGCGAAAATCGAGTAGATAATGGAATTTAATGATTATTACAGCGCATGAAAGTTAAATATTATAGAACATTTATTAAAGCCTGAGGAACAAGTTCAACGGAAGCGTGTTACAATTGTAAATGCATTTAAATGCAAAGGTATGAAGTGTATCAAACAAGTTTCAAATCTAACCTTAGCGCACACTTACTGCATGTAGTGGAAGCATTCATTATAATTTCTTTCAAAGAGCAATTCAAAGCGCAACAGTTGTATTTGACTAGTTCATGAAATACAATCCAGTCAAAATCATCCTCATCCATAGCTTTAATATTTTGGACAGAGCAAGATAGCACAGATGAGATTTTAATCAACTTGTCAGAAGGCCAAAAGAAATAAACTATCCAATTCCAGAATGAGCTATGCTTCCACCGCTGCTCCATGCTCAAAACATCTGGATGCGCTCAAAGGAAAAGAACATCCAAACGTTACCATGTCGAAAATGTCAAGTTCTCCACTCGAATGACAGACTCAGACTGTTCGCATGTCTCCTTTTCCATCTTTGCAACAATTCCAACACTTGAACTCTGACTGCCGCTATGCAAATTGCAGTCATTTACATTTATTCCTTGAGAGGTCTATAAATTTCCTGTAAATGTTCCATTGGACATCCTCTTTTACCCCTTTTACGAAAAATGCTTCAGCCAACTATGTATCCCGAATATTAATAGTTTGTGAAGTGCAGCAGTAACAAGCCCTGTTCGTTGGGGTAGAAGTAACCGCCCTCAGTGGAACATGTCTCCAAAATCTGTTCTAATCTTTTCTGTGTTGTCATAGGAAGACACAACCCAAACCCTATGATGTGGCAGCAGCTTGTGGCGAGACCAAAAATAGTATTATTACGTAATTAAGACGAATACTTTCCTCATTAGACGGGGCACAGATGGTGCACGTTTGGCTGCCAAGAAAATCTTTTTCACATTCTGTGGCTACTTCAACGTCCAACCAGGCTGGGTTGTCGGGTTTTGTAATATGTATGGATGACTGTTGCGAGTCTTCACATTTTAGAGAACCAAGAAAAAAAAACACTTGCTCTAGTTGGCTTGGATTACTTTCAATTTACACTGTTTTTGGTCACTCAAGTGAGCTGTCCAACTACGTTCGAAAAGAATTGCTCGCATTTTGTAAGGTACGGTAGAAGAAGAATAAACGAATTTAATTAACCTACACAGGTAAGCTTGTGATGATTAGGTGAGGTTGAATATTAATTCCAATTTAAGTGCATAAAGTATTAGCAGTTTCTTACAATGAGGATGTCTAACTTATCGCAATATTTCTCGAAATAAAGGGTAACGGGATGTAATGTTAGCCTAGCTCCTTGATTCGGCCTATGTACCAAATATGTCATTTTTTCTTCAATAATCAACAAAATCATGTTGCTATCAGCATGACCGATTTATTTCAAAGCAATTGAAACATAATTCATCAATTTATAGTAGTTCACTTCCGCGTAGTTTTCGATTTCCTTGACTTTTTAGACACCATGACTTTACTGGTTAAGCTAAACAGATTATCTATACGATCTTCGAATGATCTAAATCTGCCGAAATTGAACCTATAAACCGAATAATGCAGCCAAGATGTACAGAATATAGTCTCATATTATAAACTAACAGGTCACATTGGTAAAATAACAATGATTTAACAAACAAACGGTAGACCCAATGTTAGGGACATATTTTATGAAAAGTGTAGTAAAAATGTTGTAATTGGTAACATTTACAATACAAATGTCTAAGTTCCGATTGAATGTTGTTCACATGAGCGGTTCCATATCATTTCAGCAACGAGTAATTTTCATATTTTTTGATTTGCATGAAACCTTGCATACACGTTTTTGGGGAAGAAAAACGCCGTTTTGCATACTTGGTTCGCCATTTTGAATCTAGCCTTACTTATGAGAAGGGCCTATGAAAAATGCACATGATATCTTCAAAAAATTGTATCTCGGAAACGGTTTGTCCGATTGGTTTGATGTCTTCGGCAAAATTTTAGACAATTGTTGGTGCTATATGGAGAAAATATGCACGGTAAAAAAAAAGTTTGGTTTTTATGTTTTGAACTAGAATATAGATTTTCCCTTAAAAGTGACCTGTCAATAATTTTTTAATTATTCTTATGTTATAGCTGACTTAAAATGCTATCTACTGCACAGTGAGTTGTTCTGGAGAAAAATAGGTTACAATGAAAAAAAAAATTTTTTAAAAAATTACAATTTTCAAAAAAGCTATTAAAAATAAGTCAAAAAAGTTTGTCACTCTAATTTTATGAAATAACAACAAATTTGCAAGCAAAAAGTACTTCGGTAACATTTTTCTAAAATGCACCGTTTAGAAGATATTACTGATTCAATGTTGATTTTTTGATAACTTAATAAGTTTTGGCCCTTTTCGGATGTACTCCGTGTTTTTTCAGTTTCAAAAGTATTTTTTTCGGAAAGATTGGAAAATTTTGAGTTAAAATGACACTGACAGCTTAAAGATTCGAGTGAAATTCTCTGCCTTAAAAGTATTTTGAAAAACAAGTTACAAAATCCCACTATCAGGAACAATGATTTCTTCCAGTTATTTTTGGTGTATTGTGTTGAAAATGTGCTAACAAGTATTAGATACAGGTAATTAGATACCAGTTAGCTGTACTACGTACAGTTGGTGATTGTAAACATGGTCTTTGTTGAACTAGTCCACTATGGCCACGCTGGCCATAACGAGGCTAGCTCCGTCGATGACCGTTTCTTAATAATAAACAAAAAGAACGCAGTCTTAGTCACCTTCCATCAAACCAGACGGCTGCCGACCGATACCTCAATCAACAACCGCCGCACTCCTTATTCATTCCAGGTATATACAACTCTATAATCTTCTTCAATAACAAGGTGCCTATGCTAGCAAAATCTACCTCGCTCTAACTCTCCAAACTCGTACCTGAAGGTTCGACGATGACCTGAGCGATCAACTCCACCTATCTTCCAACAGTCTTTACCCAGTATTCTATGATTTCACCCGTAGCTGTATAATAATGTCTGACTCGGTTCTGAATTAATCCAGTATCTACCAAACAGTAAATGCAGAAAGGTTGCTAGTAGCATAGTGATTATAGTAATTTCAGCTCATAATCCTGTGTTTTTGAACGAGATCTAGTGTTGTTTGATAACATAATAATTGTAAAGGAAAGTGTAACACGTTTTGGTGCAAAGGTAAGTTTTAAATACACATTTTAATTATATGTTTTGTGATATTTTCGTACAAAACTAACAATTGGTACATCCAAAAAGGGCCAAAACTTATTAAGTTATCAAAAAAGTCAATATTAAATCAGTAATATCTTCTAAACGGTGCATTTTAGAAAAATGTTACCGAAGTACTTTTTGCTTGCAAATTTGATGTTCTTTCATAAAATTAGAGTGACAAACTTTTTTGAGTTTTTTTTAATAGCTTTTTTGAAAATTGTAATTTTTTTTAAATTTTTTTTTTTCAACTCACTGTGCACTACATGGCATTTTAAGTCAGCTACAACATAAGAATAATTAAAAAAATATTGACAGGTCACTTTTAAGGGAAAATCTATATTTTAGTTCAAAACACAAAAACCAAACTTTTTTTTTACCGTGCATATTTTCTCCATATAGCACCAACAATTGTCTAAAACTTCGCCGAAGACACCAAACCAATCGGACAAACCGTTTCCGAGATACAATTTTTTGAAGATATCATGTGCATTTTTCATAGGCCCTTCTCATGAGTAAGGCTAGATTCAAAATGGCGAACCATGTGGAGCTCATCTTAACACAAATTACAGGAACAAAATTTGTGTAGAGTGAATTATAATGTTTTGATTGTTGAATGACCGCTAAATCAAATGTAAAAATCACTTAAGTGTTTCTTAGCCGTTTAAGTATAGTTTGATTTGTAGAAATTGTTTGTTTGGTAGAGTGAATACAGCTGGGAACGCCTTAAATCAGAAAATCAGGAAGAAACCCGCACGAAGATTGCATTTTATTAAAAATCAATCGAATGGGACGAACTTGCATCCATGATAAGACCCAATTTGGTACCCATAGACCGACATTAAATCCATATCCTTCGAAAGTTTCTGACTTTATAAAACGAGTTGTGTATCTTTCCGTGAGACATACTACCAGATGGCTTATTAAACATACCTTAGGAAGTGTATAGCTTGTTAAATTTTGTTTCCAGCTCAAATACTTTATGAGTTACAATGCAAAATGTAATCGATTGTTGCATATTAGGCTGAGTCAAGGGACACATACCCTATTTGAATTGAATACAAAGAATTTTCATTAAATTTATCTTGTTAAAATTTCTAATGACGGTTGTCTAAGTGACAACTGTACGTTGAGACAACTTGCAGATGACGGCGTAGTGTCTGTCATGAGACCCAATGGGGTCGATTTGCAAGGACCCTTACAGGATACCTTAGACAATTTGTCTACTTGGGCTCTAGAGCTAGGTTTCGAATTCTCTACGGAGAAAACTGAGTTGGTAGTTTTTTCAAGGAAGCATAACCCAGCACAACCGAAGCTACAAATTTGGGGTAAGCCGATAACTCATTCTATGTCCTTTAAATATCTTGGGGTCTGGTTTGATTCAAAGTGCACCTGGAGATCCCATATTGAGTATGTGAAGCGAAAGTGCCAGCCAAGGATCAACTTTCTCTGCACAATTACCGGAACCTGGTGGGGAGCTCATCCACATGATCTTCTAACGTTGTACCGGACAACGATTTTGTCGGTTATGGAATACGCTAGTTTTTGTTTTCAGTCAGCGGCTCGGTCGCACTTCATTAAACTGGAACGTATTCAGTATCGGTGTCTTTGTATCGCGTTAGGTTGCATGCTCTCGACTCACACCATGAGTCTTGAAGTGCTGGCTGGTATGTTGCCACTCTCGGATCGGTTTTCAGAAATATTTCTCCGGCTCCTCACCAGGTGTGAAGTTATGAACCCCCAGGTGGTCGAAAATTTTGAGAAGCTTCTTGAGTTGAATCCTCAAACTCGCTTCATGATCTTGTACCATTTGTACATAACAAAGCCTTTGTTACAAAGGATGTCAGCCCTTCGCTGAACATTTCCAATCGTGTTTGCTTCTCCGATTTCGACAATCCGGGTCATTTTGATTTATCCATGAAGCAGGAGCTTTGTGGAATCCCAGAGCATCATCGTCCTATGATTGCTCAAGTGATATTTGATGCAAAGTTTGGCCAAGTTGATTCCACTAAAACGTTTTTCACTGACGGATCTTTGATAGAGGAGTCAGCAGGCTTTGGTATATTTAATGAAATTTGTAGCGCCAACCGTAAACTTCAAGATCCTTGTTCCGTATATGTCGCTGAATTAGCGGCAATACATTTCACGCTAGAAATTGTTGCCTCATTAACACCGGATCAGTACTTCATTTTCACGGATAGTCTCAGTTCTGTTGAGGCTATTCGCTCATTGAGGCCGGTAAAGCACTCCTCGTATTTTCTTATGAAAATACAGGAGCTTCTAAGTGCTTTATCTTCGCGTTATTTTATCATCACCTTTGTATGGGTCCCATCTCATTGTTCAATTCCGGGCAATGAGAAAGCGGACTCGCTTGCAAAGGCGGGCGCTATGGAAGGCGATATTTGTGATCGACAAATCGCCTTCAACGAATTTTTTCCTATTTTTCGTCAACAGTCACTCGTCAGCTGGCAGTATAAATGGAGTAAAGGAGATTTGGGGCGATGGCAACATTCAATCATCCCAAAGGTGTCGAAGAAATTTTGGTTTAGGGGATGGATATGGGTCGAGACTTCATTCGTGTCATGTCTCGCCTCATGTTCAATCATTATTCTTTGAACGCTCATTTATACCGGGTTGCGCTGAGCGACAGCAATCTCTGTGAGTGTGGACAAGGCTATCAGGACGCAGATCACGTTATTTGGTCTTGTGCTGAACATCGTGGAGTCAGATCTGAGCTTTATGATTCTCCTTCGGCTCGAGGTAGACAACCCAATGTGCCAATTGAGATATTTTGGCTGTACGTGATTTGGAGTACATGAAACTCATTTATGTGTTTTTGACTAACATTAGCCTTAGATTGTAGTTAGTTTAACCTGTATGTTTACTTTAAGTTTTATAATAATATATAATATATATATATATATATATATATATACATATATATATATATATATATATATATTATATATATTATATATATATATATAAAAAAATATATATATATATATATATATATATATATATATATATAAATATATATATATATATATATATATATATATATATATATATATATATATATATATATATATATATATATATATGTGCATGTTTTTTTCTTTTCAAAAATGTCCAAGTCAAAAAAAACTGTAAATTGTATAGTTATAAAGATAATTTAGAATTTAAATTTAATGTGTTATGTAAACCATACTTTAAATTCCCACCCTCTTTCCCATCCGTAATTCCTATTAACCTCGAGACGGCCGCGAGTAATCGGCTCTTCCCTCCTAACTTTAGTTTTAAGATAAAGGATGTAAAAAAATATGAAAATTTGGCTCTGTAAAGTTAATTTGGTTGAGCCTGTACAAATAAATGATTATTAAAAAAAAATTATTGCTAATGAATTTCTTCTCGGATTATCAATAATATAAAGGAATTAAAATTTAAACCTTGCAAATGTTCTCTGATTTTTTTTATTTAGCATAGAGTGTCGAACTAGCACACTTGGTCTATTTTCATACAAACAAGTCAACTTTTCAAAACTTTATCTTCGTAGGTACTTAAAGTATTTTGATGGTGTTATTTTTATCGATTTAAGCAAATGAAATAGCACTTCAAATGGTGAGTTGACAACCTGAAAAAAACATGCAACCGACCTACAGTCATATGATCACAAAAGACTGCCAGCTAAAACATAGTGACGCTGGTTGGCGTAGTGCAATAAGGTGTATACAGGTGGCGAAGAGCAAGGTATTAGTAACGAAAAATGTGTAAACAATCCATGATTTTGGGTAGTGACGTAAAACTCCTAAGCCAAGCAAATGTTAACAGAGTAAGTTAAGATTTTATCCGCATCCTTTTAGTGCACAAAAAGGCACTCAACCGAAAAAAATTTAAAACTATACCAATTACCGGAAATAAGCATTCCACGTTTTGATATGATGCTGTTGTTAATTTTTTTTTTATGGAGATCTACGTCACGAATGTTTACAAAAAACAGGCTGTCCATCATCTCACGAACACAATGACAGTATTTTGCATTACACTAACAAAACTTAACCACTTCTTCGCAACCTGTATAGACCTCATTAGGAGTAGTGTGGGCAATGTTGTCAATTTGACAATTGAGAAGTGAGTGGTCGCAAGTGAAGATCTATCTCTATAACACAGTGGCATTAGCGCCACTCTCGCTAGAGGAACCACTGGTCGTGTTTTGGTTTGCCCGACGAATTGAGACTACCTCAGGAAACCTCTTGAACGGTGCTTACAAGCTAAAGTAATATTTCGGAAAACGCCAAATTCTTCTCTTCTGCTCTGCTATAGACCGACCGTACTCGTAATTTGTGATTCGAGGCATTCCAATGCACCCACTAACCAACGAAACGGAAAAAGCTCACCGCGCACTAATTTTCGACGGATTGGCGATCTTCAATGCCTGGCAGCCTAGGATCAAAAAACGTATTTCACAGGTGGATGGGAATATTTTGCGAACTAACTACCTAGCCGACGAAAGACGGGTATTTCGTTTAACCGTGATATGCGACAACTGCGTGTACTCTGTACGATAGTCGAATTCAAAAGTTTTGTGTATGGCTTAGCAAGTTTTGTTCTGAATTTACATTATCATATTTATTTTGTTTCAGAGTGCAACGTATCATCTCCAATACGCCGGCCTCCGTTGAAATGGTTGTTTCAACAATCTTCGATGCTTGACTCTTCCTTGTTGTTTCATGACGGACCAGTTGGTTCCTTGTCTTCATTCGGGTTTGGCTCTTCCACGGGCAGCTTCTAGATCTCGGTAACCGCTCGCTTGTACAGGCCCTTGGCTGTACGAACTTTAACGATGCGAACGTGACCGTCAGATCCTGGCGATGCTGCAACGACACGTCCCAAATTCCATTCCAAAGGTGGTAGGTCTTCTTGCTTCAGTAGGACCAGCGATCCCACCTTCACCTCGTAACGTACACGTTGCCACTTGGAGCGTTGATGAAGTTAACTGACGTACTCCCTAGCCCAGCGCTTCCAGAAATCCTGGACACATAGTTTCATTTCTTGGTACCGGGTGAGTCGACCAACGGGATGCTCGGTATTTTCAGGCTCTGGAAGGGAAAAAAGTGGCTCCCGAACCAGGAAGTGGCCGGGAGTTAGGCTGGTCAGATCCTGCGGATGACAAGAGATTGGCGTCAGGGGCGAGAGTTCAGCATACTTTCAATTTGAGCCACCGTCCTGGTCAACTCCTCTAACGTAAACGATCGACTACCGAGAATTTTACGGAGGTGGTGTTTAAACGACTTCACTCCCGCTTCTCAGAGGCCACCGTGGTGGGGAGATAGAGGCGGAATGAAATGGAACGTTATTCCACTCTCCAGGCAATATCCGTTCCACCTTTCTGTAGAGAATTGTTCGAGGAATTGGCGACGTAGCTGCTTCAGCTCGCGATCAGCACCGACGAAGGCCGTGGTGCTGTCGCAATACAAATTCATTACGCGACCGAGGCGGGCGATAAACCGTTTCATCGCATTGAAACATGCGACGGACGTTAGATCGGTCACGACTTCTAGGTGCAGTGCTTTCACCACCATACAGACGAACACGGCGACGTACATTTTAACGTTTGCTCCTCTCCCAACTAACGGACGAACACCGAATGGCCCACAGTAGTCCATTACACTATTCGCAAACACTCTTGCAGGCGTGATTCGTACCGATGGCAAAGGGGCCATGAACTGTTCCGTTGGTTTCGGTGCGCAGCGGAAGCAGGTCACGCATTGGCGAACGACTTTACGAGCGAGATAGCGTCCGCGCAGTGGCCAGAATCGCTGTCGGATGTAACAGGGTTGGTCCTCCGTGCAGAGTTCTGAGGTGAAACGAGCGAGCAATCAACCAAGACAGGTGGTGTTTGGCCGAAAGCAAGATGGGTGCTCTCGTATCCAGTGAAGCTGACAGCTTGGATAAGCGCCCTCCTAGGCGCAAAAGTCTCAAATTGTCCAAGAACGGGTTGAGAGTCTTGAACGCCGATTGTAGCTTCCGATCCTTACTTGTTAACTGCCGATGAGGGTTTGCGGAGAGATAACGGATTTCTTGAGGGAACTCTGTTCCTTGAACGTATCAAATGAGCGACTTTAGAAAGTTATCTACTTCAACAGGTTGCAGAGGACCAACTTTGCGACTTTCACTTGGGTTTCGGGCGTTGTGACAGAATCGAAAGCAGTAACTAACAACACGGAGTAGCCTGCCTAGGTCAGAGAACCGATGAATGATGGAATGATCAACTTGCGTAGCTGCGAAGCTGACTACTTGGCGAGCTTCTACGTCACGAGTTTCCTGCTCCGCACGAGTGAGAGAAACGATATCCTTTGGCCAAGTTTCGACATCCTGCACGAGGTAATCAGGCCCATGCCACCATAGCCGGTCTTCGAGTATTTCTACTGGTGAGACCCCGTGGGATATGCTGGATTCTGCTGCGATGGAACATGGCGCCAGCAGTCGTTTTGCGAGAGTTTTTGAACTTCCACTATCCTATTCGAGACGAACACCTTCCATACAGTTGAGGGTGATCGGATCCAGTTCAAGTGCTTCGAACTTGCTCCATCAGCTGACACCCTAATACAGCCGCGCACAGCTCTAGTTTCGGGGTAGTAAGTCCACGTAGTGGCGCTACTCTAGATTTGGCAATGAGCAGCTTGCTGCAATGAATTGTAGCTCCATCGGACGATACTACGTAGATGCATGCACCATAGCGGTGTTCTGAAGCGTAACAGAAGCAATGCAAAGTGTAACTGTTGTAAGAGCTTGCGAATACGCGTCGTGGAATCTTCAGCTTTGTCAACTCCGGAATTTCGTTTCAGAACTGCATCCACCAGTCTCTAAGATTCTCTGGAAGTTCGTCGTCCCAAGGAATGTGAATCGCCCATAGCTTCTGGATAAACATTTTAGCACTCATCACTACTGATCCTACTAATCCGAGCGGGTCGTATAACTGCGCCATCTCGGAGGCCACCATCCTCTTGGTGATCCTATTCAACGGAGGAAGAGACGGCCTATCCCTGAATAGAAAACGAAAAAAACGGAAATGTAGTGTAATGTGAGCTTTATTATCGCGTGGCTTCAATTAAAAAATACCAAACTTCAAACTTTAACCGTACTATATTAGACTTTCATTCCTATTGGACCCCTCGTTTAAGTCAGTGTTGGAAAAGAAAACGTTCACTCTTTGCTCAGTGCAAAGATATATCGCCGATGAACTTCTCACTCGGCTTTGTTCTTTTTCTCTAGCGAGTATGTGTAGGCGATGTTCACACGAGTTTTGATGTTATTTTTTAAGTTAGGAAACTTCTGCTGGAATGGCGTGACAAATTCAACCCAGCCTCCTCGGCCACACAGTCATCAAACGAGATGTCATTTATGCGAGATATCTTTCTGTCTAGATTCAATTTTCATGCAATGCGCAGTGTGCTTTTCAAGAACAAATGTGGTGTAAAAATATAAAGTGAAAAAAAATATCTGATTTTATTCGTATCCTAGCGCAGGTGACTCGAGTAGAAAAAGTTCGAGATGTTTCATTCTCTCATCCCAGAAAGTTCACTCAAGAAACGTTGGCGTGTGAAGCTAGCAACGGGAAGTTCCCAAGTGAAAAGGTAGCGCACGATGAACTGATTTGTGAGAATTCCATCACTGGTGTAAGTGTATGTGAGGATGTACGGGTTATATCATGGCCATGAAAAACTGAACGACGTACCTGCGGGAGTTTTTATTCCACGGTGAGTCACTGATGATGGCTGCCGGGAGGATGAGTCTTCTGGTTTCGAACTCTTAGAGAGCGTCCGAAATTGACCGTCTTTTTCAAAATAGGAGCCCGCTTTTCCAAGCGACCCGGCTTCGCGCACCTTTCGCTATGACCGAGCGGGGTTAAAAGAGACTACTATATTTTGGGGTGAGGTCCGGTTCAGTGCCCGACACTTGACAACAGATCACTGAAACCGCACTCACGGTATCGTTTCCACAGGGGGTTTTAACGTAGAGTGGAATTACGACGGATTATTGACAACCGTCGGGTGAAAAACTCGCAAAAATTCCTTGCGATATTCACTACTCCGTTTGACTACCATGAGAGGCGGACCTTCGATGGACGCACGAGTCGATTTTGTCCGTCTTACGGAGAAAACCACCGTCGAGATTCAAATTTCGATGATGTTTGCCGAACAGTAACGTAGTTCCAGCCACATTTAACAATTCACATCTAAAACACGAACCCGACTAGCTTTGAATGATGGCCGCTCTCAGTAAAAACTGCTACGTAAAAAACAATCGACTACCTTTATTTTACAACGTACGATCTAACTCGCGCACTTCTGTTCTTCAGCCGATTTGTTAGCGAAATGGCTGAGCTGACTCAGCTGCTCTGAAGCAGCTTCCGCGATTAATAAACTTCCTAAACGTAACAAACAAAGGTTGTCTTTAAAAAAATCGAATTCTTTATTCTTGAAATCGAAATAAACAGAATGGCGTAAAGTTTGGCGCCTTCCAAAATTTTCTGCTATAATGGAATATAGCTACCTATAAAGTTTGGCTCTTGTAGCAAAATTCTATCTAAGACACATTACCATCAATCCGAGTTTTTATAATTATATTATACCTAACCTGCCTTGCCATATGTAAGAGTGCTACCTCGGTGCAGTACTTTATGGCATGCTTAATTGATAAAAACGTATAACGTTACAAATCGTGTAATGAGTGAATCGAAAAATTAATAAAGAAAGTTAAATATTAACATACTGAAATTTCTTGTTTCTTGTAAAGTTTAAAAGTGCATAAGATGTCAACTAAGAAATCTGTTCAATCTCTTAAAACAAGCAGGCTATGTCCAAACAAGAAAATGTGACATAGGCGTGAAAACATTTTAAAAAAATTAAAAATGTTGAATATTGTTATAAAATTGCGCAGAAAAGCTATATCCACTTTTTTTATTTATTTATTTATTTATTTTCCGTCGGCCTATTTCCTCACATGATGACAATCACCGACGCCAGGAAGATGACTCCACTACCTGGACTCTACACCTAACAACTCATGACTATGAGCCTCTGGACCAACGGCTTTACTTCCCTTCCGAAGGAAGACGTGACAAGATTTTTTCGCCTCAGAAAAACCACCGACGTCGACTGGGATTGAACCCAGACCCACTGGGGTGCCAAGTAGCAGTCAAATATACCACTACACCACCGACGCCGGCTCTATATCAACTTTTTTTTTTACTAATTTATTTTCCGTGGGCCTATTTCCTCACATGGTGACAATCATCGACGCCATGGAGACGACTCCACCACCTTGTCCCTACCTAACGACCCATGACTATAAACCGGGACCAACGGCTTTACTTCCCTTCCGAAGGAAGACGTGACCAAGATTTTTTCGCCTCAGAAAAACCACCGACGTCGACTGGGATTGAACCCAAACCCACTAGGGTGCCAAGTAGCAGTCACGGTTACCACAACACCACCGACGCCGGCAAAGTATCTATATCCACTTAACGACTAATATTTTGCATGCTCGTCTTTTGCGTCCAGAACAGCTCGCCATCGTTGTGGCATAAATTCTACGAGCTGCGCAGTAGTGTCCGAATAGCTTTTGCTCCATTCATTGTTAATAAAGCCTGTCCACGTTAATTTTCGGACTTTTTTTTTCAGTGTAGATTTAAATTATTTTACGCATCACAGCGAATGTGTTTCACTTATATGACAGCTGAAACTCTCCACCTTATTTCGTGGTGCAATATGTTTACCTTCTTGTTACATTTTGTAAAATGGCTCCGAATCAAGTGGAAGTACGCAAACGCATTTTGTACGAATGGCAGCCAAATCTGAATTTATTGGTAATCAATATTTTCTAGAGACTGTATTCGATGAAATATGGACTCACGCAATTGTTCGTAACTTTTTAGCGTGTGGGTAAAATTATTGAAATTTTAACTGAATGTATTTCATTGTGTTGCGTCAATTGTGTAATGAGTTTCGTGAAAATCGGTCGAGTGATTTCAGTGATGGCTTCGAATGAAGAAATAGGGCGCCAACAAATTTTGGGCACTCACTTCGAAAACCCAAACGCTTCTCATCGATGGATCGGAAAACAGCTCGGAATCGCACATTGAACCGTATCTCATGTAATCAAAACGTTCAAGGACCGCAAGACAACCAAGCGGAAAAATGGTAGTGGCAAAAAACGTGGCACATCAAATCCGGAGAAGGCTATTGAATTGGTATTGGTATTGAATCAATTTAAGCGTTATCCCAACATTTCGATCAGGGATGTTGCGAAAAAGGCGAAAGTTGCAGTTTGTTTTGTGCAGAAAACAATGAAACGTTCTGGATTACATGTGTACAAGGTTCAGAAGGCACCGAACCGGAGCGATAAACAGAACTCGGTGGCCAAAACTCGTGCAAGAAAACTGTACAGGGAGTGGCTCACAAAACCATTCTGCATTGTGATGGACGATAAATCCAACACCAAACAAATGCCAGGACAGGAACACTACGTCACCACTTCTAATTTGGCAGTTCCGGAGAGTAAACGGAAGAAGAAACTGTCGAAATTCGCCAAAAAATTGCCAAAATGTGGCAAAATGAGTCAGCCCTTCATCACCTCTGGGACCGTCAACGGACAAATCTGCAAGGACGAAAGCCTCCAAAAACGACTTCTGCCCTTCTTGAGATCTCACGATGGCCCGACACTGTTTTGGCCCGATTTGGCATCTTGCCACTATGCCCGGCCCGTCTTGGACTAGTACAAAGATAATAATGTAGTTTTTGTACCAAAAGACGTCAACCCTCCAAACACTCCGGAACTTCGCCCAATTGAAAAATTTTTGGCAATCATGAAGGCAAAGCTCGTTAAAACTCTAAAACTGCTAGAAAATGAACTTGAACTAAAGAATAAGCAAGTCGGTAGTAGTACTTTATTTCCAGAAAGTTTGAAAAGAATCGGGCTCAAGGAAAAATTTTGGTGACCTAATTTGTGTGTCCAAATTTCATCGAATACAGTCTTTAGAAACTGAATCTACCAAAATGTACCGTGTTTTGTGCTTGCAAATCATTTGACTGTGACTTGACTGCGGATCGGAGATGGTAGCCATTATTGAGAAAAATCCCAAACATACGTGCTCGCAGACTTCAAACAGCTTCCAGGTTGTTGAGTATTTTCGGACAACGAAGGTGTCCAAATTACTGAAAAAGTATTTGATTTGGAAGACCATATGTATCTGTTGTCGAAAATCTTAAAGTTTCGTCTCTACCGGCACTATCAATAAGGATGTGTACGGGAAAGAATGTCTGCAAAAACGGCTGCTACCATTTATCAGAAGTCACGACTCTCCAGCTCAGTTTTGGCCTAATTTGGCCTCTTGTCAGTATACGGAATCCGTCCTGGAATAGTTAACTAAAAAATCTTCGAAACTAAGAAGAAAGGGAATGGTACCGCTGATTTCAGGAGAAGACGGAGAATCGTCACGGCGGATGTATTTGAGGATACCATACGGAACCTGAAGGCGGGTGTACCACAGATAGTTCGAGAATTTAACAAAAAGAAGAATCAACATCATAATTAACTGTTTCTAATGTAGATATAACTCTATTATTGTGAAATGAACAGTCGGTTTTGTTCCAGTATGTGAATTTTTTTTGGCTGCTATTATTTTGGTGACCGAAATTTAACGTGCACTAGCTTTAGCCTGCCTCAATTCTTGAGCACTTGTTGGATAATGCTGCTGGTTCTGAGTCTTCAGGATAGACCACAAGTGTTCTATTGGATTAAGATCTAGGGACTGTGCTGGTCAATCCTTAATATTTCGATCCTTAAGGTTTCGCTTCAAAATGACCAAATAAACTTCCTTCGTCCTTACTCCCTCGATGTATTTTAGCTCTCAAGGCCCCGACAATGCCATTGAATCTAAAATCCTGACACTTCCTAAAGTTTTAAAGCAAGTTATAATTAAAGTTTCTATGATACAAAAACTTTAGAAAACCAAATCTTTGCCATGTCTGACTATAAGTCCTAAACACTGCTTTTCCAGGCTCTATCCTGGTCGTCTCCATTCCCTTGTGCTATCATCAGACCCGAGTAGTATATAGTCTCATCTGACCATATAACTCGTTTCCATTTTCAGCTGACAGTCAAGGTTTCTTAAGTCCAATTTTTGCGTTTATTTTGTCGTGAGTGCATGAAATGAATTCAAAAGCAACGTAATTTTGTTTGCGAATAAACAAGCAACTGTCATTAAGGAAGCGGCCATGTTTGAGAATCTGGTCGATTTTTGACTTTGAAGTCTTGTAGACGTATTTCTGATGAAATCTCCTGACAAGACGAGTTAATACTTATAGTTTAATCGAATGCTGAAGTACCATCAACATTATTGTGAACGCCGCTTGTCACGGTTTTTTTATGTGGAGTTCGATTCATCCTCAACTGCTGATTGATCAAAATCAAATTCTGGTGGTGTTAAATTCTCATTTTGTAGTTTCTGTAGTTAGAATTCTGTAGAAAATTGGTACGTCCCTTGTGCACAAACATCTGAAAAATCCGGAGGAGGCCAGTTCCAAGCTGGCTAAAGTGATGAAGATGCCGAAAACAACAGTTTGTCGAGTTCTCAACACTAGAAGAATTCTATTGTGTCCAATTTTACTGGCAAACGCCAATTGAAGTTTTCCGATTTTCCCAAACATCACTAACTTCGAAAATACATATCTCAAGAATGATTCATCGTAGAACAATTTTGATATCTCCAAACCTAAATGAAAATATCCCCAAAAATTTGGGAAAAATATATTCTTAAACAAAAATTCTTCACTTCAATTGCTTGGAAAATTTTCCACAGTAAAGGAAAATTTCTTGGAAAATCCGAAAAAAACAATTTCTGAGTTATGAAATGTTTTGAAAAAAATATTTCCTTGTTATTAATTCATAACCTTACATTGGTGAAATGTTGGCGATGGGCTTTTTCTTATATATTTTAGTAATGCTCGAAAAACTATACACACTCAGATTATTTTACAGAGATCTGTAAAGTTTTACCGAATTCTCAACAGCTGAACGTTCGGTAATCCAATTTTACGGATTTCGGGTAAATTTTACCGAAATCCGGTAATTTTTTTACAGATATCAGTAAAATTTCACAGAAATCCGTAAAAAAGGATGACCGAACGTTCAGCTGTTGAGAATTCGGTAAAACTTTACAGATTTCTGTAAAAAAATCTAAGTGTGTAGGCCTGTCACTCGTTTTCATACGAAAATGAGGATTTGATTTTTTTTTATTATCGTACAGGTTGATGATGATGATGATGATGATGATGATGATGATGATGATGATAACGATGGTCCCGCCAGTTACCCCAACAAAGGTTTGAGCTAGACAATTTATCTATTAGATAATTTATTCAAAAACAATTCAACCAGTTATGCGAAACAAAAAACGAACTGATTTCATCTACAGATATAATTTTTTTCCAAAACAGATCATTTTCTTTAAAGCGATATAATTGTGAAAAGCTATTGATGTCAACCACAAATGTTCGCAAGTTATCCCAGCGATCAGAAAATCCTATTACAATTCAAGTCACAGAATCCTGTATAAGGACATTATCAAAAGACGAGCCAATATCCGATCCTGCCCGCTACAGAGTCAATGAGGTTCCAAAACTAATGGAACTGCCACCTTAGTTGTGGGCTGACCAAGGATATCCCCAGTCAGGAAAATTGAGAAAATCTCCAAACTGAAAAAATCCTGGACCGGCCCTAAAGGGTGTCCACGATGAAATTGCCACACTATGAAATTGCTCTAACTTTTTAACCGTTGGGTAGAATTTAATGAAAATTTGGGTGGATTTAGTTCATATTGCATTTTTTACATCCTGTGATAAAGTCCTGTGATCAAAACTCGCGGAAATGGAGTCGAAAGAACAGCTCGTGCGTGATAAAATCTTCCGCATTCATCACGAGAACAAGGATCTCTCGCATCGTTCCATCGCTAAAACGTTGGGAATCGCGAATTCCACGGTGTCGCGAGTGATTAAGCGGTTCGAGGAACGGTTGACCACCGATCGGAAGCCCAGAAGTGAAGGAAAAAGTATTCCGTACAACACCAAAAATCACAACCGCGTAGTTGGGGCCTTCAACCGAAATCCGAACGCCTCCGTTCGGGATGTGGCTAAGAAGCTGCACCTAAGCCGAAGTTTTGTCCAGAAGGCCAAAACTAAGGCTGGGCTTCGAACGTTCAAGGTACAAAAGGCCCCTAATCGCGACGAGAAGCAGAACAAGTCCGCCAAAACCCGTGCCAGGAAGTTGTACCTCAACATGCTGACGAAAGTTGAATGCTGCATCATGGACGACGAAACATATGTGAAGGCCGACTTCAAACAGATCCCCGGCAACCTGTTTTTCACGGCCAAGGATAAATTCAGCGTTCCGGAGCATGTCCGCATTCAGAAGATGTCCAAATTTGCGAAGAAATTCCTGGTTTGGCAAGCCATCTGCACGTGCGGGAAGCGGAGTGCACCTTTCGTGACCCAGGACACGATTAACGGACAGGTGTGCATAAAAGAGTGCCTCCAAAAGCGGCTGCTTCCTCTCCTGAAGGCCCACAACGTCCCAACAATGCTCTGGCCGGATTTGGCCTCATGCCACTACTCCAAGGACGTGCTGAAGTGGTATGCGGACAATAAGGTCAATTTCGTGCCGAAAATGTTCAACCCTCCCAACACTCCGGAGCTCCGCCCCATCGAGAAGTACTGGGCGATTATGAAGCAGCACCTTCTTAAACGACCTAAGGTAGTGAAGACAGTCGAGGAACTGAAGAAAGTATGGGTTTACATGCAAAAAACGGTTGATTCACAGGTTGTGCAGAATCTTATGGCCGGGATTAAGGCCAAGGTGCGGGCATTTGCATATGGACTGTAAATAAAATACGAGTAAAATGGTAAAATGAAGTTTATTTCTCAATCCCTGAAAATTTGATGGCAATCGGATGAAAACTCGAATTTTGCGAATCAATTTTGTGTGTGGCAGTTTCATCGTGGACACCCTTTAGTCAAACTTTTACTATCAACCACAACAGAATTGACAAGGAATTCCCAGACAAACAGCAAGACAACCCACTACTATTTCATGGTATCTTCTCAAGCCTAATAGGCCAATTTTTTTTTTCATAAATTCAAAAAGAAGTCCTTTATACCTTAATACCGCGCATGAGGCTCAAACTTTTGAAGACTACACAAAAATAAACACTTATTTAAATTACTATAACAAAATAAAAACTTTAAACACATCATCATCATCGAGGCTAAAAGTATAGTTGGTTTGTGTCCCATGACAAATACAAAACATTTAACAATTTGGTTTAGAACAAAGGGTATCAAATTGTTACGCAACTTTGTCCAGGCGTAGGGTTCATGGATATATGAACAAAAAACGATATTAAAAACTTCAGGGTTGCCAGTTTTTAGTTCTAAATTTTCCACAGTGAAGGAAAATTGCTTAGAAAAACCGGAAAATAAATTTCTGAGTCATGAAAATTTTTGAAAAAAAAGTTTCTTGTTTGTAAATTCATAAGCTTACATTGGTGAAATTTTGACGATGGGTTTGTTTTTTGTTTGTTTTTGAGAAATGCTCGAAAAGCTATGAGCTCGTCACTCGTTTTCATATAAAAATAATAAAAAATCTGAACAGTGTCGTCTTCCAATTTGCTTATAAGTACCTAACCTATGCCTTAAAGGTGAGTATGTGGTTTGTTAATTTTGTTCAAGGTAGCTGCTAGGTAGAGAGTTTATTAAAATTTAGATACAAACTAAATGGAAGCGTCGGACAAGCAGGAGAACAATAGCTATCAAGGAAGGAAACACATTTGAATATAACATATAATTAAATTGCGATTGGATATAGGATTCCATGCTAATATGGGGACACATCCCAAGCAACACACCTCGATCATAATTAGTTGCAGCAACTTGATTATGACTAACAAAGGCACATTTATGTTTTCTCAACATGCAACATGTGTGCTACTAGGGATGCTGCCCCACACCCAATTGAAATGTTACATCTGAGCTTTTCAAGATGAAGAAGGCATAGCAATTTCCCAACAAAATTTCTCTGGTTTTGCAATCAACTTGCACGTTAGTAATCCTTTCGTCACTACATGCTAAATCAACTAGGAAATTTACCAGAAAGAGTGTCAGCAGAAGTTATTGCTACCCTTCATCATAAACCGCAAAGAAAAACCTTTTTTCTGGTCCGATCTAGCATGAAATCACTGTAAAAAAAAAACTCCGATGGAGTGGTACAAAGCGTATGAAGAGAACACCAAGAACCGTACGAAAAACCCTATATCCGCCAGTTTTCCCTGAGTTGCGTCCAATAAAGAGATATTGAAATCTGATGTAACGGAAGCTTTCCGAAAAGAAACAATTGATCAAATATATCAAACACTTTCAACAAATTTGGACAACGATGGCCACCACGATATCTGAAGAGTCTATACAAACCCTGATGGATAGAATTAAGCGCAAAGTACGATAATTTTAGGCAAATACCGTATGATTATGCTTTGAAATCGTGCCTTGTCATATCAAATAAATCCTAAATAAACAACTACAATTGAAACATAATGAGAAATTAGTGTATTACTTAAGTTTTGAGGTGTCAGGATTAGTGCGGATACAGACCTTACACAAGCTTGAAACTTTGATTTCAAAGTACCAGCTCTTTTTATTCGAGATTGTGTGTTAATGTTTGTTGATTTAGACAGCAACTTATATTTTTAAGCCTTTCGTATTGCTACAAATACAACACTGGATTCAAGTGCTATTTAAACTAATGAAACATTGAATTCCAACTTCATTATTGTAATGGGCTTTTGGGGACGAAACTTGGGCTATTGTAATTATCCATAAAGTTTCACTCTGTTTCTTATAAAGCATAAGACTTTAACTGGAAACCATGTACATTTTATTTTGCGTTTCAAACCATCATCTGCAGTAAAGAGTAATTTATCGTTATTAAATCATACCATAATCCGATAATATCTATCATCGCATCGCTGTGAACCCCATCGCCGCAGATTCTAACGATTAGTCCGCATCCCAATGAATAATGTAATGCTGGCTCATGCCACATCTGTAGAATATTCGATTTGAAATGCGATTCGAGGTAGCAAAAAATCACAGCGCTGCTCGGTACTAATTCTGGGATATTAATCAAGATTATGTCACCCCTAAACCGTTCAACCTTCAGGGCAAGCTTTTACGCCATTCCCAGTATGGAATCCCCGTCCTCTTTCGCTTGCTCTTTGTCCTTCCAATATAGCACGCATTGTCGTTTAATTCAGCAGTAAATGTAACTTCTTTGATCCTGAAATGATAAATATGTCAAGTGTTTTCGCTCTCAACATATAACTAACGGTCCGGACCCAAACCTTCTCACACGCATCCCATGCTACTCATCCCCACGTTCACAATTGCCACCAGGAAGAAATTTTGTCCGGGCCATCGGAGCGGAAAGGTTAGGCTCACATACCTACCAACAAACATGCATATACTATGTGAATAACCCAAGACAACCGTCAAGTTACAGTAAACCCTCTAAGGTCCAAGGTGGTAGGAGGGTTTCCTGGGCGGATGTAGTCAACTTTGGAAGTTGAATTGGAAGAATAACACATGCACAGGGACGACAGACATAAATCTTGTTTCTTGTTTTACTCGAACATTGCAAAATATATAGAGGCTGATTCTAATTTTGTCGGTTTTTATCACTATTAGGCCTCGCCCACTCCAAGATATTTCTACGATGTAATACGACGGGTGATGAAAGTGTGGGTAAGAAAAAGACTTACAAGAAGAAAAAAAGGACTCCACCGATTGTGTAAGCGTCAGAGATTTATATTTATGGATTGCCATGATTAAGAAAGCTTTACTTTCTGATTCGTCCATTTCGATTTCCAGCCACGTTAGCAGTATGGTGAAATAATAGAATCGTTCATTGACTAATGGCGAACGAACCGAAATCCAGAACAGATCAATTGCATTCAATCAGATAGATATGTTTACACTGCTCCAGTCAGTGTATCCCCAAAACCGAAACTATACGATGTACTTCACTGCACTTCAGCTGCCTTAGAGGATCAATCCTGATTTAATTAAAAATAAGCCTGAAGTACAACTTAAACATTCCCGTTGAAATACATTATTTGTCTTTCCAGTACCGATCTACGTTCGCTGCTATTTTAGAGCGCAGATTGGAGAGTTTGAGTAAACTTCCATGGAAACAGTTCTTCCCGGATGATGCTTAAATGTTCTGTTTTGCTTCCACTAAACCAGTTGTACGATGCTAATAATAATGAAATAATCCTCGCTTTCCGAATAACCTTCCGCCTGGAAAATTCTACAACAACCACTTCACTCTATGCTCTGCAGCTTCAGCTTCTCAGCTCTCGAGAATTCAGAACCCATGAATTTTGCCGAGGCACAAAAGTCTCCTTAGCAGCACTGTTGCATATACCGGTATATACATGACAGCATGCATTTGCCAGAAAGGTCCTCCGAATCAACCCCAATTTGTTTGTAGTGAGAAGCGGCGCGAGATATTTTTATAAGCTCATAATAGCTGTTATGTTATGTATTAAGGCAAGTATAATGAATACTAATCTGGACCGGATTTTAATTTGTTGAACTGTAATTATTCATCCCATGTTGAACTTTCGCTCTCCTCCAGAAATTAGGCACTGTCAAGTGGCTGGAATAAAATACAGAAATAGGAAAAAAGGGCTCCAGAATAGGATGCATTGTCCATTTGAATGCTGAGAGAGGAAGGATTGGTGATGAAATATAGAACAATTTGAATAGGAACCATTGTATTTTGAGTAATCATTACAGAACGTAAAAAAATGGCATGATCGCAGGTGCGATTGGAGCTTTGGAGAAGAACAATATAAAGGCTGTATTCAATAAAATTTGGACACACAAAATAGGTCACAAAAAATTTTCCTTGAGCCCGATTCTTTTCAAACTTTCTGGAAATAAAGTACTACTAAATGGTTAAGTTTTGACATCATTAGTTTATTGAACCTCTCCTCTCAACCCAAATGCCCGCACCTTTGCCTTGACCCCTTTCATAAAATTTTGGGCAATGATAGGACCGATTTGCTTACTTACTTTTAACCACACTTTCTTTAGTTCAAGTTCATTTTCTCTCAGTTTTGGAGTTTTAACCTTCAGTTTTGTCTTCATGATTGCCCAAAATTTTTCAATTGGGTGAAGTTCCGGGGTTGACGTATTTTGGTACAAAAACTACATTATTATCTTTGTACCAGTCTGAGACAGGCCGGGCATAGTGGCAAGATGCCAAATCCGGCCAAAACAGTGTCGGGCCATCGTGAGATCTCAAGAAGGGCAGAAGTCGTTTTTGGAGGCATTCGTCCTTGTAGATTTGTCCGTTGACGGTCCCAGAGATGATGAAGGGCTGACTCATTTTGCCACATCCGCAGATCGCTTGCCAGACAAGGAATTTTTTGGCGAATTTCGACAGTTTCTTCTTCCGTACACTCTCCGGAATGGCCAACTTAGAGATGGCGACGTAGTGTTCCTGTCCTGGCATTTATTTGGTGTCGGCTTTAATGTAGGTCTCATCGTCCATCACAATGCAGAACGGTTTTGTGAGCCACTCCCTGTACAGTTTTCTTGCACGAGTTTTGGCCACCGAGTTCTGTTTATCGCTCCGGTTCGGTGCCATCTGGACCTTGTACACATGTAACTGCACAAAACAAACTGATACTTTCGCCTTTTTCGCAACACCCCTGATCGAAATGTTGGGATAACGCTTAAATTGGTTCAATACCAACCTGGCCTTCTCCGGATTTGATGTGCCACGTTTTTTGCCACTACCATTTTTCCGCTTGGTTGTCTTACGGTCCTTGAACGTTTTGATCACATGAGATACGGTTCAATGTGCGATTCCGAGCTGTTTTCCGATCCATCGATGAGAGGCGTTTGGGTTTTCGAAGTGAGTGCCCAAAATTTGTTGGCGCACTATTTCTTCATTCGAAGCCATCACTGAAATCACTGGACCGATTTTCACGAAACTCCTTACACAATTGACACTACAACACAATGAAATACATTCAGTTAAAATTTCAATAATTTTTACCCACACGCTAAAAAGTTAAGAACAATTGCATGTGTCCAAACTTCATCGAATACATTCTTTGCTTCCAACTAAGCAACGTCGTTTACTTTTGTTCCCGTGAATTGATTCAGAACATCATTTAGGATGTAAGCAAACTGATTTTCGATTTTTGACCCCATTTCAGCAAATATTTCAATGCAGCGTAGGTATACCATTATTGGCGCTGATAGGTATGCTGATATCATAAAATTGCGATTCCAATATTTTGCAGCAACTGATTCTACGGCTGAAATTTAATTTTAATCAACCATAAAGAATTGAACAGTGTTCAATTCTCTAAGGTTGCACACGATTTTTCTTTTATTTGCCACTAGCTCAACCCGGTGTGAGCATTGCTACGCTTGCAACTAATCACTTTTTTTCAATAGTACCTACACAGAAAGAAAAAGAACGGTAGTTCCTACTGTTTTGGCTGTCTAAGCCAGTTTTCTAAATTACTATGGCAATCTACCATAACGCCTGTGTAAACTACTGCATTTTCGTAAAAACGACCATAAACTTTGACAGGACATAGAATTTTCTACTGAAATGTTTACATATTATCATAGTAGAACTAAAAGACAATATTTCCTGCAAAAAAACGTAGGTGTGTGTGCTGAATTCAACCCTCGAATTGGTAGTTTCTACCATGGTTTTTCTCTCTGTGTAGTTGCATTTCATAGAAGATAAAAATCATCTTCAAACAACGCCGTATCCTGTTAGTTGAGACATAATTTTCTCTGGCACAACCTTAGATTAACTTCTTGTGTACAATGTAGTACTAAGAGTCTCGAACTAGTTTAGGACCATTTCTTGCCTCCAAAAACCTCAACATGCCAAATGCGGTTCCATTTCCTTGATTAGTTTTCAAGTCATGCAGAAATTTCCGTGTCATTTAAGTGTATAAGAAGCCCCCCTTCCAAAGGGGAGGGGGGGGGGGTGGGGTTCGAACTAACTTTAAAAAAATCCTACCTTCAAAAAGCCCCTTGCTTGATGTGTTCTCCAGTTAGCATAAGCATTAGCATTAGCATTGACGGTTACACACCTCGTGGATGGAGCAACGATGAGGAATAATTCGTTGAAGACATTGCATGGCACCATGAAACGAAACCAGTTTCTGATACGTTTCTTCAGGCAACAATCACCACGAAAACACTCCTCGATCGGTCACCTGGCCACGTCCATGCAACCGTTGGTGATAGGGAGGATTTAGTATCTACCTTAAGAAGACACGGAGAACCCACGTAGCCTTCAGTAGATATCAAAGGAAAACGGAAATGAATAGTCGGAGAGAATAGTTGAACAGAATGCCCTGTTTGGTGCACAGAACAAAAATGTATTCAAAAATGGTCGTTGGGAGCATCTAGTCTAAGAAGGTTAAGTGATGCTCCATTTATCTTCAAACGGTTGAGACTTAAGCATTAACTATAGTCCTAGCTCCCTATGGCTTATGGTTATAGCGCCATTAAAGGGCGATACGGTCAAAATTTGGTCAATATCAACTGGACGTATTTCTTTCAATTTTGCATTTAAAAAACCTGAACACCCCTCATTTTGAAGGTGTGTGTGTGTAGAATGTTGCTCCTATTTTGATTTTGGAATTCACTCTTCAGTTGTCAAAATGCCGTCCAAGCAAGAAGAGCAGCGTATCAAAATTTTGCTCGCGCATCCCGAAAATCCGAGCTACTCGCACGCAAAGTTGGCAAAATCGCTAAAAGTTGCCAAATCAACCGTTACAAATGTAATTAAAGTGTTTGGGGAACGTTTGTCGACAGCCAGGAAGTCTGGATCGGGGGGAAATCGAAAACCGGAAGCCGCTGAGACGACAAAGAGAGTTGCCGGTAGTTTCAAGCGAAACCCTAACCTATCTCTCCGAGATGCCGCAAATAAGCTGGGTGTATCGTCTACAACCGTGCATCGAGCCAAAAAACGAGCCGGACTATCGACTTACAAGAAGGTAGTGACTCCAAATCGCGATGATAAACAAAATACGACGGCCAAAGCGCGATCCCGGAGGCTGTACACGACGATGCTGACGAAGTTTGACTGCGTGGTAATGGACGACGAAACCTACGTCAAAGCCGACTACAAGCAGCTTCCGGGACAGGAGTTTAATACGGCAAAAGGAAGGGGAAAGGTAGCAGATATTTTCAAGCACACGAAACTGTCAAAGTTCGCAAAGAAATATCTGGTTTGGCAGGCCATCTGTACCTGTGGCTTGAAAAGCAGCATTTTCATAGCTTCCGGGACTGTCAACCAAGAAATTTACGTGAAAGAGTGTTTGAATGAACGTCTGCTGCCTTTCCTGAAGAAACACGGTTGTTCCGTACTGTTTTGGCCGGATTTGGCATCTTGCCATTACGGTAAAAAGGCCATGGAGTGGTACGCCGCCAACACCGTGCAGGTGGTTCCCAAGGACAAGAACCCTCCCAACACGCCAGAGCTCCGCCCAATTGAGAAATACTGGGCTATTGTCAAGCGGAACCTAAAGAAGACCAAAAAACTGCTAAGGACGAGCAGCAGTTCAAGGCAAACTGGCTTTCTGCGGCGAAGAAGGTGGACAAGGTGGCTGTACAAAATCTGATGGCAGGGGTCAAGCGTAAGGCCCGGCAATTCGGATTTGGAAAAGCGGAAGCCTAACTGAATATTTTTCCTGAATTTTATACTAATTGAACTTGAAAAAGAAATTTAATTTGATTTAAAAAAAAAACGATTTCACCGATTTACACGCGTTTTCCCTTGACCAAATTTTGACCGTATCACCCTTTACTCGCTCTCTGAAAAAAAAGAAGAAAGCGCCGACCCAAAATCATTTGTTCCCCTCTACCCCCCCCCCCCCCCCCCACCACACACGAGCACACTTACTCACACATACCTCACTCGCCCACATCACTACTTCTGTTTGGATTTAGATTAGTGAGCGCCGACTGAAAGTTAAAAGCGTCCAAACAATTCACCAACTGTCAAATATTGCAATTAAATATCGACTACAATGTTTACAGGTTACAAAAATTATTGATTGTTGATTGTAAGGGAATGCACCTTAAAGTTAACCACCTTTTATTTAACTTGATAGTTTATCACTGTTAATACTACTAATGTGAAAATTTGAATCAAAATAACCGAGAATAATAGATATCAGCGGCCGCAGCTCTAAAAACAAAATTTTCAGACGAATCAACTCGAAAACATGATAAGTGTCAGCTAATGCAGTATACGAATTCAGCTCTACGTAATAAGTAAAATTGGCAATGATATACAAAGGTATAAAAGGAAAGAGCTCACCAAGATTTCAAAGACGTCCCAAATCGTAGCCACTGCGATTATCATCTAAAATCGATCCGATTGCTTCTCAGATCAGTTGCTTAATTAATAGCCCTTCTATCGCATAGCCGTATGAATTTTGTTTTTGCGTCTACTAACGTTTCGTTCCCACAACCGTCGGAAGCCTCGCAGTGGAGCACAAGCCGCTGATTTTCTTCTACATTTGCTTGATGTGTTCTCCAGTTATGCAAAAATTTGTATTTCAGAGAGGGGAAGGGATCCGAACAACCAAAGAAACAAATCTTCAAAATCTTCCCCGTGCTAAATGTGGTTCCATTTATTTGAAGAATTCTCTGGTTATGCAGAAATGTATGTTTGATTTCTTTGAGAGCCCCCGCTTTCAGAGGGGGGAGGGGTCTCAATTAATCATAGAAAAAAATCCTGCCTCCAACAAGCCCCACGTACCAAACTTGGTTCCATTTGCTTGATTAGATCTTGAGTTATTGATGATGTTGATGATGATGATGATGATGATGATGATGATGATGATGATGATGATGATGATGATGATGATGATGATGATGATGATGATGATGATGATGATGATAAGATACTACCATCTATTGTAGCAAGGTAACTTTCCATAGCAAAAGAATCATCTGAAAAACGATTTGATCAGGATTCTATTGTTGTTTGAGATCATCAAGCTCCTGTATGAAGGGCAAAAACGTTTGGGTGGGCCCGTAAGCAGCTACACTTACGCGAAACCCACGAATATAGGGAAGAGAATCTCCTTCCAAAAACAAGTTCACACCCACAGCATTAGAATCGAGCCCTCGATTGACAGAATAAATCCAATTGATGGGTTTGAAGAGCTCGCCCTCGTTCCGCGAAATGTTATCAATAGGGAGGAGGCAGTCCCATGCTCCCTATCCAAATCGTTTCACCTGGGTGCCCTGATGGTCCCTCTCTTTCCCAGTTATATATTAGGTCGTGGATATTTAATATATTTTGTAGTAGTCATTTGATTGCTTACCTTGTGTTAGAAAATTTGGCTGAAAGTAAAATTGGTTAGGGTTTATACCATTCTTTACACAGAAAAAAAAATTAACAAGCGCGTAAAATTTCGCTTCGTTTAATTCCAAGCCAAAAGAGGCGTAAACAATGTTTGCAATCTTTCATACAACAGGCTAGATTCAGGCGTTATATGGCTTAAATTTACATGAAATATCCTATATTTTTCTGCTCAATCTAGCATTCCCTTTATGTGCATTAGAAAACGCAGAAAATTCAATGTTTTTTTTTATCTGTGTACTTATTGCTCTGTGTTGTCTCGGTGTTTCTGTGGGTCCATGTTTCCGTTGTCTACCCCTACATTTTGAAGAGTTGACTCTTGGATGTTTGGTATAGCGTGCGGTTATAGGATAGGAAAGAGAACAGAAAAAAAAAGCATTAGTGAAAAACACTATATGCGTGTGAGATTTTCTCCCCATCGCATCTTCAAGTGATCATTACAAACTTTCCATTTGGTTCAGGCACTTTTGAACGTTGATGGGGCAGCCGATTCACACATGAAATCTACCACGACCAACTCGACAGAACGCGCCCATACCCCTTTCTGAACCGAAGGGCAGGGATAAGTTCTTGAGTTATTTGTAGAATTTCAATAGCTTTAACTAACTTTGTCGGGATACCTCAAATCAAGATTTTTGTGAATTGCTGCTATCGCCGAAAAGGAACGAAAACGTTTTTAAGCACAAAAGCATAGAACTGTGCACTTTAACACTTTACCACACTTCTTGTATTTCAGGATCAACCGAATGAAGATCATTTAAAATAGATACGAGATGTAGTATATTACATAAATATATACACTATTTTATAAATAATGCATGGGAATGGGAGGAACCATCAGGGAACCCGATTGAAGCACTCTAGTTGGGGAGAGTGGAAACTCCCCATTGCTAACAGATTGTGAATAGAAGGCGGTCTCTTCTCCCCGACCAATGAAAAAGTAAACCGATCGTTGCATATTTGGCTGAATCAAGAGACGCATACTTTATTTGTTCCCTTTCTTTTTAAGATCCGTTGGCCGTCACCCTATTGTTTGCATCCAAAAGAAAGTGATGTTGTCAATTTTTCCAATATGTTGCTCGGAAATTTGAAAATACGTAGTCTTTCTACCGAGGAAAGAATACGGGTTGTTCACAAATGGTGCCCCGTTAGTGGTCTTTCGATCAGAATAATTGCTAAGGAAGAAGATGTATATACTGGTGCAGTTCACACCGCATTAAAGAAGTTTTCAAGAACAGTACTTGCTCGTAGATTCCCTTAGACGAGGTATGCACTGGTAGAAAAATATCTCGCCCATTCTTAAAGCCCGACACAACGAATAGTGAAATCTACGTGAACAAGTGCCTGCAAAAAAGTTGATCAAACAGAATTGCAAACCTACAATCTTTTGACCTGCCATTACTCTAAAATTGCAATAAGAATAGTATAAAAGGAGCAATGCCGTATTTGTAACAAAGAAGTTGAATCCACCAAACTGTCCCAAGATTTGTCCTATCAGAACTGTCTGGGGTATGACAAAGGCGATGCTGAGAAATCAAGTGAAACCAGAGGATAGTGTTCAGAAATAAAAGAAAGATTTCCCTAAACTGATGAAAATGGTAGGAGAAAACACGGTGCAGAAGCTTATAAGTAATATTAAGCGAAAAGTTAGAAAATTCACAAAATCATGCAAACTGAATTGAAAATGAAAAGATAACATTGTTATTTACTATTTTTAAGAATAAAATAATCGAAATATACAATACATGTTTTTATTTGAAAATGAAAATGTGTTGATATTTTTTGGAACAGTCTATACTTGCACTGCAATCTTCCTGCTCGCAAGACTTCTCAAATCGCTTTTTATCCGAGTGCTACTAGTTATTCGCTCGTATTATGGGATGTTCCATTTAATTTATAGAATTTCTATAGGCCATAATATGCACACGTATTAAAAGACACGGTTAGTCATAACTAACAACTCCATCCTGTAGGATCTTTCAACGTATGCTTTTGTTTTGAAAAGAGCTCTATCGATATGAACTTTTCTATTGGTGTGTGATGCAACTGTTTGAACGATTTGATGCCAAACTCTAATTCCATTAACGGCGATACAACAAAATTAACATTGTCAAAAAATCGAAACCATTTGAGTTTTTTGAACCATCCTAATCATCACACACCCAGACAGAGCAGCACTAATAATGCCTACCGAAAGAGTCTAGAGTCATATCCTTTTCAAATGCTTTGAATACAAAGTCTCTACTATTTACCACTCTTCGTGGCGATGATGACTCCCAAGCCAACAATATACTACATCGAGCCGAAGCATTCTCTCATAATGGTCCCTACGAGGCGCTTATTAATTTTGTGAATCCTCGCGAAAAATCTGCACAAACATTAAGTGTGCAATTGAAATTATGCCCATTCATGTCTTCTGAACTAAATATTTTAAATTGGAAAGAAAGATGCCGTGAATGGAATGTACGTGTGTGAATGTGGGCCGTGCTCTATGGAGCTCTGGCGCAGAGTATTGAGCCTAGGTGGAAAATCTTGCTGATGAGAAATGCTTCCGAGCATCGAGTGCACATTCGATGGGGAACAGGCGGGTGAAATACCTAGGTGTATTTTAATTTGACTTGTGGAATTTTTGCGAAACGAACAGTTGAAGAACGTGCACACATTCCATTCCACCACGACGCCGAGGCATCATTCCTTTCAGGTACACATCTACGAGTCTCAAGTCGAGCCCAATTCCGTCGATCGAGATTGGCATTGGACGGTGGGACAATGGAAGTTATTTTTCATCTCAGAATAATTGTTGTCAGAATTTGGAGGCAAAGTATTGAACAGGTAGTATCACTTGGCCATATATATAAACATAAAGTATTCCTGAAATAATTAAATCATTGACTACATTCTATTTCAATAAAAATATTATCAAACCCTGTTAAACCGAGTAACATTGACCATCAAGGAAACTGGAACGTTTTGGTTAGAGTTTTAAGTTTTTGTGTACCGAAACTATAATTTTAATAGAATAAGACTTGTGGCTCCATTGAACTATTAAACGTTATTCTGATAGCAGAGCTATACTGAAAAAAATAGAACATTAACCGTTGTGTGTCAAAAAACAAACAGTTTGGCATTGCCCGGATATGATGCCTTCACGGTCGTTTGCAAAAACCCATTAATGGGTGAAAAATCACCCATTTTCGCTAGAAGTGCCTCTCCCCCATTTAATGGGTAAACCTGATTTACCCATTAATGGGTAAAAGCAGTGTATGTCAAAAAATGGGTATTTATTCACCCATTGCAATAAAAGCCAGGCTCCCCCAAAATGGGTTAAAAAATACCCATTTTTGCCTATAGATATGTAGCAATTTTGTAGATTGTAAATTCCTGGTATAGTTATGGTACTAAATCAATAAATGTAAAATATGTTAAAAATAAAATACTTGTGCTTGTTTTTGTTCATGCCTTTAAGGGTTATTTACATTTTCTAATCTTGTAGGCAACTACTTCAAAAAAAATCAATTATGGAACTGGGACTCCGAATACACAAAAACTGTTAAAAAATACATCCATAGCCTGAAGTGACGATATTCCACAAGCCAGAATTTCGCAGGGATAACCTTTAATAATATTTATTTAAAAAAAAAATAAGGGTTTTGAATAAATAAGATTTATAATGCTTACCCTTCAGCTTTCCGTATTACTCTGCGTTCAACTTCTTTCTAAGTTCCTTCATAACAATCGTTTACAATCGACAATCTGGAAACATAATTTTGAATTACATTACTTATATTCAAAAAATATCATTTGTCTTACCTGCGTCGTTCCGAGATTGTATAGTTTAAAATGTTATTTTAGTTTTTCCACCAACGATATATCGGATACGCTTGGTTTTTGCATTTTTTTTTCACCCATTAATGGGTTAAAAATATACCCATTTTTTATTGCATGAGGTTTCCTGTAATGGGTATTTTTTAACCCATTGCATGATTGAGAAATTCCCCCATTTTATGACAGATAGGAATGCTATTTGAAGATGGGTGTTTTTTTTTACCCATTAATGGGTTTTCGCAGACTACTGTGTTGAGCAAGAGCACGACTATTGGATACCCTAGTGCTATAGACTGTTCCAGAAAGAATAAACACACTTTCAAAATAACAAAAAAAGTCATGTTATTTTAGTTTTAATAATTTTATTTGGCAAATCCTGTTTGTATTTGTGTTTTATATGATATTTTACTCTCGTTTAATCAAAATATTTAATCAAAGCCAAGACTCCTAACTTTTCCTCGAACATGACCCATTAGCTTCTCAGTGGTTGCACAGTGGTACTTCCCACCATTTTGACCACTTTTGGCAAATCTTTTTTAAATTTTTGGATGTCGTCCGCTGGTTTTAGAAATTTTCGAAGCTTTGCTTTGGTTAAAGTATTGATTAACCGTGCCTCCGAGCAGTCCGCGGATTCATGTCTTGCGGCACGAAACATACATTTTGAATTTTGTACCATTCTAAAGTATCCTTTGCGTAATTACATGATGCCAAATCAGGCCGAAACACTACTTGATCATCGTGCTGCCTGATCATCGGCAATAATCGCTTCTGGAGACATTCCTTAACGTATTTCTGAGTGTTCATCGTCTCCGTTGTGATGTACGGAGTAGATGTTTTACCACACTCGCATGTTGCCCGACAAACCATAACCTTCTTAACGAATTTTTCGGTAAAAATTGCCTTCTCCGTTTCGGGGATGTCTTTGTCTTCGCTTACAGTATAGAATTGTGGTCCGGGAAGCGTTTTGTAATCTAGTTTCACATACGTTTCATCGTCCATTATTATACACCCAGAATTTCTACACAATAACGAATCGTAGAGTTTGCGGGCCCGGTGTTTCACGGACGTGGCCTGTTTTGGGTTTTTTTTGGGGTTTTTCTGCTTCCGGTATGATTTTAATCCAAGTCTTTCTTTAGCACGAATGACGTTACTCGACGAAGTCCCTAGTTTTTTCGCAACATCCCGAACGGAAGTCGCTGGTTTTTATCGATATCCGGACTAACAGGACCGGATTTCCGACCACTCTTCGGCGCATCTTCAAACTTACACTGTTCTCTATATTTTCGAATGGCAGATCGTACCGCTCCGACGCTTCTACTCTCTTCCTTGGCCAATTATCTCAAGGAGAGTCCGCTCACAGTGCACCATTTGTGCACGATACTTTTTCGTTGTTCCGGAGTAAGACCGCGCATTTCGATAGGTAACACAAAACTGAGCACTTTTTTGATGCTATGTCATTCAAAAATGTGCAAACAAAAGGACGCATCCAAAACATATTGAAATATTTTATTATATTCAAAGTGACCGTTAAAATAAGGTTTGCTTATACTTTCTGGAACAGTCGTTAGACAAACCTTCGTGTAGTAAGAGATGTACACTGCTTTTTCGGAAAACTCGTTCCCTGAATCGATTGTTGTTTCCAGTCCATCCCAACAAGACAGCCTCAATCTATCTCTACAAACCGAACTTTAAGACAATCGAAACCGAACGTTGCACGATAAGAAAGGCAATGCTGTGAAACGCCGTTGTCAAGACCTCATAATTTACTACCAAAATATCTGAGGAATGGATTCTGACGTCGACAACTATCCGAGATCACTGCTATGATCAGATTGTACTAACCGAAACTTGGTTGATTCCCATACGCCCTCCCCTCACACGTTCGGGAGTGAGTATGAGGTCTTTCGTTGCGACCGAAATTCGAGTAATAGCCGTAGGTCTGCTGGAGGTGGTGTTCTCGTGGCAGTTCGATCCAACTTGAAGGCAAAAGTCATAGAAAGTGAGGTGTGGAACTGTGTGGAACAAGTCTGGGTTGCCGTCAATATGAGTGATCGCACACTGTACTTATGTGCGGTATATATTGCACCTGGCCGGGCTCACGACAACGATCTAATCGAAACCCATTGCCGGTTCGTTTTCGCGATAATGGAGAATGCAACTCCTTTTGACAAGATGATCGACCTCGGCGACTTCAATCTAGCTGGTATATCGTGAAAATCGTCTCACAACGGCTTTCTCTATTCAGACCCAACACGCTCTGTATTTCTCGATAGCTATAGTGCAGCCTCCTTATGTCTTCCGGAACGCCAAACCGAGATTTGGCAACGTAAAACTCCAGCCCCGGTATCTGCTTTGCGTCTGCCTTGATGTAGGTTTCGTCATCCATAACCACACAGGGTCAGCTGTCTTCAATTTTTTTCCACTTCTGGGACTCCTTAAACGATTTTACCACCCGAGACACAACAGTTGTAAGGGTGATTCCCAGTTGTCTTCCGATCCATCTCATGGTCGCAGTCGGATTTTCCTGACGGCACGCCAAATTCTCCGGCGATTTTCTTCTTGTTCCGATGCTATCTCAATAGCCACTGAACCGATTGTTATGAAATTTTGCATATGTAAACAATTCACTCCAAACAAGTTAGTCCAGATTCATCAACTTTTACCCACCGACAAAAAAGTTACACACGGAAAAAAATGGTGCATTTTTTCGAGTACAGGCCTTAGTATATTTGGTTTTTCGCTAACCGCCTTTGTTATTAGCTAACCGCTTTATTTCCTCAACCATCGGAAGACTCGTAATGGACCGCACGCAGCTCATTTATTTTTGTAACAAAATCGTTAAATACGTATATGTCCAAAGCACAAGCAAGAGCCTCGTAGATTCACTACGGAGATAAATTATATTCATGACTATTCACAAGAAGCGACTTTATTTAATCATAGAATCAATTATACTGTGTCTGGAAATATGCGTATATTAATTATCTGATTGTTTCAAACTACATAAATCTGCTGTTTTTTCGAATGCTTCAAATTATAATTTCCTTAATAGGGCAGGGAACAGCTTAATCAGGGGTCACTATTTGAATCAGTTGTTAGGAAATAGGTCTAAAACTCTTACATTTTCCAAACTATTTCACTTTTAATGATACGATCATAAGCTCTATCTATCGGGCTTATGATTCGATGCATAAATCATGATTGATTACCAATTTATTACAGTCATTTTGAAGATTTAAAGTACATCATCCGAAAACCATCAGTTTCTTACCAGCAGAAGAAATTCGCTCAAATTTTGCCTTTGCATATTTTGCATTTAATTGCGTGTACCGGAAGAGCATGTCTTCATCGGCTCTCTCTCTCTCTCTCTCTCTCTCTCTCTCTCTCTCTCTCTCAGAGCTAGGCTTGTTGCGAGAATGTGTTGTTGAACATTTAGGTTAATTTATTACATATTTAGATAATCTGAAATCACTATTTATTTCTTCCAGTCATTAGAGGTTGATCTATGCTTATGATAATATTGTCCATCATCTGGCACTATCATATGCAATTAAAAAATATGTTTCGGGGCTGTCCAATAGTACCCAACGATAAATAATGCTTCGCTGTTGAGCGGCAGCTATGGCATCACTGTTGCTTGTGAGAGAGCTCATATTTCCTCTCTTCTTTGTTAACCATGGATAAAGCGCACCGGTATTGTAACGTGAAATCTGCTGTCTCTTGCATTTGTTTGTTTTTAAACGTAGCATCCCGTTATTCGTCACAGTCACTTTGGCTAACATTTGCGTGAGAGTAAATGAAAAAAGAAATACACATTGCCAGTCTAAAGATCAATGACAAACTAAAAGTTCGGTCGTGTACGGCTGTCTCATAACCTGCTAGGAGACGTGTTTGTGATCGTAGCAATCGACATGTTTTGGTTGATTGTTTTCGAGAGCGGATGGGTAAAACGAAGGAGCGGGTTGAGTAAATCGACGTTTGCAGCAAATCTTGAACTGGCCTATTTCATTTTGCCTTCACACACAGCCACGTTATTGCACTCCTACAATATTGATAGTTTATGTACAGATTATCGAGCTGAAGAAAACATTTTTTTGAACGGAAATCAATCCGCATGCTTTTAAAAAGTCCCTGCAATTGGGAACTTTATTCCATGGCTATGAAATTTTCTGAGTCTAATGCTCGTTGATGAAGGTATGTGGCGATAGACCAGAGATAGGCAGAGGGATTAATGTCTAAATATTGGCAGTTCTAATTATAGATTACATACAGCTTCATCAAATGTCTCAGGTGCGGAATAAACTGCTTAAAACCCGTCCCGTACCCTAGTTGATAATAAAATCAGAATTAACAAACATCTTACACCATAGATACAGTACACCATAATTATTTATCTGCATGTCACGCACAACTGCAATTCTTAAGAACCAGTTGCCGGAGATAACTTCCAGTGTGTCTAGAACGTCATAAGCAAACAATAACATTATATCCCGGAATACTATAATGATCAAATGCTTGCATATCAACTGTATGCGCTTCGGATAAAAAGACTAAATATAGACGTCTTTATTCTACCTAATTTCACGTAGTTTGTAGAAGACCTGTCAAAATTGAAACATAAAATATTGAATTGACTCACATTACTACTGGAACGTGGTTACAATGCATTGCAGTGTACGCTGGTTTTTCGTTCAAATAACCACTAAAAAAAATTGAACATGCATAACTAAACGCTCCAAAGTTGACGCCCAATTTCAGACTTTCTTGTTTTAAAAATATAAAATATTCCAAGCTGTTTACGAAATATTAAGAAGAAATATTGAAATTAATGATCAATGTTACCCATTTTTACGGTCTTCAAAACAATTTTACAAACGGAGGATGGTTGCACCAAATTGAACGTCGTTAATTAAATTGGGAACTAACACCTATCCTTTACGAAATTAGTGAAACCCAGTCGTATAACCGTGTTTTTAAAAACAAAATCCTATCTTAGCTCTCATTTACATATTGAGCTAAATTCTGTCCATTTATTATTAGAATTATCCATGCAGTGAAGCCCATTTTTAAAACGGAAGGCCTCTTGCTATGAGTAGACAAACATTCACTAGAAGAAACGGAATACTCAACCCACACAGGTAATAGGAACAGGCTGCTCGTGAAAGAAAAAGTATGAGCAATGAGCGGAAAACGTCCAGAGAACCCTTTTTTGCGCAACTAGCCCGGCTATTCTATGCGAAAGAAAATTAAAAACTTTTAATAAACATCTAGTGGAATTCCTTTTGTTAAAAATTCACAAATAAAAGGAGCAGAAAAAAAATCGCAAGCGTGGAAAAATGAACACCTATCGGACATGGGGAAGGAAGCATAACCCAGCACAATCGAAACATGGGTCCGATTTCAACTTGACCAACCTCTCGAAAGAGTCATACAAACGCCTCCAAACCAGAAACGAGCATGTTGGAATGCATATTCATTGAATTTCATTTTCGCTTTTTCGAGAATACTCCACTTTTGCCGATCTTTGCCTGAGTCGGTTGAACCCAATTAATTGATGTTTTTATAAGCTCGAATTCTAGAGGTCCTATATTTTTATCCATCGTGTCTATATTTACCACTCTGAAAATTCGATATACGTACACTAGACCGGTAGAAAACAATTTAATTAAATCGAAGAATGCTGGCACCGTCTGCTTTCGTTGGAATGAATGGGATTACTTTTCGTAGATCTGGCACTGTACAACAGAGGGTGTACCCTCGTCGCAAATCCTGAAATTCCTGCTGGGCCCAACCGTATTGGCTGCAGATGTTGTTGCACAGCTGCTCGCCGCTTCCAGCAAATGGATTGTTCAGGGTAACAAATGCAATTGCAGCGTTCGATGCTGGATGAAGCAGAATTTTCCAAAGCCATTTCGGAGCTTCTACCTGGTCGTCATCACCGAGAGTGATTGGAACCAATCGACCGTTGATGTCAGGCAGTGTTAAAACATCGTAAACGCCAGTAAATACTGTTACGGTATCATTGAGCTTAGCTGCAACCTTACGAGCGGCGTTCTCAACGCGCAACCAATTGCCAGTGTTGACAGTCTAATTGGAAGATAGCAAGTAGCAAGCGAAAATAATCTTTTATAGTAATAGTTGAGTGTTTTCAATTAGTTAAAATTAACCTGCCATTCCGGTGCTACATTGATGTAGTAATATGTAGCTCCTGCCCAAGTATTTAAAACTGCGTCACCGTCCGGAGTGAGGTGACCTTTAGCAAAAAATGATGACTTTGACATATACTGGCTAGCTAGTTCTTCCGACCCGAGTAATTCGGCTAACCTAACACGTTGTGAGTTTTGGGTGTAAACTGAAGACAAGCGTGCTTTGACCTTTAGTCCACCAATCTTGAATGAAGGTCTATCGTTGTCTATTTGAGCATCTGTGAATATGAAAAATAATGTTTTAATTACAATTTCATCATAAATCTGATTCTGTCATACTTCCGAGAGAACTCCCCAACAGCTCATGCTCGGTATAGATCACAGACGATTTGTCCAGGTTATAGCATGACTGGAAATACTTGACAAAGGGTACTCCCAAAACCTCAAATCCAAGGTCGTACCACCTCCCCAATCCAGCCGCACATGGGCGGTTTTGAGCTTTAATCGAACTTGAAACAGGAGAAGAACAGTTCAGTTGTCCGTACTGCACTTTTTGACCTTTGAATTTAAATTCTTCATTTCTCATGCATGATACCTCGGCATTATTTTCATTGACTAGAACAAGACATAATTAGCATTCATAAGCTGTCAATCATTTATCAATCTTACTATGATCAATTTTATTTTTTGTGTTAGCACATCCCAACACAACGTTTTCACCAGTTTTCAGCTGAAAATGAGATCCGTGTGGTTTCACTAAAGTGTAGAGCGCTCCTTTTTGTTGTAAAAATAGTGGTGACTTATCATGAGTTGCATTATTCTGAAGGTATATCCGGCAATCTGAAACAACGTAGTTGTTTAAATTCATATTCTTGATCAAATCAAATACACGTCAGAGCACATTATAAATACCCTTAACTAAACTTACTCACCTCCAGAAACCAGTGTAACGACGCTTAAGAATAATAACACTACATTCAGCATAATCGCTTCTAATTAACAACCACCTCTTGACACTATGAGTCACGTATCTACACAACGATCGTTTCACGATCAAGGTTTAATTCGTACTGACTCACGATTGAGGGTATAGCACTGATAAGCTTATTCAAGCTGAGCGCAACGCGGGACAAGTACGGAGAGTGGATTTAATGACGTCGCCAAATGGAGCAAACAAAGAAGAACCGCAATAGCTGGAAGAAAGAACGCATATGATGGGCGGTTCTTCATTACGTGTGTTGATGTTTAATTGTACGGTTGCACATATTTTCAAAATATTGTAAAGGCAACAAACTTCCGCGCATTTCTGCCGGCGTGATTCATATCGTGATGGATCACGTACCTACCCGAGTAAAGTTTAACATCATATAGATAGCAATTCGAAAACATATTTTGATTGTGATCAAAATTCGATAACACTACAAATAGTCAAATTCGAGATCAAATTTAGTTTTCATCTTCCTGTAATCTTACGTTTACTTTTATTTCTTCTTGAGATGTTTTCTTGAGCATTGTCGTTACAGAACATCAAGTGAAATGTTATTTTGACTATCAGCAGGAAAATATGTACAGCAAATTGACTTTCCAATGGGCTCTCGCTGATAGTAGTATCAGTTTTAAATTTGGTGTCACAGGAATAAAATTTTGCTATCAAATTTGATCCCTAAACCGTTAAAACGACCAAAATGACAGTAACCTGAGTAATCATTAACAGCAACATCACAACTATTTGATCTCACACTCTACTCGGGTAGGAAGGCTTTTTTTTGGGCTTTTTTTTTGGGACAATTATAACGGAGTCATCCTCGATGTTAGTTATTTTATCCTTTTCATCATACACACACCAAAAAGGTCATGTAAAGAGTTAAAAGGAATGAGTCGAAAGAGAGGACAAAATAAATTCAATGAAACACCCTTTTGTCGAATTAGATATGTTTCGGTTAAAGGAGATATATGTAATTTTACATGAAATCTTTGTTTCCGATCGTAGATTTTTGCCAAAAATAAATCATGTCTCAAGCTAAACTAAAGGCTGACTAAAAGTAGATTGGTTAGACCTGTAATTCGTGATTCATTACGTTTAAAAAGTCCATTAATAGTTGCTTTGCAGCTATTTTATTAAAACTTCTAAGTTACAGCTAGATTTCTCCAGTTCGAACAAAATCTCGAACATTCTTCTTGATGGAGCCCATCTGCGCCAGCACAGTGGAAACGGGATCAGCGCATTTCTTCGATTTTGACCGCATGTGTTGGATGTCTTTGAATGCCCCGCCTCCCCGTCGATGACGCTGCTGTGAAATTGTCCAGTAATGTTTCGATTGGTCGAAATTCCGGGCAATTCGGAGGAGTCATCAGCTTGGAGGCAAAATCAATCTTGCTGGCAGCTGCTACTTGGAGTAGTTTTGATCGAAACACCCTTTAACAAGGATAGGCAAGCATATGGTCATGTTTGGATAACTCTCGCTTCACGAAATATTGACCGATTTTAATTTTCTTAGAAGCACTTGACGGAGAAATTAATGTTATTTTTTATAATGCAGTAATGAGAATGACCATGGTTTCTGGATACCGGAGATATTCCGGGTTTCTTGAGGGGATGTTTCACATGTCGATTTTCTGGTAAAATTGTGAATGCCGTTTAGAAATATTTTTCTCTAGTAAATACGCAAAAAGAGGTACCATTTTCCAATCGAATAATACGTTGAACTCCACTCGACTTTAAAATGGCCGAGTGCCTGTAGACAACCAAATAAGGATAAAAAACAGAACAATGTGGCCAGAATCCGTGCCAAAATCTGTATGATCAGGTGACAAAATTCAATGGCTGTATTCTCATGGATGATGAAACCAATGTAAAGCCCGATTTCAAACAGCTATCGGGACAAAAATTGTACTTGGCTACGGCTCGAGGAGATGTTCCAGCCAAATTCAAGTTTTTGTTTGCAGATAAATTTGCACGTAAATACATGATTTGGCAAGGCCTCTGTATCTGCGGTAGGAAGAGCAAGGTTTTCATCACTGATAAGACATTTAATTCAGAGCTGTACAGAACGGAGTGTCTCCAAAAGCGTATATTCATCAGATCCCACAATGAACCTGTAATGTTTTGGCCAGATGGTATGAAACCATCAGGATTCAGTTTATACCGAAAGAACTCAACCCACCAAACTGTCCCCAGCTCAGGCCGATAGAGAGATTTTAGGCTTTTATGAAGAGGAAGCTGCAGGTGAATGGCAGTGTCATCAAAAGCATCAATGAATTGAGAACCAAGTGGAATAAGATTGCCAAACGATGGATGAGAATAATGTGCGACGGTTGATGGAACGTATTCTGGGAGAAGTCCGTAATTTTCATCGAAATCGAGATGATTATTTTTATTTGAATTTTCCCTCAAAATTTCACATAAATTTGAACATTTAAGTTAAATCAGAATACTAAAGACTGTATTCGATGAAATTTGGACACACGCAATTGCTCGTAACTTTTTAGCGTGAGGGTAAAGTTATTGAAATTTTAACTGAATGTATTTCATTGTGTTGTGTCAATTGTGTATTGAGTTTCGTGAAAATCGGTCGAGTGATTTCAGTGATGGCTTCGAATGAAGAAATAGTGCGATAGTGATAGAAAATGAACTTGAACTAAAGAAAGTGTGGTTAAAAGTAAGTAAGCAAGTCGGTCCTATCATTGCCCAAAATTTGATGAAAGGGGTCAGGGCAAAGGTGCGGGCATTTGGGAGAAGAGGTTCAATAAACCAATGATGTCAAAACTTAACCATTTAGTAGTACTTTATTTCCAGAAAGTTTGAAAAGAATCGGGCTCAAGAAAAAATATTGGTGACCTATTTTGTGTGTCCAAATTTTATCGAATACAGTCTTTATTTTGTTAATATATACCCGAAATATGCGCAATAGTCTGTGTTCCAATTCTAACTGCGCCACACTTTACGACACATCAGCACAAACTTTGCCAAAAAGTACGTCCGACCAACGTACGTACGACTTCGATGTAGTAATTAACATACTCACTTCTCACGTCAAAACTAATGTCAATTACCGCAATTACCGAACGAAATCGGATCCGGAAAAGGGCCAGACCATTAGTGCAAAACATAAACATAAACATTTTATTTTGACAGTTCATGTTTCTGTGTATTGGTCAAGGTTGGACCTCGGAAAAAGTTGAGAGCGAACCTCAGCGATGTCGGGTCGGATCCAGAGTGGATCCAGATTCGACCTGATTGAATAGAAAAAAAATGACAGCTGTTAGGGCGAACTTAGGGCGAACTCAGCTCCGCACTGCCAATTACCGAAAATTAAATAAGAGTTCCTCTCCAAATCACTCCCATGAGTCAAAAATTCTTAAAGTAGTTGAAATGATTAAGATGGAGATTACACTGTTGATCCGGCAATGCTCCCCACTGTGAAGACTTTTGTGAAGAAATTGACAAATAAATTATCTTTTCCTTCGATAGATAATTTTCCAAAAGAGGTCAGCTTTTAGCTCCCAATACCGGTTGTGACGCATTTGCTCTTTGTGAAACATGGCTTTCTTCCGAAAAGATCTTCCGATTTATGATTTCCATATTATTCGCCTTGATCGTGACGATTCGTGTGGAGGCGGAGTACTTTTGGGGATCAAATAGTACTACTCCTTCTATAGAGTGAATTTTCCTCCTAGAGCCTCAATTAACCAAAAACAATTTTGAAATATTTGTTCGGTCCTTCCTGCTCCACGGTTGACTATGGGAGATTTTAACTCTCACAATACAGGCTGGGGAGAACTTACGATAACAACCGGTCTTCATTGATATATGACCTCTGTGACAACTTCAATATGACAGTTCTTAACAATGGTGAAGTAACACGTTTGGCTGGTCCATCCTCAGTTGGTAGTAGATTAGACCTCACACTTTGTTCGAATTCATTATCGTTGGATTGCACATGGAATGTGAATCAAGATCCCAACGATAGTGATCACTTGCACATAAAAATTCTGATTGACACCTGGTTCTTTCCTTTGGGATCCCAACCTGTTACATCGATTGGACGAAGTTTAATACAGCAATATATAAAACCGTAATGGGCTTCAACCGCTGAAGGCATATAATTTCCTCTCCAACCTGATCTTAGACAGCACGTTTCAAGTTAAAACTCGTCCAGTTCCAGGAACGTAATTTCGCAGGAATCCCCCTTCTCTATAATATAATCAGCAATGCACCGAGGTTTACAGAAAAAAGTCCGACGCGTTTAAAGTTTTCCGCAGACCTGAAGACCGAAGAAACCACGGCACTTGAACGTAAACTTAAGGGAATCATCCAGGCCAAGAAACGTCAATGAACACTCTTTGGAACACGCGAAGATTGTGTAACTGAACGATGAACAATTAGAGTGAGGAGTACTCGGACCAATGGATCATCAAATTCGCGCCAAAAATGCGTCCAGGTTGTGTGGTTGCACGGATGATTCCTCGCGAAACCGGGAATTCGATAAATGAGATCAGCCAACATTTTCAATGGTAGCACTCTCTCTCTCTCTCTCGCACTCCTTTCAAGTTGCAATATGGGTCCAGGGACTGATCAAGTACAACTTGCTTAAGAACCTCCCAGACGTCACTAAGGGAACGTCCATTAATTATGTCACGCAAAAAGTGACTTTTTATAACCAACCCCCTCACGTTTATTGCATGGGCCTTCAATTTTTTTGTATGGATTGTCACGTTTTATCACCTCACACCCCCCCCCCCCCCCTCCCCTCATACATCATACATATCACTTCCACGGAAAGCAAGATGTATGAATGAAGCTATCAAGACAGGCTCAAGATATCAAATAATTAAGGTTGTAGTGCGAACGTCTACTGTATGGGAATTAGATTTGGCGTCGAAACCAATTTCGGCCATTCTTTAAACATTCAACCGATCTAGATTGCACATTGCTGCGTAGTCCTACGTTGCCTTTGTGCATAACACCATAGGGATGTACCTTATAGCTTTTTTTGTAGGAATTGCACTTCATATGAAAATTTTAGCCTACAATTCAAATTCAGGAAGTCCAAAATCAATGCAATACTGTTTTAATTTCAATTTCAAAAGTTTAAATCGTGAGGCATTTGAGAGGCTGACGAGTGTTATCCTATATCGATAGACCCAGATTTAACATTTAAAAATTGTCCTATTAATAAGCAAACAATCAACATGGCCATCAATCATGTAGACTTACAGAGATTCAAGACCAACTTGTTTTAAGAATATTAAATATTCAAAGCAAAGTTGAAAAAAAGTGTGTTTTTTTAAAGCGATTTCAATTGTTGATGTTGATGTTGTTCCAAATTGTTATTGAGTAATCGATATCACCGCATAACAACATCGAATCAAGTATTCCATTTGATCTCAGCCTTTTCTCACGGTAGTGATGCACTCGTAAAATCTTTATACATTACGGCGTTGCTCATCTTACACTGCAGGTGGTGAAGTACAGCTTTTCTTCATGTTTAGGATTTATGTTCATGATCAAAACGACCAAGAATAATAAGACAAAAGAGAGAAGCAACATTTTCACCGTGACATGATGGTAAATGGAAAGTGAGGACGCCCGTAAAAGGGGGAGGTGAAACGTGAGAGGAATTTTTGATCGCTAAAGGGTTGTTTAAACTGCGAAAAATAAAATATAAACGTGCAACTCCGTTCGTTTATGCGTAAGGCATGTTTTATGCGGAATGCATTACACTGATGTGAGTAAGGTACACCGGAGCAAGTACATAGTTGATAGTGACAGTTTTTGTTTTCTCATTTATGTAACTTTCAGCCTGCCGGCGTCGGTGGTGTAGCGGTAAGCGTGACTGCTACTTGGCACCCCAGTGGGTCTGGGTTCAATCTCAGTCGACGCCGCTGGTTTTTCTGAGGCGAAAAAATCTGGTCACGTTTTCCTTCGGATAGGAAGTAAAGCCGTTGGTCCCAGCTCATATTCATGAGTCTATAGGTAGGGTCCAGGTGGTGGAATCGTCTCCCTGGCGTCGGTGATAACACCATGTGAGGAAATAGGCCGACGGAAAAAAAAACTTTCAGTCTGATACTGGTTCGTCACACCAGGGAGACGACCTGGACCCTATATATGAAACCCCTCAATATATCATGGGCCTGACTGGAAAACTGGAATGTGATAATCCATATTTATTTATTTGAACTACTTACAATAATGAATTTACTTATGGCTTTACTGTATAGGGGTAAGAACTCAGAAAACTTAATAGTATTTAAAAAAACATGTTGATATTCATTCCAATATTTCCCACTTGCCCCGTTCACAGGTTTCAAGTAAGAAATGTTTAGTAATAAGCTTTAACGGTTTGCTTCAACAGTAATATATGACGAAAGTTGAAATAATGTGTTATCAATCAAATTGTTGTTCATCTTTCTGGGCATGCGTCATCCAAAGTAATAAAACGCTTCGTTAAGTTTTCTTTTTACGCATACAATCAGAATATAATAAATTGGAAATACAATGTCAAAGAAGTACACGTAAGTACAGTGTATTCCCAGCCTCAGCCTTATAAATAAAACTAATAGAAGGCCTAACAATAATTTCACGACGTAATTTGTGAATAAAGACGTTAACACTGCAGATGCTCAAATAAAATTTTCGTTTTTGATAGACTTGTTCTTGTCAATGATCTGTTCTCATCATTCCACTTCGTTCAGCGAAAGAAGAAAGTTCGTTCGATCCAGCGCTCCGTTATCTTGGAAGATTTATTCGAGTGCGATCCTTGTAAACTGTTAGTTTTTCTCAAAACATATTCACTTTGGTTTCCAGTGAAATTAGAAAATCAAGCAGTGTTAGCTGGCGAATTATCATCCCGCTTATTTTCGCTTCATCTCCGCGTGGTGACGCTAACCAGCGATACACTACTACATCGCCAACGGTCATCCGACAGCGTTGAGCGAGTGCACCCGAAGGCGATCGCATTCACCCACACAGCGCACCGCTCCCCGCTCCCCGCATAGAAGTGCGACGTTCGCGTATACGGTGCGTCCGCAGCAGTAGCAGCAGCAGCAACAGATCAGTAATATTAGTTAAGTTTTTTTCCCCTGTCCCTCATCCCACTAGAGTTTAGCTTTAATTTGTGTGTTCTTTGTTTGTGTCTGTGTGTGAGTTAAATTGTTGGGGGCGTTCAACGCTCCCACGAGTAAGGCAAATCGTGCATGTTGAAGAGGTTTCTTAGACATGGACGGTCTGTCTGAAAAAGTACCTTTGCCACCCGATGATCGGGGGGCACAGAAAATATTCAGACCGCGATCGTATCCAATGGACTCGGTCGGTCCAAGGGTTGTCTACTTTCAACCCAAAATGAAACCCTTGAATGTGTACCAAATCACTACTGATCTGACGAAGCGATTTTCAGCCGTGGCAGAGATCACGAAAGCAAAATTTAATAAACTCCGTGTTGCCGTCTCTAACCTGAAGCAGGCTAATAAGATTGCTGCTTCCCAGCATTTTACACTGGAATATCGAGTTTATATTCCAGCTCATGATGTTGAGATTGTAGGAGTGGTCAAAGAGGTGAGTCTGTGCCCTGAAATTTTGGAGAAGCAGGCAATTGGCCGATTTAGCAACCCTCTGCTTCCTCCAGTTCAAATACTGGAAGTGCAAAAGCTGGTGAAAATATCGCGCAGCGAGGGTAAAAAAAAGTTACCCCCACAGACTCGTTTCGGGTGACTTTTTCTGGCTCTGCCCTTCCCCACTTTATACAACTGGGAAAACTTCGGCTACCTGTGCGGTTGTCTGTACCCAGGGTAATGATCTGCCAAAACTGACAGCAGACGGGGCATATGGCCTCCCATTGCGGAAATAAGGCACGCTGCTCAACTTGCGGGGAGAAACATGAGGCTCGTCCCTGTGCAGATAATATACTAAAATGTGTTTTCTGCAAGGGAACTACTCCTCATGCTCTGTCAGATGACGAGTCTGATTCGGACTTGGTTGAGGAGGGAAAATCTTTCAGTTCTCCGGAAGGTGCTTCACGGAAGCGAAGACGCATCCGAGCAGGAAAAGCAGCTTAACAGAAGCCTCAAATCAACATTCAAAGTGCAGAGGAAAGAAGGGTAATCCGAATCCTCCTGGTTTTCGTAGTGCCAACTACACACAGGATTTTCTATCTCTCCCGGGGACATCTGAAACCCCGGATACCCCGATTTTAAGAACAGAAGCCCCCTTTTCATCTGGGCTGTTCTCATTCGATGATATTGTGGAAAGTATTTCGAAATGTCTGACCATCTTAAAAGCATTGTTATGGCAATGCTTCCCACTGTGAAAACTTTTTTGAAGAAATTAACATTAAAGTGGCCCCTCCTTGCAGCTATCATTTCCTTCAATGGATAATTTGCCAAAAGAGGTCGGGTATTTGATCACTGTTCTACTGTGGAATTGTCGAAGTTTGATTCCTAAATTGGAGTCATTTAAATTTTTAGCTCACAATATCGGTTGTGATGCATTTGCTCTTTGTGAAACATGGCTTTCGCCCGAAATCGATCTTCCGATTCATGATTTCAACATTATTCGGCTTGATCGTGAGGATTCACGTGGAGGTGGAGTACTTTTGGGGATCACAAAGTGCTACTCCTTCTATAGAGGGAATTTTTCTCCAATTTCAGGTATTGAAGTTGTTGCATGTCAGGCTGTTATTAAAAATAAAAACCTTTGCATTGCTTCTGTGTACATTCCTTCTAGAGCACAAATTAACCGAAAACAACTTTCAGATATTTGTTCGGTCCTTCCTGCTCCGCAGTTGATCATGGGAGATTTTAACTCTCACGGTAAGGCTGGGGAGAACTGTACGATCACAACCGGTCTTCCCTGATATATGACCTCTGTGACAACTTCAATATGACAGTTCTGAACAATGGAGAAGTAACACGCTTGGCTGGTCTATCCTCGATTGGCAGTAGATTGGACCTCACACTTTGCTCGAATTCATTATCGTTGGACTGCACGTGGAATGTGATCCAGGATCCCCACGGTAGTGATCATTTGCCTCTTAAAATTTCGGTTGCCACCGGGCTCACTCCGCCGGAATCCATCAACGTCACGTATGATCTAACTCGTAATATCGCTTGGACAAGGTTCAAAACAGAAATAGATGAAGCCGTAACAACGATAGAAGAGCTTCCACCGCTGGAGAAGTATAACTTTCCCTCCAACCTGATTTTGGAAAACGCGCTTCAAGCTCAAACTCGACCAGTTCCAGAAACGTCATTTCGCAGGAAACCTCCTTCCTCATGGTGGGATCAACAATGCACCGAGGTTTACCGAAAAAAATCCGACGCGTTCGAAGTTTTTCGTAGACGTGGAACAGCTAAGCACTTTGAAAGGTACACGGCTCTCGAACGAGAATTAAGAGCCTCATCATGGCCAAGAAACGCGATTACTGGCGACAATTCGTGGGCGGGTTATCACGTGAAACGTCGATGAATACCCTTTGGAATACGGCGCGAAGATTGCGTAACAGAATTACGAACAACGAGAACAAGGAGTACTCGGACCAATGCATTGCAATGGATCCTCAAGTTCACGCGAAAAGTTTGTCCAGATTCTGCACCAACACAAATGTTTCCTCGCGAAACCACGAACTCGATCGATGAGATCAGCCAACCTTTTTCAATGGTAGAACTCTCTCTCGCACTCTTTTCGTGTGGCAATACGGCTCCAGGAGCTGGCAGGATCAAATTCAACTTGCTCAAGAACCCCCCAGACGTCACTAAGAGGGGCATGTTGAACTTGTTTAATCAGTTTCTGGAGCTCAACATTGTACCGGATGATTGGAGACGGGTGAGAGTTATTGCCATTCAAAAACCTGGTAAGCCCGCGTCCGACCACAACTCCTATCGACCCATCGCGATGTTATCCTGTAATCGAAAGTTGTTGGAGAAAATGATCCTCTTCCGTCTGGACAAATGGATTGAGGCGAATAATCTGCTTTCAGATACTCAATATGGTTTCCGCAGGAAAGCCGTGACAAGGAAAACCGCAGTGCAAGTATCTCTCTTTCCCACCAATGATAACATCAGTGACAGTAGTGGCTGAAGTATTATTTATTATTATTTATCATAACTCTATAACATTTTTATAAAAATTTACTAATGCATTTTCTCATCAACTTCTTAACCAAATTTCCCCTGCCTCCAAGTTGACAAAAAATAAAACAGTAATTTGGTGGACCTGCAATTAACGTAAAGGTATGCAAAAATAAGTGTGCAGCTGTTGGATCATGTTAATTTAAAAAAGCACCTAAATTTAGCTAAAAACAGTTACACCATTCAAATGAAAGATGTTTCTCGACAGGAAACATATTTTACCATAGGTAATGAAAACACTGATCCCTGTGTGATATAATCGTGTGTATTTAATTCAAATAAATCAGTGGCTAGAGCAGCAGACACGGTTCTAAACAAATGACGAAAATGGAAAATGGTGTCAGCGAAAACTAAACTAACTCGCGTTCTGCACGTTGTTCTCATAACAACAATACTGTTAAAAAAGTGAGGCAACTTACGGTTCAGACTGGTCGAGAAAGACGCAACTACTAGGAGAGATAACGCAAGAACGTCTGGGTTGGATTCTCGATCTTGTTTTTGAAATGTTTCGTATGGAAAAATAATGCAATTTCACTTTTCTCTTTATACGTTTTGTAGCTTCAAAAGATTACAATTTAAATAATTAAAACAAAAGTCACGGCTCAGCGTGCACTGGGAGTACAATTACTAGATTAGCTACACAGGTAAACAGACCCATTGAATTTCCTGCGCTATCTAATGCACATAAATGAATGCTAAATTTGGCAGAAAATAATGGGATATTTCATGTTAATTTAAGCCAGATAACGCCTGAATCTAGCCTGCTGTATGAAAGATTGCAAACATTGTTGTATGGCGCATGGAAGATTGCAAACAATTTCGTTATTTACGCCTCCTTTGGCTTGGAATTAAACGAGGGGAAATTTTACGCGTTCGTTAAAATTAATTATAGTTTTCTGTGTAGGCTAAGCAAAAGTTGTGTAAGGCGTCTCCACATTCAACTATTGGTATAAAGACTGTATTCGATGAAATTTGGACACACAAAATAGGTCACCAAAATTTTCCTTTAGCCCGATTCTTTTCAAACTTTCTGGAAATAAAGTACTACTAAATGGTTAAGATTTGACATCATTGGTTTATTGAACTTCTTCTCCCAACCCAAATGCCCACACTTTGTCTTGACCCCTTTCATCAAATTTTGGGCAATGATCCTGCTTACTTACTTTTAACCACACTTTCTCTAGTTCAAGTTCATTTTCTATCAGTTTTGGAGTTTTAACGAGCTTTGCCTTCATGATTGCCACGGGCCGGGCATAGTGGCAAGATGCCAAATCCGGCCAAAACAGTGTCGGGCCACCGTGCGATCTCAAGAAGGGCAGAAGTCGTTTTTGGAGGCATTCGTCCTTGTAGATTTGTCCGTTGACGGTCCCAGAGGTGATGAAGGGCTGACTCATTTTGCCACATCCGCAGATCGCTTGCCAGACAAGGAATTTTTTGGCGAATTTCGACAGTTTCTTCTTCCGTACACTCTCCGGAACGGCCAACATAGAGGTGGCGACGTAGTGTTCCTGTCCTGGCATTTGTTTGGTGTCGGCTTTAATGTAGGTCTCATCGTCCATCACAATGCAGAACGGTTTTGTGAGTCACTCCCTGTACAGTTTTCTTGCACGAGTTTTGGCAACCGAGTTCTGTTTATCGCTCCGGTTCGGTGCCTTCTGGACCTTGTACACATGTAATCCAGAACGTTTAATTGTTTTCTGCACAAAACAAACTGAAACTTTCGCCTTTTTCGCTACATTCCTGATCGAAATGTTGGGATAACGCTTAAATTGGTTCAATACCATCCTGGCCTTCTCCGGATTAGATGTGCCACGTTTTTTGCCACTACCAGTTTTCCGCTTGGTTGTCTTACGGTCCTTGAACGTTTTGATCACATGAGATACGGTTGAATGTGCGATTCCGAGCTGTTTTCCGATCCATCGATGAGAAGCGTTTGGGTTTTCGAAGTGAGTGCCCAAAATTTGTTGGCGCACTATTTCTTCATTCGAAGCCATCACTGAAATCACTCGACCGATTTTTACGGAACTCCTTACACAATTTACACAACACAATGAAATACATTCAGTTAAAATTTAAATAATTTTTACTCACACGCTTAAAAGCTACGAACAATTGCGTGTGTCCAAATTTCATCGAATACAGTCATTACTAGTGCTGCCAACGCAGCGCAACTATTGTATTGCTTTTCGATGATGACTTTTTGATTGAATGCACACATGTCTGCAATAAGGTGGTTTATCGAAGGAATGTTTGAAACGAAACACATGTGGACACATAAAATCTGAAGGTTAAAGAGTTCAGCAATAATTCGAGGTTTGTTTTTTCTAGTATTTTTTTTAATAAATTAATTTGTTTGTACAAGCTCAATCGAATCAACTTCACAGAGCCAAGTTTACATATTCATATACATCAGTTATCTAAAAACTAAAGTTAGGGAGATAGAACCGATTACTCGCGGCCGTTTCAAGGTTAATATGAATAACAATTTAACGGATTGGAAGATGGGTGAGAATTTAAAGAAAGGTAAACATAACACATTGATTTTAAATTCGGAATCGTCCAATCATAACTCAAAAGCATACAACTTTTGGTTTTATTTTGACTTGAACATTTTCGAGAAAGAAAAAACAACACTCGCAAACATAGAAGAAAAAAAATAACTTAACAAACAGTTTAAACAAACTACAAAAAAGCTGAGGGTAACTTTACGTCATCCAATTTTAAATTTCCTCAATTAAATTTGACTAATTTTCAAGCATTTGTATTGAATTGAAATTTTTCTGTTACGTTCAATATATCAAATTCATTATTCATCTCCAAACAATACAGAACCATCAGGCCAACAACATATAAATTAATATGATAGTCTAAGGAAGTAATCCGAAAGCTTACAGAGATGTACACCATAAACTTACTGCTAACTTTCGTCGTGCTCATTTACCTCTGGCTAGAAGTCCGCACCGCTCTTCTTATCACTCTACCAAGTTTCAGATGCTGCGTCCATGGTGTTGTGCGTTCTAAATAATCAATGATACGTCATAAAAGTTAAATTGCATGTCTCTCGTCAGTGATGTATTGCTGCCTAAGCATTTGTATGTAAATTTTGTTCGCTTTTGAAATCCATTAGAATATGTGTGCGGCCCACGACGTGAACCGTGCGCCACGACTGAGGTGGTGATATGTGGAGCTGCCAGAGAGGAATCCGGATCTACGCATTCATCGGCATCACAATTGTAGAATCTAGGCATTACCTACATACTGAACGACGGGTATGGTTGGATAGCTGCCATCAAATCAGCAGAATGGTACATATTCTCCTGACTAAGTAGGAATTTGTAATCGTGCATGTTTTGTAGGATAATTAATTATGTTGTTTTCCCATGCTCTCTGATGATTAATATCACTTTGGTCTGATTACAAGGCAAAGCAGCTCGTTGATCGTTTAGGAATACCGGAACAGCCGACATTTCCATGACTGATACTACTGTTGAACACTGTGGTGCTGCTTCGTTTTGTATTTCAGCTGCATCACAACAACAATGCTCCGTACATCAAAGCGATACTCATCCTACACATTAGTCAGTCATTACGAAATGATGAAATGCTAATTTCCTCTGATTGTGAGCGAAAACGGGAGAAAGCCGAACGCGACGATCAAAGGATTTTGCTGAACCGTTTGTTTTATTACATGTGTGTTCAACTGCTGGAAGAACGAAAAAAAAATTGAACCCGATGAACGGGAATAAGTGAAAACCCATGGGCTGGTCATGAAATATGCATTTTTGGATAAGGGGTCATTGTTATCATAACGAATTTATTCTTCAATCTGTTGGATACATGTATTGAGATCTGGGTCTTGGGAACTCATTATTGATTCACTTGAACTTGTGTGGCAATCGTCATTCATTAGATAAATTCATTCCTGGTAAAACCGGAACAATAAACCGTAAAATATTTGATAGCGAATAGGTGCCTAAATAAACCTCATCACTTCGCATTTTATCCGACCAAAAAACAAAAGTCCTCATTCAAATATTATCTAAATAGTGAATAATAGCATTTTCTAACATACTAACTAATGCTGATCCAACGGCGCACAGTGTGACGAAATAAAAAAAAATGGGACATGGGTATTTGCGGCGAAACTATTAGCTGTGGCCCATTAATGTCCTGTACAATATTTCTACATTTTTGAAGCACTTTATTTTTGTGTTAACAAATTTGATTGAAGGGGTGTATACACCTAGGCCTAGGAAAACAGGCCATTTTATTAGATAATAAAGCTTATTTGAATATAATAACGAAAAAAATTGTTCTACTGCAAATCTTCCTTTGGTAGAAACATAGTTCCTTTTGCACCATTTTGTATTTGCAGTAGAACGATGGACTTTTGCCTGTTGAAGTGGCGGACTTGGTCCGTGCTACAACCTACCCCGCAGTGGGATGTTAGGCAAAATTTGACGTCTATGGTTCGAGTACCACTGGACACATGCCCTTTCGCTCACTTTCAAACATCTGTTAGATTTCCTACCTGCCGTACACTGACGGAATACTTTCTCTTCATATTTATGTATCATTCTAGCAAAAAAAAAAAATGTGCACTCTTGGTGCCTCATGGTGATGAGCGAACATCTCCTTCTAAAAAAAATCATTAGAACCGACGTAAATCCTTTGAATGAAGAGATAATGATAAGTTGTCTTCTACAAAAAAGTGTATTTTTGAAGCACCCTAAACTCTGTAGAACATTGAAAAAATAGTAAAATCCAAATAAAACAGTTATGAAAAAAAACGAGTTTTTAGGGGGTATTACATTTTTCATTTCTTCTTCACCCTACTACTTCGTCCACCTAAGAGATAGAGAGTTTTAATTTTTTACAAAGTTTCATGAAATGACCTAATCTACAATGTTTTAATACATGGTTATCGATTTGAACCAGAAATAAAAATGTTAATTTTTTTAGCTAGGTGTATACACCCCTTCAATCAAATTTGTTAACACAACAATGAAGTACTCCAAAAATGTAGAAACATTGTACAGGACATTAATGGGCCACAGCTAATAGTTTCACCGCAAATACCCATGTCGCACTTTTTACCCTTCTTACACCATTAGAAGGGTATAAAGATCGCTAGAAAACTCGACTTTTTATCCGAGGCCCAGAGGGCCGAGTGTCAAACTGAGCACATTTCTGTGTGTATGTATGTACGTGTATGTGTGTGTGTGTATGTGTGTGTGCGTGTGCGTGTGTGTGCGTGTGTGTGTGTGTGTGTGTGTGTGTGTGTGTGTGTGTGTGTGTGTGTGTGTAATGTCACATCGGTTTCTCAGCCATTTGTGAACCGATTTCAATTCTGTTGACGGCAAATGGAAGCTACAACATTCTCATAGAACGCTATTGATTGTTATTTCATTCGGACATTTCGTTACGAAGATATGAACGAAACAGTACTTGACGGCCTATTATAATAGTAATCAAATAGTTTAGTCTCCGATTACATACTGAGCTATTTTTGTACCGATTTTAGTTTTGTTGAAGACAAATCAAAGCTATGTTATCTTCAAATAACTGGTCAAAATTATGATTGGATAATTCTTCATGGAGCAAAACAATATCTGAGAGCACATAATTGTGAGATGAAAATATACTCGTTACAGTGCAAAACCGAACAAGATCAATCACACCAATCGATGCCGCTTGCATTCTATTGTGTCGCATCTGGTGCGTTGTATAGCACATACAGCGAACTAGCCACACTATGTGACTCCATAGAATTAGAGCAGCATCGATTGGCTCGAGTGGTCTGGTTTTGAACTGCAACGAGTGTATTCGAAAATTACACAAAGTCTCCATTTACTATTTTCAACGAACATGTACTTATTAAGCATTTTGAATCCATATCGATAATCAAAATTGACGCTCAGGTTTGTCTAATAATTCATTCTATGGACTGATTATATGAAATTTCTAATATTTATGTAATTTCTCCTTTTTTCCTAACTAACATAAACAGGTCGCTAAGCACTATTAATGGCAATATTTTAATCACATCGATGAACAATGCTTCCAGGATTCTCAAATAGTTCATTTTATAAACAGAAATTCCAGGAAGATTCAGGAATATTCGATATGTCATATTTTCAATTTCCTGGATCTTCCTGGAATTTCGGATGAAAATATGTATCCAGTACCATACTGGCCACATTTAAGTTCTTAATTCTGGTGAAGTTTAAGAAGGGTTCAGTCTCACCATCGGTGGATTAATTCGGGTTTTTTTATTTCGTCCCACTGTGCGACGGATTAAAATAGTACCTGCATTAAGATGATTCAATAAAATCTTCTATATATATAAAAATGAAATGCTGTCCGTTCGTTACAGCATAACTCACGAACGACACGATGGAATTACTCGATTTCTTTTTCATTTGATTCGTCTTGAATTCCAACAGGTTTTTGAAATAAAAAATGTACGAAATTTTTTCGGGAAATTAAAAAAATCATTTAAATTAAATTTTCACTTTGTATGGAAATATCATAATAAAAAACAACAAGACCATCCATCGAGTTGGAAGGAGAAACCGTTGGAAAATTTTATAATGGCGTCTTAATTAACAAAAAAAAAGACGAGAGAGGAGCGAATCTCTCATTGTTATTTAGGACTTTTTGAAAAATTATGCGAAAAACGATAATACACTGGAGTCGTTTATTATGCGAGTTTTTGTTTACGTGGTGTTCAGAATTCACGCGAGGAGATACCGTTCACTTAGATTTTGTCATTAACGCGTTTAAATAATCCTTATGTTGCTTTTTACGAGGTTTTCGTAAATTACGGGTTTGTACGTGATTTCTAGAAGTTACTCAGTTGTTTTTAAGGATATATTTTTTCAGCGCACTCATTCCTGCGTAAAAAGCAACCTCACCCAAGTAACATTGCCAAAACCATCCAGCGTTACTAAGTTTTACTAAAGTTTTATGAAAGCCACCAGAAATCAATTCGGTTTTATTATGGCAGCAAGAGATGCCAATAGGTTTCAAATTTTAGTCAGGTTTATAAGAACCTACACAGCTTCTTTACAACAATCTTAAAACCTTGACTTCTAAAATTCCTTTTATCCCTATCAAAGTTTTTAATTTGACTTTGTAAAATCATAAAATGCTATTTTGAAATACCGTTTTAAGACTCATTCATATTATTTTATAATGGTCAAAAGCATTTTAAAACCATTTTGCTTCCAGTAAATGCATTAAACGGCTAATTGGCATTTTGAAAAGCTACCAAGCGACCAGATAGTTTTATAGTAACCATTGCTAAGATAAATTGGATTATTGGCAAAACTGTGATTTCTTGCAATCGCCATATTGGAATGAATGAAATAATTGAAATGTGGAAAAATAAATACACTAAATTTTAAATGTCATTCAATTGAACTGTAGATCTGAGGCAAATTTCGGTATTCGTTCAAATAACCTTATTGAATTCCATCAATTTTCAGAAGTTTCTTGATTAATTTATCGAATATATTTCTTTCAATTTTGTTTTTGTTGTTGTAAACTCGCATAATTTCCGATTCGCATTAATTTTCAGCTCTTATCATGCCAATATTCACCATACAATTAAATGCGCATATGATTTGGAGCATGATATGCTAAACAAAAAAACTCAATGTGTTTTATATATTTTGCTTTCAAACATAATTTCCCGCAACACTTGAGCTTTTTTCTTAGCCATTATTTACTGTTGAATTGATCAGAAGAGCAGAGAATCGAACAAAGCAGAACAACAAAAACCAACCACGACATCACCGTGAAGTTTGACAGCTGTGGCCATTCGGCATTATCTTTCATAATAACATCTTTCACTAGAACATTTTCAAAATCTTTATGGTCTTGGAAAGGTTTTATTAATTTGTTTTCACAACCGTCTAAGGAGTGGGCCACTTTGTACATATTTCAGCTTTAAAGATGCATAGAGGAGGTGTTGGTGGACAAAACAGTTTTGAATGTAGTTTCATCAACAAAGCCGGGAGGAGTGCTATACGGCTGGAATAGAAGTGAAATTCTAGGTTTTTTTTTTCATTAGGGCGAATCTACAATTGAGAGATTCTCTCCGGGCTCGCTCTTTTTCATTCATTACAGTGCCATTATAAAACTTACGAGGCATTCTTTAGTACAGATCGAAACACAACAGTGCTGGCTAGCATACTCTACAAATAGTAGAATGAAAAACGCAAAGGTGATAGGTTTATGAATGAAAGAGAGCGAGCCCGGAGAGAATCTTTCAAAAAACCCTAGAATTGTTACTTGGGCAGTGTAAACGTGTAGGTTCACGTATAAATTGAAACGTTTGTATTGGTGATATCTCGCAGCGAGATGTAAATAGGAGTGAAGTTCGATGGAGAATGAGAGTATTAGTTTTTGTATTCTATGTTGAAGTGACAGGTGTATAATAACATTTTTGTTTATTTTAGTATCGTTCACTGTAAGATTAATATTGCATCAGGAAAGTGAAAACGAACATATTACTAGAAATTTAGAAGAAACTAATTATGTTGCAATTTCAATTTCAATTAGTATTATTGTGCAATGCCTCCAACTAGACCAAGTAATATTGGTCGCTGTAGCCGCACGACTGTTAGCGCAGCAAAATCTTGAATGAGACGTTCAGAATGCAACTCAAAATGACTTGGATCGACAACGAATGGCACGGGCTCGACCGATGTTGGGTCAAGAAGAGAGAGCAGGTCGAAATACAAGCGATAGAAAGAAGCGTAATCGGGAAGTACCAGAAAGATCTGGTGACAATCGTACCCAAAATAACATCACTAAACGACTACGACAGCAAACCTACATTCTGCAAAATCTTCAACGTGCTGCATTTCAATATGATCCTTTGATTGATTTCAGTGCGGATATATCAATCGCCATTGAATCAATGAGTGAAGTTTGTTCTCATTGTAATGCATTGTAGCTCCCAAATGAAACACCAAATGAATTGTGTTGTGCAAGTGGCAAAGTTAAAGTAACGCCACTAAATCCACCACCAGAGCGTTTGCGCTCATTGGTGTCTGGATCAGGAAGTGATTCTAAACATATTCTGCAGAACATCCAGAGTTATAATGGTTGTTTTCAAATGACTTCGTTTGGGGCAACGAACATAATAAGAGAACAGTTCATGCAAACACGGATGGTAATATCTATAATGTTCTATAAGTTTTCTTGGACAGTAAACCTTACCTTACAGCAACATATTTTGATAAAATCATCACACAACAGTAAGAAATTAACTCTAAATAAATGGAATTAAAATATATTGCAAATAAACTTTTACATTTATAACTCCATCTCCAATTTTCCATTTAGTAATTTAATTATGGGCAGGACAACGTCTGCCGGGCCAGCTAGTATTACAGTAATTTTTAATTTATATAGAAGAAAATACTAGAATAAAGAAATCCTATAAGTTCCAGCTTAATCGAATAATTAGTTTTAGAGTTACCACCGGCATAAACTCCGAAGAGGCTGTTTTGAGAAAAACGCGTTGAAAGTTTTAACTGTCTCCTTATACCTGCTGCGCGAGAAAAAGGTAAAAAGGCGCGAAAAAACTTGCAGTTCAAATTTCGAAAAAAGGGTTGCAGGAGTGTATTCTACGGGAAATTTACTAACTTTTTATGCAACAAAAAAAAATTGAATGTTTTGGTAATTCTAACTGCATATCCCCCTTTAAGTGTTCGTCCCGGATACCGACCAAATTCAAATTATTTTAACTCTGGCAATTATTGACAGAATTTCATTAGTTTTGCACCTTTACATTGAAAAACTCATCTGAAACGCTCTTTTGAAACGATTTCTCGGCCTTGTTGTTAGAAACAATCAAGCGCTTTGGATTTTTTGGTTCTGTATACATATGGTTTGAAAGCTATTTATCTGACAGACCTCGACGGACTGTTTTAATAATTCTGTTTCCAGCCCTGTGGAGAAAAGTTTTGGCGTTTCACGAGGGAGTGTATTTGGGCCCATTTTATTCATTCTGTTTATTAATGACATGCGACGAGTCTAGCGATTTTGTTATACATATTAATCTTTTTGCTGGCGATACCGTGTTATTCATTGTAGCTAAAAGCCTTGATGAGGCCGTTTCACAATTGAACACAAATTTACGTTCTCTAAGGAGATGGTTGAAGTACAAACAGTTGAAATTCAACATAAGTAAAACTAAATTAGAGGTAATTTCGTAGAATCAAGTTATTGATGATGCATCAATTGATCGCGTGCGTTCGTGAGATTAAATATATTCGTGCGATTATTGATGTTTTCATTAATATTGATTCTTGTACTCGTCGGTTCGTTTTCGAGCACCATTTTAACAGGGCTGTCGTCCGACATTCTTAAGACATGTACAGCCCATCGTAGTCGACCGATTTTGGCGATGTGTACATCGTATGGGATGTTCTCCCAGCAACTGATTTCCACATGCACTCCACCGAAGATCGGCACCTTCCATTTCAAGGGCACGTTGGTGCTCCACTAGCAATGTCCATGTTTCGTGGCCGTAGAGAACTACCGGTCTAATTAATGTCTTGTAGATGGTCAACTTTGTAGTTCGGCGAACTTTGTTCGATTTTAGCGTCCTTTATTTCTCTGCTAGTGTCGTTATCGGTCACCAATAAGCCCGAACTCGTCTACTACTTCGATTTCATCACCGTCGATCTGAACTCATGATAGGAGGCTAACATTGTCTTCTCGTGGGCCTGTTCCCTGCATGTATTTTGTTTTCAACGCATTAATCACAAACCCAATCCTAGCAGCTTCAGCCTTAAGTCTGATGTACATGTCCGCCATCGTCTCAAAGTTACGTGCAACCATATCAACGTCGTCAGCGAAGCCAAATAGTTGAACAGACTTCCTGAAGATCGTGCCACTCGTGTCAGCTCTTCGAATTACACCCTTTAATACAATATTAAACAACAAACATGACAATCCATCACCTTGCCGTAACCCTTTCCGAAATTCGACGGGACTCGAGAGTGTCCCTGATACTCGGACGACACACATAACTCGATCCATCGTTGCTTTGACCAACCACGTCAGTTTCTCCGGAAATTCATATTCGTGCATAATCTGCCATAGCTAATTTCGATCATAAGCTGATTTGAAATCGATGAAAAGATGATGTCTTGGTTCGTTATATTCGCGACATTTCTGCAGCACTTGACAAATCGCGCAAATCTGATTCGTAGTAGCGCTGGTACCCATGAATCCCGCTTGGTATTGCCCCACGAACTCCAGAGCAGCTTGTAGGCAGCGCTCAGTAGCGTGATTGCACGATAATTCTCAACTTCCTTAAGAGTTGGATTCAGGATTCTGTCATCTTCTGCGCGTATTCCTTATTACCGTGCCACTTTCGTTCGCTGTAATATTGCCGTTCAGGTGCTCGTCGAAATACTTTCAATCCCCTGACACTCTCCTGTGAGAATGTTGCCTTGCAGGTCTCTGCACATATCGGTTTGTGATACGCGACCTGTACAACGTCTCGTAAAATTTGAATGTGTCATTAGCACGGTACAGTGCTTCCATTGCTTCGCGGTCTCGATCTTCCATCTGGTGCTTTTTCCTTAGAAAAATAGAATTGTGCCTGTCTATACCGTTCCACATTCGCTCTCGTACGGGTTTGCAGCATTCTCACACGTGCTGCATTTTTCTCCTCTACTAACTGCTTGCATTCATCATCAAACCAGTCATTTTTCGATTCGGTGCAGAAGAACCTAGTGCCACTACTGCAGTGCTACCAATGGCAGCTCGAATATCTCGGGCTGCTTCTAACTGTTGCGCGTATTCCTGGGCAATTCCGGTTTCCTGTAGTAGCTCAAGGTTAGGTCGTGGCGTCCAAATTCGACGCGGGTTGTACAGCAAACCTCCTGCAGTGCTACGAATTCGAGTTACGTGGTTGAAGTTCGTCGTAGATTATCCTATCGCAGCTAGGGAAGCAGAGCGATTTGGAGTACCATCTTCCGAGTTTCCAAACGTAGTCCTTATTTCGTCACCTAGGTCTTTGCTGCTGTTCCGGTCCGTATTAACTTCTGTATTATTTGTAACATTTATTTTTTTAAGGTCGGCCCTGTCGCGCCGGAGGACCATCGTGCACAGCACTGTTTAGAGTCCCACGCTGGCACGAGGACGATGATTAGCCGCACCTAACATAGAGAACAGATGCTGTTTTGAACCGCCCTTGACATGGAGAACAGACGCTCAGTTAGACTGCACCCTTTAAAGAGGGCAGTCCCCCTTCCCTGTCATCATATGGCCAAGACCCTACCGGTCTTTCCTATGGTTACTCATACCCCAGTCGGCACCACGTGAAAGTAGGGATAAGAGTTACTGGACAAGACTATAAGGATTGCAGTAGGATCTATTTTATACCTGCAGAAACGCGAAGTTCTACTGGTACGCATTGTCCAGTCATTTACCAACTGCCCAACTACCAAGCCCTCTAGGATTCATTTACCAAGCCTTCTTAGTTAGTTAGACTGAATACTTTGACAGCAGATTGATTTAGTGATATCTCAGACCGACTCAAATAAATTATTTTAGGTTGTCCATAGTAATTCCCATACAAATTTCAATCTTGTTGTGCACAATCAGTTTCAATCTAAAAGAGATTAAATTTTAAAAGGCTTATAAGGGACTAATTTGAAATCGTTTAAGCATGAGAAAACAAGAAAGTTTAACCTACCTATTACATTTAACTTTAACTTCTTTGACTAAAGATCGGTATCGTGTTCGAAAGAAATTTCTTTTTCTATACCAGACCCATGTTAAATTTCGTTTACTGAAACGGAAAACTGAAAAATCGAAAAGAAATTCCTGCAGTAGGATCCACCTGAAAAGAACGGAAAATAAAAGTGGAATTTATAAGGTTTCCATGCAAACTAATGGGAACTGTCACTTTTACTTTCAGAAAAATATTCCTCTCAATTATTCTGTAAGTCTAGGTGACATTTCGTTCCATGCAGATCAATTGTCAAAATTTCGCTAGGTAATATTGAACAAAATTCCACAGCCTCTTTACTTTTTAGGTCGATACTGGCCTTAAAATGCGATTGAAGTGAAAGAAAATCAATTTACAGATAGCACCTACCATAATCACGTTGGGTTACAGCTTAATAAAGTTAAATCTTTGCCAATACATACTGGCAGTAATCGTCAGTATGTTCCCACATTTATGTATTAGGGACGGAGGATCACTCAGTGTATTGCACCAAATCCATCGTAAAAACACAACCAAAGTGCTTCTTTGACAGAGCTATCACCCCACAACCGTGTCCATACTTCAAATGAAACAATGTTCATAAAATGCAAACATTTCCTAAAACGGCTCAAAGTGTAATCGAAACGGTACACAGCATGTCGAAGGGCATACGACAATTCCTGCAGAGTCAGGTTTGGCTTTTCTCGAGCGTAAATCATTTTCTTGAATATAAATCTTTATGTGGCGTGCATAAACAAGTTACGACTGTGCGTCAGTTTTTCATTGTGGCTATGTTGTTAAAGGGAAGGCATTTGAAGCCGGACAGTATACGTAGGAGAAAAGAAATGTCACTCATGACCGAGATGATGAATGACGTACATTTTTTTTTGTGTGTGGGGGCCTGTTTCAGTTGCAAGTATGAATAACGTAAATCACCGTTGATGGTTTCAAGAAAAAGATCGCGCTGCTGTCAAAATCGTTCTAAAACTGTCGGGGTTCTGCAGTGCTATGAAATAGCTAGAGAAGTGTTTTCGTTTCCAAGCTAAGCATGAGCATAAGCATGACCGCCTGAGGTTGCTACTTCGTTGCTGCCAGATCATCTGTTACTACACAGAGAACCAACAGATGATGCATCCTTAATATGCAAAAACTAGTGATGCCAATGCCGGCACCGGCTCCTCCCGAGTTCAGGTCAAATAAGGAAAGGGTGACCAGCCGAGCCTAGCCGAGACAACCACGGCACATCCACGAGTAATCACTGGTATCACTGGATTGGGTGGCAGCAGAGCTACATATATATGTAGTTGTGTATTAAATATACATTAACAATTACATAGAAAAAAACACATACCCATACCACTATACCAAAATCGTTAATACTAGCATACTGTTCAAGTTACAAATTTTCTTCTTATCGCATAGCGAACTGAAAGAAATGCAGTTACGAATTATTACAGGAATTCGTGCCTGGAAGCAATTCATTTTCCAATTTGTGAAACATATCACCAAACATTTTCCTCCCTCCCCTCTCAATAATAGCTGACTGTGTTTTCCGTGCGGCCGGTGCCAATCAGGAAATGATTTTTGAAATGGAAAAATTCTCCCATAAAGATTTGTAAACGGTAAACCGAACAGATAAGCGCACGGGTGCAAACTAGCGGAAAAAATGCATCCACCGTGCTGTACTTTAAATTATGATTTATTCGGCTGATACACACCACGCCTTGTTTTCCGAGCTGGGGTGTAGGAAAGATAAGTTGGCACCGCTTTTCAAGCATAGACTGCTGTCTGACATCAGTACTGACGGCACAGTGGGGGGTCCTTTTATATTCCGTGAACAGAAACACTTCAAGTTGCAGAGACGACGACGACGACGACGACGACGGCTGTAGTATGTGCTCTTTGCACAATTGTTGCATGTTTCTTAATCAAAAAATAACAAGTGTACAGGGCAGCAGGTGTTTTTCAACTTTCTCTTCTATCCAGAAGAAACGGTGAGCTTCGTCCTTTGGAACAGGAAAAAGTGTTTTCTATGCCTTACCAGAAGTTCAGGACGGGGAGGGACATTTAGATCCATATAATTTGTGATTAATGTTATTATGGCACGAAAACGCTTTTGGGAAGGGGCTGGTGAAATGGTAAGACATATCTACTGGTAGTAATCTTTTTTCTATTTGCAAGCTTATGAAAAAGATAGTGTAATTTTTAAATGCATGCAACGCGAAAACAGCACATTATCAGTTGAAGAAGTATGTTCGTTATTTCGCCTAACCCAGAAGCCGAAATCATATAATATTCCTTCGAAAAATGAATTAGTTTACTTCATGATAAAATAAGGAGCTCAAAGTTGTTGCACGGTTCGTATGGATCTAATCAAAGCTGGTAAGCCTCACAGCCGTCATACGACAGTAAAAACAGTATATTTTTTTAACTTTATTTTCCGTCGGCCTATTTCCTCACATGGTGACAAACACCGACGCCAGGAAGACAACTCCACCACCTGGACCGTACCTATCGACTCATGAATATAAGCCGGGACCAACGGCTTTACTTCCCTTCCGAAGAAAGACGTGACCAGATTTTTTCGCCTCAGAAAAACCACCGACGTCGACTGAGATTGAACCCAGACCCACTGGAGTGCCAAGTAGCAGTCACGCCCACCACTACACCACCGACGCCGGCAATAGTAAAAACAATAGGCAATCTCATTATCGCGAAAGAAAATGCACTATAATGAGCATTATTGTCAGTCTCTAACCATCATGCAGTCATGAGATTTTTTTTCTCATAAGATTTTAAATCTTTAATTACTAACTAATTACCTCACCTTACCAATCAGACCAAGGCCTCTGCTGAACACAAAAGTTGTCTATATTATATTCCGTCCAATGCAGCTCTCCTTCTACTTAATCGGTTCGGCATGCTCGTTGCGCGCCACTTCTTCTGATGCCCGTGGGATCGTTATCAAGAACCATTTTAACTGTTCTGACGTCCGACATTCCTATCACACGCCCAGCCTAGTTGAAGCCTTGTATACATTTATTTGTTCAACATCACCTTTAGGATAAGACATAATCAACAATAGAACGCCACAATACTCGGTTTGCGGCTGCCGCTCTCCAACCTCGGTCACGCCCAATGCTCGCCAGATCACGCTCCACCTGGTCCACCCATCGTGCACTCTGCGCTCCACGCCTTCTTGAGCCCACCGGATCAATAGCGAACACCAACTTTGCAGGGTTGTTGTCCGGCATTCTTGCAACATGCCCTGCCCACCGTATCCTTCCGACTTTGGCCACCTTTTGGATGCTGGGTTCGCCGTAGAGTGCAGCGAGCTCGTAGTTCATCCTTCGCCGCTGAACATCGTTCTCCTGCACACCGCCGAAGATCGTCCTTAGCACGCGTCGCTCCAAAAATTCCGAGTGCTTGCAGGTCCTCCTCGAGCATGGTCCATGTCTCGTGTCCATAAAGGGCCACCGGTCTTATTAGCGTTTTTTACATGGTGCATTTGGTGCGGGAGTGAATCTTTTTAGACCGCAGTTTCTTCTGGAGCCCGTAGTAGGCACGACTTCCACTGATGATGTACTTTCGAATTTCACGTATTGTTGTCAGCCGAAGGTAAGGATCCGAGGTAGACAAATTCCTCCACCACCTCGAAGGTATCTCCGTGTATCGTTGCATTACTTCCTAGGCGGATCAGATCAGATGTTCGGTTCCTCCTACCAGCATGTACTTTGCTTACGACGCATTCACCACCAGTCCGACCTTTGCTGCTTCGCGTTTCAGGCGGGTGTACAGCTCTGCCACCGTTCCAAATGTTCTTGCGATAATGTCCATGTCGTCCGCAAAGCATACAAATTGACCAGATTTTGTGAAAATCGTACCCCGGCTGTTGAGCCCGACTCGTCGCATTACACCTTCCAGAACGATGTTGAATAGTAAGCATGAGAGTCCGTCACCTTGTCGCAGCCCTCAACGAGATTCGAATAGTTTGGATAGTTCACCCGAAAACCTTACGCAATTTTGCACACCGTCCATCGTTGCTTTGATGAGTCTGGTCAGCTTCCCAGGAAAGCCGTTTTCGTCCATAAATTTCCATAGCTCTGTGCGGTCGATACTGTCGTATGCCGCCTTGAAGTCGATGAACAGGTGATGCGTTGAGACCTGGTATACACGGCATTTCTGGACAATTTGCCTTACGGTGAAGATCTGGTCCGTTGTCGATCGGCCGTCAATGAAGCCGGCTTGATAACTTCCCACGAACTCATTCGTTTTAGGTGACAGACGACGGAATATGATCTGGGATAGCACTTTATAGGCGACATTCAGAATTATGATCGCTCTGAAGTTCTCACATTCCATATGATCGCCTTTTTTATGTATGAGGCAGTTAACCCCTTCCTTCCACTACTCCGGTAGCTGTTCGGTTTCCCAAATCCTGGCTATCATCCGTTGCAAGCAGGTGGCCAACTTTTCTGTGCCCATCTTGAGGAGTTCAGCTGCGATACCATCTTTACCAGCTGCTTTGTTGGTTTTGAGCTGGTGGATGGCATCCTTAACTTCCCTCAAAGTGGGAGTTGGATCATTTCCTTCCTCTACTGCACTGACGTAGTCGTTTCCTCTATTGCCTTGGTCTCCCATGCCTACATTCTCCACGCCATTCAGGTGCTCATCGAAGTGCTGCTTCCACCCATCTTTATCCCTGCATATTTCGGCTCGCGGCACGAAGCCGTTGCGGGATGCGTTGAGCTTCTGGTAGAACCTCCGTGTTTCTTGGGATTGGCACAGCCCACGTTGCATTCTTCTCCTCCAGAGTCGCTCTGCACTCCTCGTTCCTTCGACCCCGTTCCACGTGCCCGATAGTACTCTCGGCTGCGTCGTTGATGGCTGCTTTTACTGTACTCCAGCAGTACTCTAGACGGGCCACATAGAGCTCGCCCTCATCTGGCAACGCTGCCTCGAGATTTTGCGCGTATGCTGGGGCGACATCCGGTTGCTTCAGTCACTCTAGGTTGTACCTTGTCGGTCGCCGGTGCCGTACATTGTTGATGACGGAAAGTTTTGGGCGCAGTTTGACCATCACAAGGTAGTGGCCGGAGTCGATGTTAGCGCCACGATAGGACCTGACGTCGATAATGTCGGAGAAGTGCCGTCCGTCAATCAGAATTTCGATTTGCGATTTGCGATTCCGTCTACTGTGGTGATCTCACGGTGTACCGAGGCTGTGGGAGGCTGTGTTGGAAAAAGCTGCTACGAATGGCCATGTTGTTGAAGGTGGCGAAATCAATGAGTCGAAGACCGTTTTCGTTCGTCAGCTGGTGGGTGTTGAACTTTCCAACCGTCGGTCTGAATTCCTCCACCTGGCCTACCTGAGCGTTAAGGTCTCCTATGATGATCTTGACGTCATGGCTTGGGCAGCGGTCGTACTCACGTTCGAGCTGCGCGTAGAATGCATTCTTGTCATCATCAGTGCTTCCGGAGTGAGGGCTGTGCACGTTGATTATGCTGAAGTTGAAGAGTCGGCCCTTGATCCTCAACCTGCACATTCTTTCTTCGATCAGCCATCAACCGATCACGCGCCTCTGAGTATCGCCCATCACGATAAAAGCTGTTCCCAACTCGCGTGTGTTATAGATGCGTGTGTGGTAGATAGTATGATTACCTCTAAACGTTCCCACCATGGATCCTGTCCAACAGCGCTACGATGCCGAACCCGCGGTCCTTCAGTAGGTCGGCGAGTATGCGCGTGCTCCCAATAAAGTTGAGAGATCGGCAGTTCCACGTACCGAGTTTCCAATCGTAAATCCTTATTGTTCGCGGGGGACGTTGCCGTTTGTCTCGGTTCGTATTATTCTGTTGCTGATTTTCCATTGCAATCCTATTTTACGGCTGGCTCGCAGGGTCGGACACCAACCCCCTACTTTCTGGAGGTACATAGACTGTGCATTTGGAGCTTAGAGTCCTTTCCTGGTACTCGGACGTCGATCAGCTGCCCCTAACATGGGGGACAGACGCTGGTGTGAGCCGCTCCTCCTGGAGAACAGACGCAGAAGCAAACCCCCCCCCGCCCCCCCTTCCCATCAGCTTACGACTAAAGTTCCCATCGAGGTTGGTAACCCGATCTTCCCTAAGGTTGCTCGCAGCCCAGCCGGCACCGCGGGGAGGTAGAGATAGGAGTTACTGAACAAGAGGCTAAGGACCACTAAATAGGGTCTATTTTAAACCTGCAGGTACGTGAAGTGGTACGCATTGTTCAGTCATTTATCAACCAGTTGAAGCCTTGTAAATATCAAATTTTGTAGTTCGATCATTACACACTTAGAATCGCTCTCCTGAACGCTCGGTAGCCTGTTCTATTCAAAATTAAACAACCGAGCTCTCGTAATTTTTTTTACGTTCTCACAATCTGTCAAATTTACCAAAAAAGTCGGTTTACTTAAATATAATCAGCAATAACCGTACACTGGTTTACTCAAATATTACCGAACGCTGTCAAACAAACCGACTTTTATGATGCAGTTGCCGATTTTGGTTCTGGAATTTTGGTTGGAATAACTTCAAATCTAGCTTTGAATTTCATAGTAATAAATAACAGTGTTGCCTGTTACATTGTTTATTGTTAATAATATTTCAGGATAGAACTTCAAGAGCTTGCTGGATGCCTTTCCACTATATGTCGTTTCAGAGCATATAAACTGCTGTAACGAGGGTTACACTCTGCAAATGTGCTGTCAAAAATTGCAAGCCAGAGACATAACATGCAACTTTTCAAGGCAGTAAATACAGACTATAGCGCATAATGCCTGAACATATGATTACAAAATTAGTATTAAATACTTACAGAAGATTTCAACTAAACATGCATCCTCCTGTTGTAATCTATCTCTATATTTTTTTCCATCTTCACCCCTATTTTCCCCTGACAAAAAAACACAGTGCGAAGATTTTTTGCAAAAAGACATTCGTGTGCGCGCCACGCGAGATAAAATGGCTGACGATTTTTTGGGCCTTATCGAGTCTGCTAATACAACCGAGTTTTTCGGTAGACATAGCCGTCGTGAAATTGACTCAAAGAGAAGTGTTTGACGTTGAAGAATATTCAGCGAATACTTGGTTCAGTTTACCGAGTTCTCTCGGTTTTCTTGTATCGAACTCTTGAAAATCTCTGCTTAACCACTAATCTAAGCACGTGCTGGAATGGTATGAGACTATGTCGGTCCATTTTGTTCCCAAGGACATAAATCCACCAAACTGCCCTGGACTACGTCCAATCGAAACTTATTGGGCCGTGATGCAGCGGGAACTCTGAAAGAACAGGGAGAAAGAAAAACTGCAAATGACATACTTAAAGCCTGTTCACGTTAACCTTCGGACACTTTTCTTTCAGTGTAGATTTTGAAATATTTCACGGATCGTTGAAACGTTTCACTAATATGACAGCTGAAACTATCCACTTTATTTCGTGGTACAACATGTTTACATTGAATAAAATGGCGCCGAATCAAGTGGAAGTGCGCAAACACATTTTGTACGAACAGCGGCAAAATCCGAATTTATCGGCCAAGAAACTAAAAACACCGAGAAGTACCGTGTTTTATGTTTGCAAATTATTTGACTAGAGCAAAACTGTGGATTGGAAGGTTGAAAGTGGAACAAATCGAAAAGTATGCTCCCGACAAATGGACAAGAAGGTGGAAGCCATTTTTGAGAAACATCCCAATCTTTCTGTGTGAAATGTGGCTCGCAAAGTTGGGAAGTGAAAATCATACGTACAAAAAGTGAAACAGATGTAAGGACTGAAGGCGTACAAAAAAATAGGTAGCCTCGTGATAACAGGTAAAATTTCACTGCAAAAAGTTGTGCTAAAAAACTTTACACCAATTTTTTGCAAACATTTTCTTGTATCATAATGAACGACAAAACACACGTACTCGAAGACTTTGAACAGCTTCCGGGTTTGGCTTTTTATACCGCAATGCACAGGAACGCCGTTGCCAAGCATTTTAGGACAAACAAATTGTTCAAATTCCCGAAGAAATATTTAATTTGGCAGGCCATATGTAGTTGTGGTCGAAAATCTAAAAGTGCCGTCTCTACAGGCACTATCAATAAGGATGTGTACGAGAAAGAATGTTTGTAAAATCGGTTGCTACCGTTTACCAGAAGCCACGACTCTCCAGCTCTGTTTTGACCAGATTTGACCTCTTGTCACTATGCGAAATCACCCCATGGTATAAGGTATAAGAGTTGAACTCTGCCAACCAAACTCTGCCTCTGAACGTGCCAAAAATAACCAAACTGTCCAGAACTCCGCCCAATATAGAAGTAATGGGCTCTAGTTAAGCGGAAACTCTTCCAAACTAAGAAGAAAGCAAATAGTGCCGATCATTTTAAGAGAAAACGGAGAATCGTCACGGCTGGCGTATCTGAGGATATCACATGGAACTTGATGGCGGGTGTGCATCAAAAAGTTCGAGAATACGAGAAAAAAGGATTTAAAGCCCGATTCAAAGTAAATTTTTACGCATTCAAGTGATCATAACTCAAGAATTAAACTACATATACCGGCGAAATTATTCCACTTTAAACACATTTGTTGTGCATTTGTCACTTCTCTACCGCATCCTCAAAGTTTTCGCTTGACAATTACCCAATATTTTTTAATCAGTCTGAACTCAGGGCAATTCGGAGGATTAATCTCTTTTGCGACAAAAATAACATTGTTTGCTGTATACCATTCTAGTACCTCCATAGAGTAGAGGCAGCTGGCTAAATCCGGCCAAAACATAACGTTGGTCTTGTGTTGTCAAATGAAGGGTAAAATCCACTTTTTCAGACACTCTTTAATGTAAACTTTCGACGTCATTATGTGAGATGTGATGAAAGCCTTGGTTTTAAGGCCACAACTGCAGGTTCTTTATCAAATCATTAGTTTTCGAGCAAACTTATCAGCAAAAACAAATTTATATCTGGAAGAGACATCCCCACGACCAGTTGCCAGATAACATTTTCGTCCGGGGATTTGTTTATAATCCATTTTGACATATGTTTCGTCATCCATCAAAATACAGCCATCAAATTACGTCAATACTCGTTCGTAAAGTAATCATGCTCGCTTTTTGGCCACTAAATTTTGTTTCAGGGAGCGATTCGGATCTTTACTGGCACGAAAAGACTTATATCCTTCTCTTGAAAGGATGTCACGCACGGTGGAAAAGTTGGAATCGTATTTCTTTGCCAAATCACGAGACACCTGGGTTGCCTTTCACGTACTTCAACACCTTTCTCCTCAGCTCTTTGTTCCTAGTGCAACATTTATTATAGATGCGCTATGCTCTATCCACACTCAGCGTATTCTTGTAACGTTTGATTACAAGACACACCGTTGACTTTGGGAATTTAAACACTTTTGCTATTTTTTTTATTTTTGAGGCAGACCAGGAAGGATTTTCTAGATGTTTGTGCACAAATAATTTTCTTTTCTCAAGTTCCATGGTCCGTAGTTTCAGGATGCATCGATCAATCGAGAAAAACTTTTCAGCTATTTCTTTGTCAATGAAACATCAACAAATTTCTGTCAAACATTTTTTGTTCCAACCTCCAGGGACGCAGTGGTGTATTAAACCGTGTGTCCAGCTTTACTTTGAATCGAGCTTTACATCTTAATCAACTGTTTCTAATGTAGATAAAACTATATTATTGTGAAATAATCAATTGGTTTTGTTGATTATGATTAAAAAAAATTCCTGCTTTTATACTGGTGTCCAAAATTAAGCGTAGACAGGTTTTAGGAAAAAAAAAACTAAGAAAGGGACCGGACACGGTTGTACAAGCTCTGACGAATTGCGCGAACAAACAATGTCGGAAATTTCACAAAACAAAACTTAATATATGACTAAAACTTCTCTGCAAATTTTGTTTTTGTCGGATAAATACATAAGATTTATAGTTCATTAACTGTGTTGCAAAAATTAGTGTCCGTAGGCAGAGAGAGAGGAAGAAAAATAGAGAGTAAATACTGGTTACGTTTAGTTAACATCGATTTTTTAAGGTATTTTGGTATTCCATTTAAATGTTCTGCTCGCACATGTGAGTGCCCCTGACAGCGTCTTTACTGTTGGTTTGAATTGGTCCTCAAACTCGTTGTTCAAATCATTTATTTAGATTATACTGGAAAAAACCACCACACCACAGTGGCCGCAACAGAATTTTTAATGTTGTTTAAAATCGGTTCTCATATTTGATGTATTAAAATACTTTTTTAATCTATTGATATTAACCATTCATTCTTGTGAGTGCCCCAACCGCATCCATACTGTTGGTTCACATCGGTTTCGATATTTCAACTAACTCTTATATTTCAAAAAACCACCCACACTTGTGATTAACCCCAACACCATCCTTACTGTTGGTTCAAATCATAGCCAAAATGTGAATAACTTTAATGTGCATCTCTATGCAGTAAATAAACTGGAAACAAAGTGAAATATCTGATTCGCTGCCGACCTTAGTTAAATTCAGCACAGCGTTTACAAAAATGAATCCCTCTGCAAACCCAACCATTTTATCCAACATTCCAGTGAATTCTAGTGGAGTGCTGTACCCTAGTTGCACATTTGCTTCAAATGAGTAGATATTACATATATGTGCCTCATTCTAGTCATAACAAAGTTGCTGTAACTTGTTTAGACAATTGTGTACTGCTCAGGTAGACTCCGAGGCTTCCGTCAAAGCGAAAACCCCGTCAACATATTCCTACCCATTCCCGACTTGACCTGCATTCGGGCGAAGCTGGGGCTGGTATTGCCTTAGTTTAAGTTCACCAGTTTTTACACATTGAGGATACTATATGTGCTAGTCCCAAGCATCATCTGTTGGTTCTCTGTGTAATAACAGCTGATCTGGAAATAACGGAGTAGCAACCTCAAGCGCTCAATTGTGCTCATGTTCATGGTCATGTGTTCCAATAATTTCGTGTTCGCCCTTTATTGTTTCTTGTAGTTATACATCCATAAATGGATGTTTGCTCCGAACTATACCAAAACTTTACTCCTAATGTTCCCGTAATCCATACAATTAGTTTTTACTCATGACATGCCCGAGCTCCTAGTTCTGAAAACTTTCTTGAAGTTGCCTAGTGACAATACTAAATATTCAGTTCCATAAAATGTGGACAACAAATGCCAAACTAAAAGACAAAATAATCACAAGCTAGGCTGCCGCTATACAGTTGCAAAGAGATAGCAAATCAAATGGAATGTGGTGACTAACATGCAAATAGCTTCAGTAAAATGCTTACAATTAGCATAGTTTGAATAATTCGGCGAATGTGGCAGAGTTAGAAAATCACAAACTCACATACATATTTTTTTGTAAATTCACTTACCACCAATTTCATCAAAAATTCTTCAATATTTAAAATGCTACTCATCCATCATCTGCACGTCATGTTCAACAACACTACTTACCGTATCCACCAATAGTGCAACACGTTGAACTTGAAGTATAGCTTATATCCTAATGCAACGATGATGTTCAGTGAAAGCGGAAATCCTTTAAGGCTAATCAAAATCTCATTTCCACATCCGCGCATATGCCATGTCGAAAATCGTCTGCCTGGTGATGGGTTATGTGCCTGCCCTATCGTCAAGAATGAACGTTCTCATCCTTCTGTCGCGTCACAAGGCTCGTTCTACCGCCAAAAAACACTCCGTTTAGGGTACATTGCTGGGAAACTTCTGGAGGCGCGCCGGCGGGTGAACCACCGTTGACAAAAAGCTTCATAGTTGGGTTCCAACAACATAAATGCTATATAGAATTTGCAACTAACCATCAACCACCCGCAGACAACAGCACTTAAGTGATGGTGGATGAAAAAAAAAACTATTTTGGCGTCATAAATCAAAATACCAACGATATATCACATGATACACTTTCGTCCATGCACAAATTCAGGCCATCACTTCCATCAGTTCGAAATTTTGCTGAGAAGCATTTTATAGCGAAGTATCGTTACGTTTACTCTATGAACGTGCAGCTACTCCAGCCTGGCTACATGTTATTAATCATAATACGGCGGGCATGGTGGGCACTCATAGCGATGGTGGCCGATAGTCGAAAGCTACGATACCGAACCAACAGCCATCGGACAGAGCCTAGAATCGGGAAGCAATTTTTAATGTCTTCATGTGCCTCACCGACGCTGCTTCTGCCAATGTTAACTTTTGTTGAACCCATTTACAAAATGGAAAGTCCGAATGACTGGCTCTTCAGCGTGTCATAAATAGGATTTTACGCACGTGTAGTTTCAACCGAGCAATCATCATGATAGGGAAATTGTTGGCAATGGTAGGTAGTTGAAATTCGCCGAAAATGCCTATCATGATGAAATTGCCATAAACTGAGACAACAGGTAGACAGGCTTTCAGTTCCCCGCACGTTTATAGAGAACTCTGCTGGTCGCAAATAAAATGCATTTTCGAATTCTAGTATTGTTTATCATGCAATATCATCGGTGGTTTCATATCTTGATCCGATAAAAATAAAGGAATTTCATACCATCCATTATAAATACCGCATTTCACAGTCGAAATCAGCTGGAAATGTCATTTCTTTCCCAAAATCATTGTACGAGAACTCGTGCGTCGCGAAATTCACCCATCCGCAATCGTTAAGCTCGATACGAGATCCGGTCGCCAATACTCTAAACAAATATCAAACGGATTCACAAGGATCATCACAACCCGACGAGGATTCCAGCTCCACACATCCGGTTCGGTATGCCAGTGCCATGTGTAAATCATACCACAACAAAGCAAATTGTTTGTCCGCCGTTTTATGACCACCAATATGGGGTTCGGCCGTCAATTTCCGCCTTTCGTGAACTCTGGTATGACACAGCCACATACACTTCCTAGGCAATAAGCCTCAAAATCCGGCATCTGAAATGTGCAACAGGGTGGAAAGAGGATGTGGGTATCCAAAAAAAAATCTGATTCGTTTATGTTTCGCCTTCACCGGTTGCGGTTTGTTCCCGAATATTTGTTGATCAACACAGGTATTTGCCAAGTGGAATGGTTTCATCCGTCTATTTACCTAACAAATCATCGAAAATATTTTATTTATTTTTCATAGCCAAAACATCTGCATTCGAGCAACGGCTCCACATCGATAAGAGTCACAGATGCAAGCTGCACTACACGGCAGTTTGTTCTATGGTTTGTAATTAATTTGTTAATATATGAGGAAAAATTGGTGAAGGAAATTGTTATTTGTTTCTTTGCATGAATAGAATGTTACTTGAAAAAAGCAAGAACGTTTATAAATGCCTGGGTTTCAGAAAAATTACGGATTAATAATTCCGTAGAAGTATTAACGTACTTGAGTAGATAAATATCTCGAATATATCGAAAAAATAAATATTTCGAGTAGATAAATACATCGAGTATATAAATGTATCGCAGATAAACATATCGAATTTAATGAATATGTAAAACTGAACAACTGAACCGTTTAGTAAATTTCAATTTACATCAAACCTATCCAAACCTATCACCTATAATGAAGAAGAAAGAAAAAGCTGATTAAGATCTTTTCACACATACGTCCCCAACCCCTCTAAGCAGAAAAAAAAAATTAAAATTGATGTTACTCCATCGTTAGCCATCGGCTTTTGATGCGGTTTTTTGGGTTTTAAATCACAAAATTATTCTATTTTATATATCTGCAATGGTTATTCCGAAAATTTCGTAGTTTCGGATTCCAAGGTGGGAGTAATGGAGTAAGTACCTGTCCAGGGATGGTGGACAAAATATTTTTAGTAGCGAAGCATGGCATGCGGCATATCAAACTTCATGATTAAGCATAACTACACTGAAAATTAATTTTCGTTCATTTTACGAAACCGAAGGTAGGACTTACAAAACTATTCGTTATTTTCTGCAACAAAACTGATTTGTGTGTGGTACACAATCAGAGTGCGAAGTGTTCCGAACATTCGTGTTGTGGAACACATTAGTGAAGTCGGCGTATAGCATGACAAGTCGACATAACGGCGACTCAGAATGTACTTATCCAGCTAACAATGCAATCGTGGCGATCCTCACTTTGAATCACCGACGCTGCAAGAGGTATGACCTTCTTCGAAGGAAGCTACGCTGGGTGATTCCTAACTTGGCCAACCAAAACTCACAATTTGTAGTTTTTAAGAAGCTTCCTTCGTATTTAATGCCACACGTGCAACTGTCAAAAGCACTAAGCATATGTTGGCACAGAAAGAACATTCGTTCATTCTACCAAAACAATACAAAAAGCTACGAGTAATTTGTTACCAATAAAAAAGAAACGCCGTCGGCGTTAGTGATAACGTAGAACTAGACGTCGCGCCTTTGGCGCTGGGCTTAGCGCCGGGGCTTCTCTCTTTGTGGCCAGCCGAGGCTGGTCGCGATGATGGACTTTCTGACCCTGCCGCCACGTTCGCATAGATTTTCTTCCCCTATGGGGGCGTCGGACACTATCCGCTTCTTATAAGCACCAGGTGCCGTTTCATCCGGGGGCTGCCTAGCCCGCTTGGTGATCCCTACCCCCATGGTAGATGGGGTGGACTCTTCGGTCTGCGTGTGCTTCCAGGCTATCTCCCACGCCCTCTCCGTGGCTGCTAGCCGTGCCAACTCTTTGGCACTTTGCTCGGCTATGAGCCTACACTGTCATGCGTAGCCTGAGTCAGGCTAAGTTTCAGGTCCTTAGCAATGTTGTTGCGCGATGACGTGAAGTCAATTATCGCATCTTAGGAAGCGTTTTTCGCATACTATACATGGCCCGTGCCACTTTCACAAGTGTCGGACACGCTAGATCCCACCGCTTACTAGGCCGCCAAATGATTTTCAAAAACATTGTTGAGGCAGTAAGTGGCATTGATTTTAACACCCTTTTCAATGAAAAATAGAGGAAGTCCACCTTCCGAGAGTATTGCTCCCAAACCATCACGGATGTGTAATTTTCGAATCGTGAGCCTGCTCGGACTTACGCAAAAATCTCCTGGATCGTTGCTGGATAGATTCTACCAATCTGAGGAGTAAGACTTTGTTATAACACGAAGTTTTTCTAATTTGATGAAAAAAATCAAGGAATCACCGTGCCTGAGAAGGTTATCCCGACATCTGATGATTCTATTCTTTTCCTTTGCTTCCGTAAGTCCGTGTATTTTGCATTTTTTGTATGCACTGAATTTCAATTCTTCATTAAGGTGAAACTCCCTTGAATCCTTAGTATTCAACATGCATGTAGTAGTGCAAACACTTTATTGCTCTCATATGATAGTATTGGTGCATCATGAAGAAAACGGTCATGGTTGCCAGTAATTTTAATTTTTCTTTGTGGATTACAGTACATCCATTTAATTATTCTCTACAATATTCACATTTTCAAAAAAGCATAAAGCGTCAAAATAAGAATCCTTTTTAAAGGTTGGGGGAGTCTGGGGCATAATTAGCAAGCTAAATATTAAGCCATACATCTAGTTGAATACAAATATTGGTGAATTTTAAACGTTAATGTTCTGTTCTTATTTCAATCATGAACTATCGAATGAGTCTTTGAGTAGATGGCTGGAACATAAAATGTATTATAAAAACGTTTGAAATTATGCATCTGAGATAATAAACTGATCATCAACCCCCATGACAGTGACAGTAGTTCGGTTGGTTACTATATTTTCCCGAGATTTATCTAAAAGAAACACATCAATCGAAGATATCGGCACTTTAATAATTGGAACTAAATTTTTCTTTGAGGATTCATATATTTTTAGGATTTAAATGAAACAACATGTTGTTTAAAAATTTAGATATCAACTTCTTCCTAAATTTAACGAAACTAAGCTGACGAGATATTGAAACTGCACTTCAAAAGATTTTTCTACTCATCGGAAATTTGCATGCATAGTTCATGAAAGGTTATGTAAGAAGCATACATATATTAGATTTTTTTAAGTAAAAAATTTTAGATATACTGAGCATTGATATTTCTGAAAATTTATAAGGCTCAACTTTTAAAAATAATGTTTAAGCTCATCCTAAACTACCTCATATTTTTTCGAAATTTAACAGATTACTTCCATAGAATTTGATTCGAGGAAAATAATTTATGGAGCATTTATCAAAATCTGCATTGAATGCGTTGAAAAATGCTAGTTGAATTTCAATTTTCACGCCACTAATTTTTTGGTATGCAAATTAGAGCTCTTCTGTAATTCCTTACTCTTAGAAAAAATATCGATGTATATTTATAGTAAATACCTACAATTATTTAACTGGGAAACTAAGTAGACTTGATCCCTGTAGAGACTTTTTTCCCGCGGTTTTTTTTAAATCTAGAACACATAATGTATAGTCGATTTCCCATAACGATTCGTCTTTATACAGAGTATTATCATAGACTAACTCTAAGACCAGTAGGTCCCATACAAAAACGATTTTTTTCTTGGCTCAGTCAGTACTAGAACATCGTCCCAAGCTCGGTCCCAAGCTCAATAATGCACCCCTTATAATGAACTCACATGAACACACTCTCAAATACTCTGTCAAAATAACACAGCAAATCAAAACAAAGGCGCAAATATGTATAACAAGGTGCTGGCTTCAAGGTGTAATTCGGACCAAGGGGTTCTACAAGAGTGAACCAATTGCAAATCGCTAGTTACATATTGATTGTTGGTATTATTATGGTGAAATTTGCGAAGCGCGATAAAAAATATAAGAACAATATGTTTAGTTTGAGAACTGTGAATGTTTTTTTAATTTTTTTAAGATCCCTAATAACTTTTTAAAAATTTGACCAAAATTGCGTCAAAATTTCTTTGCTATTCACAGTCTTCAGCTGTAAGATTCTGCATCCAACAGTGCTTAAAAAATTGAAATCGGTCAATAATTGCCAGAGTTACAATCATTTGAATTTGGTGGGTACCCGTGTACCCCAACAATCAATATGCAACTAGCGATTTGAAATTGGTTCACTGTTGTAGAACCCCTTGGTCCGAAGTACACCGTGAAGCCAGCACCTTGTTATTCATATTTTCACCTTTGTTTTGATTTGCTGTGTTATTTTGACAGAGTATTTGAGAGTGTGTTCATGTGAGTTCATTATAAGGGGTGCATTATTGAGCTTGGGACCGAGCTTGGGACGATGTTCTAGTACTGACTGAGCCAAGAAAAAAATCGTTTTTGTATGGGACCTACTGGTCTTAGAGTTAGTCTATGTGTACCCTGTCGAGTACTTAAAGGTGTTTATTTTTTGTCGAATACATAAGGGATAATATGAAACAATAAGCCTGTGAAAAAACCGCATCAAGTTTCGTTTTTTTCCGCAAAGATAAATCCATAACGAAAAAGAGGAATCAAGTCAACCCAGACTCCCAACGTCAATTGTAAAGTCGGAAGATTCGCCGACAGATTCTTCTCCGGAACTTATCTTACGATGAAATTCGGCATCAGTTGACGGTGAAGTAAAACAACTATTCCACGTGTTTTGGAATGGCCAAGATTAACAGCACTTCTTATCACTTTTTTAGCCCGTTCATGCAAAAAAGCCGCTTTTCTTCTTTTAGTAAGACGCGGAATTTTTTACTTCGTTAATCAAAACTTTTATCAGTAAAACACACTCGCGCGAACAGTTGCTGACAACACTGCGCTCTGCTACGCTACGCACAGCTGAGTGTAAATTAGAAAAAAGCAAAACGCGCAGTTTTGAGACCGGCTGCTGAATTTTTGCACCGTTCTCGTTAATTAAACAGATTTTTCGTCCCCTGTTTGCAAGTGCGCGATGATAATTAATCTTTCAGTGAAAGTAAATAGTGTTCTAGTGGCTACGGGAAGTGGAAATACAGTTTTTTGTGAGAAAATAATAGGCAGATCCTGGCTTTTAAATGATAAACAAAGACGACGAAAAATTATCTGCTCTGTGGAAATGAGCACTAGTTGATCAATTCAGAGTGTTTTGAGTGAAATAAACAGTGTGAACTGATTAAATATTGTGTTCTGCTGTCCTATTAGCAGTATGGCAATGATTCACTGCAGGTAAGTGGATTAATTTGGCGTATTTTGTTGAGCAAACCCAAAGTGTACATGTGTGGATGAGGAAGCCATCGCTCCTGCCATAAGGGGATTCCATCGTGTATGTCCTTAAGCACATGATGGTTTTACGGGATACGTTGAGATCTTTGACCATTTTATTCGTCGATCGGCAAGTATTTCGTCATCTTGATTGTAGCCCACTTTTCCTCCTTGCACTACTTATTGATGTCTGTAGTATACACACTTAGAAAATTTTACAGTATTCGGTAATTTTTTACCGAACTTTCAACAGCTGAACGTTCGGTAATCCGATTCACCGGATTTTACAGTATTCCGGCAAAAAAATTACCGGAACTTGTCAAATTTTACAGAAGTCCGTTAAATTGGATTACCGAACTGTTCAGCTGTTGAAAGTTCGGTGAAAAATTACCGAATACTGTAAAATTTTCTAAGTGTGTACAAAGTATGTGTGATGTAAATGTTAAATAATTTGAAGGATTTTAAGAATATTAAATTACCCTTCCAATTTGGGTATACTCATTCGATTTGAGTATAATCAACAAAGCGTGAAACGAAATAAAACTTGTAGTAAGCTATGAGAAAAATTTCTTGACTTTGTAAGAGTAAACAAAACCAACACAACGCATTGACATGGGAGGCCGTTAGCTATAAATATCGGCTAGCTGTGCTGATTCAATTCATTCTTGTAACGACAGCAATCGAAGCTGAAAACTTCGGTCAGGTCACGACAATGTCATACTGTTGCAGCATAACCAAACATTGTATACAAATATTTGTTTCAGAAACCAGGCACCGGATGGCACTAATATGTGGAAAACTACTACACTCCCGCTTCATTCTACTCAGTCACTGAGTAGAATTGTATTCCTTTCTCTTATTCTCACACGGAAATCTTACTCAATTTTAGTGGATCAACTCAATTTTTGAGTAGATCGACTTTTTACGAAAATTGAGTAACATCAGAGCCCAAAAAGTTTCAATTCGTCTTGCCTAGGGACAATTTGGAGGATTCATCTCCTTGGGTACTAAATAGACTCAGTTGACCTTGTACCAGGCTACCCTGTCCTTCGTGTAATGCGCTGATGCCAAATCCGGCCAACACAGTACGGGATTATTATGTTTCCGGATCATAGTGAGCAAGCGCAGATCCAATCATTCCCGAACGTAAACATTAGCAATTACAAACGGATTTGAAAGAATTCCACACTCACAAATCGCTTGCCAAACGATTGCTTTTTTTATCAAGTTTTCGGTAACACAAAATGAGATATCGGCATCGTCAATAGTTTGGCCAGCATGGACCGTGTAGAACTAGTCACCCAGAAGCGTCTTATAATCAAATTTCTCGTACTAAAGCCAATTCAAAGTCAATTTGGACGCATTCATGTGATCATAATTCAAGAATTAAACATCATACAGGGTTGATCAAAACGACAAGCCTAAGGGTATTTATTCAGCTGTATATAACAAGTTATTACATTTTACCGTTTCAAACGAACTGTCGCTCTTTACTTGTGATCGATGCCATTATGATCTGCACAGTCGCTGGTGAGACTGTACCAGCGAACTTATTCCACTTTAAACGCATCTGTTATGCATTTGTCACTTCTTTACCGCATCCTCTAAGTTTTCGCTTGACAATTGTCCAATATTATTCGATCGGTCTGAACTCAAGTCAATTCGGAGGATTAATCTCTTTGGCGAAGAAACTAATATTGTTTGCAGCATTCCATTCTAGTACCTCCTTAGAATAGTGCACAGAAACAAAAGCGTTCACGAAAATGAAAACGGACCGTGAACTAGTTCACGTTTTCAGGATTTTTACCTAAAAACGTGATTTAGTTCATGATTACGTGATTCAGTTCACGGTGTATTTTTGCTTGTTCTCGAATTCATGACTGCAGTTCACGGATCCGGGCACGGATTTTTTTCCGTGTGGTAGCTGGTTAGATCCGGCTAAAACATAACGTTGGTCTTGTGTTGCCAAATGAAGGGTAAAATCCGCTTTTTCATACACTTTTAATGTAAACCTTCGACGTCATTGTGTGAGATGTGATGAAAACCTTGGTTTTAAGGCCACAACTGCGGATTCCTTGTCAAATCATTAGTTTCCGAGCAAACTTATCAGCAAAAACAAATTTACACCTGGAAAGGACATCCCCACGACCAGTTGCCAAGTAAAATTTTCGTCCAAGGATTTGATTATAATCCATTTTGACATACATTACGTCATCCATTAAAATACAGCCATCAAATTTCGTCAAAACTCGTTCGAATAGTAATCGTGGACGCTTTTTGGCTACTAAATTTTGTTTCAGGGAGCGATTCGGATGTTTATTTTCACAAAAAGACTTACATCCTTCTCTTGAAAGGATGTTATGCACGGTGGAAAAGTTGGAATCGAATTTCTTTACCAAATCACGCACGGAAATACCTAGGTTGCCTTTCACGTACCTCAACACCTTTCTCCTCAGCTCTTTGTCGCTAGTGCCACTTTTATGATAGATGCGCTGTGCTCTATCCATACTCAGAGTATCCTTGTAACGTTTGATTACAAGACACACCGTTGACATTGGTAATTTTAACACTTTTGCTATTTTTGAGGCAGTCCTTCGTGGTCCTTCTCTAGATTTTTGTACACAATTAATTTTCTTTTCTCAAGTTCCATGATCAGTTAAATCAGTTATTTCGAAATGCATCGATCAATCGAGAAAAACTTTTCATCAATTTTTTCGTCCATGAAACATCAACAAATGCCTGTCCAACGTTTTTTGTTCCAACCTCCAGGGACGCGGTGGTTTATTTAACCGTCCAGATTTAATCGGAATCGAGCTTGAGGATTCATCATCCATATTAAGCATGCCGATTTCCTATACAACAGTTAATCGTATAATTTAAGGGCCCTTTGTTAGGCAGATGCTGCTTGTTTTACACTATGTTTTGGCTTCTTCTGCTTTTTGGAAATACTGAGTCTATTTCGTGTTTTTGCTCGGTCATCGTTACTATTCAAAGTTCCCAGCTTTTTGGCCACATCTCGAACGGAAGTTTTTTCCGGTACAGAATTTGGTCCACATGGCCCGGTTTACGTCCAGATTTTTTTTCTTGTCCTGAAATGAATGACTCCTAACCATATATCCGATTCGCGTTACGAACTGCTTCGATGCTGACACCTTCCATTTGTAACGACTGACTCAACTAAACGTTGGGAGAAATGCACCATTTATGCAGGATCTCTTTGCACTTTGTTGGGGAAATGCTTCGCATTTTCATAAAAAGTAAATGCACCGGCGCTTGAGACTCATAGAGTTATACATTTAAATGAAAACAATGATATACAGTAATAATCAGCTGTTTAAACGTCATCTGAATGTAACAGAGGCGCATCGAAATCGTGCTTAGACTTTCTAGAACACCCTATACCATCGTCGCAATTGTTTCTGCTTCTAACACGGATTCTCGAGTGGTAGGTAGCGATTAAGACTAGAAGCTTATGAAGGTGGATTGAAACTACCAGAGTTAAAGTAAGAAATCTCGAACGCAGCCACTGACAATGTACTCATTAAATGCACTATCTGGACTAACTGGACATCTTCTGAGTGCGGACATGCTCCGGAATGCTGAACTTATCCTTGGCCGTGAAAAACAGGTTGCCGGGAATCTGTTTGAAGTCGGCCTTCACATATGTTTCGTCGTCCATGATGCAGCATTCAACTTTCGTCAGCATGTTGAGGTACAACTTCCTGGCACGGGTTTTGGCGGACTTGTTCTGCTTCTCGTCGCGATTAGGGGCCTTTTGTACCTTGAACGTTCGAAGCCCAGCCTTAGTTTTGGCCTTCTGGACAAAACTTCGGCTTAGGTGCAGCTTTTTAGCCACATTCCGAACGGAGGCGTTCGGATTTCGGTTGAAGGCCCCAACTACGCGGTTGTGATTTTTGGTGTTGTACGGAATACTTTTTCCTTCACTTCTGGGCTTCCGATCGGTGGTCAACCGTTCCTCGAACCGCTTAATCACTCGCAACACCGTGGAATTCGCGACACCTTGGAATTCGCGATTCCTAACGTTTTAACGATGGAACGATGCAAGAGATCCTTGTTCTCGTGATGAATGCGCAAGATTTTATCACGCACGAGCTGTTCTTTCGACTCCATTTCCGCGAGTTTTGATCACAGGACTTTAAAACTTGCAGGATGTAAATAATGCACTATGAACTAAATCCACTCAAATTTTCATCAAATTCTACCCAACGGTTCAAAAGTTAGAGCAATTTCATAGTGTGGCAATTTCATCGTGGACACCCTTTAGTACGAAAAATCAGAAAAAATCGAAAAATTGACGAAAGAAAATTTTCGAGCAAAGCATACTTCATCCTTATCATTTTGCAGTGAATTCATGCCGATAAAAAGAAGTACTACGGTGTAACCAACAATCAATGAGCAACTAGCGATTTGAAATTGGTTCACTGTTGTAGAACCCCTAGGTCCCCAGTACATCTTGCAGTCTGCACGTTGCAATAATTCTTGCGCTTTTCGGTACCTCCCGGTGTTGTTTTGATTCGCTATGATATTTTGACACAATATTTGAGGATGTGTTGGTGTGACCTACGTTGTTAGGGACGAAGATAAGCATGGGACAATTTTGAAATGGACATTTTAAAGAACTTGGTTGAAAGTATGCTCAAAAAAATTGTCCAAGTTATCGAGCGTGACAGAGGACCACCCGAATAAACAAGTATTTTAAAGATATTAAACCATTTGTCGTTTCATAATTATTCAAGTATTCAATCTTCCAACAGTTATAAACTGAAGATAAAGTATATCATATCGATGATATATGTTACGGTAAATCAAGATCATACCATAACACTAATAGGTTGTTAAGTATCGTTACCATACAAAAAATGATTTTTGCTCGAACAAAATGTCCGGTGTATTATACAGTAAATAATTTGTGAACAGTATTTTTTCTGCAGTTTTACTTTAGGTGGTTTCGTTCAATCCTGGTTATATCATAAAATATTTTTTCCAAACATTACGATATACGTTAACATAATATAATAATAAATACGATGTAAAAATATAATAAATATCACTACCGTATAGCAATATTATATGAGAATGTCAATCATGATGATAACTGCTACAATTATGATAAAATAATGAATAATACTTTTCCCGTTTTTTTTCTCCCAATCCAAGTATATAAAAACTCACCTTTGATGTTGACAATTGTTTTATTCAAAGCTTTTCGTTGTGAAAAATGTATAGAAATTGAGGGGATATAATTAAAAAATCCCACAAAAAACACCTTGATTTATTGAGCTTTAAGTAAACTAGGATATACTAGAAACAATGTCATCGCTGATCTCTTATTATATTATTTCTAGGATATACTTAATTGCGATTCGTTTTTTTAAGGTTTGAAATTTTCTGTGCAATGTAGCCATGTAGCGTTGCATTGTTTTTTCAGCTGATGCTCTTCTCACTGTAGCCGTGTATTCGGGGCCTACCCGCATTGCGGTCCTCTGAGCAACTTTGTCTTTGGATAAATAGGAAAGAAACAATTTATTTATTTTTTGACCAATCAATCCAATCATTGAGGGATTGTGAGGTGAGACTACTCGTTGCCATTCAAAATGTGACAACTGTTGCCTCGGATGAGGAGATGACATTCCGTTAGGCCAGTTTTCCCCGTAAGAGACAACGAGTCGCATTACCTCAAACAACGCGTAGAATAGGCCTACAACAATAAGTACTTACTACAGATAAACTTGAGAATAGTCGAATCTGTTTTTTCAGTTAGCGGATACAGTGGAGAGCCATTCGGAGCTTTGGAATTCACGAATCGATGGGATGGTTCACCAGTCACGCTCATGTTCTTCAACCGACCCATTCCAAATATATGAATCAACAGTAGACCAACAAACATGCTGTCGGACGCGGATCTGGCTCTTAACTCTTCCAGTCGCTCAACAGAAATATTGTTGTCCGTTTCGGTAGTGAACTTTGCCTGAAAAATTTAAAAAAATAGAAGGATAATTTCTGATTTTCTTAAGATCTAGTACTGCCTTACCATAGGAATCTTCTGTTTGTCTTCCACCGCGTGTAGTTCTTTGGCCAACCAGAGCGCCAAATCATCCAATGTCTTTTTGTCTTCCTCAAGCTTTGCAATTTTTTTCCTTGCTTTGTTGAGTTGGTCAACCAGAGGTTGTTTTTCAGCATCAAATTTTTCACACCTGGATTTCCAGTTGGTTTCTCCACATTCCTTTCAAGTTTGTTTTCGATCCAATCCTGATCCATCGTAATGTGTTTCTATAGCAACACTGGAATCCAATCCGTTTGGCTGAGTGCATCATTGATTTCTTCATGGGGTTCATTTTGTGATAATAAACTAAAAATTACGTAAAATTATTTTTAAAACAGTTTCCTGTTTTTTGTTTATCGTGACCATAATTCATATCTTTCTTTCGTTATATTATACAAAGAATGAGCCTGGGATATACTATACGGCATTGTTAATTTCTTGTTTATGGAATCATTATCGCTACTTATGGTTGTTTAAAGTTTGAATGGTTTCTTACATTACACCAGCATTATACACGGATGATACGTATAATGGTGATTACAACCCAAGTAGCCCACTACGATCATAATTAGTTATATTAACTTGATTGTGACTTAGTAAGTCATATTTATGTTTTCTAAACCGAAAGGCAACAAGTGTGCAACTAGGGAACATGAATGGAAAATTTATAATAATGATCATACAGCTAATGGTAATTTTCTATTCGGGCAGCAGATTATTGAATAACAGAAAATAATGAAAAGTTTGAAAATTTATACATTTGTCCATTGTAATACTTAGTGTGGCTATTCAGCCACTGAATTTTCTACACAGAGACCAAGACAGATTTGATTGTAATGTACTCCCAATCAAAAACATTTATATTAAGAAATTAAAAAACAAGTCGTTTAATTTTATACCTGGTCCAAAAATTACATGTAAAACGAGTATGAGCTTATAAAAAAATAACCGCAGTTTTTTAATGAACGAAAAAATGAATGATTGGCGTATAAAAAATTAGATAAAGAAAAAACGGAGCGATGAACTTGCCGAACCGAAAAATAAACAAAATGGAGGTTAGAAAAGATTGCTACACATGTGACCACCGTCACCCATTTGATCATGAATAAATCGACCCTAAATCATTACTTTTCGAGCCGGAAGCTTTATGCCGGTAGCATTTGAGCATGGTCGGAATCAAACCTTTTTCTAGCTGGATTTCGCCTTGGCAGTATTCACGATCTTTCTGACTTTAAAAGAAGCATTGTTTATAAAATTTCTTAAATAAATATTTCTGTTTGAGTTACATGTTAATACTGAAAATTTAAAAATACCTACATAATCTAACAGAAACGTCTATTTGATGTTATCATATAGCCTGATTATGTTAAATTTCATGCTTATCATGAAAATGATGAATCCTAGAAGGTTTGAGCTGTTTAGTGGAATACCTGTAACTAGAAATTAGAAGAAAAATTAGTATTCTCCATTCAATTCCAACTACTTTTGCTTATCTTCGACAGATGCGCGTATTTCGTCTACAATGCGCAGACTTCTTCAGTGTCTCGTACTAATAACTCGACTTTCCTTCGACTGAAAATGATGAAAATAGAAACCACTCCACTACTTCCGAACACAGACTTGTTGACCTTAAAACTAACTCTTAACATCCAAATGTAGTTCATAGCCAGCACTACAATATTAAAGCACGAGTCCATGATATTCTCAACTCAACACTGTTGCAAACAGATGCCACTCACGCCATACTGTCCCTTCGTTAATTTATTATCTCATTACTTTCTGTCGTTTGCTTGTTTTGAATAATTTATTCGACAAAATAACTCCCAACCGCCATTCATTCGCTTGTTTGTCCATGTGCATGTGGAAGCCACCATCGGAGCAGACCCATCCCGTAAAGGGTGTCCGTTTTCGGCGAGTGCTATTTTCACTAGCTGCACTCCCACTAGACGTGATGCGAAGTGTATGCACGCTTTCGCGGCATGTCACCCATAATGTTTGCAATTTAAAGCTTCGTTTACGGTGTAATTTGTACAATATTGCGAATAATAGAACAACGCTACGAGCGGTACAAGTTAGCTCTAACTGATTTGAAAATTAATTGCTGATGGCATTCTCTTGTCCAGTGTACTCATGAACAACCTGCCGGTGATGTAGATTTTCAATTAGTGAGAAAATTGCATTTTTCATCCCAAGCGATTATCCACTTCTTAAATGTTGCGTTTCGAAATCACCCTGATACAGCACGGCTTACGAAAACTGATGAACGGATTCAATTTGGCACGTTTTAATTGCATGTGATTAATGTTTGCTTTTCATTATCTCCAAAGCGTCAGTAATCCTGTTCAATCAAATCCATTCAAGAAGAAATATCAGACATCAGCGAAATAATAGCACCTCATTCGGAATTGATTCGTATACACCTGACAAATTTATTCACACGTGGTTAATTATCATAAGTCCCCCTTTAAATAATCCCTCTTTACCTGGCCTATAGGCAAACTAAGCAGAGTTCTCGGCTTCAATGAGTATTTTCGCAGCGACCGAGCACACATTTGACGTTTATGGTTGTTCATAGGGTATGTGTCCCTTGACTCAGCCTATTATACAACCATCGATTACATTTTTAATTATAACTCAAAGTTTTTTAGCTGTAAGCGAGATTCAACTAATTAGACACTTGCTAAGATAAGTCATAGAGAACAGCCATCCAGGCTCGAACATTTTTCCCCAATTTACTGTGTAAATTTTTAAAAGATAACCGTTGGAACATCAGCACCGCCTAGTCCAGGTTTCACCAAACTAAAATTGACAAACAGTCAATGAGTATCGAATCTCCATCAAAAATTGAGATGGGCATAGCTTTGAAAACAATACTTATTAAGCCATTTCCTAGCAAACCAAACGCCACTCACACAGCATCTAGCATCTAGGCAAACAAAAGGAAGCATTCTCAAACACTAAGATGTGATTAATTTACGTGAGCACCCAACTTTTTGCTGTTCGATGGACTGTCTGGTGTGCAATACCTTGGGATATTCAGTATGCCGGTAAATGCTCTGTTCGGTGAAATTACCATTTTACTGGATGTTGGTGAATCTGCCCGAGCACCTCTTGGTGGACCGCTTTTCGAATCACTCTGTGGAACTACCAGTGTATTTTTCGATCGAGTGATGTTATCATTCGGAAGACCTCTTAAGTGAACGATCAAAGCGCTGCCTTGAGAATCGCTCAGTGAAACATTCTCGGTGTTTTGGGTTTTCTTCCATTCGAAGAAATTCTCATCGTCTTCGATGAATTCAATATCGGATTCATCAAAAAAAAAATCATTTCTTCTGAAGTGACGGGGACAGCATCTGGACGCAACCTACGTACAATGATGAATCAGTTTATTAATGCAGGATATTTAGTGCTAGATTAATGTTACTACATACCCTCTGTGTTTTATGTTGGCATCACGAAAAGACGATGCTGCAAAGTGAATTGAACAAAGTTTTTTCTTTGTGAATCCCTCTGCGCCAAGTGCTAAATATGTTTCCGTGGTCTGAGTTGACTGGCATGCGTCAACCCACATGGAGCACCTAAATAGCTAGGGAATTTATTGCTTAAACTTCAAATTTATGAAAATCATTTAATTTAAGTATCAATTGGACTTACAATGATTCGCTCCTCGGAAAGCAAAAAAAGGATACATTGCGCGCAACACCCGGTCCATATCCTTGATAATTATCGCATGTGGAGATTTCACACTCACGACCCATCGCGATGAAAACAACACCACAGAACAACAAAATAAAAAGAGAATGTGTTTGTTTATGATTTTGACAGATGCGTACAAGTGGCGCCGCCAACATACGATTCACCAAAACTAACGGAAACGAGTTGTAATTTTAAAATGGCAGGTTACAGAAATTTACACACGGAGGGTACTCTAGCTTGGATGTCTGTTCTCTGTGGATAAGTTTGATAAGACATTTGGTAGTACCAAATGTATCACGAAAAGTTACCCAACTCTTTTTCTCAAGTCAGAAACTTTCGAGGGATATGGATTTAATGTCGGTCTATAAGCACCAAATTGGGTCTACTCATGGATGCAACTTCGTCTCATTCGATGTGTTTTTTTACTAAATGCAGTCTTTGTACGGGTTTTTCTTCTAATTCTATGAATTAAGGCATTGCCAGCTGTATTCGCTTCACTTAACAAAAAAATTCACAAAACAAACTAAAATAAAACTGCTTTGAAATTCTTAAGTGATGTTCATATATGATTTACTAGCCATTCAATAATGATAACATTATAATTCACTAAACAATGATTCAGTTCCTTTGGTTTGTGTATAGATGAGCCACTTGAATATAAACAACCGCAAACTCATGCATTTCTACTTAAAATTTTACCAATAACAACCTTTTTACTACGTTATTGATACAACAGGCCATAGTTGGGAACATACAAAAAAATATTTCCCAAACATTGGGTCTACGATTTTCTTGCAAAATCATTGTTATTTTAGCTATGTGAACAGTTAGTTTATTTATTTATTTTTTATTTATTTCACCGCCTCGAATGTTTGAAAAACAATTCCACAGACTGTAACTTATTCTAAAACCTAAATACTACTCTTAAAAACAGCCTTAGACACATTAAAATCAAACACAACACAAGCACTATTGAACGAACGGAAGCATCTGTACAATGGATTGTTAAATCCATATGTGATTCTATGGCGTCTGATAAACAATAATTCACGCTAACGCAATTGTCGAGAAGGTGCATAAAACGATACATTGAATAACAACGAGGGACAGTCGAGATTTCATTTTATCAGGTCAAACACGAAGAGCATTTGCAAGTTAATCCGCCTGGAATCAAGCTTTTCCAGAGCGATGAGTTTACAGCGGCATGAGTAATCGGGTAGGTCCGCTGGGTTCGACCAAGGCAGCTGACGAAGAGCGAAATGTACAAAGCTGCGCTGCACACGCTCCATCCGTTTGATTTGCATGAGACGGCATCCACACACAAATAGCATATTCCAGGATGCTTCGAACTAATGAGCAGTATTGCGACTTGAGTGCGTAAATATCGTTGAAGCTCGTGGTACAGCGTCGCACGAATCCTAGGGCTGCGAACGCTTTAGGGAAGGTTCATTAATTATGTCACGCAGTAGGAGGGGAGGGGGGATTTGAGAAAACGTGACGATCCATACAAAAAAATTTGAAGGTCCATACAAAAAACGTGACAAGGGGGGGAGGGGGGGTCATAAAAAGTCAATTTTTGCGTGACGTAATTAATGAACGTTCCCTTAGCGGTAGTTATGTAGACATGCTCATTGAACCGTAGTTTACTGTCGATGTTTACTCCAAGGTCACGGATGGATTCAACGCGCTCCAATTATACTGGTCCAACCGAATATTCGAATTCAATTCGAGACTGCCGACGAGAGAATGCAATGGACTTACACTTGTTGATGTTCAATTCCATCCAATTCTCAAGGCAGCATCGTTGTAGTTCATCTATATCGGTCTGAAGCGCGCAGCAGTTGAGGTGAGAGGTTACAATGCGATAAATTTTTAGATCGTCAGCGTAGGCAATTTTCCTGATTTCAGCCGAAAGCATAGATCGTTTATGAACAATATGAAGATGAGTGGGGCCAGAACGCTGCCTTGTGGCACATCAGATGTGGTGGAAAAGACGCGAAAGTGCGATCCGTTGATGTTGACAAATGCATTACGGTCAGACAGATAAGAGCGTAACCACTCTGTAATCCAATCTGGAAATCCCATGTATCTAAGCTTCGCAACAGCAAGATCGTGAGGCACTTTGTGGAACGCTTTGGAAAAGTCGAAGTAAATGGCATCTATTTGATGCTTGTTCTAAAATTCCGTTGATACAAAATTGGTGAACGTCATGAGATGCGTTGTTGTTGAACGCTTCTTAACAAATCCGTGTTGAAACTCAGATAAAAATGGTTGAGAAGCAGCGCACTGGACATCATGAACTAATGCTTCGAATACTTTAGCCAGGCAGCACAAAATGGAAACGCCACGATATTTCTCAACTGCATGACTAGATCCTGCTTTGAATATCGGGCAGATCGAAGCTGTCTTCCACAGTTTCGGGAAGGTACAGTGGCAAAGCGAGCTGTTGAAAATGATTGTCAAAGGCCTTTGCAGAGACTTAGCACATTCTTTAAGGAACAACGGCGGAAGGTGGTCGGTCCCAGGTCCTTTGGAAACATCTAGCTTATTCAAGGCAGACGTGACATCATGCTGTGTTATTTCGAAGACCGGCAGATTCAGGTCGAAAAATCGGCAGTTCCTGAGGCTGTCAGGTGAAAATGCTGCCGAATTAGTACTGTGTACGTTTTCAAAGAAATCGGTAAATAGATTGGCTAATCCATCAGGAGAATCAGCAGTCGAATCTTTGAAAGTCAGCTCAGCTGGAAATCGATTTGAGCGTTTGCGGTTACGAATAAATGTCCAGAAAGAGGAAGAAGCTTGCTTCGCAGTCGTCTCCATACGGGTGATGTAATTACGAAAAGACGCAATTTGGCATTCGTTGTAATTGGATTCAACAGAATGTCACGGAACATCATATCCCAATCAACGACAGAAACAGCACCATTGAGATCCACAAAGTTGCATCGTCGAAAATCGAAGTTGTCAATCTGATTCGGGCTCTCGGCTAGCGGCATAAAAGTATCATTTACGCCGATACGAAGAACGAATGGCATGTGCAGACTGTCAATCCTGAGAAGACCTGAAGGCAGCTCGATTAGTTCAACGACATTTAGATCGTTGACGAATGCTAGGTCCAGTAAGCGGCCCATAGAGTTTGGAATCTCGTTGACTTGGTGAAGACCGGAAGCGACCATCGATTCCACAAGCTCGATTTCTTGTTCGGATGAAGCATTGGAAGGCAGCAGTCCATTGACATCCTCGTCGTTTATCCAGATAAGCTGGGGAAGATTATAATCACCCACAACAACGATTATGTCGGAATCCGAAATACGTTCACTTAGCTGCTGAATCACTATAGAGTGCGAGGAATATAACGCCGGATGCGAGTTGTGACGAAGTTGAATTCCGCAAACGTAGACATTTGACTTCTGGAGACTGATGCATACAACAGCTTGCTCGAGGTTATTGCAGTTCTCCAGTTCTACGGACCTGCAGCTCAGAGTGGCTTTAACTGCTATTAAAACTCCACCACCACGTTTGAGGTCGCTGGTGGCCGAGCTCCGATCACATCGAAATATGCTGTAAGTTGAAGCAAATTCCGAGTTTGAGATGTCTGAATGCAACCATGTTTCAAAAATAGATCTTGCGTTTTAGTACGGATGCCTCTGACGTTTTGATAATACACCGTCCAAGTATTTCAGTGGAGAGTCGGACGAACAAGGTGTATCAAGTTTGTAACGTGTAACTATTTTCTGTACATCCAAACTGCAGTACTCGCTTAATCGATTCAATTAAGCCAAGTTTAGATCATTTGAAGATCGTGTAGAACATCTGTTCAGCTTAATCAGTGAAATCATGATGCCCCAAAAGTTCAAGAAATTGAAAATGACGTGGAAGTTGATTAATATTTGCTCAATTGCTTCGGATTACATCAGTCATCCTTATAGCAATATGATTTTGTTGATTATCGCTAAATTAATGACATATTTGGTACAAAGGCCGAATGAAGGTGAGAAGCTAACATTACATCCCGTTACCCTATTTATTATCTGCGCGTTCGTCTATCCAACATTAGTCTATCCAGAATTAGCTTACAATTCCAACAAGCCATTTGAATTTTTATAAAGTAATGCAGCAACAAAAAAGCAGCACTTTTGAGTGCATTTGGTTTTTTTTTTAAAAAAACGGCTATGGTTTAACGGATTTAAATGAAATTTTAGTAACCAAGTTATAACATGAATATATTCAGTTAAGTGCTTTGATGGAAGAAAACATATATATGTAGTTAAAAGTATGAGAATCAAGAGAATCGAGAATAGTCACCATTGCTGAAGCCAACATTTTCCCTCATCATCAAATTTATTCATTCTCAAATTTAGTAGTTGATCAAATGAAGTGTGTGTCATACACATGGATGGCATAATTGAGATCGAAAAAGATGCAACGAAACAATTAATTCTACAATCTGAAGCAAAAATGCTGAATGTTACAAAAACGCAAATTGATGGGTGGCGTTCAAACAACTAAAAGAGCATTGGAAAGAATAAATAAATAGTACTGCTCATAAATCGTTAACGATTGCAGCTGTGTGATTTCCATTAAGCACAGTTCCATTTCCAATGATTCCTTCTACATTGTACATGAGGAAAAACGACTATTGGATTACTTTGATATTGACAAAAAATGCAATCCATTTAATGAAATTGATTAACTTTCATTAACCGAATTTGGATGTGGGAGACAATCAGTCGTACAATTTCGCTCAAAGGTTACTCGAGAAATAATGCATATTAATTTTAAATTCTAGCCAAAATCGTCAAAAGGTCGCAAGTAACAATTGTGAACAATGACTTCAAACGTAAATTTCCTGGAAATGCCAGGTTGCCAACATCTACTAGGTTGCCTGAAAAGTGCCCTTAATATCAAACACGAAAACATTTGTTCTGCCAAATTCGGTTTGGATCTATTTGATTTGCCGTTTCGTCAAGTGGAAAAGAGACGAAGCTATAGGAGCTTCGTCCTCGTTCATCAGGTGGCGATGTACATGGATTCCCAGGCATTCAGGTGGGAAACCTTTCTCACGCACTTTTTAAGTTTCGCATGATCCCAATCTATTCTGTGATCTGATCCGGTAGAGTGTGCTGCTACGCTTGACTCATTGGGCCTTTCGTTATCAACGGCGTTTCTATGTTCCCTCTAGCGGACTTTAAATTTTCGGCGGGTTTGACCAATGTACACCGCCGGGCAATTTTTACACGGGATTTCATAAATACCCGACATTTCGTCTTTCGGAATCTTATCATTGAGGGCACATAGAATGTCTTTCAGCGTGTTGTTGCTTTTGTAGACCGCCTGAAAACCATGATTCTTCACAATATTCTGAATGGCGTTAGTAACCTTAGGGTAGAACGGTAAACTAATCCTTTGGTTCTCGGATTTTTCTGGCTCAAGTGTAGTCGCGTTTTGTCGATGTTTTTTGCGTTCGTGTTTTCGGATGATTTTGTTGACAAATTCTCTATCATGCCCATTCAGTTCAGTGGCCTCGTGGATTTTCACCTTTTCAGCTTCGAACTCTTCCTTCTCCATTGGTATGCTAAAGAGCCGGTGTGCCATTGAGTGGAAAGCTTTGTTTGGCGATTTCGTGCTTCTTGTAGGTCTTCAGGTTGTTCCGTTTCTTCAGGTTCTTGACATTGAATCATTACGACGCTGATGTGAATCCCAAAGCGTTTTGCCAATTATCGCATATTACATGCTTTTCTCGTAGCCATGCGTCCAAAACCTTAATTTTCACGACATTTAGTAAACCCAGAATTTGAACCATTCAAACAAGTAAGTAAACGAAAGATGACAATTAAACGCACAGCATGATATGATTAACACATTAGTGTTGTTGTTGTCAATCGTTTTTTGGTGAGCTTGCCTGTTGATGTCACAGCAATGTCACGCTACTCGATAAAAGCTTACACGCAACCATCATGCAACTCATCAGGCCATCGTAAGGTGTATTACGGGGAGCTGTTGAGTTGTGTAGTGCACAGCAAAAAAAAAGTAATATACATCAACGTATTGATTCTGACGGATCACAAACTGATGTAATCAAGAAAATACGATGCACAATAACATCCACTTAGTGGAATATTACATCAGTCTTCAAATTACATAAAAAAAACATTATTAGTTGAATGAATGTAATAATCACATATTAAAAACATAAATATTACACGAGAACTTGTTGACCAAATTTAATTTAGGATGTTAATAGTTTTGTATCGCTAGAGGCGAATGAATTTGTTAAAATTTAAAACCTCTTTAATAAAATAATAATAATAATAATAATAATAAATATTACACGAAAACCAATGTACATAAAGAACTCCGCAAAAATGGTTAAATATTACACGATTTTGATGCTTTATCGTATTTCGTTTTTATGTAAAATTTTATCTCGCAACACTGCCAAACATGTTCTTTTTTTTTAGCGAGTTCCTTTTTGATTCAGTTCCAAACTGGATCGGGTATCAAAATTGGGTCGGCTTTTTGTGTGTTTAACATCAATGTATACGGTTTTATTTGTAACTCCAATCGGGTTGAGGTTTGCGCTGACAATAAGTTCGGGAATCGCAGGTTGAAACTAGTTCCAACCTAGGCTCAAAAGCGAATTCAATATTTGTTTGTTCAAAACACCGGAAATTTTCTTTGTCGTCGCGGTCGTTGCGAACCGGACAACGAAGATTCAGACCATTCGGATGGGTACGGTGATTATCTGTCGCATTATCCGTACGAGGAGGATAATGCCTACCGGAAGAACGACGGCGGTGGAGGCGTTTCGTACTACAACTTCGATTTCAACTTTGGTGATCGCAAGGAAAAGGAAGATATGCGAGTTAACGTCGATGTTTTCCCGTAGGGATCTTTTTATTTGAGCGGTTTCTTATTCCAGATCGGAGGAAGTAACGGCGAAGCTGGAGAGTATCCAGGATCAGATTTACAGCCCGGTTGAAAATCATCCGCCGCTACACAAGTATTCCCCGTTCCACGTGGCGAAGCAGAGTTTTGAAAGTTCCGGTTTCGGCACGGATTCCGCGAATCGGGGTGCATCGGCAGATAGTAGCCAGACGGGTTCGCATCAAGGTCAGCAGAACAAAGTGACTACCCAAGTAACCACGAGGCTATAATAGCATGCATATAAAAGGCATATGCATTACGTCTAGTGCATCATTGAAGTTGGACTAAAGCTGAAAAGGGCCCCACTAAGAACGAACTAATGCTATATCTTTTGTAATGCCATAAGACATGGCTAAAGTAGCATTATTGCATTGGTATCACTACATTCTTAAGCTAATCTAACGCTTTATTACCGATGTTGAATTTGGGTTGAATAAGTGCAATAGTATAATGATTGTGGTTACTTGGGTACTGCAGAGATTCCAGGAGAATTTGCTTTCGCACAGCCCGGGAAGTGTGGCAAATAACGGAAAAATTGCGGAGATCGAATCTTCACTCGAAGGGTATCTTCCGGAAGAAGTCATCCATCCAGGACATGCTGAGTTGGACGCCAAATGCCATTAGTAGGCCAATCCTTTCGCTGGCGAGAGACAATGCCGAGAAGAAGATGGCCACAGAGTTGTTCAAGCTGGTTCAGATCTGCATGGGTGATCGGAAGGCTCGGGTCGGGATGAGTTTGAATTCGATGGCGATCAACATCATTGCGATGGCTATGGGTCAGACGCAGTTGAGGGACGAGCTGTACATCCAGATGTGTCGGCAAACGACTGAAAATCCCAGCCGAGACTCGCTGATTCGTGGTTGGGAATTGATGGCTATCTATCTGTCGTTTGTTCCGCCCTCATCAACGTTCCAAGCGACACTGCTCGGTTGCATCAACAGGCACAGGGATCCAACGTTTACGACCAGCTTTCCGGATGTTGGTAAGTGGCCGATCCATATGTAGATTTCGCACTACACAACGATCGCTTGCCGGAAGTTGGATAGGATTGGCAGTTCCGGGCGGAAGCAAGCGAAAAAGCCAACCGAGGATGATATTAACCAGGCGCAGGAGCAAATCTCCGCAGGAGCAAACCATTCATGCGCTGCAAATTTTGAGGTCCGCACACCACCAACAGTTTGTGTGTACAGTTCAAACGAACGCGGGGATAGAAAATAGAAAAAAAAATTTTCCTATTCCTGCCGACAGTTTCAAACAGTTTAGAAATGGTTTGTGACGGTTTTTGATAGCTTGATTAAAAACGCACTTATTCGGTTATTTTCGATTATAAGTTGTTAGTATTCATTCTTATGATTTGATTCCATATAATAAACATCATATGTATGCAGTAATAAGCCAACAATCATTGAAATTCTGAGTGACATAAATTAATATCGCGAATTTTTTTAAACCATCGGCTGGAGGCAGCAAAAATGTTTCGTCGCCTGGAGAAAACGGTACAGAAATGTCATATGAGATTTTTCCGTCAACGGTTCACTTTTGTGTGTGTTCAATTTGGTCGTAATGAAAAATGTCAAATATCAAAATGTAAATATCAAAATACAGTACATTTACCACCACTGGTTCTGTGTATTATTCAACAACTGTAATTGCTGTGTGGAGCAAAAGGAAGAAGGCAAATGTTTGTTTGGACAGTTCTAAGAAGATCAAAAACAAGCTGGTGGATGAAAAACAGTTGTGCCTGATACTATGTGCTTTTGAAGGTGTAAGTAATGCTTATACATTATATTAAATATTAATGGTTGATTTTAATCATTTTTGTAGAAAATCGAAGAGCAAGTTAGGAGAAATGGAGAGGGTAATTTGTAATGTCTTCATGATTCATGATTCTTCAACTATGGAAATATTCTTAAGAGAAACCTTAATATTTCTGCTGGAATTGCATTTAACATTCCAAAGTGAACTCACTGCCTCGTATTCGTTTCGCAAATTTTATATAAATTTTGATCGGACTTCGCGTTTAATGTTGATAATCTATACCTATAAATGCAAAACTGTACTTCTTTTTACTGCCTGTGGACATCTCTTAGGCTCAACATTTGTAACCAGTTGGAAAAATCTAGTTAAAATAGTTGCCAATTCTCAACGCTTGGTTTACATTAACAAAAATTCAACTCTTGGGTTAGCTCCGATTGTACCGTTTCCCAAAAAACATTTCCTGGAATAAACAATTTCCCGAGAAACTAATAAACTTGGAATTTAATATAATAAATTAATTATATCAATATAACTCATAAAATAATACATAACAAATAAACAAAAACTAACAAACTAATAAAATAAATTTAATCAACATTATTATTATGAGTTATTGTACATAAATCATCATGTATCAACAACTTATTTATTATGGTTAACCATATATATTTTTATAAGTATTAACCAAACTTAAATAAGAAGTTATGCATAGAGGGACGGATTCCGTTTATTCCAGGATTCTACCTTTTTCGTACTACAGCTTTGAATAATATTTTTTATCTTAACAAAACAATATCAACTCATAAAAATATATTTTTAATATGTTTAACAATCATCACGGGAAATAATCCACACATATTGATTGGAAAAAATCTATGGAAATTTCCACAATAAACAAAGGTTTTTTTTTGTACGGGCGATACGTTCCACTTCTAGTATGGAACCGAGTAAAAAAAGACTAAATAGAGTTGACGAATTCACATGCTTAAACATTTTATAAAGGGTGATACGGTCAAAATTTGGTCAAGGGAAAACGCGTGTAAATCGGTGAAATCGTTTATTTAAAAAATCAAATTAAATTTCTTTTTCAAGTTCAATTAGTATAAAATTCAGGAAAAATATTCAGTTAGGCTTCCGCTTTTCCAAATCCGAATTGCCGGGCCTTACGCTTGACCCCTGCCATCAGATTTTGTACAGCCACCTTGTCCACCTTCTTCGCCGCAGAAAGCCTGTTTGCCTTGAACTGCTGCTCGTCCTTAGCAGTTTTTTTGGTCTTCTTTAGGTTCCGCTTGACAATAGCCCAGTATTTCTCAATTGGGCGGAGCTCTGGCGTGTTGGGAGAGTTCTTGTCCTTGGGAACCACCTGCACGTTGTTGGCGGCGTACCACTCCATCGCCTTTTTAACGTAATGGCAAGATGCCAAATCCGGCCAAAACAGTACGGAACAACCGTGTTTCTTCAGGAAAGGCAGCAGACGTTTATTCAAACACTCTTTCACGTAAATTTCTTGGTTGACAGTCCCGGAAGCTATGAAAATGCTGCTTTTCAAGCCACAGGTACAGATGGCTTGCCAAACCAGATATTTCTTTGCGAACTTTGACAGTTTCGTGTGCTTGAAAATATCTGCTACCTTTCCCCTTCCTTTTGCCGTATAAAACTCCTGTCCCGGAAGCTGCTTGTAGTCGGCTTTGACGTAGGTTTCGTCGTCCATTACCACGCAGTCAAACTTCGTCAGCATCGTCGTGTACAGCCTCCGGGATCGTCTCAGCGGCTTCCGGTTTTCGATTTCCCCCCGATCCAGACTTCCTGGCTGTCGACAAACGTTCCCCAAACACTTTAATTACATTTGTAACGGTTGATTTGGCAACTTTTAGCGATTTTGCCAACTTTGCGTGCGAGTAGCTCGGATTTTCGCGATGCTCGAGCAAAATTTTGATACGCTGCTCTTCTTGCTTGGACGGCATTTTGACTACTGAAGAGTGTATTCCAAAATCAAAATAGGAGCAACATTCTACACACACACACCTTCAAAATGAGGGGTGTTCAGGTTTTTTAAATGCAAAATTGAAAGAAATACGTCAAGTTGATATTGACCAAATTTTGACCGTATCGCCCTTTATTGCTCCGATTTTGTTTGTATGCGTTACCTTTCCATTCAATGGTCAAAATACAGTTTATAAAATTTTGAGTATTAACACCAAAAATTGTGATTTTTTTGAAAAACTGCCATATCTGGTCGATAAGTTGTTCCGTTCTGGAGTTATCGACGAAAACAAACCGTGTAAAAAAAAACCTTAGTGTATACTGATGTACTCACATATAAACATAACCCTCTGAGTAACACAAATGAAGTTTATGTGACGTATGAAAAGTATGTGTGGTCACATCGATATTATCATTGCTTTTTTTTTCAGTATAAATATACTATAAAATTAAGATATAAAAAATTGAAATAAACTCAAAATGATTGGAACAAAGTCTACCGAGACATTTACTCCAAGTTGATTTCAAATTTAGTTTGTTTTGATTTTGTTTATAGTTCCCACTATTATGTGGGAGTGTGCACGAAAGAAATGAATTTGTTTCAATACACGCACAAAAATATTTGTGTAACAACAACTGTGGAACACACTCATGAATTATGTGACACGGTTGAATGATACGATATAAATACTGACAGCACAACTCATCAAAGGCAACTGGTGAATTTAACAACACAGCTATTAAAACCATGAAAAATACACGCTCACAACGCAAATGTACGTGGATAGTTTATTTTCGATACATTCACTAATCACACTAAATTATTAAGGTACATTGTGATTATTCAATTATAATTATTGTCAGTTTGTTTTTCTTTTAGAAATTATGATAGAAACGTAGAAGAAAAAAATAATATGTGCGATGTAATGGTGAACATAGCATCCTTGGACTATCCATCGTCTCTACCTCTAGCCCACCTCGCAGGGTATATGTTTCACTGCCGATGGTTACAAGTTGCACCATTCTCTAATGGGCTGCACGAGGAAGGCAAAACAACCGAGAAGGTCTGAAATCGTTTCAAGAGTATAAAACCGGATAAAACTAAGTGGTGCGGTATATGTGGGGATTTAAGCTCGAATCGAAATCCATCTGGCGCCGTCTTCCCTGCAGTCTTCGGCCCAGCTCGAGTGCATCCATTTGGAAGCAGAAAACAATGTTGTTTAAAAATTTCATCTATTTTCATACCAAAAATAGTATCTGGAATTGGATACATCTTCCACTCGTTGCAGGGAACCGAAATTTATTTTATTCTTTTTTTTTTTAAATAAAAGACGTTCAACCAGAAGGAAGTGAGATAGTTGGTGGAAGGCAAAAAATTAATTGCTTTTGTTGGGAAGTTTCTTCCGCCTTTTTTGTATCACCTGTGTAGAATAAATGGCCGAAGGAAAATGGTGGAAAACCACCTACGCCACTTATACTACATCTACCATCGCCACCGAGGCAAGAGTTGTGTCAGTTTGGGTTACGTTCGGGTGGCAAAAACTGGATGGAAAGTAAGTGCACGTCTTTTTCTGCATAACAACACGCTCTCCGAGGAAGCGAGCGAGTGTGGCTATCTGGAGCTGGTTCGGCGTAAAACGGGGCTTACTCTCAAAGCGCTGTTTGGTGTAATGGAAAAAAGTTGAAATTTTAATGTGAGCATTCAACTTTAACTCCTTTTTTTGCTGTTATAAGTTGTTTGATTTTTTCCCCTCTCACCAGAGAATCTGTTACTTCCGAATTTTATGCGATGGTCTGAGAGAACAGATAGAACCGTTAGAACTGACAAAGGTAAAATACTACTGTGATATGCCTCAAGCTTGCTGTGCAACTGATACAAACATTGTACCTACTGTAATTCGCAATTCTAAAGCATGCCACCCAATAGTTTGTACAATGTAGTACAAAATTGTTTATTTATAGTGATAAAGGTGAAATTTGAAACTTTCACTAAGAACTGCCCCAGAGAGTATGGACGTCCCAATTTGCAGTGCGGTTTTCATTCTCATTGTACAATTTTCACAAAAGTTTCCTTAGTTCCACCAAATTCGAGGACATTAATCTGTTTCTGAACAATAACTAACACCTACAGCGTTCGGGAGAGGTAACTAATCAAATCTTCCGGTACGTCCCTAAGCATATTGCTATGAGGTTCCAGGTGGGTTCCACCGATTGCCTGTCGATCTGCCAAATTTGGAAGACGTCTGCATTGAGTTATTTCAACTTATAATAATCCGTCCACCATATCATAAAACATTGAAATTGGTAGAGAGGATTGGAGATAATGAAATCATTAGGTATAGGACCAAGTCTCCCCCGTTTGAAGCTAATCTGATAAGATAGGACATCAATAGAAGCAGATCCCTCAATTGTAGTTTTGGATGGATTAGCGTAAATCATTCTTTATAACGTATTTGATTGGTGAGAATATTAGTTGCAGTAGTGGTTTATTTGATTTGTGGAGTGCGAATATAAAAATTTAAAGTTTACGAAAAAGCATCGAGCATCGGCTATGAACGGTTATGTCGATGCTTTGCTGCGCATTATTTTGCTATCGGGCATGCCGTGTTTCGTATTTTTTCGATTATCTATTCTTCCCAACAAACATCGGTGTTGAATTAGAGCTTGTTCTAACAAATTTAGAGAAGCTATTCAGCTATTCTAGAAGACTGAATAGCTTCTCCAAATTTGCTTGAACAAGCTCTAATTCAACACCGATGTTTGTTGGGTTTGGCGACGTGAGTTCACTTTATAAAAAAAAAGAAAAGAAAAAAGACCGTGCAATTCGTAGTTGCTATTCCGTAACTGAACAGAACTAGTGTAATTGCACAGAGAACCACATATATGGAGCTTGGGAGTAGCTTTCACATCTTCAATATACAAGTTCACTACACAGATAAAAAGAAACATTGAATATTCTGCGTTTTTAATGCACATAAAGGGAATGCTAGATTTTGCAGAAAATAATGGGATATTTCATCTAAATTTAAGCCAGATAACGCCTGAACCCAGCCTGTTGTATGAAAGATTTCCAAAATTGTTGTATGGCACATGAAAAGTTGCAAAATTTCGTTGTTTACGCCTCCTTTAGCTTGGATTTAAACGAGGGGATATTTTACACGCTTGTTAAAATTAATTATTTTTTTCTGTGTAGTTCATTCTATTTATAAATCAGTATCAGCGCCGGCTACGTCCTCATGGGGAGGGGGGAAGGATGATTAGTTTGACAATCGTTGTTAGAGACAGTGTTTACGTCTGCGTCTCCACAATTGCCCAGGGAAGGATAGTTTTGTGCTAGTGAGGCATAGAGATGAAAAATTATCTGCTTCTGCTAATTTCATCAAAGACCGTTACTTCCGCGCTGGGGAGAATACAAAAAATAACAATCAAAAGTGTAGTGAGGCAGGTTATTTTTAGATCATGGATGCACTGTGGTAAGCGATGCGATCAATGAAACAAAGCGCAGTAGACTGCTTTTTTATTTTAAATCTAATGATGATAGAAAGAGGCAAGTGACAAACGGAAAGGAAGAGAACGAGCCTGGGATTGAACTACTGACCACCTGCTTAGTAAGCAGAACGGGTAACAACTGAGCTACCCAGCCGCGTCTATTTGGCGGTGCGAGTTTACTAACGATTATCAATCATAAATATGATCACATCACTTATGAAAGTGAATCCATCGAGCTCTACCCTACTGACATAAAAAAGCACCTTCACGGAGCAGCAAACATTGATACGTGCAGTCAGTCAAACTAAGCCTTAGCTAACTAACACCTAGAATGGTTAAATACACAGATAAAAAGAAACATTTAATTTTCTGCGTTATCTAACGCACATGAAGGGAATGCTAGATTTGGCAGAAAATAATGAGATATGTCGAGTAAATTAAAGCCAGATAACGCCTGAATCAAGCCTTTTGTATGGAAGATTGCAAGCATTGTTGTATGGCGCATCAAAGACTACAACCAATTGCGTTTTTTACGCCTCTTTTGACTTGGAATTAAACGAGGGGAAATTTTACGCGCTTGTTGAAATTAATTATTTTTTTCTGTGTAGTATTAGTGAGATTCTCCAAATTTTCAGACGCATACTGTAGAATAAGAATAACGCGAAATTATATAATTAATCAAGTGCCGTATTAAAAAGTCATACATAGTGATTATAACAAAGCGAATCCTACACTGATTTACGGTCACAGTATGATTTTTGTCTATGCTCTAGCGGTTTTTCACCACACCGAAAACAATAATTGACTTTAACAAAAGCATTAAATAGTCTTTCATATAATTTCCAGCCAAAGCAAGCGTAAACAACATAATTGTTTGCAACCTTCCATACAACAGACCTGATTCCAGCGATGTCTAGCTAAAATTTACATGAAATATCTCATTAATTTATGCTAAATCTAGCATTTCATAAGGTACGGAATAAATTATAAGCTGTATATTAGGGTGCCAAAAAAAATCGACTTTTCGAATTTCAAAAACGGGTAGTGCTCAAAAGTTTCGTCTCCTCAAAAAAAGTCCCCATGCAAAATTTGAGCTCAATCGGACTTCGTTAAGTGTTGGACCAAAGCGGTCAAAGTTTGACTTTTTTGAAACACGAAAAATTTCCCAAGGGGGGGGTACGTGAAAATTCCGAAATCGATTTTTTGTTTTTGATGCCAAATGTCTTAGAAATGCATGAAACGTCGAGATCTAGTGTTATCTCGAAAAAAAAAAATTTTGAAAAAAATTGACTTTTTGGGACTTAGAAATTTTTTGAGGTGGAGGAGTGAAATGAATTTGATATGGAGGATTTGAATTCAATTGCTGAGATATCCATGGCAATAGTACTGAAACATGTCTTATATCATCGTTGGCAACTGCTAGCATATTATATGTGATATTTCATTAGGGTGGTTCACTTGTTTTGCATTAGGGTGGTCCATTTGATAGAAAAATAAAAAAAATAAGATAATAGTATCAAAACATCTCTTAAATAATCGTAAGCCATTATCAATATTAAATATATGATATTTCATTAGGATGGTTCATTTATTTTCCATTAGGGTGGTCCTTTGAGTTGGAAATTAAAAGCAACAAAATATTTCCAGCAAATTTACCAGTCAATATTTTTTGTATAGTTTGAAACCATGATTCTTTTTTGGCATACTACACTTCGTTAAGATATTGTTATTATGTTCTTTTTAATAGTTAACAAAAATGTGCCGTTACCAAAATATGGACAAAAATAAGGAAAAAAAACGATTTTTGATGTACCCAAATTATTACAATAGCTTGATAGGCGACTACGAAGTGCAACAAAAGTTTTTTGTTTATCTTTTTTAAAGAGGTTCTTGGCCTTGGACTGCTTCATTTCCGAGAAACACAAGTAGGTACGTTATAGGGGATCAAAACAAAAGTACGTTACCTGCCGCTTGCTGTGGTATACGCGCTTCGGTAGTGACAACGTCTGCTTCGAATGCTTTTTGTTCTGAAGTGTTATCTACCCTAACAAAATATAAGCTACCCGTAGGCAACGAATACGTCCCAAGCGAGCAGTTTTGAAAGACTGAGTAGGTAATGAAATGGCCACACATCTGGTATATAAGGAATTGTTATTTTTAGTTTTACTCATTCAGTATTTTTATATTTGAACGAGGAACGGCGGTCTAGTCAACAGTTTTTTGTTTTTGTTGAAATGCTATGATATAAGCTGTGCTTTATCTGTTCGAGACCATTATCTGTGCTATACTATAAACCCAATGTTGTATACATGCAATTTAGTGTGTAACACTTGTTTACCTCTTGATTCTCTGCTGTACTGTACTTTTCTTTCACTTCCAAATAAAACCTTAACCATCACGGACGTACAAGTTATAACTGCGCGTTTTTCTCTCTACAATAGGTTATGTGCCCTTACGCGGAAGTTTTTTCGTAGTGCGAAAAAGTGTTTTTTTTTGGTTCGCGGGTGGCAAAATGCCAGGAAACGAGTCTGGAAACTCGACTGGCGGCTCAAGCGGAGGAAATGCAGCACCAGTTGGAGGAGCTGGCCGGTAGTCCACAACATTTCGAGTCTTCCGGGAATCGAGCGGCTCACTGGTCGTGATAACTGGCCCACGTGGAAGTTTGCGGTGCAAACGTATTTGGAGCTGGAGGATCTTTGGAGCGCTGTGAAACCGGAGAAGAATGAGGACGGAGCCGACAAGGCAGTTGACGCCGCTTCCGATCGCCGAGCGAGAGCGAAAATCATTTTGCTGCTCGACCCCGTAAACTATGTGCACGTGAAGGAGGCCAAATCAGCCAAGGAAGTTTGGGCGAAACTTGAAAGTGCTTTCGACGACACAGGATTGACAAGAAGGGTTGGATTGCTGCACAAGTTGGTAAAAACTGAGCTATCCGCTTGCTCGTCGATGGACGATTACGTCAACCGAATTGTCACGACCACACACCAACTGAATGGAATTAATTTCCCAATTTCGGATGATTGGATAGGGACGTTGCTGCTAGCCGGTCTTCCCGAAGAATATCGCCCCATGATAATGGCTCTAGAAAACTCGGGGACGCCGATCACTGGGGATGCAATTAAGACGAAGCTGCTGCAGGAGGTAAAATTTTCGGCGGAGGACGCTGCATTGCTTGCAAGCCAAAGGGCGGGAGCAGTGAGACGCAGCGGAGCTGGAAACTTCAAGCAGAAGAATGAAACGAAGAGTAATCCCCAAAAGCGACCAAAATGCCGAAAGTGCCACAAGTTTGGACACATCGCTCGGGACTGCAGGAGTGTTGCGAGAGAGGATGCTTTCTGTGCGGTGCTGTCAACTTTTTCATCGTCGAAGGCATCTGACTGGTTCATCGATTCGGGTGCAAGTGTGCATATGACGAACAATCCGGGATTTCTGGAGGATTTGAAGCCAGCGACCGGATCTGTTGTTGCTGCTAACGGAAGCGGGATGAAGGTAACGGCAACTGGCTCGGCCAGGTTGAAGCCGACATGTCAGGAGAGTTGCATTCCTGTTCATGATGTTCAACTGATCCCGGACCTTTCGGTCAATCTACTTTCCGTCAACCAAATCGTCAAGAAGGGATACACGGTCGTGTTCACCGACGCTGGATGTAAGATTCTGAACAGCGACGGCAAAACCGTGGTCACAGGTAGCCACGAGAACGAGCTATTCCCCTCAAGCAGCGGCAGCCGGATTTGAAGAATGCTTTGGCCTGCTCACCTGCAACCAGCGCGAAGGTTTGGCACCAGCGTCTGGGGCATTTGATCCTCAAGAGTGTTCGGAAATTGGCCAACGGATTGGCGGATGGAATCGCAATCAACAACACGAATACGGGAGACTGCAAGGTGTGTTCAATGGGGAAACATTGTCGGCACCCCTTTAGTAAGGAAGGTTCACGTGCAGTGGGCATGCTCGATGTGGTGCACACCGACATTTGCGGGCCCATGGAGGTGAAATCTCTCGGAGGAAGCAGGTATTATATCGTCTTTGTGGACGACAAATCTCGGAGAATGTGGACGTATTTCCTCAAAACGAAATCGGAAGCCGAAGTTTTGAGAACCTTCCAGGAGTTCCATGTGATGGTCGAGCGACAATCCGAACGGAAGATCAAGGTACTTCGCAGCGATAACGGGAAGGAATACGTGAATAAGGGCTTCGAGAACTACTTGAAGCAACACGGCATTCAACACCAGAAGACTACTGCATACACTCCGGAGCAGAATGGTATGGCGGAGCGCGCGAACCGTTCAATTGTTGAACGCGCCCGATGCTTACTTTTTGAAGCAGGACTAGCGAAGACATTCTGGGCTGAGGCTGTACACACATCCATCTATCTGCTTAACCGGTCCCCTACACAAGGTCACGATTCCACTCCTGAGCAAGTCTGGTCCGGAAAGAAACCCAACGTGTCCCATCTTCGGATCTTCGGCACCAAGGCGATGGTGCAAATACCCAAGCAACGGCGAAAGAAGTGGGATCCCAAGTCACGGGAATGCATTTTCATCGGGTACGACGACAACACGAAAGGATATCGGCTCTACGATCCGCAGTCGTGTAAAGTGTTCACCAGTCGAGAGGTCTGCTTCATCGATGAAGGTTCAGCAAGCCCACCGGTTGAAAAACAACGTCAAATCTTGGTTCCGCTAGACTTCGAGTTCGTCTCTTCATCGCCAACCACAAGTGATTCGAACAACCGCTTGGTCGAGAGTGCCGAGAGCAAAGACGCTGAGGACGACATCTTTGCGGATTGCGACAGCGGCGACGAAGAAGAGTTCAATGGTTTCGAAGACGTGACTCCTGTGCTCCCACCGCGCAAAACTTCAAATCCACCTCAGTCACAGGTGTTGAGGCGTAGCGGTCGGGAGCACAAAATCCCAGATAAGTACAATGAATTTCAATTGTCGTACAAAGGTCTGCCGCATTCCAAACCTTTACAGGAAGCTGATACGAACGAGGACGAACCGGTTACGCCGGTGCAGCTCACGCCCCAGGAGCAGTTTAGTGGGATCGCAACCGCGATCGACACGGACGTAGCTAGGGATCCATTGGCAAATGGTGACCCGGTCACACATCAAGAGGCGCTGTCGCGGGATGACGCGGCACTCTGGAAGCGAGCGATGCATGAGGAGTACGATGCGCTCATGGCAAACGACACCTGGACCCTGACCGAGCTGCCCGAAGGTAGGAAACCGATTAAATGTAAATGGGTCTATAAGACCAAGCACGACGCAAACGGCAACGTAGACCGACACAAAGCCCGCCCAGTAGTAAAGGGCTTCTCGCAGCGAGAGGGGGTGGACTATAACGAGACATATTCACCCGTAGTCCGTCATAGCTCTCTGCGATACCTTTTCACCTTGTCTGCCCGGTATGGATTGTCCATTGAGCAGATGGATGCAACAACGGCCTTCCTCCAGGGAGAGTTGTCGGAGGAGATTTACATGGACCAGCCACCGTGTTTCCAAAGGCCCGATCAACCAAGACTGGTTTGCCGTTTGAATAAAGCCCTCTACGGACTTAAACAGTCCAGTCGCGTTTGGAACGCTAAACTTGATCCGGCGCTGCGTAGATTTGGGATGACTCCTTCGAAGTTCGACCCATGTCTCTACTATCGCATCGAAGGCAACCGGATGATATTCATTGCGATCTACGTCGATGACGTGATCATCTTTTCCAATGATGATATGTGGACCAGCGACATCAAGATGAAGCTGAACAACACGTTTCGCATGAAGGACTTGGGACCTGCTAGTTCGTGCCTTGGAATGCGGATTACTCGGGATAACGATGCTGTAGCTCTAGATCAAGAGGCTTACATCGAGTCGGTGCTCTACCGATTCAACATGGAAAAGGCGAAGGCAGTGTCGACCCCGATGAATTCCAGCTTGAAGCTGACTAAGGAAATGGCTCCGCAGTCCGCGGATGAAGTTGCGAAGATGAAAGGTGTTCCGTACCAGGAAGCTGTAGGCAGTCTGATGTATCTGGCGCAGTGCACCAGACCCGACGTCCTCTTCGCAGTCAACCAGCTAAGTCGCTTCAATACAAATCCGGGACCCAAGCACTGGGAAGCAGTAAAACACCTGTTTCGATACCTGCGTGGTACGTCGAAACTGAGGCTGCGATACACCAAAGGAAGTAATGCCGATTTGATTGGTTACTCTGACGCTAACTGGGCGTCGGACTTGGATGACCGGAAATCAACCAGCAGCTACATTTTCATGCTGCAAGGCGGTGCAGTGTCATGGTGATGCAAGCGGCAACCCACCGTAGCCCTATCGACATGCGAGGCCGAGTATATGGCCCTATCTGCCGCCGTACAGGAAGCCATGTGGTGGCGTGGTTTCATGAAACAACTGGGACGGAATCAAACCATCGAGATTTGCTGTGACAATCAGAGCACTATCTGTATTGCCAAAAATGGAGGCTATACACCGCGTACAAAGCATATCGACATACGCCATCATTTTGTACGCGATGCCCTCGACCAGAACATCGTAAGGCTGAGCTACGTAAGCACCGATCAACAGGTTGCGGATGGTCTGACAAAGGCACTTGACCGAATCAAGCTAGGACGCAACCGAGCTGCTATGGGGGTGGACGCATCAGCTTAAGCGGGGGTGTTGAAATGCTATGATATAAGCTGTGCTTTATCTGTTCGAGACCATTATCTGTGCTATACTATAAACCCAATGTTGTATACTTGCAATTTAGTGTGTAACACTTGTTTACCTCTTGATTCTCTGCTGTACTGTACTTTTCTTTCACTTCCAAATAAAACCTTAACCATCACGGACGTACAAGTTATAACTGCGCGTTTTTCTCTCTACAATAGTTTTTCAAAATGGAGGATATTCGGCTACTTGGAAAATACCTACCTTTGTTCCCCGAATCTTCGAATTTGCCTACATACAACGAAGTTTTCCGGAAATTCATGTTTCATTTGCGAGCAGAGAAGCAAAAGACTAAACCAAGTGCACAATTAACAATACAAGCTTTGAAAGTATCATGGAATAAAAAGCATTTGAACCATTTGCTCGACGACAGGACAGTGCAACATAAAATCTTGCGGTACTACGAAACTTGGAAAATCTTGCAGAAGCGCAAGCTAAGAATGTCGGCGAGAGAAATTGAGAAGAGAAAGGATTTCTCTGATTCATTGCAGAACCTTTTCGATATCGGGAAGAGGTATAAACCGAAGAATAAAGTAGAAAGAAAAGCATATCGGTATTTGCAAGAACAACGAGAACTAACTCTTCCAACAACAAGTGATTCTTTTCCAACGGCAACTATCTCGTGTAGTGATTTTGAGGAGGAAGAAACAGCAGAGGCGACAACAGAGACTAATCCACGAACAAGTGAGCAGGAAGAAGCAAGTTCACAGGAAAGAAAAAAATTAACTGCTAGTGATTTTTGAGTCCTCATCTCAAACCCAGAGTGAGTCCGTTCCTTCTATCAGTACTATCGGCGAAGATTTTCAGATACCGGGTAAGTGTAAATTGAATTAATTTCAAATATGTTTTAAAATGTTTTTCGTGGTTAACAAACGATTGATTCTTAAATTTTCTTCTAGGTCCTTCCAAATCGTCTTCAACTTCTAAATCACCATTAAAAAATGTCATTACTGTCGATGTGGCTGCTGCTTTGGACCGCTGCAAAGTGAGTGATCGAAATGCGGTATTTCTAATATCATCTATAGCGAAATCATTGGGGCACGACGTTTCAACATTAGTGTTAAACAAAGAGTCCATTAGGAATTCAAGAAAAGAAATTCGTGTGCAAAAGCAGAACGAGCTGAGAGCAACATTTAAGCCACAGGTTAACTTAACAGTTCATTGGGATTCAAAACTGCTTCCTAGTATATTGTCGTCTAAAGCCACCCCCAAAACTGAACGATTGGCTATAGTTGTATCTGGTGAAGGCATCCGTAAGCTGTTAGCTGTTCCTCCCATCCAAAATTCAACAGGAATAGAACAAGCAGAAGCGGTGTACAATGCAGTTGTCGATTGGGATCTTGAAGACAGGTAATTTCTATTAGTTTCAATATTATTATTGATAATTTTTAAATTATACCGTTATTCCGTGTTTTAGGGTTATGTTTACATCATTTGATACCACTGCGTCAAACACTGGTCGAAAGAAAGGAGCGTGACAAAATGTTTAAAAGACAGCTGATTGGACTTCCCTGTAGACATCATATACACGAGCTGTTAGTTGGCAAGGCATTCAAGGCACTACAATTTGAAACTGCACAATCTCCAAATGTTGAGATTTTTAAGCGGTTTCAGACGGAATGGCACCGTTTAGAAAAGAGCTCATACCATTCTGGTGTTAATGATGTATTCGTTAAATCATCAATAACAGCCAACGAGAGGGTGGATCTCTTGAATTTTTTTGAGCGACAATTAAAAGAACAACATCACCGCGAAGATTATCGCGAAGTTATTCAGCTTACGCTTATATTTTTGGGTGGAAAAATTAAAGAACATTTTAAAATTAGAGCTCCTGGTGCTTTCCATAATGCAAGATGGATGGCAAAAATTATTTATTCACTAAAAATGTTCATTTACCGACACACTTTTGCGTTACCTAAGGCAACTCAACAACAGTTAGTACGATTTAATGTATTCATTGTAAAAGTATATTTGAAAAACTGGTTTCTGTCTACGTGTGCTGCAATGTCTGCAAACAATGACCTTAATTTGATAAAATCGCTTAAAATCTACGAAGCTGTTGACGAAGAAGTTGCCAAAGCAGTATATAAAGGGTTCTTGAAACATCTGCAGTATTTGGATAGCAATCTCATCGGATTGTGTTTATATGATGAAACGTTGGATATCGCAGATAAAAAAAAATATATTGAAGCCTTACATACATCAGGTAATTATTTTGTTCAATTCGATGTACGCAGAACATTATATTTCTAACAATATTTTTATTTTCAGCTAACAAAACAAATGTGTGTGCTAAATCCATAGTCGAATCAAACGACGTTTCAACACTACAGCTGCACTCATTTGTTCAAGGCAGTCAGCATACTAAAATCTTGTTATGTGCTCTAGAGATTCCGGAATCATTGTTGGAAACTGATATTACGCAGTGGAATAGCAAACAAGAATATGAAAATGCCATTAAACGAATTAAAAGCTTGGAAGTAGTAAATGACAATGCAGAACGAGGTATTGCATTAATCAAAACATATAATTCGAAATTGTCAACGGATGAAGATCAGAAACAGTTTATTTTGCACTTAGTTGAAGAACATCGAACAATGTATAAAAGTTCAAAAAAATCAGATGTAATTTAAGAAAATATATGCGATGCAATGTACCAAAAACCTAGCAACATGAATTTTGGAAATATCACAATACCGTTCCCTCCCTTTCGTTACGTGTCTTTTGTCACAACCATTGAAAAGGTTAGTTATATCTGCAAATACCGTATTAATGAGATAGTTCCCCATCTTAGGGGTCCAACAAACAATTTTAGCTGACTAAACTCTTCTTTCTCATATATACAGCTGAATAAACGTTTACTCGGTCAAAATTGTTAATTAGGTTGCAGTCGAAGACTTCCCACTCTACAATATTCGGTAAATGTAGGATAGATAACTCTGAAATTTTTAATCTTAGCTTGCAACGACGGTGCAAAACAGAAATAAGAAACTCACTGATGCACAATGCTTAATCTCTAAGATTAGTATTAGACGAGGGCACCGATCTGTTTCACCTTAAAGAAGCGTCGCATTCCGAATGTAAGTCTCGCAAAAGTTTCCAAAAGGACCACAAAGAGAGCGTCTCTAGTAAATAATTCTCTTTGGTAGTCCGTACGCTAATCTTACAGTCTGTGGATAGAAATCGGTTGAAATTATTATATTGATGCACTAATTAATGAAAAAGAACGAAAGAAGCGAATTTCTCATTGAAAGATAGGTAATATTGAAAAGTTTTGTGAGAAATCATTAAGCTTTCTGACGTCTATCATCTTTCTCTTTCAAGCACGTAGAAAGAATAGGATTGTTTTCATACGTTTTATGTTTTTTTTTTCGTATGTAAACAATCTATTCTTTCTACCTGCTTGGAAGAGAAAGATGATAGACGTGAGAAAGCTTAATGGTTTTAACCTATACGAAAAATATTGACTGGTTAAAGCGCTATTCGCATTACAACGGGCCCGACGCGGGGCGAGACCCGTCAGGGTAATATTTTGAAATGATTGCTTGGATTTTGTATGTGACTGTTCTCACTACGCTGATGTGCCGTGCTGGGCGTGCCGTGCCAGCATAGTGAGAATGCTCACATACAAAACCCAAGCAAAAATTTCAAAATATTACCCGGGCGGGCCTCGCCCCGCGCCGGGCCCATGTAATGCGAATAGCGTTTAAATTTGCTGGAAATATTTTTTATTGTTCTTAACGACCCTAATGGAAAATAACTGAGCCACCCTAATGAAATATCATATATTTAATATTGATAATGGCTTACGATTATATAAGAGATGTTTTGATACTATTATCTTATTTTTTTATTTTTCTATCAAATGGACCACCCTAATGCAAAACAAGTGAACCACCCTAATGAAATATCACATATAATATGCTAGCAGTTGCCAACGATGATATAAGACATGTTTCAGTACTATTGCCATGGATATCTCAGCAATTGAATTCAAATCCTCCATATCAAATTCATTTCACTCCTCCACCTCAAAAAATTTCTAAGTCCCAAAAAGTCAATTTTTTCCAAAAAATTTTTTTTCGAGATAACACCAGATCTCGACGTTTCATGCATTTCTATGACATTTGGCATCAAAAACAAAAAATCGATTTCGGAATTTTCACGTAAGCCCCCCCCCCCCCCCTTGGGAAATTTTTCGTGTTTCAAAAATGTCAAACTTTGACCGCTTTGGTCCAACACTTAACGAAGTCCGATTGAGCTCAAATTTTGCATGGGGACTTTTTTTGAGGAGACGAAACTTTTGAGCACTACCCGTTTTTGAAATTCGATGGTCAATTTTTTCCCATACATGCCATTGGCACCCTACTGTATATGCATCAGCTGATGTATTTGATGCTGTATGTGATCTGTTATAAGAACTGCCAATATTCAGACCTTAATTCATAGGCTTACTTTTTATCTTTCGGAACATACCTTCAGAAACATTCCGAGCCATGGAATAAAGTTCGAATTGCGTTCCGTTCATGAAAATGTTTTATTTTTTCAGCACCAAAATCAACACATAAGCTTACAACATTGAATGAGTACGACTACGTGCATGTGTGGGTTTGTGTTGTTGGTTAAGTTTGTCATGGATGTTCAGATTGGCAATGTGTACTTCTTATTGATATCACTCTCACGGTAATGCTAGACAAAGCGACTGTGCCGACAAACTTGATGCTTCTTTTAAAAAGAGCAGATGTACAATAATGCCCTAGTTAAATTGCGAGCCAAAGCAAGCGTTAACAACTTAATTGTTTACAATCTTTCAAACAGCAAACAACATTGTTTGCAAAAGTCACGAAAGTGCTAAACGAAGCAAATTTAATAATAGGGGACGAGCCATAATTGAAAAATCAGAACCCGGCAACAAAGCAAAGTTATTTAGAAGAAGAAGAAGAAGAAGGCATTTGCTACCCGTTTCCTACGACCGTGTTAAGGAAAACAAATTTTTCAACCTGTTGATATGCAAACTTGTATGGCAGCAAAAGTAGGTCATTTTGAATTGAAAAATGGAACTACTTATACTAATGGAACTTCTTTCAAATTTCAATGCGAAAAATTGGTGAGTTTTTCTGATCAACCGGCGTATGAATGAAAGCATTCTCTTCAGTCGAACGAGAGACATAAGCGATCTAAAACCTTTCACTTTTGCGTAACGATCTCATTTTTCAAGTTTTTGGAATGCCACCCGGTATAGAAAAGAGAAACGTAGTCCTACGTTAAAAATGGTTAACTTAAGGAAGGGTCTCCAACGACTTGTTATTTGAAAATTTTTAATTGAAAGATAACTTAATTTTACATAGAATATTCAAAAAAAATGACATTTCGGGTATTTTAAAGACACAACTGAAAATCTTCACTTAGTTAATTAAATCGACTAAGATTTAGAATAAAAAATCCAAGAAGTTCGGAGCATATTATCCTACGGAAATATTGTTTGCATTTTAGCACACAGCGTATCCAAATTACTGTTTTTTTAAACGATGATTTTTACCTGCTCACTTTTGCTCCAAATAACAAACAATCCTTTATCTGAATTCGTTACAATGATTTGTGTCTAACTATGTGTCTGAGGTAATCTCAAGACTCCTTCATGGATTTCTATTTTACTATGACTGCAGCTTTAGATCCATCCTGCTTGAGCCTCTTAATGTCTTAAACCGATAAAGTCGAGCTCTGTTGTGCATTGACAGTCGATAAAAAAAACCGTTTTGTTGTATGACCATAGATGATATCCTGAACTTTGTTGAGAAGGTCTTCTTTGATACCTTTTGATGGCCCCAATAGGCTGGAACGTCCCTAAGTGTCACCTTAAATTACAAAAAATCTCGTTTAAACTTTTTAGTAAGCGGTCCAGTTGTATAAACAATCATTATATGAGCAATTACCTTCTGATTGAATGCAATAGAGTGCGAATTTGCACGGGAGTTCAACACTGCTGTGACATGGGAACATGACTCAGTTATTCCTACTGGGCAGTTACAATGTGCAGCTCTTATAGTTCCACATTTTTCAATTATCATCCAAGGAATATGAGGTCGTTCCAACTACTTCATAGAACGCTGAACCTACAAAAGTGTTACATGAAAAAAGTGAAATATTATTTTTTATTTAATAAACATACCTTTCCACGGACAACAAAATTACCAATGAGAAGTCCCTCCACAGAGCTAACATAACCGGATTCAATTTTTTTGTAGGCTTCCCAACTTTTTTTACTAAAGACCGGGTTCCCGGTATATGGTGATCGGTGATTTAGTAAGTGTTGACGAACAAGGTACATGCCCTAACAGAACGTAGCCACACACGGGACTCTGTCGGACTCAGCAAAGATAGCATGGGCTACTCAGTTGACCACTCAACAACTGGAACGATCTCGCCGAAACCGATGACCACCCGATAGCGAGAGAACGATGAGATGCTGCGAGGAGATCTGTTGAGTTTTAGTTTTCTACTGCCACTGCTCGCGACCGGTACACGAGGGCTAACCTCCGTCGATTTGTTGATTGTTTGTTTAGATTAAGTTAATAAATGTAGTGAATGTTTCCCGTAGTTTTTATTAAAATAAAGTGTCGTTTGTGAATTAAAGTTCGTGTCTAAGAATCGTGCATCGTGCAGGGAAAACCACATAACATTAGGAATCTGTGAGTGAGACAGATTCCCCAACCGAAAGATTCGGAAGGTCGTTTGAAGGGCGACCGACGACGAGATCCTGAAGGTATCCCAACAGTAAGTATTGAACTACATGCCCCCGTTGAAGGAATATCCACTGCGTTCATCTTAAAAGAATATGGATCCATCGAATTGACTGCATTAATTTTTTGTTCAAATCTCGTTTAAAATCATCGGGCATTGCGCAATTGATACCAATCTTGATCCCGGATGAATGATAAACCAAATTTATATCCAAACCACTTTTACTCCTCTTCAAACGCTTTTACTCCACTCGATATTGAATAAATTCAATTAAGTCCAAAACGTAACCGAAGGCGCCTGTATCTGTCAAAAAATTAAGGTTAACTTTTTCTGTGATCTATTCTATAGCTATGGTTAACAAAGAGGAGAGGAAAAATAAAGACACTGAAATTCATTAAGTATCATTGGATTTCTGTCAGACGATGAACAATACAATCATAAGCATAGATGAAAATCAAATGACAAGAAAAAACATGAAATAAATAGTAATTTCAGATCATCCGAATACGAAAGAAATTGAACTCAATACTCAATATCACATTTTGGCAACAAGCCAAAAAGTGAGAAGGAACTGATTAAAACCTTCCTAAAATTTAAACGAACTTCTTCAGAAGGTAGGAAACAGTACAAAATGACAGTAATCAATTGGTTATCACTTATAATCCATACATTTAATCATTAGCCCTATAGATAGAGTTCATGTTCGTATGATAAAATGTGAAATAAATTGGAAAATATACGAGTTTTAGACACAAAGAACAGACATCCAAGCTAGGGTGCCTTCCGTGTGTAAATTTCTGTAACTGCAATTTTAAAATTACACCTTGTTTCCGTTAGTTTTGGTGATTCGTATGTTAATGGCGCCACCTGCGCGCCTTGAGATTTAATAGGCTGTCAATTTTAGTTTGGTGAAACCTAGAATAGGCGGCGCTGAGTTTCCAACGGTTTGCTTTTGAAAATTTACACAGTAAATTGGGAAAAAAATGTTCGAGCCTGGATGTCTGTTCTCTGTGTTTTAGACCTATTTCAGTGATGAAAACAATCACCCCTGATTAAGCTGTACCCTTCCAGATATGTGCATTAGATAACGCACCAAACTACGTGTTTCTTTAAAACTGTGAATGAAGTCATTCTTTTTATATTTTTATGTTTATTTTAACAGTTAAAACATCGAAGAGTTTGAGCTGTTTAACATTGTTTAATATTCTGAACATCTGTCGGTCTTGGAATTTTCTTATGTTTGAATAGGCTATAGAGCTTGCATGTTTTCCGTTATTACGATTGAGCAAGATGGTCATAGCCCAGGCAACACACAAGTTTTATAACGGTTTAAAATACTTTTATATGACTAGATTTGGTTGTATAGAAGCTTACTCAACACAAAAATCTGCAATACGCTAATTGCAAAATGTAATATACTTGAAATGCCTAAGTAGAAATATTTTGAGGATAGGTAGTTAGCAAATATTAATTACTTATATTGTACCCAGGGATCTGGCGGACAGAGATTTTTCTGTAGTCAACATCTCTAACAACAAAACGTCAAAAGATTCATTGTTTGTGATTGTCCGTGATATATTGCATACTGTCAAACGCTAGTAAACAGGATAGGGTTGCCAGGCCCCTGATTGTAACTGAAACTCGAGTAAACACCACTTCCAATCATTCATATATGTCTACCTCTTATCACCTTAGGAGGTAGTTTCATCATGCAAAACATCTTGCAGATCCTGCATGTTTAGCAGAACTTCGAAGCACGCGATTCATTTGATATAGGCAGTAGTTAAAATTTATTCAAATCATTCATGCTACTCGGCGAAAAACGCAAACGAAAAACTGCAACATCTGCATTTGTACTGCTTGCCAACAGCCGGCAGCAACTTTTAACAACGCAAACGCATGGGGATGTGGAAAGAGCGAACTAAAATCTCAGAACAAACTTTATTAATTTACATTTTGAAACATATTTCATACGTCACGATGGTACGCTAATTTAATATTCATGCAGGCTGCTGATGCCGCAACTGCTACTACTTGAAATGCAAACGCATTCAAATAGGTGCAGAAATTACATCACCATTTAATTTTAACTGGAAATGAACATGCCACTCTTTCAGACATGGTGTGGTGTGGATACATCTCAAACAGTAAGACTCTTCATGTTGTGGGTGTCTGTCAGTTGTTCAAGGTTTTGAACTCTGTGAAAGCATTGTAACAATAACAAAAAACCAAGATCTGAATACAACTAATTCAATCCACTCAAAATGAAGAAAAATGTGAAGAAATGTGAATCGAACATTTAAAAATCCAAAACTCATAATAATCATATAACGGGACTTATAGAAAGCATGTGTGAACAACCTGGCCCAAAACTCAATCCGGATTGTTGTCCAAAGCACGAATTCGGATTCATCTTTTAAAAGAACCGTTTTCCAGAACTCTAAGAGCTCATCAGTATGCTCTTTAGGAAACTCAAGCTGTTTGGTTTGGTTTGCCTTACTGTCGCCGGTCAGCCAAAACCGGTCTACTAGAGCATTCCGGGGACTAGGAGTTTTAAAGCACATGGCTTAAGCGCCACTTCAACAGAGGGCCACTTGTGTGTGCCCGGGGATTTTTTTTATCGTACAGGTTTCGGCCGCAGGGTCTCAGATTGTTACGAAACTTTGTCCACGCGTATATCTAAAGACATTATCATCAACGGCCTCCTTTTATTCCTATACTTCTGCATAATCCTTTGAAGTACAAACAGGTGATCAGTAGTAAACATTCCATGGAGGAAAGCTGCCTGGTGCAACCCCAACTACTATTTGCTCCTGAAGTTTTTCATGAATCCAACTGGCTTATACTTATACCCAGTGCAGCTCAAACAGATTCACCGATACTCATTTACTAATATAGGATCTTTAACTTGTGGTATTGGAACTACGATTACTTGCTTCTTCTTCAGGCAATTTGTTTTGATACCATACTTCAACAATTGGTGCAGCTCTTGCTTAGCCTGATCATTGCTGTACTTGAAAAATTCGCTATACAAACCATCGACTCCAGAATGCTTCCCATTTTTCTTCCGATGCCCAATGTACTCCACTTCTGCAAGGGTAGGACAGGAAACAAAGGTAGCAAACCCGGTATTTGCAAAGGATTATCATCCACCAATAACCAGTTATCTAACTGGATAGTCGTCTTCTTATTCCTCCTTTTCTTATACTGCTTCAGATAACGGAAAGTTCGCGTTATTCTTTCACCGGCTGTATACAGATAGCGGTCTCTAGAAAATTCCTCAATCTGATTTTCCTCCCAATCTCGCTGCTGCTTTCGGAGTTCTTGTTTGACCTCTATTAGCTTGTAGGCCCACTTAGGATGAGACGATCTGTTAGCCCAGAAAGACATTTTCTTGACCTGAGATAAAGCCCTCTGGCACTCTCTGTTAGGGATGAAGTTCGTGGGTTTCTTCAAAAACAGTTCAGCGGAATGATAGACCTTCTGACAGAGTCTCCTGGAATATTCTTCTACAGGGTTCGATGGATTGATACGAGAGTCATATCTGTCCAATGCTACCCGGTACTTAGAGCGAATCATTTCATTTCTCATTGGCGCTTTATCTAATCGAACGATAGGTTAGCCAATAGGTTCTTGCACAAGTGGATCTACACAACGAACGGAGTGACTCTCGTTTAAATTACATATTAGTACCTCATGGTCCATGGACACAGATCGAGGAATTTTGCATTGCAGGTGCTTTAGGAACAATTCTGAGTTGAGGGATTGTTAACAGGTGATCCACTTGACTCTTGGCCCTGCCATTGGACCATGTCCATTTTAAAAATGGTTTGAAATAGACTGCGTATTCCTGACAGCAAAAGATTACAGATCTAAATACAGTTTTATCTGCACTCCGTTTTCAATAAAACAATCGTGGCCAGTATATTTTCCAATGAGCGCAGACTCCGACGCAGTGAGACCTCGGGCACTCAAATGGCAGTTAAAATCCCCCACGATAATCATTCGCCGTGTATCCGTGATCCGCAAGATCAGTGAAAAAGCGGTCTGAACCTTGGTTTGGACCGTGAACATTTACCACTTGAAGAGAACGGAAATTGTCTCCAACCTAGAACAATACAAAAATAAATGAAATGCTATGGAACACCCTATCTATCAATAACAAAACCTGATACTTCAGATCAACATACTGAATACTGGAACCAAAATTCTTGCATGCTTGTATTAGAGCGTTCAAACTACGTCGTACCATATCGCAAAACCCCGCTCCCGCCCACTAGATACGGCTCCCATATACCGATAATGTGAAGACATGAGTTGAAGACAGTCAAAATTCACCTCTTGAAGACCTGCGATGGGGACATTCTGGTATTGTAAATATTCATCAATCGATTCCTGCTTCTGCTTCACACGACAACCGTAAGCGTTAAGAAACGCCAGCCGTAATTCACGTCCAGAATCCATAACCACTTCAAGATAAACAGAATCCTGAGATTCTATATGTTCACTACGAAATTCTTTGGAAGCGATCGATAGATGATCTGGAACAGCCTCGCAACGCATTTGGTTAGCCACAGACGGTCGAAGGTGATATAACGAAATCACACTAGTAGAAATGTCCATGTCCAAAAATATGAACGGATACAACACCAACTAGGCCAGTACCAAAGGGTATCCCTCGTAGCATTGTGGACTTAGATCACAATTGAGGAGAGAGACGCCATAAGTCAAAGTAGCTAATCCAGAATGATGATGCCCCACCCTCACATGCCACATCCTCTAACTTGCAACGTTAGCCGCAAGAATCAAGCAATCAGGGCTGATACTTAAACTCATATGCCACAGAGCCTCGGTAAATAGTCAACTCCTCCTCAGTCGGTGCCAGCCTGCAAAGTTGATGGTGGATCGCTGTAAATACTGATTGACTCATGTCTACAATTGCCGCAGTAATGGCAGTGATATAAGAGCCATGCTGCAGGACACTTTCCGTGCGACACCCATCAATCGAAAAGGCAGGGATTTCCCGAGAACGGATGCACAGAATGCTATTATAATGTGTACGGACACCATGTACGCCTCTACAAAAAAGTTATAAGCGGGACATCCTTGATGCTCGAACCTTGTTGGGGTGAACTCAATTTTGCCGTTATCCTGGTAAACAATAAGGGATACACGATGCAGATTACAAATCGCAGCAATCCAGAAGCCGTCGGACCACAATGCATCTAAATATCGCTGCATCTTCACCTCAACAGGGATGTCTTCCAGTATATAATCCACAGCGAAATGTGCCAGGTGTAGTCGGAATAAAACTCCAAATTCTTGCGAATAGGGGTTGCTTGGGAGTCATACTATACAATTGGTGTATAGCAGCTCCGAAAAGACAATTTCCATCACCTAGGATGCGTAGCACCCAATAGATATTCTCCATATTATCGGAAACCTGATCCATGGTCTTAGCCTGGAACACAGATCGTTGATGCCAAAAATGTATTTACAGAATCACTAATTTATAATATATGTAAATTCGTACCTCAATGAACGATTGTGATTGTAATTATGATGGATTGTGGCGAGTTAAGAGTTGATTCTTCACAGGTTTATTTTTTCTTTTCCTTTTTCATCTCTACAGCAGGATTCGGAAAGATGCCGCGCCGGAGAGCCAATGGGTGTATACAGGTGGAGAAAAGCACGGCGTTTGTCGGTATTAGTAACGAAAAACTCGTACACAATCCATAACTTCGGGTTGTGACGTAAAACTCCAAAAACAAGCGAATGATAACAAAGCAAGTTATGTTTTTGCTCGCATCCGTTTAGTGCACAAAAAGACATTTTTATCCGAAACCTTTTAAAAACTATACCAATAAACTTTCCACCTTGTGTTTTGCTGCGGTTGTAAATTGTTGTTTTTGGAGATCTACGTCACTCATATTTACAAAAACCAGACAGTGCATCATCTCACGAACACAATGACAGTATTTTGCATTACACTAATACAACTTAACCACTTCTTCGCCACTTGTATTAGGCTTTTTGATGTTTAACGACCTTTCCCTTTCACACGCAGCACACGCAGAAGAATGATGGTTTGTTTTCCTCCAAAAGATTTTCCTTCTTAATTGCATTCCTTTGTTTTAAATGGCGCTGTTGTGTGCGTGCGTGCAAGGTCACAAAGCCTAATAGACCTCATTGCCGGAGAGCTACCGCCTGATTATTTTCTAGCAACAGAGGTACAGTGGAGGGAAAGAAATACATAATAGAGTGGTGTTGGTGTAAACGTCGAATGAACGCTACCTTATGGAACAAAAAAATGAATGAGTTTGTATGAGGAAATGAATAAAATGTCGTCATGGAGATTTAATAAGGGCCAATGTCGCAAACGTATACAAGGACGTCTTCCGTAAAAAGTAAGGAGGTTACGGAATTTTGTTCAATATTACCATAGACTAACTCTAAGACCAGTAGGTCCCATACAAATACGATTTTTTCTTGGCTCAGTCAGTACTAGCATATCGGTCCCAAGCTCAATAATTCACCCCAAATAATGAACTCACATGAACACACTCTCAAATATTCTGTCATAATAACACAGCAAATCAAAACAAAGGCGCAAATATGTAATGTATAACAAGATGCTGGCTTCAAGGTATACTTCGGACCAAGGGGTTCTACGACAGTGAACCAATTTTAAATCACTAGTTGCATATTGATTGTTGATATTACCAACCGTATATTTACAATTGATCTGCATGGAGCGAAATGTCACCTTCACTTACGGAATAATCGAGAGGAACATTTTTCCGAAAGTAAAAGTGACAGCTCCCATGGAAACCAAACAAATTCCAATTTTCTTTTTCGTTCTTTTGAGGTGGATACTGCTGCAGAATTTTTGACGTAGGACTACGTCTTTCATTTCTATACTGGGGCGCCGCTCTAAAATTTCTGAAATCGACCGCGTTACGGGTCGTTTTGGATATTTTGAGCGATAATAACTAAGTCATTGCATAAACGATTTTCATATCGTTTGTGCCAATCGATTGGAAATAATTCTACGTATCAGTTTTAGTAATCAAGTTAATTGATTTTGAACATTAACTTATTAAAAATAACGTAAATGTAAGGTGATGTCTTGTAATTTCGATTCGCAGAGTAAATTAACCAAATTTCCTAGCACAGTTTTCAAATCTAAGCAAGAGACGTCTCCCATCGTCTTCTTCTTATTCTTTGTTCTCGAGAGGTAGATTCTGTTTCACGCTAGAGTTTGGCGAAACATCTGATTCCCCTCCCCTTTTAATGAATTTGATTCACATTGCTTGAGTTGATACCGCCTTTTGTTCATGCAATGGTACCCGATGCCATGATAAAAGGCACATTTCCGAAGAAATGCCTCGTTCGTTCGGCAGCATTGGAGCTGAGCAGATCTCCCGGTGGGAGGTAAAGCTGGGCAGCACCCAGCACCCATAGCAGTGCCCAGCATTGGTAGCAGTAATGTCCACTTGGTCGTGGCAGCAGCAGCTGGCGGTCGGTACCCTTTTGCGTAACCTTTTGGTCGTGACTTTTTCTTTTAAATTTATCATTTATTTGTACAGGCTCAATCGAATCAACTTTACAGAGCCAAGTTTTCATGTTTTTTTATACATCATTTTTCTTAAAACTAAAGTTGGGGGGATAAAACTGATTACTCGCGGCCGTCTCGAGGTTAATAGGAATTACAAATTACGGATGGGAAAGAGGGTGGAAATTTAAAGTATGGTCACATAACACATTAAATTTAAATTCTTAATTATTGAAACACTTATAACTATACAACTTATGGATTTCTTTTGACTTTTTTGAAAAAGAAAAGACATTTTTTGAAAAAGAAAAATAAAACACATACACAGAAAAAAACTTAAACTAAACATACAGGTTAAACTAACTACAATCTAAAGCTAATGTTAGTCAAAAACACATAAATGAGTTTCATGTACTCCAAATCACGTACAGACAAAATATTTCAAATTGGCACATTGGGTTGTCTACCTCGAGCCCGAAGAGAATCATAGAGCCCCGATCTGACTCCACGATGTTCAGCACAAGACCAAATAACGTGATCTGCGTCCTGATAGCCTTGTCCACATTCACAGAGATTACTGTCGCTCAGCCCAACCCGGTATAAATGAGCGTTCAAAGAATAATGATTGGACATGAGGCGAGACATGACACGAATGAAGTCTCGACTCACATCCATCCCCCTAAACCAAGTGGTCGTGACTTAAAAAGCAGCTGATGATGGCAGTACATACAGTGGATTCCTGTCAAATATTCAGGCCATACATACAAATTTCGATCGCGTTCCCCGACAATTGATGAAACCCGCCCTTTTCAGGGCGAACAATAAAATTTGCCAAATTAAAGAGTTTGTTTTATTAATATCTTATGAGCTAATCGAGTAATGAAAATAGCATTACAACGCACCGTCTCAACATGGCGTAACTTGAAGAGCCCGGATAAAATGGCCGAGCCGCGTCTATCTATATGTAAATCCTGATTTTCTCTGTTCTGACAATTTCTTAGGGTGGTTTCCTACCAATTATTCAGGCCATCCTGCTACTTGAGAAGACCGTGAAGCAAATTTGATCACGTACCATGTTCCCCCGACAATTAATACAGCCCGTTCTTTTCTGGGCGACCAAAACAATATGCAAATCGACATTTTCACTACATGGCGTTACTTCAACATGGTGTTACTTCAAGAGCCCGGAGAAAATTCAGGCCATCTTGCTACATGAGAAGACCGAGAAACACATTTCGAACGCGTACCATGTTGCCCCGCTACAATTAAATAAAAACCCGTCCTATTCAGGGCGAACAAAACAATGTTACCAGTTAAAGAGTTTGTTAAAATATTATTTTATCATAAGATAATCGACGTTTTCATTACAACGCATGGTTGTAATGTTACTTCGCGTTACTTCAAGAGCGGATAAATTGAAGACCGAGAAGCCAATTTGATCCCTATGTTCCCCCCGATAATTAATACAACCTGTTCTTTCTGGGCGACCAAAACAATTTTCCCAATAAAAGAGTTTGTTAAATTAATAGTTTATCTTGAGCTAATCGACATTTTCACTACATGGCGTTACTTCAACATGACATTACTCCAAGAGGCCGGAGGAAATTCAAACCATCTTCCTACTCGAGAAGACCCCCCTCTCCCCAACAATTAATAAAAAGGGTCCTTTTCAACACAATTTTCCCAACTAAAGAGTTTGTTTAATTGATTGTAGAGAAGAAACAGAATATAGAAGAAATAAATTAAATTCTCATGATATTCTAGCTATGCGTAAAGACATTTAAAAGATAATATCTTTACTGATTTAAACTCTTCTAATACAAATTTTCATTATTATTAAAATAATAACAATAATTCTTAGTATTATAAGAATATTTAATAAAATTATATACATATTAATTATCATATAAACATATAAATTGTTTTCATATTCATTTCGATATGAATCACCATTAGAAGAAATCAGCGGGAAATGAAGAATATCACACTCGCGCCAAAATACCACATCACGTGATACGTGGAGCGTATTAACCAATCAGCAAACAGATCGATAACGTCGGGGACATTTGTGCAGCTAATATATCAGTAACGAACACTGAAGTTCTGCTGGTTGTGGTGTACATTTCACCAGGAACAACTACCAAGAATTTAAAAATTGTTGACCGGAGACTTTAACATTGACGTTTCCAAAAATGAAAACATAGATTTTCTATACATTAATTGTTATGTTATTTATTCTCCGTGCGAGGAGTAACGATAATAATGTAGAAGGAGATGTTCGCTCATCACCATGAGGCACCAAGAGTGAACATTAATGTTTTTGACTAGAATGAAAGATGTGAAGAGAAAGTGTTGAAAGTTCCGTCAGAGTACGGCAGGTAGGAAATCTAACAGATCTTTTGAAAAATGAGCGAAAGGGCATGTAGCCAATGGTACTCGAACCATGGACGTCAATCTTTGCCTAACATCCCACTGCGGGGTAGGTTGTAGCAACGGAACAAGTCCGCCATTTCAACAGGCAAAAATTGACGCATGGAAAGACGCTCATGTACCACTATGGCTTGTATAGTTATTCTAGCGATCTATTGTGTGCACTCTGTTTATTGATGCGCAAATGGGAGAGGAACTCTCTCCTTTTTTGGGTTTGTTTTGATTCGCACCGACTGACGATCCCTAAAGTTAGATTTCCTACCTACCGTACTCTGACGGAACTTTCAACACTATCTCTTCACATCTTTTATTCTAGTCAAAAACATTAATTTTCACTCTTGGTGCCTCATGGTGATGAGCGAACATCTCCTTCTACATAATAGATTTTCTAGATTTTATACAAAAACATTTAAAATTTACTTTAGCAAACCTTCGGAATGAAGGAACCACACTTGGTGGTTCTTGTATAGATTTAACGTTTGTTGAAAATATCGGCGTAGAGTGCAGACGTTATTGTTCAAATTTTTCGTATCATAGACCTATGTTGTCTGTACTCGCATTCGAAGCACCCGAACCATTAAATCAACAGGTAGCAGATATTGTAGAACATGAACTGGAATGACAACATCTACCCATACGACAACAAACCATTACCTAGCACTGGACCATTGTCTGTACTACTCGGACCATAAACAACAAACGACAAAATACCAAACGGCTCTTTTCAGGGCCACTTAAGGAGTTCTAAAGAGTTGAATTCAAGATTTTCATACACAGTATTAACGCTCCTAAAACACCTAAAGACTAATATTATATGCTTTTCTTCCATGGAACAGAACCAACAACAACGACCACCCATTCTACTGTCTACCAAATCATCATCTGGTTCTCGACAATTACCGGATCACTCCAGGAACAGCGAATAACTGAATACCAAACGGCCCTTTTTAGGGCCACTTCAAGAGTTATAAAGAGTTGACTATATTAATTTTCGTGGAAAACTAAATCTAATAACAGATGGTTTGATGAGTCTTTAGACTGAACAAAATATAGTAGATATTTATTAATTCTATTACAATTCCTCCACATCAACAAGTAGTCCTACGTCGACTTTGCAGATATGTCACTGACATATCTCACCTTTTCGTTTTTTTCGATTCTTTGCTTTTCCGTTTCAGTGAACGGAATTTAACATGGGTTTGAGATAGAAAAAAAAAATTCTTTCCAACACGATACCGACCTTTAATTATAATGAATTACCACAATGATTGTATAGAAGAAGAGTTCCCCTTTACAATAAAAGTGGTAGTTTACTTGAGCGAGTTTGCATTTTCAAGAAATTTCGGAAGAAGGCATTGTTTACGTTTGCGACATTGACCCTTATAAAAACTCCATGTCGGAATATACCACCAGCCACATATGCATATAAAGAATAAGTTTTTTGGGAAATGATGTGTGTAGAAACTTCACATTTCTTTAATGCATTGCGAGCGCCCAGTAAATAGAAGTGTTAATGTATTGGCAGTGGACTGATGCTCAAATTCACGAACAATGTGATCAATATACAAGTATTGAGGCATGAGGTATAGACTATAGTATACCGTATAGTATGTTGAGCTGCTAACTACAGTGATTTACGTTCTGATAATGGTTGTATTGTATAGATCTCTCTCAGCGCTATATCGATACGTATCATCAGTGCAATATCATTCGTATCGTTGTGTCAATGATATTGCTGGTGTGTCAGCTCATTATCGGTATCTGGTGTATTGGTGGACCTTGAAATAGCTCTTCAGCCAACCTCATATCCTGTCAAATGCGAATTTTGTCATGGTGTGAGATATACGAGGTACTGCAGCTCTTTCCGGAGAGGGACGGTGATGCGTCCTAGATGAAAATCTTCAATAGCCCGCGTGTTCTTGAACAATGTCTTAACCTAATTGTATTCTTCTTTTCTATTCCTTATATTGCAAAATACATTCACAAAATACTATGTTACTCGCGAGTGGAATTGCTAATTTTTCGAAGGGCTCATGTCGAGGGCCGGTTATGGGCGGTGGCTTTTGGGCGTCAGTCTCTCACGTGCCACGGGACTCCTGCGATATTCAACTACACCATATTGTTGAGCAGACACTTATTTACCAGAAACTGCTTTCAGCTTTGCAAGAGTGTTGTGGGATTTGTGGGAAGTCGACGTTTGGATTCATTGTTTGCAGTTGGCTTTTGGGCCCTCATCATGAATCATTCGATATCTGTACTTAGCCCAACAGCTATCTTAGCTAAAACCGTCTAAATAAGGTAACTGTACATCAGCCGGCTGAATGGAGAATACTAAAGGTATTATGAACCTAAACATGATCACATCACTCATCAAGGTGAATCCTGATCTATCGAGCCCTACCCCACTAACATAAAAAAAAACTTACTTCCTGTGACCTTTGTGGGGATGCCGAGATAAACACGGTCCCTAAACAGCAAAGGTCACATTAACATTCCTCCCCTATTCCCATTTGATTGCAAGGACGTGGCCGGGGCCGTTATTGATTATTAAAGGAATTTAGTCACTGAAAGGTGTACAGTGAGATTAGCCGGTTACCCCAAGCCTCATTTAATTGATTCTTTGTGCAATTTCACTGGCACTCATCAATCACGGGGTAGCAACCATTGGAACGTGCAGTCAGTATAAGCTAAGCGTAGCCTAGGGTTCATATGAAGAAAAAACAATATTAAAAATTCATGGTTGCCAGTTTTCCTGGCAAACGCCAATCGAAGTTCTTCGACTCTCCCGAACTTCACTAACTGCAAAAAATCATAACTCAAGAACAATTCATTGTAGAACAATATTTTTTCTCAAAACTTCAATGAAATTTTCTCAAAAATTTCAAAATAACATAATCTTCAAAGAAAAACAATACTACAAAACTTTCCACAGTGAAAGAATTTTTTTTTGGAAAAACCGTAAAACCCATTTTTTGAGTCATGGAAAATCTTTAAAAAATTCTTGATGAATTAATAATAGGCGATGGGCATTTTTATTTTTTAGTAATGATCGAACAATGGGTCATCACTAGTCTTCATACAAAAATGAAAAAGTTCCTAAAACTGGCGTCTTCTTGTTTGCTCGTTCGTTTCTCAAATGGTTGCTCGGTTTGTTTCCCATTCGATTGTTTGCCGCAGGTTAGGTCATTTTTAAAATTAGTTCGTTTCTAAAGGCTTAACTGCAAATCTTTTAAAGAGTCGATGATTAATTAATTTAATCTTTAACAATAGCCAACAGCGTTTTATTGCTTCTACGTGCTTGATTATAAAAGGCTCACATTGTCATCTATCGTTTAGAGGATTTGCGAAAATTGCAAAGTTTTTTGAAATCTGCTGTTTTCACAATCGTCAAGAAGCATGGTTAGATTTGTTGTCGGTCAATAGACCGAAAAAAGGAGTTGAGAGTGGTGCATCTTTTGAAGTCAAAGAAATCGTATTCTGTTCGCAAAATTGCGAAAAAAAACTGAGCATTAGTATCGGAAATATAGAAATAATAAGGAACGAAACAACATCCGAACTTATAAGAAGCAAAGAGCGTGCGCATTTCACAACTAGCATCTGCTCACTATACTGATGCTACTTTAGAACTCAAAAGTAAAAAAAAAAACAGTTTTGTCGCAAAACTGCCAAATCCACCAAACTGCCCTAAACTGCAACCCATTGAAAGATACTGGGCATTTATTACACTGCATTTTAAGAAGGATTGAAGAGAAGCTTGCTCCGCCGACAGTTTCCGTAAAAAAATGAAGGCTGCGGCTATGCGAAAAGTTACGATGAAAGGTTTGAAAAACCTCCAGATGTGTACATTAACCTTCATTTGTATATTCCAAACTAAAGCATTTGTTCCCATTGAAAAATAAGTGTCCACTTTATTAAACGAACAGTACTTAATGCTGAACTGGACTGAATAATCATTACATGCGCATAAACTTCATTTGATCAAACAAAATTAATTTACATATCTCGAATACCAGCTATATAAGAAGCTTTCAGTTTCCGTTAAAAGCTAGTTTAAACTGAATTTCTACTCAAAGATGAAAACAACCACTTTTATTTTTGCACTTGCCGCAACTTGTACTGCATTTAGTGTTGTGGAAGCTAAAACATTCACCGAATGTGAACTAGCCAAACTTCTCCGCACCAGATACAACTTCGATAAGAATAAGGTGAACAACTTTGTCTGTATGGCCAAAGCTGAAAGTACACTTACCACGAGTAAGACTAATCGAAATAAGAATGGATCCACCGATTATGGGCTATTCCAAATCAACAACAACTACTGGTGTTCATCACCGGGGTTCACTTCAAGAAGCAATAATTGCAAAGTCTCGTGTTCTGGTGAGTGAATAAATTAAGGTGACGGTTGATAGGAAGACGAATTGGAAAGTTGAGGCACTGTATCGGACACGAAATTATTATTTTAGTTTTTGTTTTGTTTTGTGATGTTAAAATTCAAATCAAAAAGTGGTCATATCAACCACACAAATGGGGAATATGAATTAAAGTGGGCACATCAAATCTCTCTTCGTTAACTTCTAAGCTAAAATTAGGATAAACAACGAAATTGTTCGGAATGCTAACTCACAAATCTAGATTTTAAAACAGCAGAAAATTGCACTTTTTTTTTGTCAAACTTTGCTCACGTAATTTTTGGGGTTATGTCAAGCTTCAACGTAAAGAAAGCCTAGTCTGGTCTAGTGAGTGTTTTAACGTTTTGTCCATTTTCTTATAATTTAGTGTTCAGTGGGTGCAACGTTGCGTTGAAGACGGCGTTCGTTGAAATGAGTTAATATCAAATGTCAAACTTTGGCGTTTATTTATTTTCAGAATTAATGACTGACGATATAACCAAGGCAGTTACTTGTGCTAACCAGGTTTTTGCCCGTCATGGCTATTTTGCATGGAATGGGTGGAAAGCAAAGTGCCAAAATGGAGTCAAGGATCTGTCATACTGTATGTAATCGTGAACAAAAATAGATAATGTAATTCAGTTATCTCAGCAATGTTTTTTTTTGTCATCTGTTAAAGAAAATGCATAACATGAAAGAAGTCCACTTTCCATTCATGATTGTGCTCAATCATTCATCCAAAATAAGAAAGCAAGATTTAAATGCAATTTCCAAGGATCGTAGCTTGGAGGAACAATGCAACACATCAATTCGCTTTGAAAAATTCTATGTGTGCGTGAAGTTGTGCAATGTATTAGTTGATGAGAGTGAGTTTCACCAAAAAAAAATCGATCTAAAGGGTGATACGGTCAAAATTTGGTCAAGGGAAAACGCGTGTAAATCGGTGAAATCGTTTATTTAAAAAATCAAATTAAATTTCTTTTTCAAGTTCAATTAGTATAAAATTCAGGAAAAATATTCAGTTAGGCTTCCGCTTTTCCAAATCCGAATTGCCGGGCCTTACGCTTGACCCCTGCCATCAGATTTTGTACAGCCACCTTGTCCACTTTCTTCGCCGCAGAAAGCCAGTTTGCCTTGAACTGCTGCTCGTCCTTAGCAGTTTTTTTGGTCTTCTTTAGGTTCCGCTTGACAATAGCCCAGTATTTCTCAATTGGGCGGAGCTCTGGCGTGTTGGGAGGGTTCTTGTCCTTGGGAACCACCTGCACGTTGTTGGCGGCGTACCACTCCATGGCCTTTTTACCTTAATGTCAAGATGCCAAATCCGGCCAAAACAGTACGGAACAACCGTGTTTCTTCAGGAAAGGCAGCAGACGTTTATTCAAACACTCTTTCACGTAAATTTCTTGGTTGACAGTCCCGGAAGCTATGAACATGCTGATTTTCAAGCCACAGGTACAGATGGCTTGCCAAACCAGATATTTCTTTGCGAACTTTGACAGTTTCGTGTGCTTGAAAATATCTGCTACCTTTCCCCTTCCTTTTGCCGTATAAAACTCCTGTCCCGGAAGCTGCTTGTAGTCGGCTTTGACGTAGGTTTCGTCGTCCATTACCACGCAATCAAACTTCGTCAGCATCGTCGTGTACAGCCTCCGGGATCGCGCTTTGGCCGTCGTATTTTGTTTATCATCGCGATTTGGAGTCACTACCTTCTTGTAAGTCGATAGTCCGGCTCGTTTTTTGGCTCGATGCACGGTTGTAGACGATACACCCAGCTTATTTGCGGCATCTCGGAGGGATAGGTTAGGGTTTCGCTTGAAACTACCGGCAACTCTCTTTGTCGTCTCAGCGGCTTCCGGTTTTCGATTTCCCCCGATCCAGACTTCCTGGCTGTTGACAAACGTTCCCCAAACACTTTAATTACATTTGTAATGGTTGATTTGGCAACTTTTAGCGATTTTGCCAACTTTGCGTGCGAGTAGCTCGGATATTCGCGATGCGCGAGCAAAATTTTGATACGCTGCTCTTCTTGCTTGGACGGCATTTTGACAACTGAAGAGTGAATTCCAAAATCAAAATAGGAGCAACATTCTACACACACACACCTTCAAAATGAGGGGTGTTCAGGTTTTTTAAATGCAAAATTGAAAGAAATACGTCAAGTTGATATTGACCAAATTTTGACCGTATCGCCCTTTAGATTCTTATTCGAGCATTCAACCGTGGCCTATTCCCCTTGACGGCTCTTGATGGTAAATTTTCAGCCACTTTAATAAATTAAATCTACCTGAATCGACCTGTCTGCATCGCTTACATCCTCTTTTACGACGGCAGTGTAAAATTGTGGACTTGGAAGGGTTTTTGAGTCCTCTTTGACATAGATCTCGTCGTCCATCAAAATAAATGCATCCGGTCGCTGCAAAACTCGCGAATACAATTTCCGGGCCCTTGTTGCTGCACGTAGCTTCTGTGCACTTTTTTGGCGATTTTCTGCTTCTTGTAGGTCTTCAGGTTGTTCCGTTTCTTGATACGTTGAATCATTCCGACGCGTTTTCGCTTTTTGACCAAATCACATATCGACTAAGATTGGTTTCTCCGAATTAGAGCTACCACTTTCTGATCCAGTTTAAGGTTGGAAGATCATCCAAAAAACATTGTTCATCCAAAAACCATTGTTCCTCAAACTTTGTTATGATCGATTTTACTCTCGCTTGATGAATTCGAAAGTGCTTCGCCAATTATCGCAAATTTACACCCTTTTCACGAAGCTATGTGTCCAAAACACTAATTCTCACGTCGTCTACAATGCGCAACAATTTGAAAACGTAGAATTTAAACCTTGCAAACAAGAACACAAACGAAAGATGACAGTCAAACGCACAGCATGCTATGATGAACATATTAAAACCATCATAAAGACACGCGTACAACGCAAATTTACGTTATTAGCTTATTTTCGATACATTCCTTATTATTAAATATTTCATTATTCGTTCATATTCTGTATGCACATCACTATTTACATGAATCTAAATTGGTTTATAAATCAACAAGGTACATTGGAATGTAGATTGCGAATGCAATGCTGGGCTTCACATTTTTCGTACGGACACTCGAATCAGGTAAGATCTAGAACTGCTTGGCTTTACCACAGAGAACAGACATCCAAGTCAAATGCAAAAACTTAACGGCCACTTCATAATCGTAATGAACTTGCAATAGCGTGGCGGCGCTGGCATCGCCACCAATTGACCAGCTTGAAATCTTATTCATCAACAAAATTTTTTTGGCAGTTCAGTTCTTTCACCGCACGGTCAACGAATCTTACCCATGTTCGATTAAAAATCGCAACTGGCCACAGCCCGAGAGATGGCAATAGTGTTTTAACGTATTTTAATTTGAATCCTTACACAAGTTTTTTGAGAAATATATTCAAGTTTGGATGTCTGTTCTCTGTGGCTTTACTTCCACTATCTTTTCTTCGCCTTCTTAGCTGCTATCGACTGCTTTTCTCCTTGACCATCAGACACTTGCTTTCATCTCTATTCTCTTATCTCTTCTCTCTACTCCGGAACTGTCACAAGACTTCAATCTTATGCCCCTTTGTTTGGAGACCCAAAATATGGCCCTTGATTTCATTTGCCACAATTTAAAGAAATGAAAAACCTCCTACAATACTCACACGCTCCTACAAATTGTTCCGCTTGATCGGTAACATAATCTTACTTATTAATCATCCTACTTTCTATCGTTGCTTGAAGTGTCAACAATTGGAGATTGCTATACAGATACTATGTACGGATTTATAGTTTGGCCGGAGATCGCAGAAGTTCAAATAAATTTGAGTATTAAGCGCAATTTTGCGACAGTTAATACGGGGAGCTTCCGCCTTCGTGTCAGTTCAACAGACATTTGACATTTTTAGAACCGTTCTTACGAAAACGTGGCTTTTTTACGCAAACATTAACACTTCGTTAAGAGACTTTCCGATGGAGTGACTGATGTTTCACGCCAGCTAATGGGATTTCTTCATAGGAGTGAAGAGCAAATAAGTTAATCCGAAACTCACATAGAAGACAAACATCAGATTGAGGAAGATAGGGTCATATGGGTATTCATCACAGTAAAAATAGTGAACTTTTATGGGTTGAAATGGTAATTTAACAGTTTTATATTGTTTTTTGATGGTCCGTGTTTTCACATGTCCCGTAAAAAAGTATACTCTACATATTTGGCAGGCATCTGATAATCCAATAAAATTAATCCACATAAGAGGTATTTTCATATAACATATTGAAGTTTATTATGGTACTGCTTCCCAAATAGCACATTACGGTCATAAATAGTTGTAGTAACTTGATTATGACTTAGCAAGTCGTATTTATGTTATCTCAACCAAATGGCAACTTGTGTGCTACTGGGGTTACTTTTGTAATGTCCTTGAAAGCTGAAATAGATTTGTTTTATTTTTCAGAATTCAAATTACTTAAATAAAAATTGAAGGGAGTTGAAACCGAACGTATTGAAATTCATACTAATATCTTCATGAAATTCTTCATTACTACTTCTCTTTTCAGATGATTTAGAAGTTTATAATGTCAATATCTTCAGTAAATACCCTTAAAGTGTGTTGATAAATAGGTTTGTCTATTTCTATGCTCAAAATTACTTGAGTGTTGATATCTTTTAGATGTTTCCATTTTTTTTTAAATTAAATTTCAGCATATACAAACTTCACAACGTATTGACCGAATTTACATCTGTTTGTGCCATTTTAAAAATCTTTGTACCTACCTAAAAATCTTTGCGTCTTGAAGGATATTTGAAGAACACTAAACGATTTTGTAGAAAATTTAAATTACTATTTTTATTTATCACTTTATATGAAATGATAGAAAACAACGCCTTCTACTCCATATTATAGGTTTTATCAATATTTGCAAGTTGAAATTAGATCAAAATGATTGAGTAACAAATACAATGTAAAACATAATAATCAGTATTATATCAGTTCTTATTGTTAGTTTTAGCATTTATGAGATGAACAAGAAATGAATTAAATAATCCTAAACACCATAACAAAAACAAAAAAAAACTGAAGTTTTTTACATGTTTAAAAAAGAATTTATCTATATTTGCAAATAACAATGTACAACTTAATAATTTTCAGTGTAAAGTCGTTTCCCAAACTGTTGAATGCTGCAGATTTTCTTTTCATAAAAACAATAGAAGATCAAATATGGCAATACTTAAGTAACACTAAGCATAACGTAGACAAACATAATGTTTTAAAAACTTTGAATAGATTTTATATTGTAGATCCCGTTAAAAGATCCGAAAAGTTAAAAATGAAGGAAATTAATCCATTTTCACCACCGATGGAATGCTTTCTTTGGAATGTATAATAATATGTGAATATTCTAAACACTTTTCATTTGTTGTACAAGACGCTGTTAAAGGATTGCATTGGACAAACGCACAGTGTTTACCTATTTGCTAGTTATTATGAGGATGACCATACTTCAGATTTGAATTTATTGGAGTATAAAATTGTACAAAATTCATCGAAAGAAAGTTATCAGGCCTTAAGTGAATTCACGTTTTCTCTAATGGATCAGGCAGTCAGTACAAAAATAAGATGGCACCCTTCAATTTGTGGAGGAGTCTTAAATGCTGCTGAAGCAAGTTTACAGGGGCGTCGAATTACAACTGTCAAGGAGCTTTATAAATAGGCAATTTCCAAGACCGATTCAAAAGTACACTATGGGTTTTTTTTTCGAATAATATCATAAAGCAAAGGAAAGAAAAGTTTAAACTCGTTTTTATCAAGTGAGGCAAATTTTCAGAACTCAGTCATGTAAAATGATAATTATATATTCTAAATTATATTACTGTAAAAAGATTTTCCTTCTCGGGAGAAGAAGATTTCGTGATACTATAAGAGCTTTTGAGGTGTGTTTTATGTCAATAACAATAAAAATATATAAAAACCTCAACAAATAATGGAGTTTTATTCCAAACTACACACATGTATAGTTGTAAATCAACAGATTGTCTTATTAAAGTGCGAATGGAAATCGATATGGGGTGTCGTATTGTCCGTAAAAGATGCATTTCCTAACTTTAATTTCTTAGTACTCTATTTGATAACGTATGCATATTTATTTACAATTCTACGAACCCCTGTGACAATTTATGATATCCGACAGCAATCTTGTAATTTGATTCATGTATTTGGGAAATCCATGGTAGTCTACAATCCGAAATTGAAATAAGTGAAGTCGCCATAAATCAATGGAGACACATGATAGTTTAGACGCAAAACACGCAAAAAAAAGTAATATCAAACACAAAAAAAAGATTCTCCTCTAATTTTATTGAATATTGTATAAAACAATGTAAATTTTCAAGAAAACATCAGCGTGGTTGTGTATAACACACGACCGGTTGACGTAGACTACGTTACACCGTTTGATTAGTTTCTTTAGTTTCGTAGCGGAACAAAGCAACACTGAAAATCTCAAAAAAAAAAATCAATCAAGAAATGAGGGAATTTTATAGTACGTTCACACTACAGCTTATATTACGTGATATAGAGTATCTTAATATCAAACAATTGATATCATGTACATTATTTCCAGTGAAAACTAGATGTATAGTTGCTGATATCAAGATACTCTATATCACATAATATCAGCAGTAGTGCGAACGTACTATTAGCGTCCGATGTTTCAATTTTTCGTGACGCCATTTGAAAAATGTGCATAATGCTCAGGCAAGCAACGAAGAGAAAACTTAAATTGATTGACACACACACAATCAAACACACACACACACACACACACACACACACACACACACACACACACACACACACACACACACACACTGGTAGCCAGTGCACCTATGGTACACAACCCCACTGATTTTTGTGTGAAATATATCATTAAATACTTAAAGGAATTCTTACGAAACATCGGGACAGACACTTTGATTGCAGATTTTTAACACTCAACTATTTCAATATCATCACCATATACATCTATATCATCTTTATATTTACCTGTATCAACTACATATATTTCTATATTATCTTCATATATATCTATATATATATATATATATATACATGTACATCATATCGTGATATGGCTACCAACAAGTTCATGCATGTTTCCCTCCAAATTTGCCTCGCGCAAGGCATAGCATACGACTGCATTAAAATTGGCTTTCCAGCCAGCCACTCGCCGGCGACAGCCGCAAACCCTTCATTCATTTTGCTTGCCCGCGTACCCTACTGCACGGCCCGCGCAACCGCCAGCTGCCAGGGCATTATTGGCCATAGCCGCTCTGCACAGCTCCGGAGCTGTCGAGCCAATGAAGAAAATTTTAGGCTGTCCCCTTTTTATATCGTGCACTGATATGTACGAGGCGTTACTTACTTAAATTTGAAGTCTTTGGTAGGAAAGTACAGCAGATTTAGTAAATCTACTGTGAAAAATCGGCATAATAAGACATCACCTCTTATTTGGGTTATTTTCAATAGTTTAAAATTGTTAACCGATAACGTTTGATAATTGAAATGATACGCGGGAAAATTTACAACTACCGGCGTCGGTGGTGTAGTGGTAAGCGTGACTGCTACTGGCACCCCAGTGGGTCTGGGTTCAATCCCAGTCGACGTCGGTGGTTTTTCTGAGGCGAAAAAATCTTGTCACGTCTTCCTTCGGAAGGGAAGTAAAGCCGTTGGTCCCGGCTCATAGTCATGAGTCGTTAGGCAGGGTCCAGGTGGTGGAGTCGTCTCCCTGGCGTCGGTGATTGTCACCATGTGAGGAAATAGGCCGACGGAAAATAAATAAAAAAAAAAAAACTTTACAACCGACTGATGTAAACGTCTTGAAAATCTATCGAGCATTTATTAAGTTATTAGCGTTTAATTTGTAACAATATTTCGTGACGGTCGCTTAATTTTAGATTTTCAATTGACACCCTACCCTTGCCGTAAGACGTAGTCTACGTCAAATTATGTAATCGTATATCCCCCTCTGGTCCGACACCATGAAAATTACCAAATACAAATACAATCAATGCTTTTCAATACAAAACTCCAATTTTCAAATTCAATAATATTTTTCCTTTAAAGAAAAAAATAAAGTTGCAATTGGGATTCGAACCATAAACGCTTGATAAGTCTAGGGTTTTTTTTCATTAGGGCGAATCTGCAATTGAGAGATTCTCTCCGGGCTCGCTCTCTTTCATTCATAAACCAATTACCTTTACGTTTTTCATTCTAATACTTGTAGAGTATGCTAGCTAGCACTGTTGTGTTTCGATCTGTACTAAAGAATCCCTCGAAAGTTTTAAAATGGCGCTGTAATGAATGAAAGAGGGTGAGCCCGGAGAGAATCTCTGAATTGTAGATTCGCCCTAATGAAAAAAAACCCTAGAAGTGATGTCAATTGAAAGTGTATATGAGGCATGTTTTTCTCGACTAATTCAACAGTAAATCATTCCATACGATTTCGTATGAAATAAGTCTTGAACCCTTGCTTTGTGGTTCATAGCTCCGATCGTATGAAAATCGTACGGATAATTTGGTGAGTGTAGTGAATGTCAATCTTCAAAACCTTTGAATCCTTGATCGATGAAAGAAAAGTATGTCATATTCCAGGCTGCATTTCTGGCACTTCCATCGTCTCTACAGCAGTCAATGCAGGACAGTGTATGATCGGCCATTCTACGCTGTGCTATGCCAATCAATTTATTTCATTAACGCCGGAGGCCAATGCGTTACATATTAGGCTTTTTGACATTTAGTTACCTTTCCCTTTCTGGCGCATGCAAAGGAATTATGGTTTGTTCCTCCACATGATTTTCCTTCTTACTTGCATTTTTTTCAATTCCTTTATTATCGAGATTTTCAGCCCTGGGCTGGTTCATCTTCCATCGTAGTCACTCAAATACCTTTTGGGAATTTTCGTTCGGGGGTGAGATTTGAACTCGTGACTTTGGCGTGAGAGGTATGGATATTACCCACTACGCACAGGGATTGGAAAAGCCTTTTTTCACTGCGAAATTAATAACTCCTAAGGGTTACGTTTCCGAATCATGGTGTCTTCTACAATCTTCCACGATTCAGGCTATTCATTCACAACTGAAGCGTCTGGCGTTTGTGCACTGCTGTACTTTGGTGCTACACACCAATTTCCCAAAATTTTGTTCAGTACTTTTTTGCTGAATTCGGCCTGTAAAACCGAAATTTCACCGAACATTGTGTAAATTGTGACATTCCAGCTATCAAACATACTGAATTTCTGTAAATTACAGAACACTACTGAACAATGTAAAAGAAAACTACCGTTTGAAACTGAAATCGCCGCAGTTCCGCAATACTGTAAAATGACGAATGCACTGTACTGTACTGTACTTTTGCAGAATAAATTGTGAAAACAAGTACCGAACAGATTGTAAATTCATTCCATGCTGTCAAACTCAACCTTGTGCAGGGTTGCGGCTTATCATTTTTGACTCAGGCATATTCATTTGCCAATATCTCCTTTCAGAGGGTCGATTTGATAATATGATGTATGATGAACTTGTGGTGCATGAGTAGACCTACAACTTTGTCTAACAGTACCTTGCTCTAACTCCTATATCTTCGACATGAGAGCGTATATTCACAGTGATCTTCACGATGATAATCGCGTGATCTTCACCGCGAATATCATCGTGAAGATCACTGCGAATATACGCTCTTATTCCTCAGATATGCTATGAGCTATGTATTGTTAGACAAAATTGTAGGTCTACTCAAGCACCATAAGTTCATCATACATTATATTTTAAAATTGAGCTTCTGAGAAGAGCTATCGGCAAATGAATATGGATAAGTCAAAAATGATAAGCCGCAACCTTGACCTTGTCCACCATTTTAAAGTTGTTTGTTGGCCACTAGTGTTGAGTTTCATGGTGTAATCAAAAGTAAGTACAATGGACGTTGGACAACATTCTCACTCGGTATTACCAACATTCAATATGCAACTAGCGATTTGAAATTGGTTCACTGTTGAAAGCAGCACCTTGCTATACATATTTGCGCCTTTGTTTTTATTTGCTGTGTTATTTAAACAGAAAATTTGAGAGTGTGTTCGTGTGAGTTCATTATCAGGGCCGAATTATTAAGCGTGGGACCGAACTTGGGACCGATGTGCTAGTACTGACTGAGCCAAGAAAAAAATCGTATTTGTTCGGGACCTACTGGTCTTAGAGTTAGTCTATGATATTATTAAGCTTGGGACCGATGTGTTAGTACTGACTGAAACTAGAAAAAAAAATCGTATATGTTCGGGACCTACTGGTCTCACACTTAGTCTATGATATTACGCCATAAATATCCGAGCATAAAAAAAGGCCACAGATAAGTTTTATTCATAAGAAATCATTTGTAACAAAAGCAGTTGCTTTGCGAATAGACATACGAACAAAATGTATAGTTACAAGAAATTATTTGAATAAAGGTCATTTACAAAAAGAATGCGAAAAATATTGTATTATATAACATTAATTATCCAAATTACAAAAATACAAAAATTAATTATCCAAACTGTAAAAAGTATGAATTAAGTTTAATAAAAATCCATTTACCAAGTGATTTGTAAATTTGGCTAAGTAACTGGAAATTTTTACATTATTTTCGGTGAAAATATGACGAAACGCGTTAACAATCTTCAGAAAAAATTACAGAACGTTTCGGTAAGTTTTGACAGCTCAGTAGTGAAGTTAAATTTACTGAACATACTGTAAAACTATAAAACTACCGAACCGATATCGAATATTCAGCAGTTTCATATTCGGTAAAAAATGACAGTATACTGTAAAAAAATCTAAGTGTATATTTGCTGGTGTACATTAGGGTGTCCCTAAAATATCAGTTTTTTCATTCTAACTTTTAAGTTTCAATTCTTGGGAAAAAATAATTCTTCAGGCGAAGTGTAGAAAAAAATATGATACAAGTTTTTGCTGAACTAAGTGTATAAGTATATTTTATTGTTCAAAAGTTAGGGGTAATTTTAACGAACAAAATGTCCGATATTAAGCAATCCCCGCTCGTAAGCCCCAGGAGTATCAGGGCACAATTATATAGCATTATGTTTCTTGATACCCATTAAAAAAAGAATTTGATGATTTTCTGGCCAATTCTCGCCTAAACAACCATAAGGGCGAAAAGAGAAAAAACGCATGTTTTTAAATAAAATTACTCGTAACTTTTGAATCCCTGAAACTGAAACTTTGTTCAGCAAAAATGTGCGCTATAACGTTTTCTATATCTTACATTACTTAATCTTAAAATGAGAAACAAAAAAGTTATATAAAAACAACTCGTTTTTAGAGTACAAGTTTTTTTTATTATAACTTTTTTTTTTTAATTCGTCATATTAAGCAGAAAAATAGCTCTATCATGGTCGAATGAACAGATAGAAAAATGATGTCTTGGTCAAAGTTGCTTGTTAATTATATTGCCTACAAACTTGCTTTTGACATCACCCTTCTATAATGTTTCGTTCAAAAGTTAGCTAGCTTGTTCAGATACAACTTTGTAGAAGACACAATGATTCGGCAACATAACCCTTAGGAGTTAAGGCCACCGCACAATAGCGCGTCCCACGTCGCATCGCGTTGACGTTTCACTTTGAGATTAGCACTTCTCATAAAAGGCGTCACAATGACTCATCGCGTCCGTTGCGTTGTTGTACTAAAACACCAAAAATGTTCTAAAGTACCAGCGTTCTTCCGCGTACGGCTTCTGTGGCGCTTTGGTTTTGAGAAAATTCAAAATTGACGCGCAGTGCACGTTTCTGGTGCATGTGAAGTTTGAATTCAATGCTACTGAAAATGTACTTTGAAAGCACTTAAATTGTGAAAATCTAGGAATTTGAGTGTCTGTGGCCAAAATCTAACAAAAATTATAAAAATACTATACTTAATTTGCATTCAAATTTGAGAATTAATCATGTTGGTTATATTCATATATTCTTTCTCATGATTGCTGGAATTAAAGAATTAAATTAAAAACTCAACCCTAAAACAAATCTTCTGTAAATTTAGCTTTTAGCTTTTCTGAATTGTATGTTTTGTATCGGTATAATATAACATAAGTTGACTTTTGAGTGAGTGAGAGTGAGTGAGATAGGCGAATAAGTGCTCCATAGTCTTCTGCTGGTCATTCATGTAATTTTAAAATTTTATTCAAACATACTCTATTAGAAATTGCAATTATTAGTTTTATATAATTATAATGAATTGACATAGAAATATAATCTGAAAGTTGAAAGATATGATGGATACATAATTCTAGAAACAACTCCTTCTTCGCACTTATAAATTTAACTCTTGGGATGAGTTTCCTTGTTGTTTCTTTATCCTCAGGTTGTTTCTAAATATTCAACATATCAGATGATCTCCAGATGATTTTCCTTCTTGCTCCTTGATCTAAATGGCGCTGTAGTTTGCGTGCGTTAAACGTCACTATGCATAATAAGATTAGGTTGAGATGTTTACATATAAATAGTTGTCAACAGACCGAAACAATTTCATTTTAGGTTATTTTATGGTTTAACTACCGGTGCATAATTAAATGGCAGAGTAATAATCATAATACTGCATTCTAAATCCCACTCCATACGTTGTCTCTCTAACAGACATACCGAATGCTATGTGCCTCGGACTCGTACCATTTTTTGCTACATAGAATTGTATCATAGCTCGAGAAGATGAAACTGATTTTGCTTACGTACAATAATTCCAATCACTATGGTCAGGACAAATACTACCTGAAACAGCCAACAATGCCACTGTATTTCGATAATGTGCTTCATACAGAGGTTGCATTTGGCTCTCTGGACGGATGCTCTTGTCGGTAATAATTTCATAATTGTTTTTAAAGCTTTAATATTATAATGCATTATTAATTACACTCTCGCATCATTGACAATGATTTATCATCGCCATTTAGTCTGGTCTGCATATATACTTGCATTGAGCCTTAAAACCGGGGGTGGACTTCTCATAAGTGCAATGGCAAGGTATTGGGACCCATTTGGTAATTCCTCCGAAGAGAAACGTCGCTGTTCGAAATCACACATCTGCCCGTTTAGCGTGTGGCTTCACAGAATGTGAATTTATGGGCGGCGGCCGCAACATATGAAGCGCGAGAATGTGAAAATTCTTCACTACATAATTGCATGCATTTACGGTCGATGCATCACCGCACCAACTGAATGGACCTGAAATCCGGCTGGAATAATAACAACAACAACAACAACAGCCAGCCGGCACAATGCGATGTACACATACCAACTCACGTGCCTACAATGTCCGAGATTGAGCCATAATCGTTTTCCTTTTGTTTTGCGTCTGGAAATTAATTATTTCTGTCCCGGTGTGTTCGCGAAACGGTTGCCGCCTGGGAGGGTAGATTGAGAACATTCATTTCCCACACATTTCAGCTGTTAGGGATGTCTCCGCGTTTTCGGTGCACCGTTAGGTAGGAACAGAGAAATACATAAATTACAGAGACAACATTAATAGTTCGGTGACCTGGACTGAGGTGTAAAACTGGACCTGGCACCGATATTAAATAAATTTTAGAAATTTCCGTGGTTGCAATAACTTGTATTCTAAAGAATATTTGATCTATTGAAACAAGCTTTTTCGACTTTAGTCACTAACATCACTTCTAAATCATTTATCTGTCTGATATAGTAATTTTCATAGCAACTAATAACTCGACTCGACAAGTCGAGTTTTTAGTACGAGACACTGAAGAAGTCTGCACATTGTAGACGAAATACGTGTATCTGTCAAGATAAAAAAAAAGACACAAAAACAAATAATTAATTTTAACAAGCGCGTAATTTTCCCCTCGTTTAATGTCAAGCCAAAAGAGGCGTAAACAACGAAATTGTTTGCAACTTTTCTTGCGTCATACAACAATGTTTGCAATCTACCATACAACAGACTAGATTCAGGCGTTATCTGGCTTTAATTTACATGAAATATCCCATTATGTTCTGCCAAACCTAGCATTCCCTTCATGTGCATTATGTAACGCAGAAAATTCAATGTTTCGTTTTATTTGTGAAACTAATTTTAAATACCTTTAAATGCTAATGGAAACCTTTAAATGGAAATGGAATTAAATGGAAAATACTATTTTTTCTACTAATTTCTAGTTACAGTTATTCCACTAAACAGCTCAAACCATCTAGGATATTAAATCAAGACAGTGAATGATAACATAAGGCTTTAATGAAAACATCATCATATATGAATTCAATCAATGAGGCATTATTCACACACCCCGATTTTTTTTTACAGAAATTTGTAAAAACAGGTAACATTTTACCGAAACCTGGTATATTTTTTTACAAATTACTGTGAAATTTTACCGAAATCCGTTAAATCGGATTACCGAATGTTCAGCTGTTGAGAATTCGGTAAAAAAATTCAGATAGGGTATGTGTCGCTTGACTCAGCCTAATATGCAACAATCGATTACATTTTGCATTGTAACTCATAAAGTATTTGAGCTGGAAACAAAATTTAACAAGCTATACACTTCCTAAGGTATGTTTAATAAGCCATCTGGTAGTATGTCTCACGGAAAGATACACAACTCGTTTTATAAAGTCAGAAACTTTCGAAGGATATGGATTTAATGTCGGTCTATGAGTACCAAATTGGGTCTTATCATGGATGCAAGTTCGTCCCATTCGATTGATTTTTAATAAAATGCAATCTTCGTGCGGGTTTCTTCCTGATTTTCTGATTTAAGGCGTTCCCAGCTGTATTCACTCTACCAAACAAACAATTTCACAAATCAAACTATACTTAAACGGCTAAGAAACACTTAAGTGATTTTTACATTTGATTTAGCGGTCATTCAACAATCAAAACATTATAATTCACTCTACACAGATTTTGTTCCTGTAATTTGTGTTAAGATGAGCCATGTGAACAACATTCAACCGGAACTTATACATTTGTATTGTAAATGTTACCAATTACAACAATTTTACTACGCTTTTCATACAACAGGCCATAGTTGAGAACCTAGAAAAAAATATGTCCCTAACATTGGGTCTACCGTTTGTTTGTTAAATCATTGTTATTTTACCAATGTGACCTGTTAGTTTATAATATGAGACTATATTCTGTACATCTTGGCTGCATTATTCGGTTTATAGGTTCAATTTCGGCAGATTTAGGTCATTCGAAGATCGTATAGATAATCTGTTTAGCTTAACCAGTAAAGTCATGGTGTCTAAAAAGTCAAGGAAATCGAAAACTACGCGGAAGTGAACTACTATAAATTGATTAATTATGTCTCAATTGCTTTGAAATAAATCGGTCATGCTGATAGCAACATGATTTTGTTGATTATTGAAGAAAAAATGACATATTTGGTACATAGGCCGAATCAAGGAGCTAGGCTAACATTACATCCCGTTACCCTATGTGTAAAAAAATTACAAGCGATATTAATATGGAATTAATTTTCCTTGCACCCTATTTTTATTAAGGCTTCTAAAGAAATACTTTGATGCCCTATTCGTAAGGCCACAATTATGGCAGTTGGCCATAACCTTAGCCATGGCTGATAAAAATATGGATATCGGTATATTTTTCTGCTCCTTTGTGGCCTTGGCAATTAGCTGCTCTGTATTATTCCCTAAATTTTTGAGAAGATCTCAGAGATTTGCCAAGTTTTTCTTTATCGGTCACAGCTAGGCCATTGGGAGGGGTTGATGGTCTTCGGTACAACGTTTTTTTTTTCAGCACGTCCATCTCCTCCAGTGACCTCTTGGCATAATGGGCCGAAGCCAGGTCCGTCCAAAAGACCACATCCTCCTTTCCTAATGAAGGCGGCAGCTTCTGGTAGGCACATCATACTGTATATCTCTTAGTTCTCCGAAAGCCCCGATAGAAAGAATAACGGCTTGCACATTCCCTACTCGCTGATCGTAAGCCACAGAAGGACCATCCTCGGTAACTTGGTGTGAAAGATATATTTAACGTCAACGAAGATTGTTGGGGGACATAAGGTATCGGGTCCCCTTCCAGTTGTCGTCCAGTGTCAAGTAGGTCTTGCCATCTATTATGACCACGAAGTTGTACTTCGTCTGGAAGATGTTTTTAACCAGCTCCTCCAGCCGCTCCTTCTGGGTGATTGTTGCTACGTGCATAACAATGTTGCTACGATTTCGAGGCATAGGTGGACTCATCACAAGGTGAAAATCGCAAAAATTAGTAAGTGTTTAATATGGCATACATTACTGTGCACTGCTCAAAAATTGATTCTTTAAATTTCTCAAAAACACTTGCAAAAGTTTATAAACGTTAAAGCGTTTAAGTGACATCGGGGCAACGAGCAGTGTACTCATAACTTGATTTTTCACTTTAGTACGTTCCAACTACTGAGCCAGCCCGTTATCCCAGTTTTTTTTTTAATGAAAATCACACATCCTTGAAAGTGTAGCTAATTTCCTATTGTCTACAATAGATAAATACATATAGAATCATAGCTGGATGAAACACGAGCTGCCGCCAATAATAACAACACAGAAAATAGACATCCAAGCTGGAGTGTCCACCGTGTGTAAATTTCTGTACCTGCCATTTGAATAATATAGCTCGTTCCCGTTAGTTTTGGTGAATCGTATGTTGATGGCGCCACTTGCCCACCGTGAGATTTGATAGCCTGTCAATTTTAGTTTAGTGAAACCTAGACTAGGAGGCGTTGTATTTCTCAAACCGTTGGAAAAGTTTACAGAGTAAAATGGGGAAAAATGGTCGAGTCTGGATGTCTGTTCTCTTTGGTAACAATGCATAGTTTCGGCACGATTCGGTCGAGTGTAATGGATAAAAGAGCAAACGCTCTAAAGTAATGAAAATTATTTTTCTTATCAAGAACAATGCTCTGAGGAGTTTCACGGAGTATCGTATAGTTCTACTTAAAAACTAGACTCAACCGAATACAAACGAGCCAGATAAGGACACTCAAGTTGTTATATTTGCACTTACTTCTTCTTCTTCTTCTTTAGCATTTCAAGCTTATTATTTACACAATTAGCTTATTGCTTGCTCTCAACTCAGTGTTCTAGATGCACTTCCACAGTTATTAATTGAGAACTTTCGATGCCAGGTACCATTTTTGCATTAGTATGATTGTGTGGCAAGTACAATCATAAGCTATGCCCAGGAAGTCGAGAAATTTTGCTTAACGAAAAATTCCTAGACCAGACCGGGAATCGAACCCAACCACCTCCTGCATGGTGTTGCTTTGTAGCTGCGCCTTTACTGACTGAGCTAAGGGAGGACCCATATTTGCACTTACACCGTCAGTAATTAAGAGCTTTTGATGCCAAAACCAATGCAGTTGATGCTACTCAAAGCCCCAAAGCTGCCCAAAGAAGTCGAGAAAATGTCTAACCCGAACACCCGCCGTCTTGGTAACACCGTCTGAGGCCAATGAACGAAATTATACAAGGTAATTATAGGTAAAAGAAAAAAAACTATTGCTTTTCTGAGTCATTTAGATTCGTTCTAGAGCGTTTTTTGCAGTCCATTTTAACATAGGTACCGTCATCCATAATAATGCAAATGTCCTGTTTGCTCAAAATCTCATCATACAACATATGAACTCTGATTTGTTAAATAGGGGTCAAACCAACCTTTTTCCTAAGCCCTCGAACCCTGGTCTAGCCACGGGAACCGTTGAGAGTGGGTTTAACATTAACCTCTTTTGATATTCTGGCGGTAGCTCGAGCTTGACACGGTTATTGTTCAGTGACGGGTGTGGGCAATAATGAAGATCCCAAAAGAACACACTTATTCTAGCCTATTCACTTTTTATTGTTGGACTTACGGACTTTGTGCGTGTGTAGAATGTGAAACGTTGCGGCCGACCGGTGTTGAGCTGCTAAGGCACGTAGTCGACGGACTGGCACTGTCTACGTCGCACGATACGCACGCTGGATTGGCGGTTCGCCTGTTGGGTCACCGATATCCTGGTCGGTCGTTGGTTGGATCAGACGCTGGTGGGATGAACGGGTTAATGGGTTGGACAAATATGCACTCCGGACTTAGGAGCTTATTATGCCGATTATAATGGATCCTGAAACAACTTTTTATATTGGTAGTACTGAGTACTGCTAGTTTAATTTAGGTTAAACCTCACTGTAATTACTCTTTACGTCTGTTCGCTTTCGAAGCTCTGGATAAGAAAATAAAGTTTATCCAACCCCGTCGCCTGTTCTCCCTTTTCACCCCTTTCATCCATTCCATTTCCCATTTTGACGGGTCCAGACTCTCTAGTGTGTGTTCTTATGTGAAATGTATTTACAAATTTTGTTTTCCTTATGGCTACTCCGGAGTATAAATATAATTTCTATTACTAACATTTATCACCCCACTTCGTTCAGCGAAAGAAGAACGTTCGTTCGATCCAGCGCTCCGTTATTTTGGAAGATTTATTCGAGTGCAATCGTTGGAAAAAACTAGTTTTTCTTCTTAAAATATACTCACTTCAGTGAGTAAAGTAAAAGTGAGCTTTTTTTCTAAGAAGGCAGTGTGGTTTTCCAGTGAAATAGAAAAATCAAACAGTGCTAGCTGGCGAATTATCTTCCCGCTTATTTTCGATTCACCTCTGCGTGGTGACGCTAACCAGCGATACACCACTACATCGCCAACGGTCAACCGACAGCGTTGAGCGAGTGCACCCGAAGGCGATCGCATCAGCGCACCGCTCCCCGCTCCCCGCATAGAAGTGCGACGTTCACGCATACGGTGCGTCAGCAGCAGCAGCAGCAGCAGCAACAGAACAGTAATTTAGTTAAGTTTTGTTTTTCCTGTCCCTCATCCCACTAGAGTTTAATTTGTGTGTTCTTTGTTTGTGTGTGTGTGTGTGATTTAAATTATCGGCAAATCGTGCATGTTGAAGAGGTTTCTTCGACATGGACGGTTTGACTGAAAAAGTGCCACCCGATGATGGGGAGGCACAAAAATATTCAGACCGCGATCGTATCCGGTTGACTCGGTCGGTCCATGGGTTGTCTACTTTCAGCCCAAAATGAAACCTTTGAATGTATATCAAATCACTACAGATCTGACGAAGCGATTTTCAGCCGTGACAGAGATCACGAAAGTTAAATTTAATAAACTCCGTGTTGTCGTCTCTAACCTGAAGCAGGCTAATGAGATTGCTGCTTCCCAGCATTTTACACTCGAATATCGAGTTTATATTCCAGCTCGTGATGTGGAGATTGTAGGAGTGGTCACAGAGGCGAGTCTGTGCCCTGAAATTTTGAAGAAGCGAGCGGTTGGCCGATTCAAGAACCCTCTGCTTCCCCAGTTCAGATACTGGAAGTGACAAAATTAGTGAAAATATCGCACAGCGAGGGTAAGAAAAAAGTTACCCCCACAGACTCGTTTCGGGTAACCTTTTCTGGCTCTGCCCTTCCTCAGTTCTTAGAACTGGATAAACTTCGGCTACCTGTGCGGTTGTTTGTACCCCGGGTAATGATTTGCCAAAACTGTCAGCAGATGGGGCATACGGCCTCCCATTGCGGCAATAAGGCACGCTGCTCAACTTGCGGGGAGAAACATGAGGCTGGTCCCTGTGCAGATAATACACTAAAATGTGTTTTCTGCAAGGGAACTCCTCCTCATGCTCTCTCGTCGTGCCCGGCGTATAAACAACGCGGGGAAAAATTGGAACGTTCTCTGAAACAACGTTCAAGGCAATCTTTGCAGAAATGCTTAAGAAAGCTTCGCCACCCGATACCAATACAAATCCTTTCGCTCCTCTTTCAGATGACGAGTCTGATTCGGATTTGGTTGAGGAGGGGACATCTTTAGTTTTCCGGGAGGTGCTCCACGGAAGCGAAGACGCATTCGAGCTGTGAAAGCAGCTGAACAGAAGCCTCAAATCAACATGCCCAATACAAAGACCAGAGAAAAGAAGGATAATCCGAATCCTCCTGGTTTTCGTAGTGCCAACTACATACAGGATTTCCCATCTCTCCCGGGGACATCTAAATCCCCTGATGCCCCGATTTCAAGAACAGAAGCCCCCTTCATCTGGGCTGTTCTCGTTCGATGATATTGTGGAAGGTATTTTTAAATACCTCGAAATGTCTGACCCTCTTAAAAGCATTGTTATGGCAATGCTTCCCACTGTGAAAACTTTTTTGAAGAAATTAACATTAAAGTGGCCCATCCTTGCAGCTATCATTTCCTTCGATGGATAATTTGCCAAAAGAGGTCGGGGATTTGATCACTGTTCTGCAGTGGAATTGTCGAAGTCTTATTCCTAAATTGGAATCATTCAAATTTTTAGCTCACAATATCGGTTGTGATGCATTTGCTCTTTGTGAAACATGGCTTTCAGCTGAAATCGATCTTCCGATTAACGATTTCAACATTATTCGGCTTGATCGTGAGGATTCACGTGGAGGAGGAGTACTTTTGGGGATCAAAAAGTGCTACTCCTTCTATAGAGTGAATTTTCCTCCAATTCCAGGTATTGAAGTTGTCGCATGTCAGGCTGTTATTAAAAATAAAAGCCTTTGCATTGCTTCTGTGTACATTCCTCCTAGAGCACCAATTAACCGAAAACAACTTTCAGATATTTGTTCGGTTCTGCCTGCTCCGCGGTTGGTCATGGGAGATTTTAACTCTCACGGTACAGGCTGGGGAGAACTGTACGATGACAACCGGTCTTCTTTGATATATGACCTCTGTGACAACTTCAATATGACAGTTCTCAACAATGGAGAAGTTACACGCTTGGCTGGTCCATCCTCACTTGGTAGTAGGTTAGACCTCACACTTTGCTCGAATTCATTATCGTTGGACTGCACGTGGAATGTGATCCAGGATCCCCACGGTAGTGATCATTTGCCTATAAAAATTTCGGTTGCCACCGGGCTCACTCCACCGGCATCCATCAACGCCACGTATGATCTAACTCGTAATATCGATTGGACAAGGTTCAAGACAGCAGTAGATGAAGCCTTATCAACGGTAGAAGGGCTTCCACCGCTGGAGGAATATAACTTCCTCTCCAACCTGATTTTGGAAAGCGCGCTTCAAGCTCAAACTCGACCAGTTCCAGGGACGTCATTTCGCAGGAAACCTCCTTCCCCATGGTGGGATCAGCAATGCACCGAGGTTTACCGCAAAAAGTCTGACGCGTTCAAAGTTTTTCGTAGACGTGGAACACCTGAGCACTTTGAAAGGTACACGGCTCTCGAACGAGAATTTAAGAGCCTCATCAAGGCCAAGAAACGCGGTTACTGGCGACAATTCGTGGACGGGTTATCGCGCGAAACGTCGATGAGTACCCTTTGGAATACGGCGCGAAGATTGCGTAACAGAATTACGAACAATGAGAACGAGGAGTACTCGGACCAATGGATCCTCAAGTTCGCGCGAAAAGTTTGTCCAGATTCTGTGCCAGCACAAATGTTTCCTCGCGAAACAACGAATTCGATAGATGAGATTAGCCAACCCTTTTCAATGGTAGAACTCTCTCTCGCACTCCTTTCGTGTGGCAATACGGCTCCAGGAGCTGACAGGATCAAGTTCAACTTGCTCAAGAACCTCCCAGACGTCGCGAAGAGGCGCATGTTGAACTTGTTTAATCAGTGTCTGGAACTCAACATTGTACCGGATGATTGGAGACGGGTGAGAGTTATTGCCATTCAAAAACCTGGTAAGCCCGCGTCCGACCACAACTCCTATCGACCCATCGCGATGTTATCTTGTATTCGAAAGTTGTTGGAGAAAATGATCCTTTTCCGTCTGGACAAATGGGTTGAGACGAACAACCTGCTTTCTGATACTCAATATGGTTTCCGTAGGGGTAAGGGAACGAACGACTGCCTCGCGTTGCTTTCCACAGATATTCAGTTAGCTTTTGCTAAAAAAGAGCAAATGGCTTCTGTATTCTTGGATATCAAAGGGGCTTTTGATTCAGTATCTGTTGAAGTTCTCTCAGATAAACTCCATGCTTGTGGTTTTTCACCATTAATGAACAATTTCTTGTACAATTTGCTGTCAGAGAAACATATGAGCTTTTCTCATGGAAACTCTACAGCTTTTCGATTTAGCTACATGGGTCTCCCCAGGGATCATGTTTAAGCCCTCTTTTGTATAATTTTTATGTCAAAGACATTGACGGTTGTCTAGGTGACAACTGTACGTTGAGACAACTTGCAGATGACGGCGTAGTGTCTGTCACGGGACCCAATGGGGTCGATCTACAAGGACCCTTGCAGGATACCTTAGACAATTTGTCTACTTGGGCTCTAGAGCTAGGTATCGAATTCTCTACGGAGAAAACTGAGTTGGTAGTTTTTTCTAAGAAGCATAACCCTGCACAACCGAAACTTCAAATTTTGGGTACACCAATAACTCATTCCATGTCATTTAAATATCTTGGGGTCTGGTTCGATTCAAAGTGCACCTGGAGATCTCACATTGAGTACCTGAAGCGAAAATGCCAGCAAAGGGTCAATTTTTTCTGCACAATTACCGGGACCTGGTGGGGAGCGCATCCGCAAGATCTTCTAACGTTGTACCGGACAACGATTTTGTCGGTTATGGAATACGGTAGTTTTGTTTTCAGTCAGCGGCTCGGTCGCACATCATTAAACTGGAACGCATTCAGTATCGGTGTCTTCGTATCGCGTTAGGTTGCATGCACTCGACTCACACCATGAGTCTTGAAGTGCTGGCTGGCATGTTGCCACTCTCAGATCGGTTTACAGAGTTATCTCTCCGGCTCCTCACCAGGTGTGAAGTTATGAACCCCCAGGTGATCGAAAATTTTGAGAAGCTCCTAGAGTTGAATCCTCAAACCCGCTTCATGAGCTTGTATCATTTGTACATAACACAGGATGTCAGCCCTTCGCTTAATATTCCCAATTGTGTTTGCTTCTCCGACTTCGGAAATTCGGTTCATTTTGATTTATCCATGAAACAGGAGCTTCGTGGAATCCCAGAGCATCATCGTCCTATGATTGCTCCGGTGATATTTGCTGCAAAGTTTGGCCTAGTTGATTCCACTAAAACGTTTTTCACTGACGGGTCTTTGATAGAAGACTCCGCTGGCTTTGGTGTATACAATGAAAATTATAGCGTCGCTCGTAAACTTCAAGCACCTTGTTCTGTTTTTGTCGCGGAATTGGCAGCAATTTATTTTTCTTTAGAAACTGTTGCCTCTTTTACACCGGATCAATACTTCATTTTCACGGATAGTCTTAGTTCTATAGAGGCTATTCGCTCCTTGAAGGCCGGTAAAGCACACCTCCTATTTTCTTATGAAAATACGAGGTCTTCTAAGTGCTTTATCTTCACGTTCTTTTATTATCACCTTTGTGTGGGTCCCTTCTCATTGTTCGATTCCTGACAATGAGAAAGCGGACTCGCTTGCAAGGGTGGGTGCTATGGAAGGCGATATTTATGATCGACAAATCGCCTTCAACGAATTCTTCTATATTTTTCGTCAGATATCACTCGATAGCTGGCAGTATAAATGGAGTAGAGGAGACTTGGGGCGATGGCTACATTCTATCACTCCAAAGGTGTCTAAGAAATGTTGGTTCAGGGATTGGATGTGGGTCGAGACTTCATTCGTGTGATGTCTCGCCTCATGTCCAATCATTATTCTTTAAACGCTCATTTGTTCCGTGTTGGGCTGGGAGACAGCAATCTCTGTGAATGCGGACAAGGTTACCAGGACGCAGATCACGTTATTTGGTTTTGTGCTGAGCATCGTGGAGTCAGATCTGAGCTGTATGATTCCCTTCGGGCTCGAGGTAGACAACCCAATGTACCGATTCGAGACATTTTGGCTGTGCGCGATCTGGAGTTTATGAAACTCATTTATGTGTTTTTGACTAACATTAGCCTTAGATTGTAGATTGATTAACTTACTTGTTTAGGTTAAATTTGTGAGGAATGTGTGCGCCAGTGTGTGAGTGTGGTTGTGTGTGTGTGAGTGTGATTGTGTGTGTGTGAGTAAGTTATTATTTTTTTTTTTTAAATTAAAAACGTTCAATTAAAAAATTGTAATTTGAAGTTCTAGATATAAGAAAACCATTGTTCCTTTGCTTTGTTCAAAATTTCCACCCCAATTTTCCCATCCTTAAAATTGTTATTCCTATTAACCTCGAGACGACCGCGAGTAATCGGTTCTATCCCCTTAACCTTAGTTCTAAGATAACTGATGTATATAAACATGAAAACTTGGCTCTGTAAAGTTGATTCGATTGAGCCTGTACAAATAAATGAATTCGTAAAAAAAAAAAAAAAACTAACATTTACTAACAATTAAACACTAAATTTTTACTAACAACTAACAACTAAACATTTATTTATTTATTATTACAAAAAAAGGTTAATAATCTCAACTGAAACAGATTATCGACCAATTCACTCATAAAATGCTAAGTTTGGGACTTTTTTGCATTTTGTACGTCTTGAGAGAGCTATGCATGCTGATCCATTCCAATTGATGTTCCACATTATTTTGCACAATCTCTAATCGACAACTCCTACTTTCTTTCAAACTGCAAACAAATCGTTTTATCAAAATCTTCAAATAGACCCGAGATAGTCCAGATTTTTTGGAAAGTATCATCTTAATTATAAATCGCCGTTTGAGTTGATAAGTATTGGGTAGAACAAACATAATAATAACTTGAAATCTTTTTCTTCCAAAAAAAAACTAACAAATAGGGTAGGGAATGGCTTAAGCACCCCAAGACCCTATTCCAAGCACGGGGTAAACGTTAACCTACAACGCTCATTTTTTCCAATATGGTGCTTCACTACATGGAGCACCGCATTGCAAAAAATTAGCGTTGTAGGTTAACGTTTACCCCGTGCTTGGAATAGGGTCTTGGGGTGCTTAAGCCGTTTCCTACCCTACATAAATAACTGAATATTTAGCAAATTCATTATCTTGGGTCTTTTTCTGAATGTTCAATAAACAGTAAGGATTAGGGATTCTAAGCTCTATATAGTTAAACAAACTAATACCAAAACTGAGTTATTGCTCCATGATCCTTCTCATCAATTAGGTTTTTTTTTCTGTTACATCGAATAGAAACACAAATCCAATTAATGTGCCCATTATGCCCCGGAATAACTCGAACGATGTTTTGCATGATAATTATACACTCGATGCATGCGCACCCCCACACTTTTGTGTGGAGTATTGACTGAAACAGAAATCCAACGTACTGGTGCAGCACATCGCTTCGGATGATTATCTAGATATCGTTCTGATTGGCTGTTTAATTACGATGAATTATGACCCTCGGGAACGATTTTGCACAAGACGGCAAGAAGATAATATGAATTATGGGACGCGTGTACGGGAGCTTTCGTTGTATTCTCGGAGGTGCGAGATTTGCAATGAGTGTAGTCTTTCTTGTACTTACAGACAGCTATTCCCCATCAACAACAGAAGGTTACCACTTTAGCGTTTGTGTAATACACGTGTCATGCGACACATTAATTCTCGATTACACCTTGTAGATGAGTTGAATCAAGAATGCATTTTTTAGAAAGCGGATTAGGTCATGTTGACTATTCTCGGCTTCAAACATCTATCCAGTATATTCTTTGACCACAACAATTCAATGAATATATTTATATGATAACTAGGTTATTTTAAATAATTTGAGTGACCTTTCGAATAGAGCCGTAAACGAAACACTGGACAAAGCGAAATGCTGGCGACCGAAGCAATCGGCATGATTGAAAACTGAAAGCAGGGGTCAAAGCTGAAGGTCTGGGTTTGATGATCGACGACCGGATAAATTTCAACACCCACGTAGATTATGCGTACGGGAAGGCAATCAATGCGGTAGCCAGAATCATGCCGAATAGCTGCGGACCTAGCAGTAGCAAACGGCATCTACTGGCTAGTGTATCATCATCGATACTGAGATATGGATGTCCAGCCTGGGTCGCAGCGCTGGAATCCAAGAGAAACCGGGCAAAGTCGAGCAGAACGTTCAGGATCATGGCCATGCGAGTCGTGAGTGCGTACAGAACTATTTCATCGGAGGCAGTATGCGTCACTACGGGATTAATCCCAATTGGCATCACTCTTGTGAAGGACAGTGAATATTATCAGCGGAGAAATGTAAGAGGAGTTCGATGGACGCACCTACTTATATTGGATTTGTCGATCTGGTTAGAGAGTAAGCACCGAGGAGTAAACTTCTACCTTACGCAGTTTTTGTTTGGCCATGGTTGCTTCAGGAAACATTCAATCGATTCGGACATGCAGCGTCACCCTTTTGTCCGGAGTGCGCAAACGTCCAAGAGACACCGAAGCACGTGGTCTTTGACTGCCCACGATTCGGACCATTGCGAAGCGAGATGCTTGCCATCAGCGGGGAAGATACCAGCCCAGTTACCGTCGGCTATAGAATGTTTCGTGACGAAAGTGCTTGGAATGCGATTAACGGAACCATTACGCAAATCATGAACTCGAGTCGATTGCTTCATTGTTTTGAAAAAGGAAGATCAACATCTACTAACTTGATAAATTTCTTAACTTATTCGTTAAACGTAATGGATAATGATAGAGTTATGCGGAAGCAATATATACCGATTTCAGTAAAGCATTCGACAGAATTGACATACCTTTGTTGCTTTCTAAGTAATCGAAGGATTACGGTGGCCTCATATTCGTGGCGTAATGAGCCGAGTTGCTGTGGCGATTGCTGATGAGCTAGCTGGTGCGTTGTAATGGTACAAAAGCACTTTTTTCGCCAAATGGGGTCGTTTATTCTTCAATTCAGCACCGAAACGGTCCAATAAATCATCATAGTAGTGCTCCGTGATTGTCCTTCCCTTCTCTAGATATTCGGTTTAGATGATGCTTCGCGAATCCCAAAACAAGGTGCCCGGCCGATGGGACCGTTTTTGCCTTCCTTGGAGCAGGTTTGCCTATGTTTGGACTATTCTTTCACTTCAGGCGTATAGTGCTCGATGGAATTTTGAAAACATTCACAAAATGCTGTAGGAACTCTTTAGGATTGCGCTTAAAAATTTACAAACAGTGCTCTGGAGTTGTCATTCAGTTTCGTGTTTGCTCCTCTGTGATCAAACGCGATACCGATCTTACCGACACTCATCTTCTCATACCTAATTTTTAAATAACTTCAAAGGGGTTTTCTTTATTGTCTGGCTAGATTTAGCTTGGTACCGATGAGCTGGTTCTTCCTGAGCTCAAAAAAATATATATTTTTTTCTTGAACACCCACCCCCGCCGTTGAACATAAATCGTGAGTGTGAAAATAAAGTAAGTTTCAAACAAAATCTGGTGGAACATGATAAAAAGTAAGTATTTTATTGATTTTCTTTATTGCAAATTCAAATATATGAGCATCTTAACCTAACAGCTCCAACTACATAAGTATCTATCCATTTTAATGCGAAAAATGTCTTTGTGTTTCAACAATTTACTACAGTTCAAAATTTAGTTTCGATATTTAGTGGTGCTTGTCATGTAATTTGAAGTCTACACTCGGCATGCGTTTACACGACCATAAATTGAAGTTAATGCCTGAATCTCTGCAGCGTCGACTTCCGAGGACTGTAAAGACTAAGCAAGCTGTCTGGCTTTCTTGAATATTTAAAAAATTAAAATTAAACTACTTCCAACCACAATTAAACTACTTCCAACAGCACATTGTTTCTAATTTGACTACTTGTTTCGATTAACCAAGCAGATTTAAGTAAGAATCCTCCATTATTTTCCGACGGTACATCACTTGCTTCCAATCATATCTTTCTGGTTAGGGGATACAATTTACAATTGCTCAGTACATCAGTACAAGCTTCTAAGCCTGACAGTTTAAGCTAAATTACAATAAATAATAACACTAACTAGCGAATTTACGGCTACTTAAGACGTTATTTATATTTTTATATTACTTCTATAACAATAACTGTCTTCATCTCATAGAAATGTAGAGTAACTTCAATGGGCTGGTTCACATGACTCGAGTGAATGATGATCGCAATCTGAAATGAATAATAATACTTTATTGACACAATGATTTTTAGGTTACAACAGCAAGGTCTATCTACGGGTCAGGCCAACTAACACTCGGGAGAAGTTGATTCGCTCTCAGGAGGTCGTCGAAGTGGTATCGAATCGAGAAGTTTTACTGAAACCGACGTTTGTGGACACCAGAAGTTCCAAGAAGTTCACCTTCGATCGGGCGTTCGACACACATTCGAAGCAGCATGAAGTCTACAATGCCGCCGTGGCCCCGTACATCGAGGAGGTCCTGGCGGGTTTCAACTGTACCGTGTTCGCCTATGGTCAAACGGGCACCGGTAAAACGTACACGATGGTCGGCGAGGAGCAACCGGAACTGAGCTCCGCATGGGACGATGACACTGAGACGGGTGTCATCCCGCGGGCCCTGAACCACCTGTTCGACGAGCTCCGCATGACCGAGCTGGAGTTTTCGATGCGCATCTCCTATCTGGAGCTGTACAACGAGGAGCTGTGTGATTTGCTGTCTACGGACGATACGGTCAAAATTCGTATCTACGACGATGTCAACAAGAAGGGATCCGTTATTGTGCAAGGTAGGTGGATTGGGATTTTTCTTTAGTTTCTGAAACTTAGTTCTTCGAAAAATCTGAAATTGATTTCAATCAAGTTTTCCTTGTTGTGGGAAAACGCAATTTTATTGAGCAAAACAAATAAACTCTAGGTACCTAGAGGATTTTGCTGGTTCCCGGAGATAACGCATCCAAATCAGTATATCCCAGAAGATTCTCCAGGTTCTGCGCCTGGTATTTTCAGTTGACTAAAAGAGGTACCTTCTAGCGATTTGATACTGACTTCCACTTTGAGCCACCGTTTCCAGCAGTCACGTTCCCGACTTAAACGGCCTAGTCTCTCCAGGAAGGCTACGTAGCTGCAGTCCGCCGGATCGAAAGCGCGTATTCCCATTTCGCCTCCATCCTTAGAAGCGTCCGGATCCTCCAGCCAAGTGCGATCGGCAAGATTTTGCAGATCTATGTGGTTCCTTCTGCGACCGGTAAGACGATGATCGGACAGCTCTTCAAAGGATTTGCTGAAACAACAAGTTTTGTCAGTCACGTATGGAAATTACGAAACAAAATTCATATACCTGGTAAAGGCGTAATTCAAAGCCTGCGCCACCAGAAACTTGGTTGTTTCGTGCTTCAGGATATCATGGATACGGTCGTCCGTATCGAGACAATTCAACTGGGCTAGCAAGCTCGGCCGAATCAGGACAAATCGGACAAAGTTCATAACTTCTTTGACATGCACCTGGCGGTTTTCCCAATCCTCGAGCAGCCAAATGCAAGCCGCATAAAAGACGTCCGCCTCGGTGAACACTCCAATGTAACTGGATTTGAGCAGTATGCTCAGATCTCCCAGTGGCAATTGTACGAATTCTCTTGATGCGACCAACGGTAGGAAAAACTTGCAGATTCTCTTTAGAAGCATATTCTGAAGAATGGTCTGTTGGAAACGTTTCGCTTCGATGTACAGCAGAAATGCACGGTCCTCCACAAGTGCCTCGATGCTATCCATACAGATCCAGCACTGGTTGATCAGATGTTTTACCCTGAGATACTCCGCTGCCACGAAGACTTCGACGAAATGTTCCCGCTTGATGTCCGCCATCGGTGCCAACATCCAGGCGTAGATGATTTGGAATGCTTCTGGTGTGACTTTTTCCTGCGGCAAAATGACCGCCCGTTCATTATCCAGATCTTCAAACAATTCCGAATAGCACTGGAGCAGCAGCGAGTGGCAGTCGAAGTTGGTGTCACCAATCCGAACCTGGATGTCCGGCTTCAGGAAGCTCTTCAACCGTTGATCAATTAGGCTCAGGTGATCCACTTTATCGTCAAACTCGATGTTTTCCCAGTGTTCCGTGTGAAGCGGATCGTAGCCTTGGTCGATCAGGGATTGGGTTTCTTTCCAACCAGACATGTTTTTGGGCTGGAGGAAGCAGGCAGGACCTAAATCAGTCTAATTGTGAAATCGGCAAGAAAGGAATGAACAGTGACAGTGTTGACAGCAGGCAGCGCCTACTAACGTTTGGACGTCGATGAGGGAACGTGATGAGTGTTGTATTTGATTGAAGACTTATGGCCCAAACACAATGATAACGGCAAAGCCCGATCTGAGTATGCCTGCTTGTCGGAAAGAAAACAGGGGCCGTACCGTGACATGCCCTATTACCGTGAGGTTAGCGACACTGCAAGTTGAAAACCGTTATAAAAAAATGATTTCACAACAATTTGTATTTCTTCAAACGTCATTCAATTATGTAGGGTGTACATTAAGAAGCAAAAATATAATTTATGTTGCTTCGTAAAACTAAAACATAAAAAATGTATGAATAGTTCAATACATGAATTTGCCTAATTCCGCGCACTTCAAGCATGGAGTTCTATATACCGCGCACAAGAGAGCCTAATTCCGTGGTAATGTTTTTTTCTTATAGATTGTATAAAATTTCATATTAAAAATGCTTATCATTCTAGCGATAGTCAAAACATAGTTTCCAGAACATTATTTATCAAAAAAATATGTAAATATTGAACATTAATTCAAGATTTCCCTCTATCCATTTCACTTCTGTTTCTTTTATTAAAGATTATAAATATTCGAGGTTTGCTTTGGATGTTTCATTGGTCCCTCCAAATGACTTTATTTAAATGAAATGAAATGAAGAAACTTCTTGAAACCATCGTCTCACTTGTTGCTCGGTTACGATGGTTCTGTTTTAAGGCAGAGTGCTTGGCACCCTTGGTGAAGCGGTTGGATGGCGTTTACAAAACCGGCATTCCACTCTTCCTGGGAACCCATTTTTGAATGGGTTCCTGATTTTCATCTGTCTTGGGTACTGAGATACATTAGCTCAAAGGTGTTGGGTGTTTACAGGGAATCCCGCTTTGGCCATGTCAACAGTTCATTTGACAAAACAATTCTCACCCTCAAGACTAAGAACTGTCGGATCTCCATGTGAACTTGTGTACCGGTTTTTGATTTGATCACAGATCGTGTTTTCCGGTGCATTAAACATCCGAAAGGCAGCTCGGATGGTGGCTCCTCTTCTTACAAGGTCTAAGCGTTGTGCAATCAAACCACAGTGTACTGAATTCGTTTTTTCAGAGTCATTCTGCAACAGAAACTCAATCACGGAATTAGGAAATCATAAATTTGGCGATGCCCTTAATCCGTGGTTAAGATTTTGATAACAAAAATGCACGAAAACTAAAATTATTGAGTGAATTTCATGTTAAATCGATCATCCATACCTGCAGCAACATAATCGATTAGTTTCACTTTCATTTTACATGATTTTCATTGAAAAAAATAAACTAAGCTTTTTTTTGCGTCCATAACCACTCAGCTAAGCCTGAGCAAAAAAATTGCAGTTCATGGCAAGAATTTGTATTTTACTTTTTTAATTTGTGCGCGTTTGACTAGACCTCAAAATAGTGACTCCTTAGTGAAATTGGTTATATTCTCTAACATTTGCGGTAATCGTTCGTAAAAAAGTCAATTAAAATCTCAAAATATTCCTTATTTTATGTTGAGAGCGCGGTGTTAGGCGCTGCGTGGAATTAGGGCAGGTCACGGTATTTTGGATCTCGAAACGAAAGACTTTTTGTACGAACGCTTGTGAGAAAAAGTTCTTCGTTTCGAGTTTCAAAATAAGGCCCAGGCTAGATCCAAGCCGATCCTAATTGGACATATCGAAGTCATTTGCAGCAACTGTCAAAATTGCCGTTGTTCGGATAGTAGAGTCTTTGAAGCGGCGAATTTGATCTCAGCTGTCCGAACATCCTCAAAGATAGTTCTGCCTCCCACATGAATCCGACCCCTTCACTCAATTTGGGTACACTTTTCGGGTACGTTGTTTACCGATTGGACACGGTTTTCTACTCAATCCGTGCCTACGATTGCTCCACATAACCTCTACAGTAACAGCTGCGCAGTTTCTATTCTCCTAGCCACAACAGATTGCAATGCATTTAATTGTAGTAAATGTATCAACTCGAAAACAAAACTTAGAGCGTAATCGTAAAGAAATTATAAATGCCTTCGTGCATGCGAATTCACTGCTATTCTCCCTTCCGCGAGAGTATCGACTTTGACGTTTCCGGTCGCGCTGTCTATGTCGTCACTGTGAACATCCCCCGCCTCGTGGGGGTTGGATCCTTTTGAAACTCCTCCAGATTCACTTCTCATGGATACTTCCATCACGGCAAGCTTCACCACAGGACGCTTCAACCTTCCGGCAGTGGTCTGAACTATTGCTTGGCTTACTCGTCCATCCTTGGCAACGATGGTTTCTTCGACACGTCCATTCTTCGATTTCCTACCGCAACGTACACCAAGTCTCCAACCTTGATTGGTTTTGTTTCATCCCACCATTTGGACCGTTTGTTAACTGTTGGAAAATATTCATATTCTTCTAACCACCGTCTCCAGGCGGCATCTGCTAAAAACTGCGCTCGCTGGCAACTATTCCGAAGAGTTTCGGAGAGATCTACCGGTCTCTGTTCTGGCTCGTGTTCCCCAGACGACGGCCCGAATATGAAATGGTTGGGTGTGAGAGCCTCGCTATCGGCCGAAGTTTGTGGTATATAGGTAAGCGGCCTACAGTTTATGAAATTTTCTACCTCTGCCAAGACCGTAAGTAGAATTTCGTCATTAATTTTTCTACCGCCATCGAGAGCTTTCATTGATTCCTTTACACTTCGCACCATCCGCTCCCACACTCCGCCCATATGAGGAGCTGAAGGTGGGTTAAATGTCCACTTTGTCCGAGCAGTTGTGAACGTCTCCGCACAATCGCTGTTTATTTGTCTGCCAAGTTCTCGACTGGCACCAACAAAGTTAGTGCCATTGTCGGAGAATATCTCAATTGGCGAACCCCGCTTACGGACGAATCGTCTTATTGCAATAATGCAGGATTGCGAGGAAAGTTCAAGTGCGATTTCGAGGTGGACGGCTCGAACAACTAGGCAAGTGAATACAACTACGTACCTTTTTTCCTTTCTCCTCCCTACTGGCACATCAAGAGGCCCTAGGGAATTGATTACTCCCGACATAACTAAAGGGTCTCACATACGGTGTCAGCCGTTGTTCCGAAAGGGCCGCCATTCGAGGTGTCAATGGACGACACTTCTAGACCTTACACCATTGACAGTTCTTCATCACCTTGTCCACAATCGAACGCAACTGTAGAATGTCGAATCGTTGTCTCACTTCGTTAACCACCGTTTCCCTATTGGAATGCCCGTATTGCCGATGGCAGTGGTCCAAGATTCTATATGTAATCGGATGATCCGATGATGTTCGGATAGTAGAGTCTTTGAAGCGGCGAATTTGATCTCAGCTGTCCGAACAGCCGTTTTCCGTTCCGTTTCCGTTATCATTGTGTTTGGGCGGTTAGGGCATCTTCAGCGGCTGTCTATTTTTAGATCATCATTTTGCATCAGCGAAACTTGAATAGAACTAGCTGAAATAGACCTAGAGTAATTCATGATTAGGACCTAAAAGCCATATGCAAACACTGACTTTAAACGTTGATATCTCACGAATCAGGTGCATCCTACTATATCCAGCTACTCCATATGGTAGAACTAACATTCTTCTACCAAATGCTGCTTTTATTTCACGAGAGTAAGATATGAGTGAAATTCAAGAGAAATCGACATTTAAAGTCATTGTTTAGAAAAGGCTTTCAGGCCCTTAACATGAAATACTCGAGAACTTTGCGTTTCTCTTACCGGTGTTGTATTACTTGTTGTTAAACCCGCCTACACCTGTCATCCTGTCGATCATTCAACATTAGAGATCAGAAGTTTTTTTTCCAGAGATCGCAGATATTTCTCAAACATTTTGCCATTGGGAAAAATCAATAATTTTTAATGCCAGTCTTGCGTCGTTAGCTGACGAAAAATAATACTTATTCTTTCGTTTGGCTGAAGCTAAGTGTGTGAATGCATGCATTTCATTAAAACGGTATTAGATAATGCTGATTTGTAGTTTGGCAGCGGATAAACAAGAGTCGAAACGGAGAGGGTCACATCCTGGATGACGCCCCAACGTCGACCGTGTCTGAGTCCGTTCCGGTCATCAGAAGCTGCTCCAGGACTACTTCAGCGACACGCAAACCTACAACGAACTTTCTGCGTTTCCGCATGCTAAGGACGGTGTTCCTGGACATTATGCGACAACTAGAGTCAACTAGAGGCTTCTCCAAAACGTATCTGTATGAGCTATTTGCCTGTGCTTATCATGACCAATCTATCAATAAACAGTCTTCAAGACTTCATTACTTTTCATTTCCGAGCAATCGAAATACTATTCGGAATCTCGGAGCCTTTGTATTTCGGTCTAGTCAGCGTTTTCCGGAAAATGCAGTGGCTTAATAAAAACTAAGGCAAGCATTCGGTATTTAGGAATGAAACGAAAAGGCAATTCACTTGCACCGGGAGCTACTAGAGGTAATTATCAGCATCCGAGGCGAGCAACACAACTTTTTGTTCACCGCCAGCATCACACGCAGCAAACACGGTTATTTTTCGGCTCACAAATATACCTTAGAATATACTTGGAACGGTATTTTTCTTGTTCCAAATTGCTGCAAGAATAGATCAAAACATATACCAGTTTTAAAATAGATCCAGTATAAAACAAAATTTACAACACCGGTGCAGCGATGTTTTTGCGTTTGATCTAAAAAAAAAATCCAATCCTTACTTGGATCGCCGTTGAAGATGCTCTTAGGATGGAAATGCTCGCCTTCCGAGCAGTAACGCGATGGTTCTTCGGCATTGTAAGTCTCTACTAAACCGAATGGTTTTGCTGGCTCCTCGCGGTTTCTTCCCGTTGTCGGCGACGAATCCTTCGACGGATAAACAGTGTGATTCCCCTCTGATACTGCATCCTACAAGCACATCAAGTGATTACACACAGTCGATCTGATGGAGATCGAAGCAACTCGGTGGTTGTAAGAACCAATCAAAATAGTCTGTGAGATTTTTAATTATAAATAAAATCAGTTTACCTTACGTTCTCAATTAAACCAGACGGGGTTTCTTTCCCCCTCTAAGAGGTTATGGGCCGTTGTTAGAGTGCTAGTTGCCATAGTAATAAATAAACAACCATCGGAATTTTTTTTCGCGATGGACCGATTGGGAATCCAGAAACTCAATGGAGGAAATTACAGCGTTTGGAAGAGCAAAGTGGAGTTCCTCCTAATCCGAGATGATCTGTGGAAGTACATTGCCGATACCGAACCTGTGAGTACTGCAGAAAATCCAAATGAAGGTGCCAGGACGGCGCGCCGCTGCCTGAAGAAGCGGTGACCGGAAGGCTCAGGCGACGATTGGCCTCCTGCTGGAGGATAATCAGCTGAACCTAATCAGAAACTGCAACACGGCGAAGGCGACCTGGGACAAGCTGAAAGGATAGTATGAGAAGGCTACGCTGACGTCAAAGGTGTCACTTCTCAAGCGCATCTGCGAAAGCGATATTGCGACGGTGAGGACATTGAGCAGCACATTTTCGAGATGGAAGGGCTGTTCGAGAGGTTGACAATGGCTGGCAAGGAGTTGAACAAGAGCATGCAGGTAGCTATGGATAGCTCCGAAGTCTCCCGGATTCGTTTTCCACTCTCGCCACGGCATTGGAAAGCGGATCAGACGATGGGCTAACGCTGGATCTGGTCAAATTCAAGGTAGTAGACGAGGTGGTGAAACGCTGTTCGAGCAGATCATCGGAGTCCGTTCTCAAGACGCACGTGAAGCAGAAGAAGCTGTTGTGCCATAATTGTCAGAAGACGGGGCACAAGCAAAAGGACTGCCCGTCCCTCAACGAGAAGCGTCCCTACGGACGGAAGTTGTAGGAAGACCAGCTTGAGAAACCACGGGTGCGAGCAGCTCGTCAAGAAGCCCGGGAGAAGCAAGACAAGGAGTATTCGTTCGTGACGAAGGATGCCGCGACGGCGCCCAATGCGTGGATTGTCTACTCCGGCGCGACGTCGCACATGTGTGCGGACCGGTCGATTTTCGTGGAGCTTGATGAGAGCAGCAAACAGGAAGTGATTTTGGCCGATGGTACTGCAGCGAAGTCGGAAGGAATCGGTTCGTGCCAGGTAACCATGCTTTCTCCGGAGGGTTAGACATCAAGAGTAACCCTCAAGGAATTGCTGTTGGTACCGTAATTCGAATCAAACCTGGTTTTCGTGAAGAAGCTAGCGTCGAACAGAGCGACGGTTATTTTTGATGTCAATACCGATGTGTGTGGATCGAAGCGAACCGTGACCCCAGGTGGATGTCGTTATTTTCTCACCATGATTGACGACTTCACTCGGTTCACCGTCGTGTACTTCTTAAAGAAGAAATCCGAAGTTCCTCTACGGATACAAGAGTAAGTCAAGTTCGTCCAGACGGAATTTGGCAGGACTCCGAAGATCATTCGTTCCAACCAGGATGGTGAATACCGGAGTGGCGCGTTGGATTCCTTTTGTCGAGCGGAAGGAATTCGGCGACAATTTACCACTGCCTACACCCCGCAGCAAAACGGGGTAGCAGAGCGAAAGAATCGATCGCTGGTAGAAATGGCGCGCTGCAGGATCCTGGACGCTGGGATGCCACTGAAGTACTGGGCCGAAGCGATCAACACGGCCAACTATCTGCAAAACCGTTTGCCGATGAAGCCGTTGAAGCAGACCCCCTTCGAGCTGCGGAACGGGACATGAGTCATCTCCAGATGCTTGGTTCACCGGTGTATGTGTGGATAACATGTGTAACATAAGTCCTGGGAATACTTTCAGGCGTTTATTTGACAGCATTAACAAACACACAGATGTCAACCAATGTACTTGTCACGTTCATCTGTGTTCCTACTGAATTGTCAAACTCAAGTTGCGCAGTAGTTTCCATTAAAAATGTCGTACAAGCTGGATTTACGAGCACAAGTCGCCAACCTTTTTGGACGGCTTAGTACAAGTGAAATTTTGAGCGTGTTCAAAGACGAGCCAATATCAAAATCAACAATATACCGTGTTTTGAAAGATTGTCGTGATGGTAAAGAACCGGAAAATAAAAAGAAAAGTGGTCGCCCAACAAAATTGAGTGCCAGAACAACGAAAAAACTGCTGTCAAGCGCTGAAAACAAGGTTGGCCAATCAACACGCAAATTAGTACGAAAATTTCAGGTTTCAAACATGACAGTCCATCGGATTTTGAGAAAACATAACGTAATCTATCGGAAACGTCAGCGTGCACCAAAATATACACAGCAACAGCTTGAAAAAATACTAAAATGCTGCCGTGCACTTCGTCGCGAGCATTTTGCAAATGGAAAGTGCATAATTTTGGATGATGAATCTTACTTCACGTTTTCGCACCATGAATTGAGTGGCAACGATGGTTTCTATACTGCTAACATTAAAACAACAACATGTTAAATATGCCAGCAAATCGAAATATGAGCCAAAGTTGTTAGTGTGGGCAGCCATGTCATCGAAGGGTATCTCGGCGCCTTTGATACGCCCAAACAAGGCCAAAGCTGTCAATTCTGACGTGTATATCAGCCAATGCTTGCCGAAATTGAAGCAATTCATCAACAAATATCACGCTGACGACGAAATCATGTTTTGGCCGGATCTTGCAAGCTGTCATTACGCGAAAAAAACATTAGATTGGCTAACTGAGCAAAACATACCATTTGTACCGAAAAAGGACAATCCACCTAACGTGCCTCAGGCTCGTCCAATTGAAAATTTTTGGAGTGTTCTCAAACGTATGGTGTACGACAATGGCTGGGAAGCTAACAATGAGCAACAATTGGTTAATCGAATCAAGCGGAAGATGAAAGAAATAGACATAGACACCATCCAGAACCTGATTCAACATGTTCGCCGTACACTGCGTAAAATCGAAGATAATGGTCCATTGAGCGTACTGTAAATATATTTTTCAACAATTTATTAATAGAATAAAATGCCCCGAATTTTTCCCAGGACTTATGTTACATATGTTATCTAAGGAGAAAAGAAGCAAATAAGAAGCGAAATCTCAAGGATCCGAGCAACGGTTAGTCGCGATTGCAGATTCCTGCCGCTGGACGAGGCTCGGACCGCCGAACTTCATGAGGGAAGCGTCGTAGATTATCCTTTTCCTCCTGGAGCAATCGAAAGTTGAAGTCCCTATTATTGCCGAAACCGTGGATGAGAGCGAAGACAAATCGGACGAGTCCGATCTTTACGGGTTCGAGACTAGCTACGACGATGCCGTCGATGCTGATATGTCAGATATGTCAGGGGAATATTCCAGAACGGTATCGCGATACCGTACGTGTAACAACTCAGCACGATGATGAACCTCGAGCGTTCGAAAAAGCTATGTGCAGCTCCGAGCACGAAAAGTGAAAGCAAGCCATGGAAGAGGAAATGCAGTCGCTGCAAGAAAATACAACATGGGATGTCATCCGTTTGCCGCCAAACAAGTGGCCGATTGGTTGCAAATGTATCTACCAGAAGAAAGTCGATAAGAGCGGAAACGTGATCCGTTATAAAGCCAGACTTGTAGCGCAAGGATTTAGCCAAAAATATGGCACCGATTACGACGAGGTGTTTGCGCCAGTAGCCAAGTAAAGCACCTTTCGTACCCTGCTGAGTGTCGCCGCCTGGCGAGGAATGCAGGTGAAACACGTCGACGTGAAAACGGCGTACTTGCACGGAGAGCTGGAGGAACTTGCATGAAGCAGCCGAAAGTGTTCCACAATGCGGAAAAGCCTCTATGGTCTCAAGCAGGCCGGTCGGGTGTGGAATGTCAAAATCTCCGAAGTACCGAAGCAGGTGGGTTACGTGTCATCCGATGCTGAACCGTGCCTGTTCGTGAGGACCTATGAGAAGAAAAAGTCGTTCATATTGTTATATCTGGACGATATACTGATAGTCACCGACACGGAAACCGAATATGAAAGAGTGCGGATGCATCTTGCGGGGCAGTTCACCATTACGTGCCTTGGAGATGTGGAGCAGTACCTGGGAATTCAGGTGAAGTCCATCGGGTCGGACAGTTTTTCCTGAACCAGCAATCTTATATCGAGAAAGTGGCAGAACGGTTCGGACAAACGAATGCGAAGCACTCTTCGATACCGATGGATCCTGGATACCCGAATGAACAGCAGAAGGAATAGGATCACATGCCTAGGAACGACGAGTTCCAGAGCCTGGTGGGCGCTCTACTGTACGTTATGGGTCTGACGAGACCGGACATCGCAATCAGTGCCTTGATCCTAGGTCGCAAAGTGAGTCGACCAACGGTAGCAGATAGGACCGAAGCAAAAAGGACGCTTCGGTACTTAAAGTCAACAGCCTACAACTGGGTTCGTCCGAACCGCTAGAAGCATACGTCGATGCGGACTGGGCGGGTGACAAAACAGACCGGAAATCGAACACCGGTTTCGTCTTTCGTCTCGGAGGATCAGCCAGCTGGGCAGCTCGAAAACAACCATGTGTCACCCTTTCTTCTACCAAAGCGGAATACTTGGCGCTCTCCGAAGCCAGCCGTGAGCTGATGGGGATGCTGAAGCTACTAAAGGACGTAGGAGAAGAAGTTCCTGGTCCAGTAGTAGTCCATGAAGACAACCAGAGCTGTATAACAATGCTCAAACCGACCGTTGGCCCGCGCGAAGATGGAGAAGATGCGCCTTGGAATTGGCCTGCAGCCCGCCGAGCTTGAGAAGGAGTTATGGAGATCGAATCAACTCGGTGGTTGTAAGAACCAATCAATGTACCCAGGTAACCAATAAGCAGCTCCAAAGCGTCTTTACGGCAGTATATCAAGCATTTAAGTCGCCTTAAATGCAACATAAATGCCGCTTTTGGCCCAATATACGGCTGCTTTACTGCAATGCTATGATAATGCTACATTAATGCTATTTTGCATTCGAAATGCTTATTACAGGCTACAAGCATTTAAATAGCATTTGAAATTCAACTTTACAACAGATAGCACTCAAGATGCTGATACAATGCTAATATAAAACTTGTTGCATCTGAAATGCAGATTTAGGGTTGATTTACTGCATATGCTAATGCTTATCGGTTACCTGGATAGTCTGTAGGATTTTGAATTATAAATAAAATCAGTTTACCTTACGTTCTCAATCAAACCAGTTGGGTTTTCCTTTCCCCTCTAAGAAGTCAGTGGTCGTCCCTCCGGAACACCATTGGCGCAAAAAACATAACTTGAATTATGCGGGATTACGGGCGCGGCTCTTCGCAGCGTGTCTCCATCCTCGGGTGTTGTAGCCGGCATGTGGTGATGGCTCCCTTGGAGTGTGCAGTGTGTGCTCCCGTGAGTGTGCAGAATGTAACCCGAAAGATGGTTAATTATGCCGGATCAGGTTGAAATCAATGGAAACCCTGATCGAGGACGAAGCAGTTCTGACGTGCAAATCGTTTGTCAGAATTGGGCATAGATGCGAAAGACCAATCGAACCATCTAGTAGCGGGTTTCATCCGAGGCTTCCCTCAAGATAGCTGGAGCAGGCAACGTTTTATCAACGGATTTCACACTTCCAATATTTCAAGTTTTCCTTGCTGAGCTTGTAGGGACATGTTCAAATTTGTGTCCTTCGTTTTTTGATAAAAGTCGTTGTCGCAAAATATTTTCGCTATCTTGTTGGTTTCTGTAACGGTTCATGATTTCGGAGACACGAGGTAGCCACGGTCTCCCATCTCCGCATTTCTTATGAAGCCACTGGAGGCCAGTCAGATAATCAGAAATCTTTGAGCCGCACCTTCATGGTGGACAGAGGCTGGGTTTGGCAACGCATTTCCACTATCACTACTACCAGTAGGGTTATTACGCCAGAGTTCGGATTGACAACATTGCTCAGAAGGACTCCTGAATATTGACACTTTTACGTAAACCATTAGCAGCATCTGATAAATCAAATATTATTCTATCGGATTATGTACATAGTTAAATCACGAGACTGTACTGTGTTTCGTGCAAATTCACGAGCAAGCCGTTAACGTTTCCAGTTAAGCCCTTCTGACTTATGGCCCTAGAATTGCTATAATTAGACGTTTTGGAAACATGAAAAAAATTGAAAATTGAGTAGAAATGGCAATAAACTCATATAGGGTAGGGAACGGCTTAAGCACCCCAAGATCCTATTCCAAGCACGGGGTAAACGTTAACCTACAACGCTCATTTTTTGCAGTATGGTGCTCTGGGAAAAAAATGGATTCGTGTAGTATCTTATGTTAATTATTTTTCTCGTTGGACATTCAGGAGAGGGAGAACCCACTTTTGGAGACACTTTTCCAAATACACCTGTCCATCCATGATGCTTGCAGTAACGAAATGTGTACGTTCTTGGAAATATCACATTTATCTTTGGCAGTCACACATAAGTTTCCTGGAATCTGGTTGAAGTCTTTAAGAATGGGTTAATGCAGATTAATAGCGTAGAAATAATAAAACCAAAGAATAAGAAAAACATCACAGGACATAATATCAAATCATCACAGAAAATGAACCGAAAGAAAGAAGCGAACAATGAAAATAATTCCAGAAGCCCTAGGGAAGAAATAAAAATAGGATCACTGAACGTTAGAGGTTGTTGCCAAAGAGAAAAGAGGTTAGAAATAGATGAAGCACTAAACTATGCAGGGATAGATGTAGCGGTTCTCCAAGAAGCAAACGTTCAGGGAAGTTTGATCAGCACACCACACTATAACTGGATGATGTCGGACAGGAAATCCGATAATAATATGAGAGGGTTAGCTATACCTACAAAAAAAGAGGGAAAAACTAAGATTAGAGACACGAGGGATGTAGATAAAAACATTATGTCAGCTAAGGAGTGTATCGAAAAGTAGTTATAAACTTCCAAATAATAAAATAGGCATGAAAACATGGTTAAAATTAACATACTATTTCAGTTTATTATAGCTTAACATGTTTACAAAAGATCCAAACGGAAAAACTAGTCATCATGTTCATTTCTGTAGAATGCCCGTACCTTTGATTTGACACCTGCCATCAAATTCTGCACAGTGACCTTTGTGCACTTCCTGGATGCCGCTGCCCAATTTTTCTTAAAATCGGTCATGTTTTGGGACACTGTACCATCCTTCTTAAATATACGCTTGACTATTGCCCAATAGCGTTCGATCGGTCGCAACTGGGGACAGTTTGGTGGGTTGATGTCTTTTTCTACGAACTTGATGTTATTCTCCGTCAGCCACTGTAGAGTGGATTTGGCGTAATGTGCCGATGCCAAATCTGGCCAGAAGAGAGGAGGGGACTGGTGCTTTCTATACAATGGTAGCAACCTGTTCTTCAAACATTCCTTTTGATAAATCTCAGCATTTATAGTTCCTTTTGTATAGAAAATTGAAGAACGCAAGCCACATGTGCAAATAGCTTGCCAAATGAGCACCTTCTGACCGAATTTCTCCATCGCAACAGTCGTATCTGCGGTTGGCACACGTTCCCCAACAGATTTAGTATAAAACTGCGGCCCCGGTAGCGTTCTTGAATCTTCTTTAACGTATGTTTCGTCATCCATCAAAATGCACTGGTCGACATTGTCCAAAATGCAGCTGTACAGCTTTCGAGCCCTGGTTTTGTCACGAGACTTTTGTTCCGGAGTTTGTTTGGGCACTTTCTGCTTTTTGTACGTCTTCAAGTCATTCCTGCGCTTGATTCGTTGAATCATTCCGATGCTGGTCCTGAACTTCTTGGCTAGATCGCGAGTAGAGGCAGATTTGTTCCGTTGAATATAATCCACAACTTTTTGGTCCAAATCGGGGTTGCTGGAGCCGGGTTTCCGGCCACTTCTTGGTAAATCCTTGAGGGAGCACTCCTTACCAAACTTTTCGATGATGCGTTTTACACTTGCCGGGTGAACATTTACTCTTTTCGCAATCTGGTTGTAAGTAACACCCTTTTCGGTGCACCAAGTGTGCAGAATTTTCTTTTTAGTCTCAAATTCAATTCGCGACATTTTGAATACAACTTTATCAACGGAAATGAATGACCCGAATAATCATTTTTGACATGTAAACAAAGCAAATGGCGCTAACACGCTAAAAATATATACAGTAGTTTATGCGTAATAACGCATCGAATGTTTATAACTACTTTTCGATACACTCCTTATAATGGAATACAAAGATCAATCGGAAGACTGGCTAATAATAAATGTTCATGCACCAAACAGAAATGCACATTCATTTTTCGCAAAATTAGGATCATTAATTAATAGACACCCCAGGAAAAATAGAGCTATCATCATAGGAGATTTCAACTCTCAGATTGGGTCAGTAGATTTAGACGAAGAGGAAATGAAGAGGCTAGGTAAATACATAGGACATGTTAATACAAATGAAAATGGTGAATACATGAAAAATCTTTTAGCAATTCATAAAATGATAGTAATTTCAATGAGATTTGATGAGTCAGTGTTAGTCACATGGTCCAATGGAAGAAGTTCATCACAAATTGATCATGTCATTGTAGCACAAGAATCGATGGTGAAAATAAAATTTATTAGGGCTGCATGGACAGAAATTCAGAGTGATCACAAAATAATGAAAGTAGGAATTTATACAGAGCAAAGAGATGAAGTCAGAAAACAAAAAGTACAAAAAAGAAGATTACAGCATAGTGCATTAAAAAACAAAGAAAACAATAAAAAATATTTAGAAGAATTAGGTAAGCACAGGCCAGTTGAGGTGGGAAACGTAGATACTACAAAAGCCTACGAAATTTTTACTGATAAAGTAACGGTTAGTGCAAGAAAAGTTTTAGAAAAAGAGAAGTGTCCTTTAACACCAAATAGAAAAAGGGCCATGACAAGTCTGATGAAGGCAAGGAAACAAATGAGACAAGCAAAAGATCGGGGCATGGAAACACAATAGTTTAGGCAAAACATAAATATACGAAGACAAGATTTTGCAATCAAAATAAAGGAACACAATGAAAAAGAAATTGTTAAATTTTACAATGAGTTAAAAGACTACGAGATAGGAGAAAGGATAAAAAAATCATATAAGTTTCTAAAACAATTTATGTCTAGAAAAGAGAAAAAAAACCCAAACATTTCGATGAAAAAATGGATGGAGGAATTAGAAAAATCTGAAGGGAAACCACTTGAAATAGGAAAGGATAATGAAATTATAACGGAAGGACCAAGTAAGGACGAAATCAACAATATAATCAGAAATCTATCAAACGGAAGAGCAGCAGGACAGGATGGAGTAAAAAATGAATATATAAAATATTCTAACGAAGAAACAGTAGAGGAATTGTATCAAATAATAAAGAATGTGTGGGAAACAAATGAAATTCCAGATCAATGGAAACAATCAATCCAGATACCAATTCCAAAATGTAAAGCAGCAAAAGAAACACAAGATTTTAGAAGGATTAGTTTATGTAATATAGGTTACAAAATCTACGCAAAATGGTTAATGGAGAGACTTAGGAAGTATGCAGGAGACCCTGGTTATCATCAAGCTGCGTTCATTAGAAATAGGTCTACAGACGATCAAATGTTTTATGCCAGGAGATGTTTAGAAGAAAGATGGAATAGTGGAGAAACAACAATAGTAGCATCGATAGATTTAAAAAAAGCCTTTGACAATGTAAGATTAGACTCGATCCCAAAAGTGCTTCAGAAACTTTCAGTTCCAGAACACGTAAGAAATAGAGTAATGCAAGCACTTAATGCAGAAAAAACATGTATATTATGGGATGGAATACGCACAAAGGAAATGACCAAAATGATAGGTATAAAACAAGGATGTCCACTATCACCATACATATTTATACTTATGATTCAAGATGTGTTAAGAAAAGTAAAAATAAAATATCCAAGAGTAAATTTGTTGGAAGAACATAATGATAATCTACCGGTAATATTAGTGTTTGCAGATGATGTTCTAATCATAGCACCAACTCTAAAGGAGGTAGAAATTATTGTTAGGATACTTAAAAGAGAATTAGAAAAAATAGGACTACAGATAAACAATAAAAAAAGCCAAGTTATGATAAGAGAACCAATGTCAGACAGAAACATCCCAAAATCAGTAATGATAGATAAAGAGGAGTACGATGTAGTAAACAATGTAAAATACCTAGGAACATATCTATCAGACACATTGAACAGACCAGAAACAACCAGGAATAGATGTAGATTAGCAGTAAGGAGTAGCAAAGTAATGATAGAATTTATAAAAAGATATAAACCACCATGGAGCCTAGCAACATTAATGTATTAAACAGTAATCTCTCCTGCTATGACTTACGGCCTTAAAGCAGCAGCCTTAGTAAAAAGAAATAGAAGGTCAATAACTAGATATGAAATGAAAATCCTAAAAGAAATGTTTAAATATAGTAGGGAGAGACCAAAAGGGAGATTAACAGTATCAAGCTTATTAGATGGTAAGACTGCAGTTAAAAAAGTTCGAGTTATGAGAATAGGCTATTGGGGACACATACAGAGAAGACCCGATGGCCACCCACTAAAAATAGCAGAAAAGATTAGGTGTAACAACAAAAAAAGAGGAAGACCTGCCAAAACATGGAACGATTCAATTAAGGAAGACAAAAATAAGCTACCAATTATAAAAGAAGAGGAATGGAGTAGAATTGTGAAAGATAAAGATAAATTAAAAAAACAGGCGGAGGATATTTATAAAATAATTGGCAGTGAAGAAGAGTCAGAGTCAGGAGTAGAATACTAAAAGGCAAAGACTAAAAGAAGATAGCTCAGAAAACTAGCTGATTTGAAAAAGAAAAATAACAATAACGCGTATACAATTAATAATAAATAGAGTAGGGAAAAAAAATAAAATAAAAAAATAAAAAAACATTTCTCCATGAACCATAACATGAAGCAATGTCGTTGGGCACATAAAACAACCACATTTATAACACTGAAACTCAAACAGCACCAATAGAATAATTTATTTATGGTGTGACTACTCATATGATTTTGATTTAAATTATTTTAGGTAATACTACGAACACGAGGAGAAACAAAAGAGAACGTCCAAACAATACACTACTAACAAGGGGAGAAAATCCAACAAACAAAGATGGTGAGGCTATAGCAAACGGAACAACGCAATCCCAGAAGAGTGAGTCTTATAGCGGACCAGTGATTTATGGTGAGACCTAACCAGTTATAACAATTATATACAATATATACACGCCAGGTTTGATTATTTTTGAACCTGGAAGTATGTTAACTCTACCGTTATCCACATGAAAACGGTCATGTTTACATGCGGGGCTTATTGCGTGTGAAAGTAACCTCGGAATGGGCGTGACTCTCCAGACATTCTGAAATGGGTTACTGGATCTGCAATAGAGCTAGCACTTTCTAACTCCCGGATTAAAGCTGCTTGCATTGGTCAGAAAAAAAAACACAATGGCAAACAGATTTCTTCCATAATACCACTGCCGGCCGGTGGGTGTTAGATTGAACACACACACACACACACACACACACAACAGCAAGACTTCATATGGGACCGTCAAAAACCGACACAATCTAATTGCCAAAGAAAGAATAATGTAACACCCCGTTCACACTACAACTTATACGTGATATAGACTATCTTGATATCAGCATCTATACATCTAGTTTTCACTGGAAATAATGTACAAGGCATTTGATATCAAGATACTCTATATCAAGTAATATAGGTTGTAGTGCGAACGGGGTGTAAGACTAGTTTGGTAATAATAAGTGGTGTTGTTTATTTCTCCCTGTACAAGTGTTAGGGTCCTGAAGATTCAGATGAAGATTTCTCTTAAGTAAGATTCTAGTGTTAGAGATAACTGGTCAAAACAAGCAAAGTGCCATCGACCAGCAGCACTCACGGAACAGATCTAAAACTACGTCTCTGAATGCATCTTATTCTCTCGCTTTTTCCCTTAAACATAAAAACTCAAACTGAAGACGAGAACTACATCATAACAGGATTTACCTATCGCGATTACACCCCAGTGTGAAGGTGGATGCAGTGGAGAAGTTAGCGAGAGACAGTCTGCAATGCGAAACAGTTAAGGCTGTTCCCTTTGTCAAACAGGGAACCGATGTTAATTCTATGAACTTTATTTCGTTCAAAGTTGGCGTCGATCCAAAATTTCCAACATGGCCAAGCGGTATTCTGTTCCGAGAGTTCGGAGACACTCGTGAAAAAAACTATTGGATTCCCGAACCCAGTACCTCTTCGAATCATGTCACATCAGAAGAATCTCCTCAAAAAGCTTCAACCTCTATGGAAACCACCGATTGCTGACTTCACGGCGAACACTTTTTTGCAAGGATACCACAACGCACCGTAGAAAGCATTATGGAGACCTCTTCTCAGTTCGACACAGTCCTGCCACATGCAGTCATTGTTCATCGTAGTCGTCACGGACCTGTTGTCGAAACAGTTGAAGGGTTTCTCCAGCCTGCTTACCCAGGCAAGTACTCATTTTTCACTGAACAAACTCTGCCGCGTTCATAGAGTCATCGTTACGTCATTCTCAAAGACAACCATAGCTGCTGTTATTCAACCCGGGACTCCCGAAAGAAAGCACTATGGAAGGCCCTGTCTCACCTAGCTCAGTCGTGCCATCGGCCGTTATCGAAAGTCCGACATAATCTTCTCGTACGTGCAATCTAAGACGTCCCGGCGCTGAATCTAGTGCTAAGGACCTTCCAAGCTGCCTACAGTGGCAAGTATTCTATCAATAACTGATTTTCCTGTCGTGACGTGTTTCCTGTCCTGACGTGTTTCCTGTCCTGACGAGTCTCCAATCTCGTGTGCTTAATCCTCTTGGCAGTTTGTCGGTGGAGCTACTATGGATCGCTATCACCACTGTTAACGCAACTCTTTACCTATGCGTGGTGAACATGCCTCCGGACCGAATAAACGACGAAAGTTCGATCGACAAGCATTGTGACTCGCTCAATTGGGTAGTATCGCAATTAGGACCACGAGACAACATCATCATACTAGGAGATTACAACTTGAACACAGTATCTTGACAGCGTGGTTCTCATGGTCATCTCTTCCCGGTTACCTCCCGATCTTCAATCAACCCGGCATCAAATAAAATACTAGACACGTACAGCACTGCTAGACTCCAACACATGAATGGCATCGAAAAGAAAAGAAACTGCGGTCTAGATCAGTGCTTCTTTAGCGAGGAAATATGCATGGACAGCATAGTTATGAAAGCTCGTTAAAATTTTTAGGCATCATCCTGTGCAAATGAAATTCAAAATAAGCCTTCAACAACGTCTTCGTGACACGTCTGAAAGCGTTTCTTACGATTTCAGTAAATTCTTCGAGACTTAGACACTAACTAACCCGCATTATCACAAACCATTCTTGGACCATTTTCCTTATCGTTGACGACCGTTTCTGTGATTGTTACGACATTTACCCTTATAGTTGATAACTATAAACTAACAATCTCTTATATAGTTTTAACAATATATAAGATGGTGAAAGGCCAAATAACAATATGCTGAATGAGCGGTTAAGTTAGGTTACCATAAAAAAATACAAAAGTCAAAAAGTTGGTTTATAATCCAGACCGGGTGCAGACAATAAAAAACCTTTCAATTGCAATATGGCATATATTAATAATATGTGTTAATGTAGATGTTGTATGGTGAAAATGAGATTAAACTATTGGATAACAATAACATATGATGTGATAATTTATCTTATATTCGATGTATAGTTTTGACTATATTGCAAATTGTTTTTCGTTATGCGGGTAGACCAGTCCATCGGTCTTTTTATGGGGGTGCATGAAAGAAGAGGCGTATTCGGTAGCAATTGACACTAGCGATTCAACGATTTTTCTTGCGGCTCATACAGTTCCAAATAAATTTACCACCATTGACCTTGCAGAAAAAACGCGAAAAAGAATGCGATTCTGTATTCAGGAATATAGAGGTCAAATTGACTTCTAAACTACTGAAGTAAAATTGTGAGAGAAACAATTATTATGATTCTAATTTATTCAATTATTCGAAAACATCTCATGATGTACAGATTATTGCAGTGTGGCTTAATTTTGTACGAACCGAGAGTAAAAAAGAGATGTTTAAAACTTTTCTACCCATCTAAAGACACTGAATGATAATAACTTAACGTTTAAATGAAGTTGTTATGTAGTAAATTTTCACAGCTTTCGCAAGAAGAAAGAACAATCGCACTTAGTAGCATAACTGTTGAGTTACAGTCAATTTAAGACTAACATGAACCAAAACATTGAAAGCTCGATAACTCCGTGAACTTGGAGATTTGGCCATTATGCGCAGAACATTTTTTCCGTCAAATTTCATCCCCTATCGTCCCTGAAAATATTTGCACTAAAGAATCAAACACCATGTATAAGTCCCTATTTTTTTAAAGCATACGCTACATAGCCAATAATGCAATCGAATATATTGTTTCGTTTAATCGTTATAACTGTGAGGCAGGTTGTTAAAAAGTTGTTAGTGCTAGGATGTGCAATGCCGGTAGTTGAAATTAATCAATTTTTACGTTGTTTCGTGTAGAAGTAGCACTGTTGTTGAGAACTACACCGTGTCCAATGTATGCTCATACAAAATAAAACTCTATTTATTTCAAATCGATAATCCAGATTTTATTGATAACTTTACCAATTTATACCCAACATAATACTGATCAACTACAGCATATGTTTTGTAATAACACCGCCTTTAACCTTCTTGACCAGCTCCAGACGTTTTTCGAAACCGTCACAGGCGGCACGGACGACTTCCATCGGCATTTCGTCCCAAATTCGTTTGATTACGGTTTTGAATTTATACCATTTATCTACACCAGCATGTACCATACGAAATAATCCAAGGGATTCAGATCTGGTGAACTAGGAAATTTTCTCGGCACCAACCCTGGACGAGATTTGAATGTATGCGATGGCGCTCCGTTCTGCTGAAACATAGTGATCATCTCCAAACACCTCTTGTACATATGGCTTGACCATAACTTCCGTTTTATAATATACGGCATTCACTTTTTCGCCTTCACGCCTTTTTCGATAAAAACCAGTGGTAATTTGCCTCGCTTGCAAATTCCTCCCCAAACCATCACTGACGCAGCACTTTGGAACCGTGGAATATTCCTGTCACTCTCTGGAACAGTTCTCGAAGAGAGAGCCCACTATCTGTCGTTCTGGACATTGTGGGATTGCTGCAAGACGAATAACTTTTCGTCTGAAAAGATAAATTCTTCCCCACCGTGCCGCCGCTTGGAAGGTTCCGAAACTCCGTGAACCTTACGTTTCTTGAAAGCTTGGAATCCGAGGTCATTTTGCAGTATATTGTGCATTGACGATCTCGAAACATTCAGATCTGCGGCCTTCTTACGTACAGAGCGCTGTGATTTTCGTCTAATCCGTTCCCTGACCACTTTAACAACTCGTGCAGTCCGCACCGTACGAGTACGACCGGATCTCTTCCGGTCATCCAACAAGCAGGAATCACGGTACCTTCAGCTGGTTCGGTACATAAAATCCCGCCTCACTCCGAGGTTTTTCAAATTTCTGAAAATAGCGCCCGGGCGCTCACCTTTCAAAAACTTTTTTATCACCACAGCACGAAACTCCTTCATCGCTGGTAAAAGATAAACACTGAATGAAAACAATCGGACATAACCTAAAAGCGTTTGTATAAACATAGTGCAAAACTACACCAATGGTAAGTTATCAGGGCTGCAAATATAAAACCGACGTTTTTCCAATGGATAGCGCCACCAGTAAATATTAGTGAACAATGTCGAAGCAACCACGCCTCTTTGTTAGACTAGGTATCTGTCAACAACTCCGCTTCATTGCCTTTGTTTATTTTTATCGGTTTTATATGTTTTAGTGCGCTCAAAAATGTCGAAATTTGAGCCAAATAAGCGGGAAGTTTTGCTTTTTGCTTTCCATTCGAAAAAATCAACGGCTTAAGCGCATCATATGATTGCTGCAACTTATAGTGAGGCTGCAAATAGCGAAAGAACAAGCCGTGAATGGTTTCAACGCTTCATAAGTGGTGATTTAAGCGTAGACGACAAGGAACGTCTCGGACCGGTGAATTGAAGATGAAGATTTGGAGGCATTACTGAAAAATGACGTCCACTCTTTATGGGGGGAAGGGGGGTATCAAATTTGTGACAATATGTGACAGGGGAGGGGGGTGGGGTTATAAAAATGTGACATCCAACAATTTTGCATCAGATAATCTAAGTTTATCGGCGTTAATACGAAAACAAAGGCGTCGAGTTTGAGTATACCTATAATGAAAATACACACTTTACTTAGTTGTGTGAGTGCGAAAAATTGTTTACAGTTGTCATACATGTTCTTATCGGCAATGAGCACGAACAGCACGAGCTGTGCTTCATTCTGAAACTTCGTCGAAGTTTGGTTTTGTTGAAAATCTTATTGTGTTCATTTTTGGTGGCGTTGAATTTTGATTTGATTCAAACGCTGGTCGATGCATTTTGTCGTGCACACCCGCTGTGCAATTAACAAGCCAACCGTGGTGTGTGAATACTGGTGAGATATAAAAAGCGAATCCTATTGTGAAGAACTTTTCAAATCGAAAATCAGCACTTTGAGAACCGAAGCTTCGAAAGCGAAAGATACACTGGTGGTTTTTTAAGCCAGCAGACAAGGGACCTTCTGTTGCGAATGAGATTGTTATAAATGTTCCAAAAGTACCACCGGATGAAGGAACTCCGGCATCGCAGCCTTTCAGTTCTTCCAAAGCCTCTTTCGGATTCGGACAAAAAAGTTCCTTCTAATGTTGCGTGTCCTAAATAGGATGCAATTTCCAAAGAATTGGATATTATTAATCCCGAGATTTCAAGCCTGCTGATTAGAGAGCGAAATGACATGCTTTCGGCTATACAGAAAAAGACGCTGTCTGACCTGATCTACCGTAGGAAATCGCTAAATAGGGCCCTAGAGAAGAAGAAATCAAATCAGCAACGTCAAAAGACAAGCAGATTGAACCGAAAGAAGATTCTTGAGGAAGAATTTGAAACAACCGCTCATCTTACCAAGCGTCTCAAGATGCGGCCTGATAAAGGACGACCTCCGATCGAGAGTAACCAAGCATAGTTGCTGAAGACGTTGGTCGATCTGGGTCAGCATGGAGCGTCAGTTGGGCAGAGAGGTGACGTTAAAAATTTGGAGTAACATGAAAATCTTCAGTTTGCATATTCCATTTTTAAGGTAATTAAAATATCATAAATCTTGAAATCTTGATTTTACAGAATATGGGACAGTGCTTTAGGATGGGGGAGAGTGCGGTCAAGAAGAACCAGCTACTTAAAAAAGTGTAAAATTAAGGAATCAAAAAGTGCCTGAAATTTTTTTGGCAATAAAAATTATGATCTAGATCAAGTGTTGCACACAATTTCAACGTTGAGAGAAACGGTCGGGAAGTTTGAATAAAGCACCATCCTTTGCGAAAAAAAATCAATCATTTTTTTATCAACCAGAAATTAGTATTCCAGGCCTGTATGGAAATTTCAAAATAGGATATTCTCTCTATTTTGAGGTATGAAAAAATTCAAGGCAAATCTCGAAAATCCTCGATATATATCATTAACAAAACATCAAATTTTGCAATAAAAAACAGTTATTTCTATTGGAATATTCATGATTACTTTTCTTTTTCACATTCTGATCATATTCTTTTTGGGACTTATGAGTAATTTCATGTTTTTCCAGAACTTTTTTCTACGAATCATGATGTTTTGCGCATCTTCTCTACAAGAAATATTATGTATATTTCCATATAATTTTCCATATCTCGAGAATGGATAAACATCCAATACCGTCAATCAAAATTGTCAATCGCAAAAATTTTGCTTTTTTCGCGAAACAAACGGTGTTTTTCTGGTTGTTCCAAAAAAAAAATTCTTAACCTTGAAATAATGTTGAATAAAATATCTTTCCAGACCTTTTTTTCTATTGATTAGAAAATTTCAAGCAGTTTTTACAGCTCAATTTATTATAATTATTATTACTATTTACTAACGACACTTTACCATGTACGTTGCATTCGTGTCGGGAACTCAATTTATGTTTTACAAAGTTTGCACTGCAAACTTGAATTATACACCTGAGCTGAACTGCGATCAGTCCCTTACACACCATAAACCATATGTTGCCCGATTATGGGGTAATTTTTGCTCAAAAATGTGTTACTTATGCACAAAAGTGAGGAAAAAACCGGTTTCCACATTAGACACGGGGTTATCTCATAGATGTGTAAGTGCATTTTAGAGAGTGGTTCAAGAGTTATGAATTTTTGAAGCAAGTATTCTTGAAAAAACTAAAAATGTTATAAACTCAACTAAAACTCCCAATTTCTCAAATTTTATCCATCGTAATCTCGTTATTTCGATAGTTGTAAAGATGTTAACGTAAATCACTCATACCGATGCACAGTGGGTAAAAAAGTGCCCGGAACGCGAAAGAATTCTATATCACAGCTCGGAGTGGATCGATTTCTGTAAATGTTACCTTAACTTGAAGGTAAATTTCCAAGTAATCGAATGGACTCACGATCAACAAAATGATGCTAGTCCTATGTAAAATTTTTAGTAGAATCGATTGAATTAAGTTTCGTTCACCGCACGGCCTTGTGAATGAAGATTTGGCTAAGTTTACCCTAATTCCCCTAATATTGTTGTGTTTTTCAGAAAATTCTTTGCTCGATGGGATTAAACATCAACAAAATATAGCTAGTCCCATGTAAAATGTTTTGGAGAATCGACTAGAGTTAGTATTGTTCACCGCACAGCTCTGTGAACGAAGATATGGCTGTTTTTACCCTGATTCCCCTAATATTTTCTTTTTTTTCACAATTTGATTTGCTCGGTGTGACTCAAGATCAATAAAATAATGCTAGTTCTTTGTAATTTTTTTGAGGAATCGATTGAAATTGGTTTTATTTACCGCACGGCTCTGTGAACGTAGCTATGGCTTATTTTACCCTGATTCCTTTAATAGTTTTGCGTTTATCATAAATTTCTTTGGTCGGAGTAACTCAAGATCAACAAATTAAGGCTAGTCCTTTGAAAAATTTCATGAGGAATCGATTGGAATTGGTTTCGTTTACCGTACATCTCTGTGAACGAAGATATGATCGATTTTACCCCGATCTAACTCTAGTCGATTCTCCAAAACATTTTACATGGGACTAGCTATATTTTGTTGTTGTTTAATCCCATCGAGCAAAAAAATTTCTGAAAAACACAACAATATTAGGGGAATTAGGGTAAACTTAGCCATATCTTCATTCACAAGGCCGTGCGGTGAACGAAACTTACTTCAATCGATTCTACTGAAAATTTTACATAGGACTAGCATCATTTTGTTGATCTTGAGTCACACCAAGTAAAGAAATTTCTGAACAACAAGATAATATTAGGGGAACCAGGGTAAAATGAGCTCATTTGCTCCTTAAACAGTTCCGTGCGGCCAATGAGACCACGTCCATTCGATTACTTGGAAATTTATCTTCAAGTTAAGGTAACATTTACAGAAATCGATCCACTCCGAGCAGGGATATAATTCTTTCGCGTTTTGGGCACTTTTTTTCCCACTGTGCGATGTGATGTAGAGAGAATGATCCGTATCAGCATATTTTAATAAAGTTTTGTTTTTGGATCTTCAAAAATTATCTCACATTCAATATTTATCAAGAGTAATAAAAATATACAATTAATATAATGGTTTGAATAGGCATTTATAAATCAGAATCAGTCAAGTTTTTTTCAACTTTTCAACTAAGATTATTTCAAATTCAAAACTGACATGTGTCTTAAATGAGTGCAATTAAAAAGTAAATAATTAAAAAAAAACTACACTTTTTGCAGAAGAAAACATGTTATACGATAAGTTTTGTCCATCTGTTACGAATATCTTGATTTATCTCTGCAAGTTATTTCCATCAAAACACAATTCACCTATCCGTGGACAGAAGAACTTTACACATGTAATTATGTAAATGATTCAATTTGAACTAAAAAATCAACAAACACCAATATGCATACATTCTTTTTTTCAGAAGTGTGACATCCAACAGAAGGGGGGGGGGGGGGGGTAATCATGTTTGTGACAAAGTGTGACAGAGGGGGGGGGAGGGGATATAAAAACCTGAAATTTGATGGACGTCATTTTTGAATCATCCCAAAGTAGATTCATGTCAAACGCAACACGACTCGACAAGCCATTTCAATCGGGGCGAAAATAATCGAGGAGGCTCCCCGGTCATCAACACCCACAGCCAAGCCAAACATTCATGGTTCGAAGCTTGTGCTGTGTATTTGGTGGGACCAACCCGGCGTATTACATTATGAGCTGTTGCATCCAGGTGAGACAATCACTCAACTGATGCGTTTGAGCCGAGCGTTGAAAGATAAACGGCCACAATACCAGCAAAGACACGACAAAATTATTTTGCTGCATAACAAGACCAGGCCACAAACACTACAATGAGACATCTTTCCACACCCACCGTATTTTCCAGACATTGCTCCTTCCGACTACCGAAGACGCATGGCCTGACTGAGCAGCGATTCCGTTCTTACGAAGAGCCAAAAACTGGGGAGATTTATGGATTGCTTCGAAAGATGAGCAGTTTTTTCAAGTTTGTTTAAAAAAAATGCAGTTTTCCATTCGCACACTTAATACTTCTGGGCAAAGAAAGTGTTTTTCTCAACATCACATAATTTTTTTCTAAAGTGGAATTTCAAAATGAGCAAAATATTTCGTACACCTGATGTTTTAAATTAAACGGGTTTGAGTTTGACTGGGAGATGAACCAGCCCGAGGCTGAAAATCTCGATAATCAAGACAAAAAAAAACAAATTGAGTTTGACTGCATTCTTCCATTTTCAAAACTTCGTGTGACCCCTTTTATGCTTCAATAATACTTCCTATTGACGCGGCATACCTTCGACAAGCTTTTTGAGGTATTCCGGATCAATATGTTACCAGACCCCACAGATATTCAATCGGATTGAAATCGTCCTAAAATAAACTCTTGTTGGCTCTGAAAAGAGCCTTTTGATGACGATGTCCCTTTGATGCGAGTGGACTGTATGGATGAATGAGCGGTCGCTGAATGAAAACACTTCTGCTATCAATTAACTTAACTTTTATTCTGGCTTGCTTTGGTTCTGTTGTTGAACAACGAACGTTCGACGGATGGAAAAACAGTGAGTGGAACTGTTGTTGTTGTTGTTGTTGTATTCATAGAGGGACTTTAACTTCAGAGGTCATTCATCCGGTACTATTGAGGAACTGTATAAGGTTTCTTTCGTTGGAGGGGGCCAGCCAATGCCTCCTCCAGGGTGCCGCTCATATTCGCAGCCAATCGTTCTTCTTGGAATTTGGTACATTCAATAAAGATGTGTTGGATGGAAATTGGGATACCGCAGTAGAAACATGTAGGAGGAGGTTCTCTGTTGATTATATGACAATGTGTGAGGCAGGTGTGACCAATTCTCAGGCGTGTAATTGTGCGTCGCCGTAGGGGGTTATTATTATCGGGCCAGGAAAAAGTATGAGCTTTTAATCTTCGAAGGGCGAAAGACTATTGAACCACTTTTGATTCCAGCTGTCTCGAATTGCCCCTGTGGACCATCTTGTGACGTCTTGTGCTGGGACCAATTCGCGACCCTCCCCGGCTAATCGGTCCGCTTTCTCATTGCCAAGGATACCAGAATGACCTGGAACCCAGCAGAAAGCGACTCGATTCCCCAGAGAAAGTCTCTCCGCTTCTTGGAGCCAGGGATGTTTCACACATGAAGAGTTCAATTCCTGGAGACAGCTGGCAGAGTCGCTGAAGATTACGGAGGGGGTGCTCAATGGAAATTCTAAATTGGAAGCTTTCATTAAAGTATAGGCTTCGGCACTAAAAATGGAACATATAGAGGGTAGAGAAGAGCTGATGTTGAGGAGGGATGAATCGCTTGAAATGCCGTACCCGACTTTACCATTAGATAAAGATCCATCGGTGTACACATGGTAATGGTGGGGATATTTATCGTTACGGAGTTTGGTGAAGTTGGCTTGGATTTTTGATGGGGGATCTCCGGCTCTGACTATTTGGAGTAAGGAAAGATCAATTGGTGGTGAGGGTTGGTTCCAAGGCCTGATTTGAATGGCTGTTTGGGGAAGGGTATGATTTGTAAGGGAATGAAAAATGGTAGAAGCTCTATGGATTAACGGGACATTTTTATTGCGATTAAGACTAAGCCACCTGGTGGCTTCAGACACAAGAATGTTTGCAAGGAGGTAGTCATACGGAAGTGTGCCACATTCCGCTATTATGGAAAGGATAGGACTGGTAAAGAAGGCGCCGGAGGAATATCGGAATGCTTTGTTGTAAAGGGGCGGAGTTTTTGGTAGATTTTATCATCACCTCGGCTATAGAGGCCCACAACATAAAACATTTTTGGTATCAATCAGCTGTTGACCACTTGTGAGTGCGTGGAACGTGCCAAATGGTGCTCTTTTATAAAGTGTGTTGCTCTTCATTTTCTCACTGTTTGATCGTTCTCGACGTTTCCGTGGGAGGAACTTCCTTCGATGATTAGCGTTGGTGCAAGTAACCTGTCGCACAAACTACTTCTGTGACGTTGACACGAAACAACTACATCTTGGTTTCCGGCCCGGGCCAGTTTTCAAAACAGACACCTCCAATTTTGCGTCCTCAGTCCGCAGTCATGATCCCTTTGATATGTGCCAAACTTCCTATTCCAGACCATACGAACTACAATGATATTGCAACCTCAAAGGTCCAACGTGACTTTTCTGGATGAATCAAATGGAGAGTCACGTCACCGCAGGTGAGTTTTCTCACTTCACCAAGTGACAAACGGCACGTCGACTCTCGAAATAACCCTCAAAGCTTCCGGTTACCACACGTCGTGTTCAACAAATTCTGTCAAGTAGCGAGATCTTGGAGTGGCATAAAAGGCTGGGAAAGCCCAACATCACAGAATGGCTTAAGCTGAATCGATGAATGGAAAAACGTACTGTTTCCGGATGAAAAGAAGTTCAACCTGGATGGCTGTTGTGGTTTTCTGACAAAAAAATGAGCTTGTTCTTCGAATCTGAATCCAATCGAGAACCTCTGGTCTATTCGTGCTCGTCGCGTTTACGAAGATGGCAAGCAATTCGATAACGTAAAGATGGTGAAACAACGAGTTCGAGCATGCTGGGAACAGATTGGGCAATATACGCTGGAGAAGCTGATTTTGTCCATGAAATCGCGATTAATTAAATTATGGTGTTATTTTTACGTTTAACTTTTTTAGTTATAGTTACGTTTTTTAGTACTGAAATGTAAATAGTCCCAGAAGACCAAATAAGTTTACACTGGCTCGATTGGAAACTCATCTGAGACCATTTCACAAGAATTCAATTATATTATGAGTTTTATTACACATTCATTTATATCAAAAAAGCAGGGTGATGCTAAGCTTAAAACTAAAAACCTAACCTTTGCGTGACAGTTATAATTTCTTTCTGCTATCCCTAACTCACGACGAACAATACCTTAAATATTCTGTCGAAATAACACAGCGAATCAAGATTTAAAACAAAGATTCTCGAACCAAAAAGCGCAAGAATGTATTTAAAAGTACAAGGTGCAAGCAATTTAAATTGCTAGTTTCTTATTGATTGTTGAAAGTACAATCCTTGAAAATGTGTAACGATGAAAGATAATTTGAAAGCAGTTTACCAGCAGCAGTTTCTCAAATGGTGTAATAGTTAAAAAAAATAAAGGAGAAACTTTGAGATTTTATTCGTTATGAACAATGTTTTTAACTTTATACCAAACAGAATTTTCTGTAAAATGCACTTGGATCATCAAGTGGTCAACATAGGTCCTGGAAGATGTCATAGCCATTCAGAAAATGGATACAAAACTCAGAAAATTTCGATGATTCACATGATGGAACGCTGTTAATTATGTGCAGCGGCCATTTCCGTTGGAGCCGACAAAACATTGAACTGGTGACATTTTTACAAACTGCAATGAAGAAAAAAAAACGTGGAAAATAAGTAAACCCTTGTACAAACACCAACATTTTAGAAGAACGATTTTTCTCGTGTAAGAGTGATTTTTCTTGGTCGAATTTCTCGAACATAAGGTGAAACCATACTCGCAGAATGTGAAGCTTCAAGTACTGGTCGAACTAAGTAGTAAATAAATGAACATAATATGCATAACATTTTTGCTGAATAGATGTGGATATAGTTATAAATATTATTGTATTATAGCATTACAATCGGTCAAGTGGTTACAGTGCACAAAATTATGTGCAGTCATTACGAAAATCTACACTAGCCACAAAGATGGATCTGTTGCAATTCATCATTCAAACATATTCCGTGTGATTCCCCATTCAAGGAGCATAAGAAGACCAAGCGGAAGTAAACGAGAAACAGCAGACCGGGGAAAGCCAGGGAGATATCGACCAAAGTTTTCAAGCATCGACTCATCTTTTCGATTCAGAATGAGGCAAAAATGGCGAATGCTTCAATTTGATTTGTGCAAAATACAATTAAATGTGGACACATTTACACAAGCAGTCGCCGGTTATTAACAAACCAGTCCCAACATATGTTAGATACATAACATAGAGGATAGTAGGAGGCAGAAAGTGAAGCAGGAGAGGGAGAGAAAGAGAGAGAAAGAGAGAGAGAGAGAGAGAGAGAGAGAGAGAGGCGTTTGATGGTTGAAACGAAAACGGAATAATAATTTGGTGGTTAGTATAATACATAATAACAATTGATAAATTCGAGTATGAATTAGTAGCTCTCGTCTGTTTCTTCTCCTATTGGTTGTTGTTGCACAGTTTTATTTTCTCATCCATTTCGCCTCAGTGCAAAATGCAAAGTGCGGAACAAAGCATCGACACAACCGTTCACAACCCATGTTCGAAGCAAACACTTTCTCGTAAACTTCATAAGAGTGCTTAGGTGCAATTCGTGCCTTCTGGCAACTTTTTGCTTTCATTGATATCCAAACTCATTGGTTTAACACCACCAGCCGGGGAAGACTTGGTCCTATACATATTGATTTCATTATCTCCAATCCGCTCAACCAATCGCAATGTTTTGTGATATAGTGGACGGATTGTTATAATTTGAGATAACTCAATACAGATGTCTACTAAATTTGGCAGATCGACATGCAATCGGTGAAGATCCACCTGGTACCTCAAAGCAAGATGCTTAGATGCGGACCGGAAGATTTGATGAGCTACCTCCACCAATAATATGATTAGATAATAACCAATATTGTTCGAATTCAAATATTTCGGCATTTATATTTCACAGAAATATAGAGATGACTAATTTGCGAGATAGGTAATTGCTTGCAATTAAAACAGATAGAAAAAATTCCACATCCTCGGTTCAAAAAAAATCCGGGAAATGGCTTTTTCCAGGAAATGTTGTACAATCAACAATATAACAAAGTTAACAATTCGCCGACGTTCTCCCACGCCGTAGTGGGACGACGAATGTACTGAAGTCTACCGTGAAAAATTCGTCGCGTTTAAAGCATATCGGAAGCGCGGTTCGCGAGTTAACTACGAGCGGTACATTGTTCTTGAGCGTAAGTTTAAGAGCCTCGCCAAAGCCAAAAAACGCGGATATTGGCGTCACTTCGTCGAAGGGCTATCGCGTGAGACGTCGATGAGAACTCTTTGGACCGTCGGGAGAAGAATGCGAAATGCGTCGTCGGTGAATGAAGACAAGGAAAGCTCTTCCCGGTGGATCTACCCCTTCGCCAAGAAAGTTTGCCTAGATTCGGTTCCGGTGCAACGAATTGCTCGCGATACTCAAACCAATCGTAACGAATTGGATGCGCCCTTTTCTGTGCTCGAATTCTCACTTGCTTTTCTTTCATGCAACAATTCTGCGCCAGGAATGAATAAAATCAAGTTTAACTTGTTGAAAAACCTCCCAGACGTCGTAAAGAGGCGCTTGCTGAACTTATTTAATCAGTTCCTGGAAAGCAATATTGTTCCGGATGAATGGAGGCAGGTTAGAGTTATAGCTATACAAAAACCCGGGAAACCCGCGTCGGATTACAACTCGTATCGTCCAATCGCGATGTTGTCGTGTATAAGGAAGCTGTTAGAGAAGATGATTCTCCATCGGCCTCGACAAATGGATTGAATCTAATGGCTTTCTATCTCACAGTGGCGTTTCGTCCATATGGGCACCTCGTGCACTGCACAGTCTAAAATTGTATATTTTATGTATTATCAAATTCATCGATTTAATACTCCGTTAATATTCGCAGACGGGGCATTTCAAATGGTGCACCAGATCCTGTATATACCACACGTGGATCGTTTGTAGATGTTTTTTTCCTATAACTTGATTGCCGATGAGTTAGCCCTGGGCTCTGGCAAAACCTTGAGGTAGTTTAACTTCAACTACCAGGTCCCAGGGCTGGTCTGGTTCTTTACCATTTTGGGAAGAAGCACACTAGTGTTGCCAGATCAGTGATAATGCAGCCTTAAAATGCTTCAGAAAATCCACCAGTATTTCCTATCGACAAACATTATTATACTGCAATAGTGATCGAAGGTCAAGTACAGGATTTGCGAATAGTTGAAAAGCCTACATATAGTTTATTGTCAAAACCAAGCGCACTTTTGGAAAGCATTATCACATAGGGAAACCTGTTCCATTATTCATCTCATGATCCATTATTCATAGAATTCCTAATTGTAGAAGTTTGATGTATGGATCAATTTATACCTTTTGTTATTTAGTTACTTTCAACTTTCAAAAATAAATAACGTTAAATTTAAATTAAAAGTTAGAAATCCGATAGTTACGCGTCGATATTTCGTTTTCAAGTTGCGCGGATTGCTAAAATATGAGATGAAAATGGAAATGGTAACCCAAGATGCTATGCTTGTATCAAAGCTTTCTACCAAGAGGCGATGTTGCTTATTTCATTCTTAGTTTAGAAGAAAAACGGAGCTCTTACAGTGCAATTGACGACATACTACGTCATCAAGAGGAAGTCCTTTTGAAGAATTTCAAACAAATTCAAGACAAAGCCCCCGAAACTGAATTAAAAATCCTGTCTGGTTCTAACGACAAATTCCATGGAACGAGTGTTCTAGTCAACAGACGCAAGTATAAGTAATAAATGTATAATCCCTCTCAACATATCAAAGACTTTTAAGTTGCGCTTCAACAATGGACGATTTACCATGTCATCAAAAAGATTTTTTAGTGAAGAACTCAAAACAAATTTCAAGGCACACTCGCGAAACAAGAAGCAACATTTCATCTTGAAACGAGAGAGCAAGCTCTGAATTACAGTAATATCAAGCAAAACAGGTATTTTGGAAGATATCGTTGACAATTAATCACAAGGTAATAGATTATATTTGCAAATGACTGATGTATACTTTTCTCCCTACAGCCTTACATACCAACAATTATCCCTCCCCTCCCCTATCCTGTGGGCAGTGATGCTATATCATTGTACACTTCTAGTGTGCAATAATAGTGTATCTCGCAAAATTCAAATCCCCCATGGGAAGAAACGTTGCGTAACCCATTCAACTATCCCCTGATGTATTATGTAAGGTTTGAGTTCTTGTACTCAAACTGGTAACCTGGCGCCTCGCCGTCTTATACGTCAAGAAAATAAAATAAAATAAAATAAAAAACTTTATTGCCGATGAGTTAGTGTCTGTTTTGTAGTTTTACTCACTGGCTAGTTGCAATTTTATTCTGTTGTTTCGGGGCATTGACAAGGTACTTTCTGTGGCATATCACAAGAGACTCGGCAAAGGAGGAACTATGGAGAAAGATATTGTTGTCAACATTGACGTCCGGGTTCGAAAAAAAGTGCACAACCGGTAAATTTTCTCACGAGACGCCACTGCTATATCATACTCAATTTGGTTTCCGCAGAGGCAAAGGAACGAGCGATTGTCTTGCGCTGCTTTCAACAGAAATACAGCTGGCCTATGCACAAAATCAGCAAATGGGTTCAGTTTTCATGGACATTAAGGGGGCTTTTGATTCAGTTTGTGTAGACGTCCTTTCAGACAAATTCAACGAGTGTGGCCTTTCACCATTACTAAACAACTATTTGTACAATTTGTTGTCTGAGACATATGTTTTCTCATGGGTCTTCGACAACTTCACGAATTAGCTACAAGGGTCTCCCCCAGGGCTCTTGTTTAAGCCCCCTTTTTTATCATTTTTATGTCAGAGACATCGATAGCTGCCTCATGGAAAATTGCACGCTAAGACAGCTTGCGGATGACGCCGTTGTTTCAATTGTAGGACCAGGGGCGAACAACTTGCAGGGACCGTTGCAGGATACCCTAGACAGTTTGTCTACCTAGGATTTAAAGCTGGGTATCGAATTCTCTCCGGAGAAAACTGAGTTAGTTGTTTTTTCTAGGAAGCGTGAACCAGCACAAATACCGCTTCAACTCATGGTAAAACAATAACTCAAAGTTTGTCTTATAAATACCTAGGGGTCTGGTTCGATTCTAAATGCACCTGGGGAAAGCACATTAAGTATCTGATTCAGGAATGCCAGCAGCGAATAAACTTCATGCGTACTATCACCGGAACATGGTGGGGAGCCCACCCGGAAGATCTGATAAAGCTGTATCGTACAACGATTCTGTCGATTCTCGAGTACGGTAGTTTCTGCTTTCAATCCGCCGCGAAAACTCATATTCTGAAGCTGCAGCGAATCCAGTACCGTTGTCTTCGTATCGCGTTAGGCTGCATGAACTCAACTCATACTATGAGTTTGGAGGTATAAGCAGGAGTTCTTCCTTTATCAGATCGTTTTGTGGAGCTATCGTTCCGGTTCCTCATCCGCTGTGAGGTGTTAAATCCATTGGTAATTGAAAATTTTGAAAAGCTAATCGAACGAAATCCTCAAACTAAGTTCATGACACTGTACTATTGGTACATGACTCTGGAGGTGAGCCCTTCTTCGAATGTTCCTAATCGTGATTACCCCCAAGACTTCTCTAGTTCTACTGTAGTTTTTGATCTGACCATGAAGCAAGAAGCTCGTGGAATACCAGATCCACTCCGTTCGGAGTCCTTCCATCAATTTTTGCAAGTAAGTTTGGCCATATCAGACCGACGGGTCAAAAACAAATGATTCCACTGGATTTGGTGTTTTTAACGAAATTCATAGCGCCTCCTTCAAACTACAAAATCCTTGCTCCGTATACGTCGCAGAGCTGGCGGCTATACACTATGCATTAGAGCGAATTGCCTCTCTTCCTTCTGATCAATTTTTCATTTTTACGGATAGTCTCAGCTCACTTCAGGCTATTCGTTCGATGAGGCCAGCAAAGCACTCACCGTATTTCGTTAGCGAAATACGATCTCTTTTGAGTGCTCTATCAAACAATTCCTACACCATCACCTTGGTTTGGGTCCCTTCTCATTGCTCCATTCCGGGTAATGAGAAAGCGGACTCACTTGCCAAGGTGGGCGCTATGGCAGGCGATATTTATGATCGACAAATCGCCTTCAACGATTTTTTTGCTATTTTCCGTCAACAGGCCTTGATCAGCTGGCAACAAAAATGGGAAGCAGGGGATTTGGGCTGATGGTTACATTCTATTCTCCCACAGGTATCGACAAAATCGTGGTTTAGAGGGTTGGATATTAGCCGGGATTTTATCAAGGTAATGTTTCGTCTAATGTCCAATCACTACTCGCTAGGCTCGCATTTCTATCGAATAGGGCTCTCAGACACCAATCAATGCGGCTGTGGTGCAGGTTATCAGGACATCAACCATGTTGTCTGGTATTGCCTCGATTTCGAAATTGCCAGATCTGATCTTTGCGCTTCCCTACGGGACCGAGGAGAGAAGGAAGATATCAGAGATGTGCTGGGTAAGCTGGACTTGGACTATATGGGGCTAATTTACAAGTTCTTGAAACAAATAGATGTATTCGTTTGATCCTCTCTTGACTGTCGTTTTAGCATGTCCACCTCTTCCCCTCCCCCGTAATACCGCTTCTGTTGTATCGTTACAGCTTAACACAACGCAACATCTACGCCAGACCAACAGCAACAATGTCGCATCGCCAATCTGCTGTTGAAAGCTAACGTTAAGATTCCTACTTCCCCATTCCTACCCGAATCATTGTAATCCCTAACCTCGACCAAGCCGCGAGTTTCACTTCACGATTTCTGAGACCAAAAATCACAAACAAAACAAAATAAACAACGCTGAAATTGCTAACCAGTAGATGCTCCAGTGGAGCAAACAATTCTAGAAAATTTCACGCCGGAAGTCCTATTAGTATTTGAGGTTTGTGCTCAGAAAACTTCGAAGTGATAGGGACTTGATCCCATATGTCCTTAAGGAAGTGATACTCATACATCCTTAACGAATAAACTCCAAATAATTGTGATTTAGACAACATGATTGTCTTACTCTATATGGTCATCCTACTCCACTTTCCCCTACAAATCGATTCCATTACAGAGACATCATTGTTATGCCTGAATTTACGCTTTCACGGAAGCCATTTACATTATGTGGGTTATTGAAATCAACTGATATGTTCTAAACGTTAATTTTCTTCAAAATTATAATAAAATTCCAATTATTATATTTATAATTAAAATGAAGGGCGCATGTAACATTAAGAAACTCTCTTTGTTTGCTCTTTCTATTATTCATAACTTAATCGCCTTTGCGTTTTCTGTATACAGTTTGCATAATATGCTACCCAGCACTGTTTATATTCGATCTATACTAAAGAATCCGTCGAAAGTTGCAAAATAGCTCAGTTATTAATGAAAGATGGAGAGAAGAGAATCCCATATTGTTAACTTCACCATATTGATAAGGAATGACATATAAAGCCCCATACAGTAGCCCGTTATGCCTGTCATACTTAGAAGACTAACGATAAAAGTTTGGTCAGAATATGGAAGAACAAACCTCAAAGCGCGAGGCAACCCTAATTGATACATTTTGCTGTACTCTTTCGTTCTTTCCAAGTCATTTTCCTACCATGCCCCTATCTAGCCTAAATTTTACCTTTTAAAAGACTTTGCCTCGGGTGCAGCTTTCTGAACTCATACAGCTGACGCGGTGTGTAGAATTTCTTTTCCTTTTCCAACAGCGGAAGAAACATCTCATCGTTCGAACTTTTCTCACTGCCAGTTTCGGTGGTCATCTGGGTGTTATTTGAGCTGGAAGAACTGTCGTCACAATCCGAAAATGAAAGTGACGAAACTGTTTCCGATGTTGTTTGACTGCTGTTCAATGGATTCGAAACATTTTCTTTGCATGTCGATGAGTTTTCCATAACATCTTCGATTTGTGTTTCTGGCTCCACAAATTCTTTGATAGTTGTGAACTGCTCATGAAGAGGAAGTTCAGGATCGTACGATTCATCTCCTCCTCCAGCCAGATCGTTGCTGCCATTTTTTTTCTTGCTGTCATCTATCATTGCAAACAACTCACTGTTCAATATTATTGGTACATTACCCTCTATGCGGATATCGTCTTGCTGTACAGCAACTTTTCTCGTTCTACGACTGCTTAAATCTTCACCCTGTCCACTTATTCCCAACTGCCTTAGCAATGGTGTTATTTCATTCACATCTTTATCATTCAACACTTCCTGCGTAGTTGGCATATAACCCAGAGGTGTAACTTTTTCCTGTATTCCAACAACTTCCGATGCCAACTTTAATTTGTTTCTATAATTAACATCCGTGAGAACTCTTCCTCGCCCTCTAGTTGTCTCATATTCAGAAGCTGACAGAGAGGATCGCCAGTTACACATTTCACCTTCAACTTCGTCGAAGCTCGAGTCACTTGACATTTTTAGTTGAGATCACTGGAACAAAAAGGGAAAACAAAGGTATATTATAGACTTGTTTAACAATTTAAAATAGAGTAGGCATAAGAACGAAGTTTTACAGCATAGGTTTTCTCATATTACAAGCTAGCCCTGGATAATCTAAAATTATAAGCTAGCGATTTAAAATTTTCCATCGTGAAACATGCAATTAAAACACAAATTTTGCAATATATTCCAATTGTAGTTGTTTATTTCAGATTCATGATTTAAGGATATTATTTAACAATTCACGAAGTAAAAACATAGTTAATCAGTATTTGCATTATATTTTCGAAATATGCGCTTAACGCCATCCATTAGGCTTTGTACAGACTCTTCAGTTGGCTGGATTTGTCCAAATTAGTAGGAAATGTTTGATATCTTTGATTCCTTGTTTCTTTCTAGAAAGCTTCCGCTTCATCAGAGCCCAATATCTCTCGATTGGACGTAACTGTGGACAATTTCGCGGATTTTCGATTGTTGGCAGGTACACTATTTGCATGACTTGCTTCTTAACACTCTATCTCAATTTCAGCATAATGGACTGGTGCAAATCGGTCCAAAACAAAGGTTTTTTTAATAGTCTCTGATGAAGGGTAGCTATCGCTTGTGTGAGCAACCATTCGAACAGAGATTCGGGTATTCCTTCAATGTGCTTTTCCCCTTTCGGCCATGATCACATGATCATGATCAGCACCTAGGTACAATGTTTTTATCACGCCATGAGTTCCTCTCGACCGTCAAACGGTCCGATAATGATTTGAGCACACCATAAACAGTAGATTTAGGTAAATCCAATGTTTTTTCCCCGTTTTGAAAAGTCAGATTTTGAATTACGTCCGTAAAAAATGTAAACACCAATCATAGTCTTTTCACCGAAGACTCCCAGGTATACCTTTTACTCAGAGAAATACTTTTGAGTGCAGTAAATATATCTAAAACCGTAGGAAAAGGATGATCTGCAAGGTCGAAGAACTTTAAAATGCGCCCTAATCAGCCAGAGATGATATTTCATTGTTTGTTAATTTAGCTAGAGCTGGATAATATTCTGAAAAAAATGACGAGAAGAAAAGAACGTTTTTTATTACAGTAGAACAATATCGAATAGTAAAATTTGTTGAAACCATTCCAGTTACAAAAACAAACACGTTTCTGCCCTTTACGATCAATAGCTACTTTGCTTTCCTCTCTGCTGGACTTCAATGGAACTGGCAGCAAAAACCGTACAGAAATGTTAGCTATCACTACCGCTTAATCTGGTAGCCTCGGAAATGGATGAAAAAAAGAAATAGCATTGTGATAGTAATAGTAAAATCAGTTTCTTCTTATGGTTTGGATGGTCCTTAAGCTGTTTACTTTGGAACATATTGAAGTAGCAAAACCCAAACTCAATGTGGACGGGATCGGCAACGGTCATTTTGGCAGTTTTCATAAAAAAACGTTGATATGTTGATATACCGTAAGTGCGCTATATTTTGCGTATTTAAGAAATTATAAGTTTGAAATTATTTTTGAAAAGGCCTAGAAAGAGTTACACAATTCTTGGTTTGGTCATAATACGTTATCTCAATCCTAGTAAAAGAGCGCAATGCAGTACACCTCGTAAATGATCAGAAATTTATAAAAAAATAATAATTCTGGACTGATGTATGTGTTCCTAATTATGCGCACTAAAATTAAGATATTCCAAATTTTGCGCACTTGTGTTCTTAATTTTGCGCACCATAGTAAACTAATAGATACTTATGCAAACATTGAAACAATTTGAGTAGTATAGTTTCAGCAAAATTTTATTCAAAAACAATATTTTGTATATTTTGATAGTAAAGTAGGGTAAGTCTACTAATTTTCGACCTAGCAAAAAATCGATTAATGTTTAAAAAGCGATTGTTAAGAAATTTTTCATTTGTGTTTCTCAGAGACTTCTATTCATTTGTGAACACATCAGTATTATATGGAATTTTCCATGGAATTTTGCCAATAAATATGTCTGGATTATTGGCCGTGCAAGATTGAGAAGATATCGGTTTGTCTTTGTCTTATAAGATTGAACAACGGGTAAACGGAACGCGTTTTCAAAAACATCCTCTTCAACATAATTGATGTTCTGTCCCGCGGTATCCTGTGAAAAACTAGTAGTGACGTCTTTTTCAGTAATGTTTCTGTCACCATTGGCAACATTCGAGAGGAGTAAGTGATGTGCTCAGATTGTTGAAGCAATTGTTAGGCGAAATCAAGAAAAACGGCACTTTGGTCAACTGTATCAAATGAAAAAACTTTTTAGTACCATGCAATATATGTAAATAATTTGTTTAATTATCTTACCATGCATTTTTGATTCATCAAGTCAATCTTCAACGGAATGGCACTCTAGCAAATAGAGATGCCACAAGTGATTGTTCGCAAGGCTTTGGCCAAATTATCCGAAGTGTCACAACCCTGTGGGATGTGACACACCTCCCGAACTTCAGCAACCTTGACGCCGAGCACACACCATTACATCTCTGCTGCCCGAACTGCCACTTATTCACCGTGTGCTGGATGACGGGGCATCTTTGCGCCAGTAAACAAAAGTTTGATTGTTGTTTGTTCCATTGAGTTCAGGTGAGATGAATAGAGCCGCAATAAATAGTTTTTTGGCTTATTAGTGCTAATTATTATAATCAAATCTAGTGCGAAACTATCTTAGCTATGGCGAGTTATAGTTACGTTAAGAATAATCACGTGAAACATAAGGTAAACACAGAGAAAAATGAACAACTAAAAACTAAAACTAAATCCTAAAACTATTCCCTGCACTAGTTACAAGTCTACGACGGACGATTTTTGCAAGGCACGGACAGGTTCGTCTATTTAAAGAAACACTAAACGTAAGTAACAACATAAATGTAAACTTATAGCAACTGAATTAAATACAAAATTATTAGTTAATTGGGAATGCGATATAGATACTATGTGCGCTAGGGTTGAGGCCCGAAATTGAACATTTCTAATACTTAAGCTAGTTAAAATTAGAACCATTGAAGTTAAAGCTAATTGAAATTATGTTTGTTTACCCAAAGGGATTTTATAACACACAAACGACGCAAATAAAGTGTTACGGAATCGGAAATTGTTTCTTCTCGTCTGTCCGGTTGCTGGCGCAACACGAAGAATACCGCATAAACTTTCCCTCGGAAGCCAACATGATGAACTGTACACAATAAGGAACTTGGTGAAAAAATTGATGCCGCATCAATTTATGCTAATTTTCTAATCAAGTGTTACAGAAACAGTCGAAATGTTATGTGATGAAGGTAGTATATATCTGTTTTCCACATTTGGTAGTGATTTAAGCTTTTAAGACTGTTTATCTCGTAATAAAATCTATTGTGATAATTGACACTTGTCTTAGCGCACACGCTAACAGGGCGGAAAATTTGATGATTTAGAAGTACGCACAACTGTTTACGAACTGCGATTTTATGTATGAGCATTTTTTCTCATCATGTATCCCATTAATCGAAAGTCAACACAATTAACAAGCTAGGTATTCGTGTCGAAAGTCATTATCAAAAATGCAGCAAATCATAGTTACAGCATGAAGTATACATAACTGCGCAAAATTAGGCAATGCGGAAAATATAGCGGACTTATGCTTTGTTCATACTACAGCGTTGTAACATAATACAAGGCTATCTTGATGACATTTTCCTTGTAGATACTTTCCAAAACACCCTTATATTATGTTACAAGTCCGTAGTCTGAACAAGGCATTACGGTAACCAGTTTTCTATCCGACAAACATACTTATGGCCCAAACACAATGTGAACGGAAACGGAACGGCAACGGCAAGTTTGATTGTTGTTGCAAATAACTTCGATATGTCAAATTAGAATCGGCTGTTTTCTTTCCGACAAGCAGGCTTATGCCTTGTTCAGACTACAGAATTGTAACATGTTATAACGGTTGTCATCAACAAGAAATTCGTCATCAAGATAGGCTTATAACATGTTATAACTGCTCAGTCTGCCTTTTGTTTTAAACAACGTTCGCACTACAACTTCTATTACGTGATATAGAATATCTTGATATCAAATACCATGTACAGAATTTTCAATCAAAATACTCTATATTACGTAATATAGGATGTAGTGCGAACGGGGTATTACTCAGATCGGGCTTCTACGTTGCCGTTACCGTTCAGCTTCCGTTATCATTGTGTTTGGGCCAATACTCAGGTCGGGCTTTTCCGCTGTCATTGTCATTTCGTTTTCGCTATCATTGCTTTCGGGCCTTTATTTGCCACACAATAATAATCAAACAAAATTGGTACTGGCATTAAAGCTCTCAATCATTCATTTACAACTGCGGAAATGTTTTTAGAGAACTAAGTTGAGAACAAGCAATATGCTCGGCTAATTGTGATAAGCAATGCATATTGCAAGAAAAAGGCAGGCGGAAATTTGTATGCTGCAGAAGTTGTCCTCTACCTTATACAGCCGTTCTAAGCATAACTGTCCCATGTTGCTTTTGGTCAAATTGCAACTTTTTCAATATATGCTTAATTTTTTTGACTATACTATTGGATGCAAACAAAAAATTATATACTTTGTTCTTAGTTTGTATAAAAAAAAAACATCAAGTTAGATTGTCCCATGTTGAAATTCTAGGTATAAAAGTCCCACTACGACTTTTCTAAAGAGATCTTAGAAAAAAAAATTGATTTAAGTTTACAACATTCTTCGTAGGAACAACTCGACACTCAGCATTGATAAGGGGCTTATATGCAAACTTGAACAATGACATTAAATTGTCTATATAAGCCACCATTAGCATTTGATAGAACTGTGTTTCTAACGATGATGTGGTGATAAAAAATTATCATAATTATGGTAGGAGCATAAAAAATATTGCACATGACATGTCTATTTGAAAATGTAAATTCTATCGCCAACGCTCCATCAATACATCATGCAGTGCGACTGATATGCCTAGAATTTTCTGCTGCAAGGCAAGATTCTACGCATGTCAGTCCCACTGAATATTTTACCTTGTATTTTACATACAAAAATAATCTTATTGTTGGTAATACCACAGATTCCATCGAAATTTAGCAACATCTTCAAATACCAATCATAAATTTGTGGGTTTTGTCACGATTACCAGCACTACACAATAATGGTGCAAAACTTAAAACGCTTTTTTCTCACCTACAACTTATGTAACATGGGACAGTTATGCTTAGAACGGCAGTATACTCTGAAAAAAGTTCTATCGTTATACCGACAATTAAATCATGGTCATGATGACTATCGCATTTAATGATTACAACAACCATGAAAATGGTCGAATTCACCACTTCATGGTATTCTTGACTATGATCATGGTAGCAAGGACTATTCCGACATTATGGCAAATGTTGGATCAACTATTTTTAATAGTCGTTTTGACCACGATCATAGTCGGTTCAAAAGCACTGTACTGCAATAGTCATCCTAACCCCCAATAATGGTAAAATTGACTATCAAATTTGTCTCTGTGTACCTTTTGTTTTCGAGAAATCGGCAATTTTACAAAAGTTACGCCTAAATGTGTAATCCTTATGCTTACAAGTTGGTTGGTTTATACGAGTCTACCGACCAGTACTGAAAATGACCAGTAAGATGTATAAAAAACAATCGGTTATGGTGATCCACATACCTGAGTTTAACGCCACAATATCGAATTCGTTGTTTCAGTTTCACCGGAATCAAAATTCAATATTGGATCTTTGTTGCACAAACGTCACGTCAGTTGATTAGCATGTGTTTAAAACGTACCCCAGGTTTGGGTTCGCAGTTTCAACCGCAATAAAGGAATTCGATAAGTTGCGTTCTTTTAAAGTCTATTTCACGAATTCTCTGCAGGACACAACTTTTAATCAAATGAATTTTGCGGTGAAGTGTGTAGAGGACTCAGAACCATACGAATATGGTAGTAAGACGAAACATAAATATTTTAATATTTTAAGTTAGATTAAAAGAAAAACTTGTAATGCATAATGCACAAAATCTCGGTTTGAGTTTGACAAAGTTCTTTGATAACACTCCCGTTTTATTGTACTCAATTTTTGAGTACAATTGTATATACACGGTCGTTTGCAGAAACACATTAATGTGTGAAAAAACACCCATTTTCGCTAGAAGTGCCTCTCCCCATTAAAGCCTATGCTGCTGACAAGTAAAGATCTGAAGTAGTTTTCGCCATTTCTACCGAAGTAATTTCGACAACTGCTCAAGTATGGGTGGAATGTCAGTTTTCCTTGCGAAATAATCGAACGGAATATTATTCCGCATGGAAAACCCGCATAACGAAAAACAATTTGCTATATAGTCGAAACTGTATTTCGAATATAAGATATATTATCACATTTTGCGTTATTGTTATCGAATAGTTTAATCTCATTTTCACCATACGACCTCTACATTAACACATATTGTTATTGTTTGCCATATTGTCATTGAAAGGTTTATTATTGTCTGCACTCGGTCTGGATTATATACTAACTTTTTGACATAGAGTACAGCTAAAATTTTGTTCGTGGAAATTGTCATATTTTTATGGTAACCTAACTTAACCGCCTATTCAGCATATTGTTATTTGGCCTTTTACCATCTGATATATTGTTGAAACTATAGTGGAGATTGTTAGTTTATAGTTGTCAACTATAAGTGTAAATGACGTAACAATAATGGATGCGATCCTCAACAATAAGTTAAATAGTTCAGTAATGGTTTGTGATTATGCGGGAAGTGACAGCCCCATAAACCCTTTATAAGGCAGTGGCAACTATGTTGCCACCAACAATTCATATTTTTTTCTCTTCAGCTACTGAATATATATCTTTGATTTTTTGTCGATAACCAACTCAGGATAACTATAAATTAGAAGAAAAATTAGTAATCTCCATTTAATTCCAACTACCTTTGCTTATCTTCGACAGATACGCGTATTTCGTCTACAATGTGCAGACTTCTTCAGTGTCTCGTACTAATAACTCGACTGAGTACGAGACACTGAAGAAGTCTGCACATTGTAGACGAAATACGCGTATCTGTCGAAGATAAGCAAAGGTAGTTGGAATTAAATGGAGATTACTAATTTTTCTTCTAATTTATAGTTACAAGGATTCCACTAAACAGCTCAAACCCTCTAGGATTCAACTCAGGATACCAAAAGGCTATATATATTTTTTTGAATAGTGTTTGAAAAGAAATCCAAGAATAAAAGCTTTTTATTCTCGAGAAAACTGTAATTTTCAAGCAGTGGCCAAAAATTAGCTAAAATGGCCATTAAAAATGGCATTTTGAAAAATGTTTTAAATTAGATGGACAATTTCAGATCTTTTGAGTCAAGTTCTGCAGTTCTATTCATATGTCTACTGGTAGAATCGCTTTTTCATTTGATGCAGCATTTCCTGCATATTGCAACTGATGTTTTTCGGCTCCACGGGTAGCGGCAACTATATTCCCGCATAAACACAAACCATTCTTGGACTGTTTCCCTTAATGTTCACGACCATTTCCGTTATTGTTACGACATTTACACTTACAGTTGACAACTATAAGCCAACAATCTCATATACTATTTCAACAATATGTCAGATGGTAAAAGGCCAAATAACAATATGCTGAATAGGCGGTTAAGTTAGGTTACCATAAAAAAGTGGCAATTTTCACGAACAAAATTTTTGCGGAACTCTATGTCAAAAGGTTGGTATAGAATCCAGACCGAGTGCAGACAATAATAAACCTTTCACTGACAACATGTCATGCATTAACATTATGTGTTAATGTACAGGTTATATGGTGAAAACGAGATTAAAATTTTCGACAATAATAACATATAATGTGATAATATATCTTACATTCGAAATAAAGTTTTGACTATATAGCAAATTGTTTTTCGTTATGCGGGTTGCCACCTACCTTTTGCGGCTTAACGGGCAGTGGCAATTAATTGCCACCAACGTTTTCAATTTTTTGGCTGCACAGGCAGTGGCAACTATATTGCCACCAATGTTTTTCGACTTAACGGGCAGTGGCAACTATATTGCCACCAATGTTTTTCGACTTAACGGGCAGTGGCAACTATATTGCCACCTACAATTTTGCATATTTTTTTAAAAGAAAAATATTCGTATTCACTAATCACCGTAAGCATTGCGTTCCATAATAGTATGTGCTAATTCCTTGCTTGGTTGTAACGGCCTTATAAAGGGTTAAGATTACATGAGCAGGAGTTACTAACGTTACGAAGTTTTCCTTCCTTTTCAGCTGAATACAAGGTAAGTAATTCCGACAGTAAAAGCATTACTTTACCATTTCTTGTCCTATCCTAATCTGCCGTTATTAGCATAACTGTCCCATGTATATAGGGAATCCCATAGAACATGGGACAGTTATGCGTATAACGGCAGTAATGCACATTACTTTTGAGCTGCATATATGTGGCCAATTCCAAAAAGGAGCATTTACTTTGAGGACAATCAATTAACTATTCGTGTGCTTAAAGAAAAGCGAGATGTCAGCAGACTGAAACATATTGCAATTGTAAGGTAATTGTTTAGTGTATAGGTCGTGTCTTCCTCCAAAGATTACGTATCCAGGGACTCACCCCCAGGTCTATACACCAAACACCAAATGGACATTCAACCCGCCAGCCGCGCCACATTTCGGTGGCTGCTGGGAGCGGTTGATCCAATCAGTCAAGAGGACGATGAACCAGTTCAACCCACCACGTCTTCCAAGCAACGAAATTCTTCGCTCTACATTGATGGAGATCGAGATGATCTTGAACACAAGCCCGCTCACCGACATTCCGTTAGACCATGAAACCGAACCCCCCCTAACTCCAAATCACTTTTTGTTAGGATCTTCGAATGGGAGTAAGCCACCGATCACCTTCGATGACAGACCGGCTGTATTGAAGCAATCGTGGAAGATGGCCCAGCTCTACGCCGACAACTTTTGGAAGAAGTGGGTGCACGAGTACCTACCTACGTTGACTCGCAAGACGAAGTGGTTTCAGCCCGTGAAACCCATCGAGGAAGGCGATCTGGTGTTGATCGTCGACGGAAACCTGCCAAGGAATTGCTGGCCACGAGGGCGCGTGATCCAGGCGGTCCACGCCAAGGACGGTCAGGTTCGTCGCGTGACTGTGCAAACTTCGAGTGGACTGCTGGGTGACGGGGCATCTTTGCGCCAGTAAACAAAAGTTTGATTGTTGTTTGTTCCATTGAGTTCAGGTGAGATGAATAGAGCCGCAATAAATAGTTTTTTGGCTTATTAGTGCTAATTATTATAATTAAATCTAGTGCGAAACTATCTTAGCTAGGGCGAGTTATAGTGCGAGTTATAGTTACGTTAAGAATAATCACGTGAAACATAAGGTAAACACAGAGAAAAATGAACAACTAAAAACTAAAACTAAATCCTAAAACTATTCCCTGCACTAGTTACAAGCCTACGACGGACGATTGTTGCAAGGCACGGACAGGTTCGTCTATTTAAAGAAACACTAAACGTAAGTAACAACATAAATGTAAACTTATAGCAACTGAATTAAATACAAAATTATTAGTTGATTGGGAATGCGATATAGATACTATGTGCGCTAGGGTTGAGGCCCGAAATTAAACATTTCTAATACTTAAGCTAGTTAAAATTAGAACCATTGAACTTAAAGCTAATTGAAATTATGTTTGTTTACCCAAAGGGATTTTATAACACACAAACGACGCAAATAAAGTGTTACGGAATCGGAAATTGTTTCTTCTCGTCTGTCCGGTTGCTGGCGCAACACGAAGAATACCGCATAAACTTTCCCTCGGAAGCCAACATGATGTACACAATAAGGAACTTGGTGAAAAAATTGATGCCGCATCATATTATGCTAATTTTCTAATCAAGTGTTACAGAAACAGCCGAAATGTTATGTGATGAAGGTAGTATATATCTGTTTTCCACATTTGGTAGTGATTTCAGCTTTTAAGACTGTTTATCTCGTAATAAAATCTATTGTGATAATTGACACTTGTCTTAGCGCACACGCTAACAGGGCGGAAAATTTGATGATTTAGAAGTACGCACAACTGTTTACGAACTGCGATTTTATGTATGAGCATTTTTTCTCATCATGTATCCCATTAATCGAAAGTCAACACAATTAACAAGCTAGGTGTTGCCGTCGGCAAAACCAACACCCGGTCACGAAAGGGTTACCGTCGACAAAGCAAGTAGCGAGCTGCGAACGAACGGCTAGTTGCGAACGCGCCTCTGCTGACTGACAGTTTGCGGCGGCAGACAACGAACGAGACAAACATATACACTCACATGCAGCTGATCGTACCGTGCGATCAGCCATCACAGTTTTTTGTTGATCAATCTACCAGTGCGAAAAGCAATGGAGAAAAATTCATTAGTAAAGTTGTGTTTTGTCTGCATGTCTGCATTTATGTGATTAGTGCGCAGATTGATTATAGTATGTTGAGTAGTGTTTTTAGATTGAATTATTTTTGTGCGCGTGATCCAGGCGGTCCACGCCAAGGACGGTCAGGTTCGTCGCGTGACTGTGCAAACTTCGAGTGGACTGCTGGGTGACGGGGCATCTTTGCGCCAGTAAACAAAAGTTTGATTGTTGTTTGTTCCATTGAGTTCAGGTGAGATGAATAGAGCCGCAATAAATAGTTTTTTGGCTTATTAGTGCTAATTATTATAATTAAATCTAGTGCGAAACTATCTTAGCTAGGGCGAGTTATAGTGCGAGTTATAGTTACGTTAAGAATAATCACGTGAAACATAAGGTAAACACAGAGAAAAATGAACAACTAAAAACTAAAACTAAATCCTAAAACTATTCCCTGCACTAGTTACAAGCCTACGACGGACGATTGTTGCAAGGCACGGACAGGTTCGTCTATTTAAAGAAACACTAAACGTAAGTAACAACATAAATGTAAACTTATAGCAACTGAATTAAATACAAAATTATTAGTTGATTGGGAATGCGATATAGATACTATGTGCGCTAGGGTTGAGGCCCGAAATTAAACATTTCTAATACTTAAGCTAGTTAAAATTAGAACCATTGAACTTAAAGCTAATTGAAATTATGTTTGTTTACCCAAAGGGATTTTATAACACACAAACGACGCAAATAAAGTGTTACGGAATCGGAAATTGTTTCTTCTCGTCTGTCCGGTTGCTGGCGCAACACGAAGAATACCGCATAAACTTTCCCTCGGAAGCCAACATGATGTACACAATAAGGAACTTGGTGAAAAAATTGATGCCGCATCATATTATGCTAATTTTCTAATCAAGTGTTACAGAAACAGCCGAAATGTTATGTGATGAAGGTAGTATATATCTGTTTTCCACATTTGGTAGTGATTTCAGCTTTTAAGACTGTTTATCTCGTAATAAAATCTATTGTGATAATTGACACTTGTCTTAGCGCACACGCTAACAGGGCGGAAAATTTGATGATTTAGAAGTACGCACAACTGTTTACGAACTGCGATTTTATGTATGAGCATTTTTTCTCATCATGTATCCCATTAATCGAAAGTCAACACAATTAACAAGCTAGGTGTTGCCGTCGGCAAAACCAACACCCGGTCACGAAAGGGTTACCGTCGACAAAGCAAGTAGCGAGCTGCGAACGAACGGCTAGTTGCGAACGCGCCTCTGCTGACTGACAGTTTGCGGCGGCAGACAACGAACGAGACAAACATATACACTCACATGCAGCTGATCGTACCGTGCGATCAGCCATCACAGTTTTTTGTTGATCAATCTACCAGTGCGAAAAGCAATGGAGAAAAATTCATTAGTAAAGTTGTGTTTTGTCTGCATGTCTGCATTTATGTGATTAGTGCGCAGATTGATTATAGTATGTTGAGTAGTGTTTTTAGATTGAATTATTTGTTGTAATTTTGTGTTAATTATGTTTATTGTTACAGTTTGTTCCTACTAAACGTACGAAAAGTCGTGATTTGTTTTGTAGCATAATTAGTTTCTGTAATAACCGTAAGTAGTGCAAATCCCTTTGTTTTGCTTTGCTTTGTTTAATTTATTTGTTTGCAATATAGAACCTACCGATAAAGCTAGTGTTGCCAGAGAATAAGAGTAGTCGTTAGGGGAAAAACTAAATGTAAGTTGTTTTTCTACATTGTAATTTTCCTAAGTTAATTGTTCATTAAAATTTTTAGTTCGAGTACCGGTGAAACCTTACTTTGGGATTGTTTTTTTTCTAAAGCTCGATCCGAAGGACTGCGAGCAACATTCTCGAAATTTAATGGCGCCTACCTACAAATACCCGTGCTGTGACTGCGACGAGGATTACGATGCCAGTGTCCAATGCGAGAAGTGTGAGGAATGGTACCACTTCGAGTGCGTAGGTGTCGACGAATCCGTAGCAGATGTAACTTGGTACTGCTCGACGTGCATCGGTGAGGATAGATCGATCCGTGAATCGCTGGGTGCACCAGGCAGAACGAGGATTCATCCGGTGGTGATTCATTATAAGCCAGCCAATGATGAAGACAACTCGGAAGTTAGCGATACGGTCGAAAGCATCGGTAAAGAGGTCGGTAAGGTAGAAAATAAGAGCGAAACGTCGACTAAACGTCGCATTAGTAGGGCCCAAGCACAAGATAATGAATGCAATAAATCAGATAGTGCAGATAATCAGGAGCAGGAAAGTTCTGTTTCACACAGACATGATGATGTGGCACAAGAACATGTAGAAGACAATGCAATGTTCTTGAATGAGCTCTTGAAAGCTCTCACCCGTCGTCAAAGTCAACCTGTACGCGTAGATGATTCACGAGATTCGCACGCTAGCCGTCAACGTGGGTTTCGGAAAAGTGAAAGTGTACCGTCGGAAAAGTCTACATCCACACGTTCTCGTGCGTTGACGGAGCTACGTGAGTTGGAGGAAAATAACCAGTTGGATGAACTCGAGGAGGAAAATCAACTGAAAATCCTGGAACTTCAACGGAAGCGGATTGCCAGACGGAAAGAAGCACTCGAACGAAGGATGCAGCTAAGGAAGATCATTAACCAGGATACTGAAGATGAATCGGATACAGAGGCCGAAGGAGTGGATGAACCTATGGACAGAAGCGGGGAACAGCAGCCGGAGAAGCAGCGCCCGGGAAGTTCAGGAGCGGTTCCGAAGGTTCCACGAAAGAGGTCAGCCGAAGACGATCTTCAAGAACTGTGTGATCGTTTCATGAAGTTGCTGGGAGGGCAAAACGAAAGCAAGCCTGTGAAGCTCACGCCAAAAAGGACCACAAGAAAGAGGATTTCGAAGCCAGGATTGCCTCGCCCATCTTTCGAAGGGAACGAAGAAACCCTAACTTCGATTTTCCGTTCCGGAGGTTCCGACGATCGTGAAGTTGTGCGAGAAGGACCAACACGACTCCAAATAGCATCTCGACAGGTCTTTCCGAGAGCTCTGCCGAAGTTCAATGGAGCGGCTGAAGAGTGGCCGATTTTCATTAGTGCGTACGAGCAAGCAAACTCTTCGTGTGGGTTTACTAACGCCGAGAATCTGGTACGGCTTCAAGAAGCATTGAAGGGTCGAGCCTTGGAAACGGTAAGGAATCGAATGCTGCTGCCCGAGAATGTGCCGTTGATCATCGAAAAGCTGCGGAAGAGATTCGGAAATCCTGAAATATTATCGACGAGGTTGGCGATGAAAATCCAACAGTTGGACGGACCAAACTCGGAGAGTTTGGAGTCAGTGATCGAGTTCGGAAGCGCCGTAGAAGAGTTCACTCAACATCTCGAAGCGGCAGGACTAGACAAACCACCTAAAAAACCCGATTTTGATGCAGAGTCTGGTTCAAAAGCTGCCGTCGTATTATGCCATGGAATGGGTGGACTACAAACGTCACGCTAAAACGGTTGATTTGGAAACATTTGGAACATTCATGGAGAGTCTGGCAGAAAAGGCGCTGGAAGCTACTTTCGAAAACATAGAGTTGGACGGAAAGACAAAAAAGATAGAGAAATCGAAGGTGAAGGCTTTCATCCACTCTACAGACGAAGGGAATCAAGACAGCCAGCAAAACCGAAGGGAGTCGAAAGGGAAGATAGAGCAGAAATCATCACAGCAACGAGAACGGAAGTGCTCGGTCTGCCAAGAACCTGGACATTTTGGAAGGAATTGCAAGGAGTTTCTGATGCAAAGTTTGGAAGAGCGGTGGAAGACGGTGAAGCGGTTGAACCTGTGTCCGCTTTGTCTGTACGACCATGGGCAACGAACGTGTCGTATTCGTATGACCTGCAAAGTGGAAGGTTGTCAGGGGCGCCACAATGCTTTGCTACATTGCGGTTCGGGAGAAGGAACCTCGCGAGTCCGAGCGCAGTGCAACAGTCATCGGCAACAAGAAAGAGCAGTGCTATTCAGGATGGCTCCAGTTACGCTGTACAATGGCAAGAAAAAGGTTGATGCGCTTGCTCTAATCGACGAAGGGTCGTCAATAACTCTCGTGGATAGCGAATTGGCAGAGTCATTAGGAGCTGATGGACCGATAGAACCATTGCAGATGTGCTGGACAAATGGCGTGCAGAGGACAGAAAATCGGTCGATGAAGGTGATGCTCAAGATTTCTGCCAGAGATTCACCGAACCGCTACAATTTGATTGAACTTCGAACGGTGCACAAACTTGACCTCCCTGCACAGCAGATAGATTCCCGAAAGCTGAAAGAACTGTTCGAGCATCTCCAGGACATTCAGATTCCCAGTTACGGAGTAGCCGCACCGAAAGTGTTGATAGGAATCGACAACGCACACCTGATCGCACCATTAGCATCTCGAGTTGGAAATTCTGGTGAGCCTGTTGCAGTTCGTTGCCATCTCGGTTGGACGGTATATGGCCCTCGTCCGAACGTCGTCACTAGTGTCAATTTTCAGGGACATCATCGTTGTGCCTGTGAGGAATGTAGCATGGTAGATAAGAAACTGGATGAAGCGCTGAAGTGGCACTATTAGCTGGAGGAGGTCAGAAATTCGACGATTCGACTGGAGTCAGCGGAGGATCGCAGAGCGCGTGAAATTCTCGAAAGGACTACCAAGAGAGTCGGTGAGAGGTTCGAAACCGGATTACTTTGGAAGGTTGATGATGTGCGATTTCCTGAAAGCTTCAACATGGCAGTGAAACGTTTGCGAAGCTTGGAGTCTCGAATGAATCGGAATCCTGGAATTCGAGAAAAGTTGCGGAAGCAGTTGGACGACTATCTCGCAAAAAGATACGCGCATCGAATCACCGGGCCAGAGCTAGCTGACACGCCGAGGGACAAAGTGTGGCACCTGCCGCTCAACTATGTCATTAATGCGAAGAAGCCAGGCAAGGTACGATTAGTTTGGGACGCAGCAGCAAAGTGAACGGAGTATCGTTGAACGACATGCTGTTAAAGGGGCCGGACATGGTCACTTCGTTGTCGGAAGTAATCGATGGTTTTCGTGAGAAAAAGGTGGCATTTGGAGGTGACATTCGAGAGATGTTTCACCAAGCAAACGTTCGACTGGAAGATCGTCAAGCCCAAAGATTTCTGTTCCTGGGTCCGAATGGAGAGATAGAAATCTACGTGATGGATGTCATTATTTTCGGATCAAGTTGCTCGCCATGCTCTGCCCAGTTTGTAAAGAACCTGAACGCACGTGAACATTCCGATGAGTATCCCGAGGCTGCAGATGCTATCGTTCGGAAGCACTACGTAGATGACTATTTCGACAGTACCGATACCGAAGCAGAAGCAGTGAAACTGGCGAAGGACGTGCGGCAAGTACACGCCAATGGCGGATTCGAAATTCGGAACTGGGTTAGCAGCTCGGAGGTGGTCCTGAAGGAGCTTGGAGAATCGAAGTGCGTGGCGAAGCCATTAGAGTTGGACAAGTCCTGTGAAACCGAACGAGTTTTGGGAATGTTGTGGGACCCGCAAGGAGACAATTTCATCTTCTCGACGGATATACGACCAGATCTTCAGGCATACATTCGGGAAGGTGCTTGGCCAACATAGAGGATTGCTTTACGGTGTATTGCAAGCATGTTCGATCCGAAGCAGTTCCTGGCTCCGTTGCTGATACACGGACGGATTATCATGCAAGATTTGTGGCGTAGCGGAATCGGTTGGGATGAAAAGCTGACGGAAGCTCATTACAAGCGATGGGTACAGTGGACACAGCTATTCTATCTGATCGATGAGATTAGAGTTCCACGATGCTACCTCGGTGAATTGGTTTCGGAAGCAAAAGAGACGGTGCAGCTACATGTGTTCACTGACGCTGGAGATGCAGCTTATGGATGCGTAGCCTACTTTAGGTTCGAGCACGGCGGAGTCGTTCACTGCGCATTCATCGAGGCAAAAGCGAAGGTGGCACCATTGCAGTACCTATCTACGCCCCGGATGGAGTTATCGGCTGCGGTTTTGGGTGCGCGACTGATGAAGGCAATATGCGAGAGTCATTTTTTTCCTATTTCGAAGCGGTTCCTGTGGTGCGATTCGGATACTGTGGTGTCATGGGTGAAGTCCGATCAACGAAGATACAAGCCGTTCGTTGCACACCGAATCGGAGAGATTCTCAGCATCACAAACCCTGAAGACTGGCACTGGGTGGGTACGAAGGACAATCCAGCTGACGACCTAACGAAATGGGGAAAAGGAACAAAAATCCAGTCGAAAAGCCGATGGTACCAAGGACCGGAGTTCCTGTATAAGGAAGTGTCGGAGTGGCCGAAGCAGAAACGTCCTGTTGTGGAACATCGAGAAGAGTTGCGTGCAAGTGTGCTGTTGCATCATATTCTGTTGCCAGAGGGGTTGATGGAGCGTATGCAGCATATTTCTCGCTGGACGGTGATGGTGCGAACAGTAGCTACGATGTATCGTTTTATGTCCAATTGTCGTCGCCGGATCAAGAAGATACCGATCGAAGCTTTGCCGATTCAAGACGAAAAGGCTGGAAGAGAAGCAAATGTAGCAGGAAAGGTGTTGTGGAGAATGGTGCAAGAAACCTTGTTGTGGAGAATGGTGCAAGCAGAAGATTTCGCAGATGAGGTCAAGACGCTTGTGAAGAATCGGGATTCATCCGTACACAGGAGTTGCCACTGGAGAAATCGAGTCCGATATACCGCTTGTCACCGTTTCTGGATGAAGATGGAGTTCTGCGGATGGAAGGTCGGACTGAGGCGGCTGAGTACGTTGGGTTTGATACGAGGTTCCCAATTATTTTGCCGAAGAACCACCTCGTGACAAGAAGGTTGCTAGAACATTATCATCGGCAGTATGGGCACAGTAGCCGAGAAACCGTTGTGAACGAAGTTCAGCAGCGATTCTACGTTCCGTGTCTGCGAGTGTTGGTGGATCAGGTAATGCGAGCTTGTGTGTGGTGTAAGATTCGAAAGGTGAAGCCAACAGTACCCAGGATGGCACCACTACCCGAACAACGTCTAGCGGCAAAAATCGATCCATTTTCGAACGTGGGCATCGACTATTTTGGGCCGTTAGAAGTTACGGTTGGAAGAAGGAAGGAGAAACGATGGGTTGCACTCTTCACGTGTTTAACCGTGCGAGCGGTGCATCTGGAGGTGGTGTACAGCCTGACAACGGAGTCGTGCAAAATGGCGATAAGGAGATTTTCGAAGCGACGTGGCAGTCCGGTCGCGATTTGGTCGGACAACGGCACGAACTTTGTTGGTGCCAACCGAGACCTGCTGAAGGAAATCAACGTTGCGTGTGCCGATACATTCACTGGTGAGAAGACCCGTTGGACGTTCAACCCACCTTCGGCACCACACATGGGAGGTGCGTGGGAGAGAATGGTGCGCTCGGTGAAAGAGGCACTGAATGTAATCATGGATGGTCGGAAACTGACGGATGAGATCCTACAGACTGCGCTGATTGAGGCGGAGAACCTGGTCAACTCGCGTCCGCTCACGTATGTGTCAACCAACGTGAAGGAGGACAAAGAAGCACTCACACCGAATCATTTCCTACTTGGTCGGTCGTCAGTTCAATGTTTACCATCGCGGACTCCGGTGGATTTGGCTGATACGTTGCGGAGCAGCTATAGCCGAGCACAGCAGTTAGCGAATGGTTTCTGGGAGCGTTGGCAACGGGAGTACCTACCGACGCTGAATCGACGGTCGAAGTGGCACTTGGATCATCGAAGAGTGAAAATCGGAGATCTGGTGTTCGTGGCTGATGGCGAGAAGCGGAATACCTGGGAGCGAGGCATCGTAACGCAAGTGTACGCAGGTAGCGATGGGAGAATCCGCTCAGCGTCTGTGAAGACCAGCAAAGGTGAGAAGCTGCGACCAGTATCAAAGCTAGCCGTTTTGGAGATCGACGTGGAAGAAAGTAATCCCCGTACTGTTCACGAGTGAATCAGCTACAGGGTTTACGGGTGGGGGAATGTTGCCGTCGGCAAAACCAACACCCGGTCACGAAAGGGTTACCGTCGACAAAGCAAGTAGCGAGCTGCGAACGAACGGCTAGTTGCGAACTCGCCTCTGCTGACTGACAGTTTGCGGCGGCAGACAACGAACGAGACAAACATATACACTCACATGCAGCTGATCGTACCGTGCGATCAGCCATCACAGTTTTTTGTTGATCAATCTACCAGTGCGAAAAGCAATGGAGAAAAATTCATTAGTAAAGTTGTGTTTTGTCTGCATGTCTGCATTTATGTGATTAGTGCGCAGATTGATTATAGTATGTTGAGTAGTGTTTTTAGATTGAATTATTTGTTGTAATTTTGTGTTAATTATGTTTATTGTTACAGTTTGTTCCTACTAAACGTACGAAAAGTCGTGATTTGTTTTGTAGCATAATTAGTTTCTGTAATTACCGTAAGTAGTGCAAATCCCTTTGTTTTGCTTTGCTTTGTTTAATTTATTTGTTTGCAATATAGAACCTACCGATAAAGCTAGTGTTGCCAGAGAATAAGAGTAGTCGTTAGGGGAAAAACTAAATGTAAGTTGTTTTTCTACATTGTAATTTTCCTAAGTTAATTGTTCATTAAAATTTTTAGTTCGAGTACCGGTGAAACCTTACTTTGGGATTGTTTTTTTTCTAAAGCTCGATCCGAAGGACTGCGAGCAACACTAGGTATTCGTGTCGAAAGTCATTATCAAAAATGCAGCAAATCATAGTTACAGCATGAAGTATACATAACTGCGCAAAATTAGGCAATGCGCAAAATATAGCGGACTTATGCTTTGTTCATACTACAGCGTTGTAACATAATACGAGGCTATCTTGATGACATTTTTCTTGTAGATACTTTCCAAAACACCCTTGTATTATGTTACAAGTCCGTAGTCTGAACCAGGCATTACGGCAACCAGTTTTCTATCCGACAAACATACTTATGGCCCAAACACAATGTGAACGGAAACGGAACGGCAACGGCAAGTTTGATTGTTGTTGCAAATGACTTCGATATGTCAAATTAGAATCGGCTGTTTTCTTTCCGACAAGCAGGCTTATGCCTTGTTCAGACTACAGAATTGTAACATGTTATAACGGTTGTCATCAACAAGAAATTCGTCATCAAGATAGGCTTATAACATGTTATAACTGCTCAGTCTGCCTTTTGTTTTACACAACGTTCGCACTACAACTTCTATTACGTGATATAGAATATCTTGATATCAAATACCATGTACAGAATTTTCAATCAAAATACTCTATATTACGTAATATAGGATGTAGGGCGAACGGGGTATTACTCAGATCGGGCTTCTACGTTGCCGTTACCGTTCAGCTTCCGTTATCATTGTGTTTGGGCCAATACTTAGGTCGGGCTTTTCCGCTGTCGTTGTCATTTCGTTTCCGCTATCATTGCTTTCGGGCCTTTATTTGCCACACAATAATAATCAAACAAAATTGGTACTGGCATTAAAGCTCTCAATCATTCATCATTTACAACTGCGGAAGAGAACTAAGTTGAGAACAAGCAATATGCTCGGCTAATTGTGATAAGCAATGCATATTGCAAGAAAAAAGCAGGCGGAAATTTGTATGCTGCAGAAGTTGTCTTCTACCTTAACAGCCGTTCTAAGCATAACTGTCCCATGTTGCTTTTGGTCAAATTGCAACTTTTTCAATATATGCTTATTTTTTTACTATACTATTGGATGCAAACAAAAAATTATATACTTTGTTCTTAGTTTGTATAAAAAAAAACATCAAGTTAGATTGTCCCATGTTGAAATTCTAGGTATAAAAGTCCCACTACGACTTTTCTAAAGAGATCTTAGAAAAAAAAATTGATTTAAGTTTACAACATTCTTCGTAGGAACAACTCGACACTCAGAATTGATAAGGGGCTTATATGTAAACTTGAACAATGACATTAAATTGTCTATATAAGCCACCATTAGCATTTGATAGAACTGTGATAGGAGCATAAAAAATAATGCACATGGCATGTCTATTTGAAAATGTAAATTCTATCGCCAACGATCCATCAATACATCATGCAGTGCGACTGATATGCCTAGAATTTTCTGCTGCAAGGCAAGATTCTACGCATGTCAGTCCCACTGAATATTTTACCTTGTATTTTACATACAAAAATAATCTTATTGTTGGTAATACCACAGATTCCATCGAAATTTAGCAACATCTTCAAATACCAATCATAAATTTGTGGGTTTTGTCACGATTACCAGCACTACACAATAATGGTGCAAAACTTAAAACGCTTTTTTCTCACCTACAACTTATGTAACATGGGACAGTTATGCTTAGAACGGCAGTATACTCTGAAAAAAGTTCTATCGTTATACCGACAATTAAATCATGGTCATGATGACTATCGCATTTAATGATTACAACAACCATGAAAATGGTCGAATTCACCACTTCATGGTATTCTTGACTATGATCATGGTAGCAAGGACTATTCCGACATTATGGCAAATGTTGGATCAACTATTTTTAATAGTCGTTTTGACCACGATCATAGTCGGTTCAAAAGCACTATACTGCAATAGTCATCCTAACCCCCAATAATGGTAAAATTGACTATCAAATTTGTCTCTGTGTACCTTTTGTTTTCGAGAAATCGGCAATTTTACAAAAGTTACACCTAAATGTGTAATCCTTATGCTTACAAGTTGGTTGGTTTATACGAGTCTACCGACCAGTACTGAAAATGACCAGTAAGATGTATAAAAAACAATCGGTTATGGTGATCCACATACCTGAGTTTAACGCCACAATATCGAATTCGTTGTTTCAGTTTCACCGGAATCAAAATTCAATATTGGATCTTTGTTGCACAAACGTCACGTCAGTTGATTAGCATGTGTTTAAAACGTACCCCAGGTTTGGGTTCGCAGTTTCAACCGCAATAAAGGAATTCGATAAGTAGCGTTCTTTTAAAGTCTATTTCACGAATTCTCTGCAGGACACAACTTTTAATCAAATGAATTTTGCGGTGAAGTGTGTAGAGGACTCAGAACAGACATTACGAATATGGTAGTAAGACGAAACATAAATATTTTAATATTTTAAGTTAGATTAAAAGAAAAACTTGTAATGCATAATGCACAAAATCTCGGTTTGAGTTTGACAAAGTTCTTTGATAACACTCCCGTTTTATTGTACTCAATTTTTGAGTACAATTGTATATACACGGTCGTTTGCAGAAACACATTAATGTGTGAAAAAACACCCATTTTCGCTAGAAGTGCCTCTCCCCATTAAAGCCTACTCTGAGAAAAATTCTATCGTTATACCGACAATTAAATCATGATCCAGGTGACTATTGCATATAATGGTAACAATAACCATGAAAATAGACGAATTCACCACGTTCATGGCATTCTTGACTATGATCATGGTAACGAGGACTATTCCGACATTATGGCAAATGTTGGATCAACTATTTTTAATGGTATTTTTGACCATGATCATAGTCGGTTCAAAATCACTATGCTGCAATAGTCATCCTAACCCCCAATAATGGTAAAATTGACCATCAAATTCCTCTCTGTGTATTATGCTGCTGACAAGTAAAGATCTGAAGTAGTTTTCGCCATTTCTACCGAAGTAATTTTGACAACTGCTCAAGTATGGGTGGAATGTCAGTTTTCCTTGCGAAATAATCGAACGGAATATTATTCCGCATGGAAAACCCGCATAACGAAAAACAATTTGCTATAGAGTCGAAACTGTATTTCGAATATAAGATATATTATCACATTTTACGTTATTGTTATCGAATAGTTTAATCTCATTTTCGCCATACGACCTCTACATTAACACATATTGTTATTGTTTGCCATATTGTCATTGAAAGGTTTATTATTGTCTGCACTCGGTCTGGATTATATACTAACTTTTTGACATAGAGTACAGCTAAAATTTTGTTCGTGGAAATTGTCATTTTTTTATGGTAACCTAACTTAACCGCCTATTCAGCATATTGTTATTTGGCCTTTTACCATCTGATATATTGTTGAAACTATAGTGGAGATTGTTAGTTTATAGTTGTCAACTATAAGTGTAAATGACGTAACAATAATGGATGCGATCCTCAACAATAAGTTAAATAGTTCAGTAATGGTTTGTGATTATGCGGAAAGTGACAGCCCCATAAACCCTTTATAAGGCAGTGGCAACTATGTTGCCACCAACAATTCATATTTTTTTCTCTTCAGCTACTGAATATATATCTTTGATTTTTTGTCGATAACCAACTCAGGATACCAAAAGGCTATATATATATTTTTTTTTGAATAGTGTTTGAAAAGAAATCCAAGAATAAAAGCTTTTTATTCTCGAGAAAACTGTAATTTTCAAGCAGTGGCCAAAAATTAGCTAAAATGGCCATTAAAAATGGCATTTTGAAAAATGTTTTAAATTAGATGGACAATTTCAGATCTTTTGAGTCAAGTTCTGCAGTTCTATTCATATGTCTACTGGTAGAATCGCTTTTTCATTTGATGCAGCATTTCCTGCATATTGCAACTGATGTTTTTCGGCTCCACGGGTAGCGGCAACTATATTCCCGCATAAACACAAGCCATTCTTGGACTGTTTCCCTTATTGTTCACGACCATTTCCGTTATTGTTACGACATTTACACTTACAGTTGACAACTATAAACCAACAATCTCATATACTATTTCAACAATATGTCAGATGGTAAAAGGCCAAATAACAATATGCTGAATAGGCGGTTAAGTTAGGTTACCATAAAAAGTGGCAATTTTCACGAACAAAATTTTTGCGGAACTCTATGTCAAAAGGTTGGTATAGAATCCAGACCGAGTGCAGACAATAATAAACCTTTCACTGACAACATGTCATGCATTAACATTATGTGTTAATGTACAGGTTATATGGTGAAAACGAGATTAAACTTTTCGACAATAACAACATATAATGTGATAATATATCTTACATTCGAAATAAAGTTTTGACTATATAGCAAATTGTTTTTCGTTATGCGGGTTGCCACCTACCTTTTGCGGCTTAACGGGCAGTGGCAATTAATTGCCACCAACGTTTTCAATTTTTTGGCTGCACAGGCAGTGGCAACTATATTGCCACCAATGTTTTTCGACTTAACGGGCAGTGGCAACTATATTGCCACCAATGTTTTTCGACTTAACGAGCAGTGGCAACTATATTGCCACCTACAATTTTGCATATTTTTAAAAAAAAAAAATATTCGTATTCACTAATCACCGTAAGCATTGCGTTCCATAATAGTATGTGCTAATTCCTTGCTTGGTTGTCACGGCCTTATAAAGGGTTAAGATTACATGAGCAGGAGTTACTAACGTTACGAAGTTTTCCTTCCTTTTCAGCTGAATACAAGGTAAGTAATTCCGACAGTAAAAGCATTACTTTACCATTTCTTGTCCTATCCTAATGCACATTACTTTTGAGCTGCATATATGTGGCCAATTCCAAAAAGAAGATTTGAAGATGTTTGTAAAAAAAACAGTTCTACACGGAGTTCTAGTTAAAACAGATATATTTCTTCTTTATGATTATTAATCGATCACACTGTTGGACCTTAAATTAAACTTACTCTACACTATCTGTACCTAGCAACTACCAATGTAAAATGGGTTGAGACATTCTGTTATGCTAGTGTACAGTGTTTTGGTGGTAACTGCTTCTCCCCTGGTCTTGGACCTACTCGTTTGGTATCCGGTCCTCAACGATGGTAGCTGATAAAAATGTACCGGTGCCAGATCGGTTGGTTGACTATCCGCAGGTTTATGTGGTTTTGCATGGTTGATATGTGATATCTTTTACTGGTTCCTGAGACTAAAAATAGTGTGAATTGCGATTATTAGCCATTGATGGGTGACTTTTATTTTGTTCTTTAGGTGTTCTATTTTGGTGAACTATTCTGAACGTGTGGATATCGATTGAGGAGTCGATGTTTCGCTTTGTAACCTTCAACCCAGTTTGTAATAATTCCTTAGCAAAATTGTGCAATTTTGGCATGTGATTAGGAATGAACCTACTAGTTGTCTGTTGGAAATTCTCCATGTTTTGAAAGGAACATGTTGTTCACTTCGTCAAATAATAATATTGTTGGGTTCATTTCCTTTATTATTGGACTATTTTTATTTTGACTAAGGATTATATTGGATTCGTCAATGGAAACATTATTCAAACTGTTGAGATTCCAGAGCCTTGAGTTGCCTAAATCTGAACAAGTATCGGTCTTCAAATAGAGTTTATCGTTGCCGTAAAAATAGTCATTCCCCGCTAATTTAATACGTAGTGATTGTTTAACTTTAAAATGCCGAAATTGCTGAAATATGGGACGCTGATGATGTTAAGAACCTATGATACAACTCGCGAACCCGAGTACTTCGTCTGACATGGATTAAAGTAACGATCTCATTGACAGACGCTCATCGATGGGGTACGTTCTTCGCGTACTTGGATACATGGTCAGCTGATCGATAAGGAACAACCAACAGTTTCCTTATCGCCTACTGAAGCAGAGCTTGTTGCATTGTATATCGCTGCGTGCCTTAGACTTAGATGAACGGAGCATTTACTTTGAGGACAATCAATTAACTATTCGTGTGCTTAAAGAAAAGCGAGATGTCAGCAGACTGAAACATATTGCAATTGTAAGGTAATTGTTTAGTGTATAGGTCGTGTCTTCCTCCAAAGATTACGTATCCAGGGACTCACCCCCAGGTCTATACACCAAACACCAAATGGACATTCAACCCGCCAGCTGCGCCACATTTCGGTGGCTGATGGGAGCGGTTGATCCAATCAGTCAAGAGGACGATGAACCAGTTCAACCCACCACGTCTTCCAAGCAACGAAATTCTTCGCTCTACATTGATGGAGATCGAGATGATCTTGAACACAAGCCCGCTCACCGACATTCCGTTAGACCATGAAACCGAACCCCCCCTAACTCCAAATCACTTTTTGTTAGGATCTTCGAATGGGAGTAAGCCACCGATCACCTTCGATGATAGACCGGCTGTATTGAAGCAATCGTGGAAGATGGCCCAGCTCTACGCCGACAACTTTTGGAAGAAGTGGGTGCACGAGGTGCACGGGTGCCTACGTTGACTCGCAAGACGAAGTGGTTTCAGCCCGTGAAACCCATCGAGGAAGGCGATCTGGTGTTGATCGTCGACGGAAACCTGCCAAGGAATTGCTGGCCACGAGGGCGCGTGATCCAGGCGGTCCACGCCAAGGACGGTCAGGTTCGTCGCGTGACTGTGCAAACTTCGAGTGGACTGCTGGGTGACGGGGCATCTTTGCGCCAGTAAACAAAAGTTTGATTGTTGTTTGTTCCATTGAGTTCAGGTGAGATGAATAGAGCCGCAATAAATAGTTTTTTGGCTTATTAGTGCTAATTATTATAATTAAATCTAGTGCGAAACTATCTTAGCTAGGGCGAGTTATAGTGCGAGTTATAGTTACGTTAAGAATAATCACGTGAAACATAAGGTAAACACAGAGAAAAATGAACAACTAAAAACTAAAACTAAATCCTAAAACTATTCCCTGCACTAGTTACAAGCCTACGACGGACGATTGTTGCAAGGCACGGACAGGTTCGTCTATTTAAAGAAACACTAAACGTAAGTAACAACATAAATGTAAACTTATAGCAACTGAATTAAATACAAAATTATTAGTTAATTGGGAATGCGATATAGATACTATGTGCGCTAGGGTTGAGGCCCGAAATTAAACATTTCTAATACTTAAGCTAGTTAAAATTAGAACCATTGAACTTAAAGCTAATTGAAATTATGTTTGTTTACCCAAAGGGATTTTATAACACACAAACGACGCAAATAAAGTGTTACGGAATCGGAAATTGTTTCTTCTCGTCTGTCCGGTTGCTGGCGCAACACGAAGAATACCGCATAAACTTTCCCTCGGAAGCCAACATGATGAACTGTACACAATAAGGAACTTGGTGAAAAAATTGATGCCGCATCATATTATGCTAATTTTCTAATCAAGTGTTACAGAAACAGCCGAAATGTTATGTGATGAAGGTAGTATATATCTGTTTTCCACATTTGGTAGTAATTTCAGCTTTTAAGACTGTTTATCTCGTAATAAAATCTATTGTGATAATTGACACTTGTCTTAGCGCACACGCTAACAGGGCGGAAAACTTGATGATTTAGAAGTACGCACCACTGTTTACGAACTGCGATTTTATGTATGAGCATTTTTTCTCATCATGTATCCCATTAATCGAAAGTCAACACAATTAACAAGCTAGGTATTCGTGTCGAAAGTCATTATCAAAAATGCAGCAAATCATAGTTACAGCATGAAGTATACATAACTGCGCAAAATTAGGCAATGCGCAAAATATAGCGGACTTATGCTTTGTTCATACTACAGCGTTGTAACATAATACAAGGCTATCTTGATGACATTTTTCTTGTAGATACTTTCCAAAACACCCTTGTATTATGTTACAAGTCCGTAGTCTGAACCAGGCATTACGGCAACCAGTTTTCTATCCGACAAACATACTTATGGCCCAAACACAATGTGAACGGAAACGGAACGGCAACGGCAAGTTTGATTGTTGTTGCAAATGACTTCGATATGTCAAATTAGAATCGGCTGTTTTCTTTCCGACAAGCAGGCATATGCCTTGTTCAGACTACAGAATTATAACATGTTATAACGGTTGTCATCAACAAGAAATTCGTCATCAAGATAGGCTTATAACATGTTATAACTGCTCAGTCTGCCTTTTGTTTTACACAACGTACGCACTACAACCTCTATTACGTGATATAGAATATCTTGATATTCAAATACCATGTAGAGTATTTTCAATGAAAATACTCTATATTACGTAATATAGGATGTAGTGCGAACGGGGTATTACTCAGATCGGGCTTCTACGTTGCCGTTACCGTTCAGCTTCCGTTATCATTGTGTTTGGGCCAATACTCAGGTCGGGCTTTTCCGCTGTCGTTGTCATTTCGTTTCCGCTATCATTGCTTTCGGGCCTTTATTTGCCACACAATAATAATCAAACAAAATTTGTACTGGCATTAAAGCTCTCAATCATTCATTTACAACTGCGGCAATGTTTTTAGAGAACTAAGTTGAGAACAAGCAATATGCTCGGCTAATTGTGATAAGCAATGCATATTGCAAGAAAAAAGCAGGCGGAAATTTGTATGCTGCAGAAGTTGTCTTCTACCTTATACAGCCGTTCTAAGCATAACTGTCCCATGTTGCTTTTGGTCAAATTGCAGCTTTTGCTTATTTTTTTTTACTATACTATTGGATGCAAACAACAAATTATATACTTTGTTCTTAGTTTGTATAAAAAAAAACATCAAGTTAGATTGTCCCATGTTGAAATTCTAGGTATAAAAGTCCCACTACGACTTTTCTAAAGAGATCTTAGAAAAAAAAATTGATTTAAGTTTACAACATTCTTCGTAGGAACAACTCGACACTCAGCATTGATAAGGGGCTTATATGTAAACTTGAACAATGACATTAAATTGTCTATATAAGCCACCATTAGCATTTGATAGAACTGTGATAGGAGCATAAAAAATAATGCACATGGCATGTCTATTTGAAAATGTAAATTCTATCGCCAACGATCCATCAATACATCATGCAGTGCGACTGATATGCCTAGAATTTTCTGCTGCAAGGCAAGATTCTACGCATGTCAGTCCCACTGAATATTTTACATACAAAAATAATCTTATTGTTGGTAATACCACAGATTCCATCGAAATTTAGCAACATCTTCAAATACCAATCATAAATTTGTGGGTTTTGTCACGATTACCAGCACTACACAATAATGGTGCAAAACTTAAAACGCTTTTTTCTCACCTACAACTTATGTAACATGGGACAGTTTTGCTTAGAACGGCAGTATACTCTGAAAAAAGTTCTATCGTTATACCGACAATTAAATCATGGTCATGATGACTATCGCATTTAATGATTACAACAACCATGAAAATGGTCGAATTCACCACTTCATGGTATTCTTGACTATGATCATGGTAGCAAGGACTATTCCGACATTATGGCAAATGTTGGATCAACTATTTTTAATAGTCGTTTTGACCACGATCATAGTCGGTTCAAAAGCACTATACTGCAATAGTCATCCTAACCCCCAATAATGGTAAAATTGACTATCAAATTTGTCTCTGTGTACCTTTTGTTTTCGAGAAATCGGCAATTTTACAAAAGTTACGCCTAAATGTGTAATCCTTATGCTTACAAGTTGGTTGGTTTATACGAGTCTACCGACCAGTACTGAAAATGACCAGTAAGATGTATAAAAAACAATCGGTTATGGTGATCCACATACCTGAGTTTAACGCCACAATATCGAATTCGTTGTTTCAGTTTCACCGGAATCAAAATTCAATATTGGATCTTTGTTGCACAAACGTCACGTCAGTTGATTAGCATGTGTTTAAAACGTACCCCAGGTTTGGGTTCGCAGTTTCAACCGCAATAAAGGAATTCGATAAGTTGCGTTCTTTTAAAGTCTATTTCACGAATTCTCTGCAGGACACAACTTTTAATCAAATGAATTTTGCGGTGAAGTGTGTAGAGGACTCAGAACCATACGAATATGGTAGTAAGACGAAACATAAATATTTTAATATTTTAAGTTAGATTAAAAGAAAAACTTGTAATGCATAATGCACAAAATCTCGGTTTGAGTTTGACAAAGTTCTTTGATAACACTCCCGTTTTATTGTACTCAATTTTTGAGTACAATTGTATATACACGGTCGTTTGCAGAAACACATTAATGTGTGAAAAAACACCCATTTTCGCTAGAAGTGCCTCTCTCCATTAAAGCCTATGCTGCTGACAAGTAAAGATCTGAAGTAGTTTTCGCCATTTCTACCGAAGTAATTTTGACAACTGCTCAAGTATGGGTGGAATGTCAGTTTTCCTTGCGAAATAATCGAACGGAATATTATTCCGCATGGAAAACCCGCATAACGAAAAACAATTTGCTATAGAGTCGAAACTGTATTTCGAATATAAGATATATTATCACATTTTACGTTATTGTTATCGAATAGTTTAATCTCATTTTCACCATACGACCTCTACATTAACACATATTGTTATTGTTTGCCATATTGTCATTGAAAGGTTTATTATTGTCTGCACTCGGTCTGGATTATATACTAACTTTTTGACATAGAGTACAGCTAAAATTTTGTTCGTGGAAATTGTCATTTTTTTATGGTAACCTAACTTAACCGCCTATTCAGCATATTGTTATTTGGCCTTTTACCATCTGATATATTGTTGAAACTATAGTGGAGATTGTTAGTTTATAGTTGTCAACTATAAGTGTAAATGATGTAACAATAATGGATGCGATCCTCAACAATAAGTTAAATAGTTCAGTAATGGTTTGTGATTATGCGGAAAGTGACAGCCCCATAAACCCTTTATAAGGCAGTGGCAACTATGTTGCCACCAACAATTCATATTTTTTTCTCTTCAGCTACTGAATATATATCTTTGATTTTTTGTCGATAACCAACTCAGGATACCAAAAGGCTATATATATATTTTTTTGAATAGTGTTTGAAAAGAAATCCAAGAATAAAAGCTTTTTATTCTCGAGAAAACTGTAATTTTCAAGCAGTGGCCAAAAATTAGCTAAAATGGCCATTAAAAATGGCATTTTGAAAAATGTTTTAAATTAGATGGACAATTTCAGATCTTTTGAGTCAAGTTCTGCAGTTCTATTCATATGTCTACTGGTAGAATCGCTTTTTCATTTGATGCAGCATTTCCTGCATATTGCAACTGATGTTTTTCGGCTCCACGGGTAGCGGCAACTATATTCCCGCATAAACACAAGCCATTCTTGGACTGTTTCCCTTATTGTTCACGACCATTTCCGTTATTGTTACGACATTTACACTTACAGTTGACAACTATAAACCAACAATCTCATATACTATTTCAACAATATGTCAGATGGTAAAAGGCCAAATAACAATATGCTGAATAGGCGGTTAAGTTAGGTTACCATAAAAAAGTGGCAATTTTCACGAACAAAATTTTTGCGGAACTCTATGTCAAAAGGTTGGTATAGAATCCAGACCGAGTGCAGACAATAATAAACCTTTCACTGACAACATGTCATGCATTAACATTATGTGTTAATGTACAGGTTATATGGTGAAAACGAGATTAAACTTTTCGACAATAACAACATATAATGTGATAATATATCTTACATTCGAAATAAAGTTTTGACTATATAGCAAATTGTTTTTCGTTATGCGGGTTGCCACCTACCTTTTGCGGCTTAACGGGCAGTGGCAATTAATTGCCACCAACGTTTTCAATTTTTTGGCTGCACAGGCAGTGGCAACTATATTGCCACCAATGTTTTTCGACTTAACGGGCAGTGGCAACTATATTGCCACCAATGTTTTTCGACTTAACGAGCAGTGGCAACTATATTGCCACCTACAATTTTGCATATTTTTTTAAAAGAAAAATATTCGTATTCACTAATCACCGTAAGCATTGCGTTCCATAATAGTATGTGCTAATTCCTTGCTTGGTTGTCACGGCCTTATAAAGGGTTAAGATTACATGAGCAGGAGTTACTAACGTTACGAAGTTTTCCTTCCTTTTCAGCTGAATACAAGGTAAGTAATTCCGACAGTAAAAGCATTACTTTACCATTTCTTGTCCTATCCTAATGCACATTACTTTTGAGCTGCATATATGTGGCCAATTCCAAAAAGAAGATTTGAAGATGTTTGTAAAAAAAAACAGTTCTACACGGAGTTCTAGTTAAAACAGATATATTTCTTCTTTATGATTATTAATCGATCACACTGTTGGACCTTAAATTAAACTTACTCTACACTATCTGTACCTAGCAACTACCAATGTAAAATGGGTTGAGACATTCTGTTATGCTAGTGTACAGTGTTTTGGTGGTAACTGCTTCTCCCCTGGTCTTGGACCTACTCGTTTGGTATCCGGTCCTCAACGATGGTAGCTGATAAAAATGTACCGGTGCCAGATCGGTTGGTTGACTATCCGCAGGTTTATGTGGTTTTGCATGGTTGATATGTGATATCTTTTACTGGTTCCTGAGACTAAAAATAGTGTGAATTGCGATTATTAGCCATTGATGGGTGACTTTTATTTTGTTCTTTAGGTGTTCTATTTTGGTGAACTATTCTGAACGTGTGGATATCGATTGAGGAGTCGATGTTTCGCTTTGTAACCTTCAACCCAGTTTGTAATAATTCCTTAGCAAAATTGTGCAATTTTGGCATGTGATTAGGAATGAACCTACTAGTTGTCTGTTGGAAATTCTCCATGTTTTGAAAGGAACATGTTGTTCACTTCGTCAAATAATAATATTGTTGGGTTCATTTCCTTTATTATTGGACTATTTTTATTTTGACTAAGGATTATATTGGATTCGTCAATGGAAACATTATTCAAACTGTTGAGATTCCAGAGCCTTGAGTTGCCTAAATCTGAACAAGTATCGGTCTTCAAATAGAGTTTATCGTTGCCGTAAAAATAGTCATTCCCCGCTAATTTAATACGTAGTGATTGTTTAACTTTAAAATGCCGAAATTGCTGAAATATGGGACGCTGATGATGTTAAGAACCTATGATACAACTCGCGAACCCGAGTACTTCGTCTGACATGGATTAAAGTAACGATCTCATTGACAGACGCTCATCGATGGGGTACGTTCTTCGCGTACTTGGATACATGGTCAGCTGATTGATAAGGAACAACCAACAGTTTCCTTATCGCCTACTGAAGCAGAGCTTGTTGCATTGTATATCGCTGCGTGCCTTAGACTTAGATGAACGGAGCATTTACTTTGAGGACAATCAATTAACTAATCGTGTGCTTAAAGAAAAGCGAGATGTCAGCAGACTGAAACATATTGCAATTGTAAGGTAATTGTTTAGTGTATAGGTCGTGTCTTCCTCCAAAGATTACGTATCCAGGGACTCACCCCCAGGTCTATACACCTAGACTCAAATGGGTGGTGGTATCAGGGCCTACACAGGGTAGACGGAGGTGTCCGTCTAGTTTCTGGTACATTAATTCATCTTTATGCCTGACTGCAATACTATTTAAAAAGTTTTGATAAAACCCGTCTTTAAATTGGATAGTCTTTAGTAATTGCATACTTAGAAAAAAAAACTGTAAATTTAAAGCTACTTGGATGCGAATAAAGTGAGCGGCCATGGTATTGCACTCATTTGACCATAATAAAATAAAAACTCCAGACCGAATTCTTCAAAATATGATAAACTTTTGAGAATGGGACCGATTCACGTGTCTACATTTATACCGTTTGGATTTTGAGTTTTTAGTAACATTCCATAAATCCATTTTATTAAATGTCTATTCTAACAACTAAATGAGAACGTAGAACGTGCCCTGCATTAGCCAACAATAAATTCTTTGTCAAGCATTACCCATTAACATCTAAACCCAACACTTCATCACTCCCCAACGATTTTCTGCCACTGAAACATATTGACATGTCATTCACTTTTGTCCGGAAACGTATTCAGCGAGTGCGATGTGTTCTAATTTGCATCCAGTTTGCTGATATAACGAAGTAAGGATTACCGGGAAAATCGTTCCTGACGCATCGTAGTTATTTAAGAATGGTAGGATCTGGAAATTGGGCGAGGGTGTTCAGGAATCAATTATATGGTATGTAATTCTCTGTATTTTTTTTTTCATTAAAATCATAAGTTTTATTGAAAATGTTGAGAGAAAACTAAATTTATTGAAAGATTTTTATTCAGGTTGATTATTCCGAAAGCTATTAGAATGTTATTTAAATTTGAGTTTGATGTTTTTAACAGGAGCGTAAAATATTCAGCAAGTCACCGGTAAAAATACGGAACTCTGATACGTGAGGGTGACGTGACGATTCTCACCGTCACCCATTACTTGCGCCACCGGTGAAAGCACCTCGAAAACTTCAAGCAGCGAGTGTACCCATAACCAGTTACGCAGCATTGTTTTCCAAAGTGGTTGTGATAGGCCAGAATGAATCATGTGAAACTCAATTATAAGTGTAATGATTCAGGTGACATCTTTATCAGCTCAACCACTTTTTGGGAAATCTGATGTAGGAAGTTATTGTTAGGGCTCTTGAGCATGTAATGCAAGTTGACTGAAAAGGTATCATCATTATCCTTCGTCGAGTGGATTTCGTGGGCCAACAAGGTCAGTACCAAAGCTGTTGTTCGTGCTTTTCACTCCACAGAACATAGTAAATGCTCCAACGGAACTTGTTTATAATGACTTTATTTGAGCAATTCGTGCTGTATACATTATAAAACGCTAGCCACCGGGATGTTATCCTAATGGGGCGTTAGCAAAGAATAGATCACCTATTGGTTGGTGTTCATCATTACATTCGGAAGATTTTCGATCTTCTATTCTGCACACCTTTTCTCTTTCTCCTGCTTGAAGTGATATATGAAGTACGGTACACTATGTTAAGATGTTCTCTTCACTTTTGACCAGGGTAATTGAGCATACATCTGGCATGGGGTACAAATCTCGAAAGCAGATTGCAGTTGGGAAAAGGGATTGGAATAATAGAACGGAATTTATTTATCGGCAGACTGTAGAAAGAGTCATTCTTTGAAGAGACCTGTCACTTGGCAATGCAGTGCGATGATTGAGCCAATAGTGGACCTTTTGTATTTAAAACGAAATTTATTGTGCCCGATTTTCTCACGATGCAAATTGGCGATCGACACACACCCGTTTTGTCTGTAGTCGATCAATAGTCGGATCTAGATTACTGATCTGCAATACAACCATTTCCTTCTGATCTATACGGTATGAATAGCCGGAAATGCTTCCAGTGCCGCTGCTGCACTGACATATATTGCTTGAGCTATCTAAGTTATTGAAACCGTAGAACGACGTGTTCTTGTAAGAATCAGATCCACTATTAGCAAACCAGATGGCTGCAGCATTTTTGTTGCCGTAGTTGCCATTAGTAGGCTGCTGAAAGAAATGGTTCCTCTGATTAGTTTGATATTGATGCCGATTTAGGAACATTGCTTACACCCCGTTAGTGTGAACAGCTTATATTACGTGATATAGACTAACTTGATATCAGTATCTATACATCTAGTTTTCACTGGAAATAATGTGCATGGCATTTGATATCAAGATACTCTATATCACCTAATATAGGTTGTAATGTGAACGGGGTTTTATGGTAGAAATTTATGTACATCTGAAGAACGTACGGCATCTGGTAATTTCTGAAGGACTTGCCGCTGCCACCATCGTTGACGCTGCACCGAGCATAGTGCAATTTTGCATTCGCCTTGGTCAGATTAGTAACCACATCTGTAACCGAGTTCATAGACTGATCGAAGCTAAAGTTGCTGTTGTTCATGGTCATATCTGTTGTACGCAAGAAGGCTAGAACGTTATAGAATTTTAATTTATTGATATTTCAAAAGAAGCGTGAATTCTAACTAACATTATTCAGTTTTCAATCACAATTTGCTTTTTGTTCAGGTTTGGAGCGAAATATAAATAGCTCAAACTAAAAATTAATACGTTTCGTTTGACCGGGTTGCCATTTACTTTCTTGCATATAGATTAAAGTAAATAGATCAGCGGTGCAATATTTCTTATTTTGATCTAAATTTTTGAAACGGTTCAATTTTAGATCAAAATATCCATCAGGATTGGAGGTGCCCTAATCTTGGGACCGAGCTTGGGACCGATGTGCTAGTACTGACTGAGCCAAGAAAAAAAACGTTTTTGTATGGGACCTACTGGTCTTAGAGTTAGTCTATAGTAATAGACCAGCCAACGTGAATCTGGCACAATTGATGTATCCAAAACAACTGTCAAATGGTATGGGAAATATTCGTTTTGGATACAACATGGTGGCACGTTGGCCGGTCTATTACTTGAGTGTCTATAATTTCAAGGGGAAAAGCCGATTTACCTATAGTCACTAGATTCATAGTCTGGCGGATACAACGACGGGAGCCAATTTGAACTGTCACTTGGCGGAGCCAATCGAGCATATCTCGAGTAATTCATGTTAATGGCCTAAAAGCCATTTGTTAACAATGACTTTAAATATCGATTTCTCTTGAATCTTAAATCACTCTCGTGGAATGAAAGCAGCATGTGGTTGAAGAATGTTTGTTCTACCATATGGAGTAGCAGGATATAGTGGGATTCTCGTAATTTGTGAGAAATCAACGTTGTTTACAAATGGCTTTTAGGTGCTTAACATGATTTTCTCGAGATATGCTCGATTGGCTCCGCCAGCTGACAGTTCAAATTGGCTCCCGTTGTTGTATCCGCCAGACTATGAATCTAGTGACTATAGATTTACCCATTATCAGGTTGTTACTAGAAATTAGAAGAAAAATTAGTATTCTCCATTTAATTCCAACTGCCTTTGCTTATCTTCGACAGATACGCGTTTTTTATCTACAATGTGCAGACTTCTTCAGTGTCTCGTACTACCCGCATAACGAAAAACAATTTGCTATATAGTCGAAACTGTATTTCGAATATAAGATATATTATCACATTTTATGTTATTGTTATCGAATAGTTTAATCTCATTTTCACCATACGACCTCTACATTAACACATATTGTTATTGTTTGCCATATTGTCATTGAAAGGTTTATTATTGTCTGCACTCGGTCTGGATTATATACTAACTTTTTGACATAGAGTGCAGCTAAAATTTTGTTCGTGGAAATTGTCATTTTATGGTAACCTAACTTAACCGCCTATTCAGCATATTGTTATTTGGCCTTTTACCATCTGATATATTTACATTAATTGTTATGTTATATATTCTCCGTGCGAGGAGTAACGATTATGATGTAGAAGGAGATGTTCGCTCATCACCATGAGGCACCGAGAGTGAACAACAATGTTTTTGGCTAGAATGAAAGATATTAAGAGAAAGTTTTGATAGTTCCGCTAGTGTGCGGCAGGCTTGGAAATTTAACAGATGTTTTATGAAAATTGAGCGAAAAGGGCATGTGTACAGTGGTACTCGAACCAACGACATTTTTGCCTAACATCCCACTGCGGGGTAGGTCGAAGCACGGACTATGTCCGCCACTTCAACAGGCAAAAAACTCCTCGCACGGAGAATATATAACATAACAATTAATGTATGTAAAACCATAAATGGTGGTAACCATTAATTATACTGGTGGGGACCAGTATCGCACCGCTTCACGGTGTTTCTCTCCAAGGTCTCTACGTTGGAGATGACGAGAAAAACTTTAGTGATCGTCAGTCGGTGCGAATCAAAACAAACCCAAAAAAGGAGAGAGTTCCTCTCCCATGTGCGCATCAGTAAACAGAGTGCACACAATAGATCGCTAGAATAACTATACAAGCCACAGTGGTACATGAGCGTCTTCCAACCGGACATTTTTGCCTGTTGAAGTGGCGGACATAGTCCGTGCTTCGACCTACCCCGCAGTGGGATGTTAGGCAAAAATGTCGTTGGTTCGAGTACCACTGTACACATGCCCTTTTCGCTCAATTTTCATAAAACATCTGTTAAATTTCCAAGCCTGCCGCACACTAGCGGAACTATCAAAACTTTCTCTTCATATCTTTAATTCTAGCCAAAAACATTGTTGTTCACTCTCGGTGCCTCATGGTGATGAGTGAACATCTCCTTCTACATCATAATCTGATATATTGTTGAAACTATAGTGGAGATTGTTAGTTTATAGTTGTCAACTATAAGTGTAAATGACGTAACAATAATGGATGCGATCCTCAACAATAAGTCAAATAGTTCAGTAATGGTTTGTGATTATGCGGGAATAACTCGTATCTGTCGAAATACGCGTATCTGTCGAAGATAAGCAAAGGTAGTTGGAATTAAATGGAGAAAACTATTTTCTTCTAATTTCTAGTAACAGGCATTCCACTTAACAGCTCAAACTCTCTAGGATTCATCAGGTTGTTGTTTAAATTTTTTGTATAGTTGCTTCAAGCATACACACTGGTTGAAATTATAAAATTTTGATTTTGATTCAACTCCATGACAGATGTTTAAAAAATAGGCTCTTTTAACTCTAAGTATGGTTGATTCAAGTCAAAAATTACTTTGCGCTAAACATATTTTGAGGTTGAAACAAAAATGTGTTCATTATAGGTATCAACTATCGAGATTGTTATTTCAATCCCGCGTCATTTCTTTCCGTGATTGCATTATGATTATTTGCTATAAGAAATCAGTATACGTTTCATAACTTTACCTTATGAAACATAATGATGATGCAAAAATAAAAATATTCAGCAACCGGGATTCGATCCTTGAACGTGGGGGTTATGGGTCCAGTGACTTGCCCACTAGTATATATCTACACTTGTAAATAGAAAAGCTTATAGGCGTACAAGAACAACGTTTTGTGAAACAAAATCCGTTCATAAGTCAACCTTATGAAATTCAAAAACATCGTTCATAAGTTGAACCTTATGAAATTCTTAACATTATTTGGCTGGTAAACTTAAACATAAACATAGTTTATTCTGGCCTCAAACATAAACTTGATTTATTTCAAACATATTCTATGTTCAAAACCAAGTGACATCGATGTTCGAAATAAAAATCATATTATGATTATTTTAAACATATTAATGATAAGAATAAACGTACAAATTTTCAAAACAAAAATAAATTATTACTGTTTTTAAATAATGTTTAGACTATATCGGTTGCGTTCTAAATTTATTTTATTCATACGATGAATCTGGGTTATTTAATTTTGGCTAGAATGCCAACAGGTTCCAAAAATCGAGCAAATAACCTACACGCTATTTCTAAATAACCCAAATTTAAGTACGATGCACTCAAATTCGTCGGAAGTATGGCTACCCAAAAGTGAGTAAAGATGGTTAGAAGTAACACGTTGACAATAAGTAAACATCGATCGGATTCAAGCCAATGTTGACTGTTTGTCATCTTACCACAACGATCTATCTTTACTCACTTCTGGGTAGCCATTCTTCCGACAAATTTGAGTCCATCGTACTCAAATTTGGGTTGTTTAGAAATAGCGTGTATCGATTAATGTGACGTCAAAAGCTTGCCTCACGATCACATTCTGGAGAGGTACACTCCCGCTTCACTTTACTCAATTTTTGAGTACAATTGTATGCTACGCTGAGAAAAATTCTATCGCTATACCGACAATTAAATCATGGTCAAGGTGACTTTTGCATATAATGGTTACAATAACCATGAAAATAGACGAATTCACCACGTTCATGGCATTCTTGACTATGATCATGGTAACGAGGACTATTCCGACATTATGGCAAATGTTGGATCAACTATTTTTAATGGTATTTTTGACCATGATCATAGTCGGTTCAAAATCACTATGCTGCAATAGTCATCCTAACCCCCAATAATGGTAAAATTGACCATCAAATTCCTCTCTGTGTATATCTTTTTCCCTCACGGAATCAATTTTCGTTAAAAAGTGGATCAACTCAATTTTTGAGTAGATCCACTTTTTAAGAAAATTGAGTAACATTTCCGTCAGAGAAAAAGAGATAGCACCAAGGATAGCACACAATAATTGTACTCAAAAATTGAGAAAAGTGAAGCTGCACGCTCGTTCAAGATAACTCAAAACTGAGTTGAGGTTACTCAGTTTCATATTTTCTTTTGAAACGTCAGCGCATGAGTAAGAGGATTTATGAATTTGAGTAACATCGACTCAATCAAAAATAAAAAAGCTCAGATTTTCATTTTGAGTTTTCAGCTTGTATCGACGCTAAGGTAATGACTCAAATATTTCAAGGTGGCTTTTGCGAAGCTAAGCAAAAATCTAATTCATCTAAAATTTTAGAAGTTAAGGAGAAATAAGAAAAATGGAACAGGTTGCAGCAGCGGTGGATGCGGAAACTTATCGCAAATTGAGAGGTAATTGTTGGTTTTCTGATGTAACAAACATTTTTGAGGTTATTTCCGAATTGTGATCCAAACCCGGATTGTAAAGGAGTTTTATCTAAATATCTTTTATATTATCCACATAAGTTTGCTCAATTTAAGGATGATAAACGCACCTCCCTTCTTCATTTGAATTACGTACTGTAATAATGGGATTATTGCTTTTTTTCAGCATACATCCGGGCCTTACACAGGATCAATGACAAAATGTGTATTGATAACATTCGTCGAACGGTAACTGTGAGTCCGCAAATGAAAGATCAACATGTTATTCGTTTAGTTTACTGGATAACGGTAAGAAAATTGGATTCGTTAATAGTAATATTAATTACGTTTCTGTTACGACATTTCAGCCCTCAGAAATCGCATTGGTGAAATACGTTGCTTCACTGAACAGCGTTGCTCAACTACATATCGCATTGCCGAACCCATGGGTGTGGGAAGGCTCTATTTAGTGATTAACACCCAAGTCTATGTGAAAGCAAAAACATCCAGTCACGCCATTGATTTATTTTTTAGAAGTTAGAAGAAATTTATGAAAATAAATAAAGCTGGAATATATATAAATGCCCAAAATGTTTCTTAATTTCCAATATTTGGATTTTAAAGAGAAAACGGAATGATTTAAATTGTTTTGCTGAAATTTTACTCATATCACTATAATTTTAAATTTATGAAAATGAGTAAGAGTAACTCTAATTAAAATATATATCCAGTTTACTCAAAATTGAGTTTTGGTTTATTTACTCAATTTAGGGTTGGTCCGGTTTTAATTGAATTGGGTGACTTTTCACTCAATTTTGAAAACCTTCAAACGAGCGTGTGGAGTGTAAGCTTGGAGGGAATTACACGTTCAAATGCGCCTACCCAATAAATGTATTGTTGAAACTAACATGCTTCGAATTTGATTCAAAAATTGTTATTTTCATTCGAAACATGCTTTCTATTTACTCCAAATAAATTTATAGTTTCAAGTTGAACAGCGAAATTTAAAATGGATGAAATTTGTATCCATGATTATAGTCGTTCATCTTGTCTGGCTTGGGTTAATCTATTCCTATGTTTTATTTGTTTATATAACCGTGTTTAGTACTGAATCCAAATACTATAAATTAATATATAATTAATATATAATATTTGCTGAATCAGTCTTTTTATCTCACGGAAATGTTACTCAATTTGATCTACTCATAAAATTAACTTAAAGCGAAATTAAGATAAAGCGAAATAAACTTTCGATATTCATGATGATTATTTGCTATAAGAAATCAGAAAATATTCAGCAACCGGGATTCGTTCCTTAAACGTGGGGGTTATGGGTCCAGTGACTTGCCCACTTGTATATATCTACACTTGTTAATAGAAAATATTAAAGGCGTACAAGAACAACGTGAAACAAAATCCGTTCATAAGTCAGCCTTACGAAATTCAAAAACATCGTTAATAAATTGAACCTTATGAAATTCTTAAGATTATTTGGCTGAGTGCGCTAATAACGAAAACTTAGTAACATTTCCGTGAGAGAAAAAGACTGATTCAGTAAAATTGGGTAGATCCACTCTAACGAAAACTGAGTGACATTCCCGTCAGATAAAATGGGATAGTATACAATTGTACTCAAAAATTGAGTAAAATGAAACGCGAGTGTAGATAATTGTAATCAAAAATTGAGTAAAATGAAACAGAAGTGGTGGAACACGAAAACGTTACTACACTCCCGCGTCACTTTACTCAATTTTTGAGTACAATTGTGTGCTATCTTTTCTTTGCTCACGGAAATGTTACTCAATTTTCGTTAAAAAGTGGATCAACTCAATTTTTGAGTAGATCCACTTTTTACGAAAATTGAGTAACATTTTCGTGAGAGAAAAAGAGATAGCATACAATTGTACTCAAAAATTGAGTAAAGTGTCGCGGGAGTGTACATTATTGCAGCAAGTATATCAACCTGCGCCCAAACTACAAACATACACGTACACATCCAAACGGTTTGACAGTTTGACACATTCTACCAGAGTGCGATTTGGCTTTCTCCCTTCTTGTAAAATCGTAATTATGGAATCCCTAAAATTCTATGAAAAGTTTTGATTATCCCCTAAAAAGTAATAGAATAATTCATTTAAAGTGTTCAAATTGAGTGCATAAAGGTAATTACTATTCGTACGCAGTGCAGTATTCTAGATAAGTGGAGTGATTGAAGTGTAAAATACGATTTTCGTTTGCACCAGTCAAAACACGGCTCGCCCATTTTTCGATTGACTTTTCGCTGCATACCGCATAAGTGAACAAGAGTACACAATTGGTGCAACAACAAATAGTGGGGAATCTCGGATTATGACGAGTGACTGGATGTTCTGACCATGTGAACAATCGGAATGTATGATCTCAGAATAAAGTCTGTTGGCAATATCCGACGAAGCCCTTTCCCGTTATACTCGGAAATGCCTCATTTGAGTGATGAAAAAAAATGATGCGTGGAGCTTTATGATGCTTATGGTATCCAATCGAAAGGCTCGTATTTCGTTATTTTGCTTTTTACTTGTACACCTTCTTCTCTCTATTTGGAATAGTGCGACCAAAGCAAAAGCGATGTAAACACAACGTTGTGTATTATTTATCTCTTGCTTGTAGGGGGAATGTTCGTACTAGATGAATCATGAAAATTAGTTCGTCATCGTTTCATGATTTCAGTCGGTCGAATGCTCTATTTATTTAGTAGCATTGCAAAGCATATGCGAACTGTGCTAATCGGACCTAATTGAGTGAGTTAGCGATTAAGGTGAATGTATATGATTCAATTCCATACGGAATAGTGATCGTGTGGTCGGCGTTTTATAGTCGAATAATTGTTATTTTTCGGGGATTGGTCATACCGCTAAAATTGTCTGCTATTTTTTTCTTTACAGAACATTGAAAATACGACTTAAAAATGGCTCGACAGCTGAATCCAAATCAGCAAAAAATCTCCGAGAAATTGATCATCCTCAACGACCGCGGTGCAGGCATCCTTACACGAATTTACAACATAAAAAAAGCATGTGGCGATACTAAGTCGAAACCGGGTTTTCTTTCCGAGAAGTCACTTGAGTCATCGATTAAGTTCATTGTCAAGCGGTTTCCGAATATCGACGTGAAAGGACTAGCTGCTATTACTAACATCAAGTTAGAGATCATCAAGTCTCTGTCGCTGTACTATTACACGTTTGTTGATTTGCTGGACTTCAAAGATAATGTATGTGAGATCCTGACAACTATGGATACTCTACACATCCATCTTGATATTACACTTAACTTTGAATTGTCCAAAAATTATCTGGATTTGGTGACAACCTACGTTTCACTAATGATTCTTCTTTCACGAGTTGAAGATCGTAAAGCTGTACTCGGTCTCTTCAACGCTGCCTACGAAATGCAACACCAACAAAGCGACCAGAGCTTTCCCCGGCTCGGTCAAATGATTATTGATTACGATGCTCCGGTGAAGAAGCTAGCGGAAGAGTTTATTCCTCATCAAAGGTTGCTCTCAAGTGCGATAACATCATTGACCAAGATTTACCCTATGAGAAACCTAAGTGCAGAAAAGTGGCGCGAACTGCAATTGCTTAGTTTGGTTGGCACCCCAGCAACGCTTCTGAAAGCTGCTAAAACAGATACCATGTCATGTGAATATGTATCCTTAGAAACGCTCGATCGTTGGGTCATATTCGGTTTGATGTTAAACCACCAGGCTCTGGGGCATCAAGATTTGATCACATCCATGTGGATCTCAGCGTTGGATTCTAGTTGGGTGGTAGCACTGTTCCGAGACGAGGTCATTTACATTCACCAGTACATTCAGAATGCTTTCGAAGGTATGAAAGGTTATGGAAAGCGAATCTCGGAAGTGAAAGAGTGCTACAACCAGGCCGTTCAGAAGGCAGGCCTTCTCCACCGAGAGAGACGAAAGTTTTTGAGAACGGCACTTAAGGAACTGGCCCTTATTATGACCGACCAACCGGGTTTGCTAGGACCGAAAGCGTTACTCATTTTCATTGGTCTATGCTATGCACGGGATGAAATTTTGTGGCTTCTTCGCCACAACGATAATCCCCCAGCGGTGAAAAGCAAAGGCAAATCAACGGAAGATTTAGTCGATCGTCAACTACCGGAATTACTTTTTCACATGGAGGAGCTTCGGGCACTTGTTCGAAAGTACAGTCAAGTCATGCAGCGTTACTACGTGCAGTATTTGTCGGGATATGATGCCATCGATTTGAACTTCAAGATGCAACAGCTACAGGTACAATAGTCATTCAAAAACATCATTCAATGTGACAATCCTTTATTTTTTTTCAGGTTTGCCCAGAGGACGAAAGTATCATTCTGTCGTCGTTGTATAACACAGCCGCTTCGCTGAATGTGAAACAAGTGGAAGATAACGAAACGTTCGACTTTCGCGCTTTCCGCCTCGACTGGTTCCGACTGCAGACGTTCATGAGTGCCAAGTCGGCAATTCGCATAGTCGACTTCCCGGATCTGGCCCGTCTTCTCGACTCGATGGTATTCCACACCAAAATGGTGGACAATCTTGATGAAATCCTGGTGGAAACTTCCGATCTGTCTATATTCTGCTTCTACAACAAAATGTTCGAAGATCAGTTCCACATGTGTTTGGAATTTCCTGCTCAGAATCGCTACATCATTGCATTCCCATTGATCTGCAGTCATTTCCAGAACTGCACCCACGAAATGTGCCCAGAAGAACGTCATCACATCAGGGAACGCTCCCTATCGGTAGTGAACATGTTCTTGGATGAGATGGCTAAAGAGGCAAAAAACATCATTACAACCATCTGCGACGAGCAGTGCATGATGGCAGATGCCTTGCTTCCGAAGCACTGTGCCAAGATCCTTTCCGCAGCTGCTAGTCGGAAAAAGAAGGATAAAAACAAAAAACACATGGATGACATCAAAAGACCTGGGGATGAAAGTTACAGAAAAACACGAGAAGAACTGACAACGATGGATAAACTCCACATGGCACTAACCGAACTTTGCTACGCTATCAATTACTGCCCGACGGTTAACGTATGGGAATACGCATTTGCTCCACGAGAATATCTCTGCCAACATCTTGAAACACGATTCTCCAGGGCTCTCGTTGGAATGGTTATGTACAATCCGGACACAATGGAGATTGCCAAACCATCCGAACTACTTGCTTCAGTGAGGGCCTACATGAATGTTCTACAAACGGTTGAAAATTACGTCCACATAGACATCACAAGGGTTTTCAATAATTGTTTACTGCAGCAAACTCAAGCGCAAGATAGTCACGGTGAAAAAACTATTGCAGCACATTACAACACTTGGTACTCGGATGTGCTGCTACGAAAAGTTAGCGGAGGCAATATCGTCTTTTCATTGAATCAAAAAGCATTTGTCAGCATAACTCCAGAGGGTTGCATCCCGTTCAACCCGGAAGAATTTTCCGATTTCAACGAACTGCGCGCCTTAGCTGAACTGATTGGTCCATACGGAATTAAACTTCTGAATGAATCGTTGATGTGGCACATAGCCAATCAAGTGCAAGAACTCAAACGGATGGTTGCACTGAACAAAGAAGTTCTCATCATACTACGTAGCAACTTCGATAAACCGGAGATTATGAAGGAACAATTCAAACGTCTACAACAGGTTGATAATGTGTTGCAACGTATGACCATAATCGGGGTCATTCTAAGCTTCCGCCAGTTGGCTCAAGAAGCGCTAGTTGACGTTTTAGATCAACGCATTCCCTTCTTGCTATCCTCTGTGAAAGATTTCCAAGAGCATGTTCCAGGCGGCGATCCTCTCAAAACGGTTTCCGAAATGGCCTCGGCCTCAGGACTAAAATGCAAGGTGGATCCTGCCCTTTCCAATGCACTGAAAGCTCAGAAACCGGAGATAGACGAAGGTGAACATTTGATCGTCTGTCTGCTTATGGTATTTGTTGCCGTTTCCATTCCAAAGCTAGCCAAAAATGAGAATTCCTTCTACCGTGCATCCTTGGAAGCACATACGAACAACACCCACTGCATGGCGGTCGCCATCAACAATATCTTCGGTGCAATGTTTACAATATGCGGACAGAACGATATTGAAGATAGGATGAAAGAATTCTTAGCTTTGGCCAGTTCATCATTGTTGAGGCTGGGTCAGGAGTCCGACAAAGAAGCGATCAAGAACCGTGAATCGATCTATCTTCTTCTGGACCAAATCGTTCAAGAATCACCATTCCTTACGATGGACTTACTCGAATCGTGCTTCCCGTACGCACTCATTAGAAATGCATACCATGCCGTTTACAAACAGGAGCAAATGTTAATGCACTAGAAAGGATCCACCGTTTTATGTCGGAACTGCTTCTATCAATTGCAATTGGTTCAATTACAATTAGCTGAACGTTGCACTTTCGTGAATGATTCAAGTAAAATTGGATGAATTTACTTCTGTCATCCCATCGCCTCATCAATAGCCGAAAAATATGTTCACAACCTACCTACTACAAAAGAATATATAGTTTTTTTTAGTGATAAGACGAATGATAAATTATAAAATATATAATTCATATTCATTGTAACACGACAAGTTAATCGTAATGTCATTTATAAAAGGCAATATTTCATAAAATATGAAAATAAAATATTGAAAAACTATTCCAAAGTCATGAGTTGAAATTCAAGATACTAATCTAAACAGCTGGGCTTAGGCTCGGGTGTCCTCTGCTGTAGGCGTTTTCAAACTAAGGACTGTTCAGTTTATAAAAAGGACACATGTTTTGCAGATGTTTTATTTATTAGTAATGTGACAAGGTAACAACAGCTGACTGCTTTTTTTTTAACTTACTCGTTTATTTGAGAGGCTCAAGTGCCATAGGCATAACGGAGCCGACTTCTTTTTCATTTTTATAATGACAATAACTTACTAACTATGTTAATTTTGAGTTTTTCGGCTTTCCAAAACTAACCTAGTAAGTAAGTTATTGTCGTTGTTAAAATGAAGAAAAACTCGGCTCCGTTATGCCTATGGCACTTGAGCTTCATAAATAAATGTAGGTAAAACAATCGTTATCTCAACCAGTCATTAAATTTCAGAACATTAGTTCTATTTTAAAATCTCCGGCATGAATTTGTTCACAAAAATTTCATTCCAAAATAAAAAAAGCACTCTTCATACTCTTGAGAAGAAATCCACATCTGCTGGAATGTTCCGATGCTTGCCAGAATAGATCCGTCTATCCAAGCTCCTAACCGCCGTTCTAGGGAATAGTTGGCCGAAATCATTTTCAACCGAGTGTTGGATGGTGCCCGGTGCTGCAGATCTTGATTCAAACGTTCCGGGAACCCAGGCAGCAGAGTATTTCAACCGGTAACAACGACCGTTCCATACAGGGATAGGCGCACGTCAGGCACATTCCAACACTGGTGGAAGCCAACTAACCTGCTCCCAGCATCGTATGGTCAGCCAGTTTAAAACGCTGATCCTGATGATACCCGTTGGGGAATTCGTAAGCATGTACTGTTGCTAAGACGAGGTCAGCTTTTCTGGCAGTTGACGTGGTGTAAATCGAGCATTATTACGCTCTTTAATTACGTCCTTGGTAGCGATTCCATAGACCGGAGTCAGATCGATATTCTGACCCTCAAGGTATTGACGGCATTGCAGCGAAAGGTAATTAGCTCCCAACGGGGATTTAACAACGGCTTCACTGAGGACATATCCTTCCTACGGAAAATAAGAGAAGTAGAATTTTTCCCATTGATTTAGAATGTGCATATTCATTTCATTTCATACTCACTGCTGGTGACATTGTTGTCCGATTTTGTTTCCAAATACGAGTTCCGTGCTGAAAGGATAATTTGTAGTTGTTGATGTTGGATTTGGTTGGTTTTGGCTTGAGTGAAGTGCCTCGCCAGTTGCTAAAGGATAATTTGACATTTCGCCAAGCAGTGTGCACGCTAACTCAAACTACGGTAAATGTAAATTTTGGGACAATGTTGAGTGTGATAAAAAAATCACTGTGACAAAAAAATTCTCACACTACTCTTATAAGGTGCAAAAAGCGCAATAAAAATGTAGGACACAATAAGGATTTATTTTATTGATGCAATTATATTAACCTAAAACATGCTCAAAAAAAATCCACATACACAACTCCTATCACAGAGAAAAATAAATCCAAAATTTAGAAAAACGACATCCACTTATAGGTGGATTAATCAATAATTTGAAAAAATTATTCCCTATGAACCAAAAAAAAAAAAGAAATAATATATGTACCTATATATGTAATACTAATATATAATGAGAAAGGTTTCCTGCTATCCGGGAGGATTAATCAGCCAGAAAAATTTCAAACCAAAAACATTAATAAATAATAATATATATAAACACCAAAAAAAAAAAAAAAATTAATAAATGAAATATTTTTTACCGGAAAGGTACTTCTGCCTGCTGGTGGGATTATCCTCTATCGTCAGTCAGTAGTGGAGCAAAGTGGAAATAAAACGAAATGTTTACCTATTGTTTGGCAGTTTGGTATGGTGCGGCTGCTACTTGCCGGTCTGTACACAGGCTATTGAAAAGCCTGCGTGGGGAACAAAGCCTCGACCGACGCGATGAAACGGTGCGGTGATGATGAGGTGATGGTACCGTTGATGATGATGATGATTGCCGTCGTGGGGGAGAACAATATTTTTCTGACTTTCGGTGTCGATGACGGGTCGTTGAATGGTCCTTTACAAGGCTCGCCTGTAAAGGCCACTTCCTTCGTCCGAACGTCGCACTGTGGCACTTTTTGACCAGCTGTTGCACCAGCTTTAGTGCAGAAAAAAACCACGATCGTGGGAAAAAAAAACCAAAACGTACTCGATTGCGGAGCTAACTATGCAGCGAACTATCACACTCGAACGTTCGACAAGGAATGAGCTGACTGCTTTGTTGGCGTTGGTAGCGATCGGTTGATCGCTAGGGTTGTTCATGATCCCAACATTTCGCCTCCTAATACAGCTGGTATGGGTCGAACCTAATCGGCGGTATTCGGAGACGTGAAGAGCGGTGAGGTACCCGGACAGCTGTTTCCGTTTCTTCTGATCTAGGTGTTACATGACATGTTGCAGAAGATGATGGGACAACGAACGAACTCGATGATGACTCATGAACATCTGTTGTCGATTCCGGAGTAACCCACTCTAGGCTTGATGCCCAGTCGGAGTTGAACGTTCTGCTAGTGTTTGTGCGACTAATGCGGCTGGCAGTGATGAAACTGTTGTCTGTAGCTGGCTTGGCTTATGCAGGTCTAAGGCTTGAAGCAGGATGTCCAAAGGTAATTGTTGTGTGTCTGCCTTAGATGAAACAGAGTTAGACTTCGGCCTGCTGTCGACGTTCGTTCGGCTTCGCAGCTGGTTGATGTGCGAACGAATCATGGGCTTGTTTTCAACCCACACGTTGAACATCACCTGATCAATTCTCTCCAGAAGCACTGCGGGTGCCCATCTTCACAAGTTGTTGGTCTGCACCTTGGCAAACACTGCGTCACCTTCTATGAAGAATCTTAAACCTGCTTGATCTGCTTGACGTAGAAAGTGGTCCGAATTTCGCGCCCAAACATGATTTCGACGGAAGATTTGCCTTCTAGTGCCGATGCATTCGGTGTTGTTCGGTAGCTCAACAGAAAGATGTCCAGTGCTTCCTGAATTGATCCTTTCCCCTCTCGAATCTCCTTTACCGCTCGCTTGAAGGTGTCCACGAAACACTCGGCTTTGTCCGTTGAACTGCGGATGGAACGGTGCGGTTGTCATGTGGGAGTTAAAGTTAGAGAGTTACGTAGGATTCCGATGGTTGCAATAGCTGTAATCGACTAGGTCCTGACGATTTCCACCCACTTCGAGAACGGATCGACGCTAAGAAGGAAGTATTCTCCTTCGATAGGCCCAGCGTAGTCGATGTGAGTCGCTGCCATGGATGCTTTGGCTTGGACCACGAAAGCGGCGGGGCTTTAGGTGGACTCTTGGCCACAGCTGCATAGTGAAGGCAAGTTCTGACATGCGTAACGATGTCCGAGTCGATAGTAGACGAAGCTGCGCGCAATCGCTTTCATGCGCTGGATGCCCATACGGCCACGATAAAATGGTGTAGGCAACGCATCCGGAAATCGGTCGGAATCACAATACGTTCGGCAAACATCACGCACCCTTGAACAGTATATAGCGAATCACTTTGATCGAAGAATTGCTGGATCTCACGGTACGGAATGGCCGTTTTTTGACTGAGGCCACCCGTGCTGAATGAAGCGATGGACCTTGCTCAGTACAGCGTCCGAACGGGATGCGTGAAGTATTGCCCTGAAAATGAGAGGAAGTGCGTTAACTGCATCTAATGCAATGGATCTTACATCGTTCTCCGTGATAATGCTGGCTACGAGGTAGTCTTCCTCTGACTTGACGTGCTGATCGATCAGCAGAGACAGGATATCAGCGTTTCCGAATTTCGTCATGTTCACATAGACGATGTTGAAGTTGTAGAGTAGTAGCTGTAAAGCCCAACGTTGAAACCGGTATACCGTGTATACAGGGATGCCGTTTTTCGAACCGAAGATTGTAAGGCGAACCTCCGACCAAAGAGCATCTTGTAGAACTTGGTCATAGCGAAAATGATCGCAAGTCCCTCACGATCTGGCTGACGGTAGGCTTGATCAGCGGAAGATAGTGCTCTGGAAGCGTGCTGCACGATCTTGATCGATCCGTCTGGAAACTTGTGGCTGATGGTCACGCCAACTCCAATCGATGACGCATCCGCTGCAACCACGATCTCACATTGTGGGTTGTAGCAACAATCAATATGCAACTAGCTATTTAAAATTGGTTAACTGTTGTTGAACCCCTTGGTCCGAAATACACCTTGAAGCCAGCACCTTGCTGTACATATTAGCGCCTTTGTTTTGAATTGCTGTGTTATTTTGACAGAATATTTGAAAGTGTGTTCGTCTGAGTTCATTATTAGGGGCGCATTATTAAGCTTGGAACCGAGCTGGGGACTGATGTGTTAGTACTGACTGAGCCAAAAAAAATCGTATTTGTTCGCGACCTTCTGGTCTTAGAGTTAGTCTATGGTTGTAGTGCGTCAAAAGCAAATCGGAAGTGAGGATCTGCTTGAAGGTGCAGAAGGCTTTGAGAAGCCGGTCGGTTTTGAGAAGCTTATCCAGTGATTATCACAACGTTCTCGGGACGAACTTTCCGTAGTAATTGATCGCTCCCAGAAACGATAGAACTCCAGAGACGTCTGTCGGTGCTGCCATGTTGCACATGGCTTCAACTTTCGCTGGATCCGGACGCAGACCTTGCCCGTCGATGAGATGTCCCAGGTATTTGATTTTTCGCTGGCCGAACGAGCACTTTTCCACTTTGATGGTGAATCCGAACTCATGAATTCGACGAAGAACAACTTGAAGGTTGTGCCAATGGTCCGCTTCGTCGACTCCGCCGAAAAGAGCATCGTCTAGATATTCCGAAGTGCAGCTAAGTCCAGCGACATCGTGGCCACGAGTTGCTGAAACGCTCCGGTTGCCACCTTAACTCCTGGTGGAAGCCGTTTGTAGCGATAGAGACCTCGATGCGTGTTGATGGCAAGCAACTCTCTACAGCTATTGTCCACCTTAACCTGCAAGAAAGCATCTGATAAGTCGATTTGGCTGAAGACGTTACAGTTCACCAGCTTGGTGAAGATGTCCTGCGGCAGAGGAAGTAGATACTGATGCGGCTGCAGAACGTCGTTAAGGCCAGTGGAGTAGTCTCCACGGATACGGATTGCACCACTTGCCTTGCGAGCAACGACGATTGGAGTTGCCGACTCGGAGAAATCGACTGGGGTGTTGATACTGGCTCGTTCCAGTAATTTTTTTATGGGCCATAATTTGTTTTGTATGGATTGTCACGTTTTTCCAGACACCCCCACCCCCTCCCCCCTTACTGCGCGACATAATTTATGGACCTTCCCTAACGCACGTACCAACCAGCAAACGTAACCTTTCGATCCGGCTCATCCCAAAATTCACGGATATTACTCGCCAGCGAATCGAGAATTTGCTTCGGGCTTGTCGGCACATTCACATTGATCGCTGACATCGCCGTCCGGAACATCTGCTGTTGCATTTGCTGAAGGAATTGCAACGCCACAGGATCAATCGACGGGATATTTTGTTGTTGTTGCTGCTGCTGTGGGTAGTGTGGTTGTGTTGGCTGAAACATGCTGCACATTTACTCCCGGCCAGAGGTTTTGCACTGCTGGATCCTGTTGCAGTCCATTTTCCGGCATTGATTGTGGCAGCGGGTCACTCTCGTGCGAAAAAGTACCGCCGTCCGCAACTTTTCTCCTCTTCATTAAACGGGACACTTTTCGATCACTCGCGCGAAATGTTCTCAAATTATTTCGGTTTTCTCGTCGCCACTGTTTCGATCGCACCGACGGGGTGGTCGTGTACCAATGAGGTCTATATATAGGTCTATATGTATAGACCTCATTGGATCCATATCGCCTTGCCTGGTTGTGTGTGTTGGTTGTACGTTTATCGGCGGTCTGATTTTTCAGGATTTTCCAGACTTTTTAGCATTTTGCCTGAAATCCTGACAAGCACTAATTTTTTTTCCAGATTTTGATAAAAATCCAGATTTTTCCTGATTTTCGTAATTTTTATCAATCCAAATTAATTTTGAGCGAAATAAATAAACTAATCAAAGTAAGGGAGTTCTGCCAAAGCTTTTACTAGTTGGCTACTCTGGAATGGAATTGACTAAAATCATCCAATAAAAAATCTATTCTGACCCGCTCTTCTACCCAAACGATACAAGACATCTTAAACTTCGCGGTTTACCTTTTTAGTTTTTAATATCACTCTCTCTCTCTCAAACAGTTAAATAAGTTAAGCTTTTGCAAAAAAATAAAATAAAATACAACTCAGCGCCAACATTAGATTAGGGCGAATCTGTGTTTATAAACAATGGCTTTCGTAGTCTTCGTAGTCGTCAACAACTATACCCTTTATGAACTATACCACTTATGAAACTGAAAGAGATAAATATATGTTGTGTAAGCTTTTTGGTTTTAAATAAACGGTATTTTTATTAACATCAGGTTTTTACACATAAAATGACAATCCTGATTTTTATTTCACATATTTTTTTTTTTTTTGTAATAGCGAACAGAGTAGTTTTGTGTTTGGTTCGCGCATAAAAAATAATAATTTAACGTGTGAAAAGTGTCGTGATTCGCGAAAGAAATATTCTAACGCGCATTCATAGTGTTTCCATAATCAGGCTAAGTAAAAGGACAGTTGCTATAGCAGCTTGTTCCTCATAAATTTTTAATTAGCTTGGTCGTTCACCCGGCGCCATCTCTGTGATTTTTTTGCCTTGTTTTTTACTTTCGGTAAGGTCGTTGGCTGTTTGGCTGTTTGGTAGCGTCGACGGCGGATAATGTGTATTGCTTGACAATGGCTTGTTGTTCGTCATGTAATGAGGGAATGGTTGCGGCTGATCTCCCGTTGACCTGCACGGGAGTGCACACCACTTACAAAGGGTACGGCGAAACTTGTGACCGAGAACGCAAATCTTGGTTTCAAATGTATGGATTGTCTATCAGACCCGTTTTGTGGTGGGCAGGAAGATGCGATCTCGGACGCCAAGAGGATAGAGGAAGGGATGAAAACACTCTCGAACTCGTTCACTGGCATGCGAGATCAAATTTCTGCCCAAATAGACGACGCGTTGAAAAACGGGATGGAACAATTGAGACAAAATGTATGTGGCTCTCTTGAAAAATTAATATGTGAGAAATTCAATGCAATGACAAGTTCACTTTTTGAAATTAATGCGCAGAAAAATTTAGCTTTGATGAATGATGCCCGCGCGCGGTCTGCGACGGTTCACTCTGAATCCGATTCGATGCAAATTGGCAAAAAACGTAGGATACAAATTAGTGATAACGATGATGTATTTCAAGACAACGCAACTTTTGCGGATGTCGTCAAACGCAGTAAGGAAAATGTCAATAAAAAAAGTAAACAAAATAGTAATAGTAAATTGAACAGTAGTAAACCAAGCAATCGTAAGGCTCGTCCGGTTATTGTGATCAAACCAAAAGAGTCCAAACAAGCTTGCGATGAAACTCGTAATTTTTTGAAAACAAATTTAGATCCAAAAACACACAAGATTAGCAATTTTAGGAATGGAAAAGATGGTGCCATTATTGTTGAATGTGCCATCGGTGCTAATGTATCGAATGTGAAAAATGGTATTGAAAGCAATCTGGGTGAAAATTATAGTGCTGTTGTTCCCACGTCGGTGCCAAGATTGAAAGTAGTGGGCATGAGCCGTCAATTATCCTCCGATGTTTTCATTGACTATTTGAAAAGTCAAAATGAAGGCATCGAAATAAAAGATGTAAAAGTAGTAAGAATGTACGAAAACCCACGGTTCATATACAGCAAGTTTAGTGCGGTAATTGAAGTCGATTTGGGTACTTACAATAGTATGATACAGGCAAAGGAGGTAAATGTAGATTTTGATCGGTGCTTTGTGTATCCTGACATTAATGTGCTGAGATGCTTCAAATGTGGAGAATTCGGACACAAGAGCATGGATTGCAAAAACTGTGATACGTGCTCTAGGTGTAGCCAAAAACACAAGACATCGGAGTGCACGTCAACTGTTTCGAAATGCGTTAATTGTTTGAAAATGAATAGAGAACGTAAAATGAACTTGGACGTCAACCATGCCGCATTTAGCTCTCAATGTTTGGTATATAAGAGAATTTTTGATCAAAAGAAAAGCAGCTTGCGTTTCAATAAATAGCAACCACGTTCCAGGAAGAATGGTAATCAATTTGATTTTTTGTATTTTAATATTGCGGGGCTGTCAACAAACTACGTAGCATTACGTCAGATTGTTGAAGAAAAACGTCCACTTTTGGTTTTATTAGCAGAAACTCACATTGTTGAAATTGAAGCCTTTGATCAGTATTGCATTCCGGGATATAATGTTGCTGCTTGTTTATCACATTCTAGACATACTGGCGGTGTTGCTATTTATGTCAAAGAATCAGTTCAATTCAATCTTCGCCACAACGAAATGGTTGATGGTAACTGGTTCTTGGGCATAACAGTTGTACGTGGCATGATGATGGGTAATTATGGTGTTTTGTATCATTCACCGAGTTCCAGTGACCAGCGTTTCATTGAAATTTTAGAGGACTGGCTTGAGGTATTTCTTGATTCGAGTAAATTAAATGTATTGACTGGTGATTTTAATATCAATTGGCGTGATAATAATAGTTCAAACCATTTGAAGCATTTAGCTAATTTTTTCAATTTAAGACAAACTGTTGATGAATATACGCGAATTTCCAGGCACAGTAGAACTTTAATTGATCATGTTTATTCTAATCTTGATTCTGTTTGTTCAGTTGTCGACACTGATTTGAAAATAATCGATCATGAGACAGTAGTGATTAACGTAATTGAGAATAACTTAAATAATAGCGAAGTTTTTGTAAAATTGAAGTGCTGGAGGAAATATTCAAAACAGGCTGTTTCTAACCTTGCTTGTTGAAAGAAGCGTGGATTTTCCAATCGCGACCGATAATTTAGATGAGTCTGCAGCTGTTCTTACAAACACTTTGAAAACGTGTACAAATCAACTAGTTGAACAAAAATTTGTTTCTTTGAAGAACTCGAACAGCTGGTACAATTTAGATCTTTTGCGTCTTCAACGCAAAAGGGACAAATGGTACATAAAATTTTGTAGATCTAATAGTGAGAATCATTGGAATAAGTACACAATCGCGCGGAATAAATATTCACAATGCATTAAAAAAACTCGTTGTGAATATATACAGAGGAAAATTGATCACCATCAAAACAATAGCAAAGAGTTATGGAAAATTTTGAAATCTTTATTAAAACCTAGCAATTGCAAACCGCGATCCATAACTTTTGACGGCACAATAGAACAGTCTGAACAAGCAATTGCGTCTAAGTTTAATGATTATTTCGTCAATAGTGTTTCATTGATCAATCAATCTATTGAATTGGTTGATGAACCTGATGAAATAAAGCAGCCAGTTAATAGTAATTGCAGATTTGAAGGTTTTCACCCGATCACAATAGATGAACTTAGAAATATTCGCTTTTCATTAGGAAAATCGGCTGGAGTAGATAATGTTAATGCTAGAGTTATTCAAGATTGCTTTCATGTCATTGGTCACACTTTACTGGACCTTATTAATGAATCATTACAAACTGGGCACGTGCCTGAAGTGTGGAGAGAATCGTTGGTTGTTCCGATTCAAAAGGTTGCTGGAACGATTAAAGCCGAAGAGTTTCGTCCTATCAACATGCTTCACACATTAGAGAAAATTTTAGAACTTGTTGTGAAAGGCCAGTTGCTGGAATATTTAAATAGTAATTCTTTGTTGATACCGGAACAATCTGGCTACCGGGAAGGCCATTATTGTGAAACCGCGTTGAATTTAGTATTAGCTAAATGGAAAAATAACTTAGAGAGTAGAGATACGATTGTTGCTGTTTTTTTGGATCTGAAACGCGCTTTTGAAACAATTTCTAGGCCCTTGTTGTTGAAAACAATAAAGCGCTTTGGAATTTCGAGTACTGCATACAGATGGTTTGAGAGCTATTTGTCTGACAGAACTCAACGGACTGTTTTTAATGATTCTGTTTCTAATCCCGTGGGGAATAACCTTGGAGTGCCCCAGGGAAGTGTATTAGGGCCCCTTTTGTTTATTATGTATATTAATGACATGCGACGTGTTTTACGGTTTTGTGACATTAATCTGTTTGCAGATGACACTGTGTTGTTCATTGCAGCTAAAGATTTAAATGAAGCCGTTACCCATTTGAACGAAGATTTGCGTTTTCTAAGTAGATGGTTGAAATGTAAGCAATTGAAATTAAATATAAGTAAAACTAAATTTATGGTAATTTCACAGAATCGAGTAAATGAGAATGTCTCAGTTACGATTAATGATGAGGCAATTGATCGCGTTCGGGAGATTAAATATCTTGGCGTGATTATTGATGACAAGCTAAAGTTCAACGCTCACATTGACAATGTCATCAAGAAAATTGCCAAAAAGTATGGAATTCTATGCCGATTGAAAAACGATTTAACTACTTGCAGTAAAATACAGCTATACAAATCAATCATCTCTCCTCATTTGGACTTTTGCCCTTCCATTTTATTTTTGGCCAATCAAACACAAATACTGAGGCTACAGCGTTTGCAGAATAAAATAATGCGTTTGATTTTGAGATGTAACAGATTCACTTCCTCGACTGTAATGTTAGACGCGTTGCAATGGTTATCGGTGAAGCAGAGAATTGTATACTTGACTATGGTGTTCATTTTTAAAGTAGTTAATGGTTTGCTGCCTCGATATTTGTGTGATCGAATTGAAAGAGGAAGTGATATTCATAGATACAACACTAGAAACGCGTATGAAATAAGAACACCGAATTTTTTGACATGTGCTTCACAAAACTCATTATATTTTAAAGGAATAAATGTTTTCAATTCGATGCCAAGACACATTAAACGTGCGCCAACACTTTCAGAATTTAAAAGACTATGTATTTCACACGTTAAAACTGTTTGCTAAACAGTAAGCAAATTTTTTAAATCATTTATGAAGATTGCAACTGACGATGTTTTACTGATATAAAACGGATTATTTTGTATGGACTATTTCTTGTTCGGTTATGTTACTTTTTTTTTTGTTTTTTTAAAATGAAGATTGTATTTTGACGAAGTTTTTTACAAACGGATTATAATGAGTTGGCTATTTTCTTTTACATACTTTTTTTTTCTCACTTTTATCAACACTACAAACTATTTTGTTCGTCACGGTGATGATGATGGAAATTTGTTTCATGTTGTTGTAGTTAAAAAAAATAAATAAAGAAAGTAGTCTACAATTGTTTGAGCCTCGCGCGCGGTATACAGGTATAAAGGACTTCTTTTTGAATTCATGAAAAAAAATTGGCCTCTTATGCTTGAGAAGATACCATGAAATAGTAGTGGGTTGTCTGGCTGATTGTCGGGGAATTCCTTGCCAATTCTGTTGTGGTTGAACGTAAAAGTTTGACAAGGGCCGGTCCAGGATTTTTTCGGTTTGGAAATTTTCTTGATTTCCCTGGTTGGGGATATCCTTGGTCAACCCAAAACTAAGCTGGTGGCTCCATTAGTGTTGGAACTGCATTGGCTCTGTAGCGGGTAGGATCGAATATTGGCTTGTCTTTTGATAATGTCCTTAAACGGGATTCTGTGATTTGAATTGTAATAGGATTTCCCGATCGCTGGGAATACTTGCGAACATTTGTGGTTGACATCAATAGCTTTTCACAATTATATCGCTGTAAAGCAAATGAACAGTTTTGGAAGAAGTTTACATCTGTAGATGAAATCAGTTCGTTTTTTTGCATAACTGGTTGAATTGCTTTAAATAAATTATCTAATAGATAAATCGTCTAGCTCAAACCTTTGTAGGGGTAAGTGGCGGGACCATCATCATCATCATCATCATCATCATCATCATCATACTTGATATACTGATTTTCTAAAAATATACTTGGCAACGCTGTATGCAACTATCTGTTGCAGATCGTTTTCATTATTTTCCTCCAGTATTTGTTCAAGGGGTTTGCAGTATTCGAGGTTTTGGAAGTTGCTTCTTTGAACGTTGAATCGTGGACAAATCTAGACAAAATCGTCAAAAGGTCGAAAGTAACAATTGTAAACAATGGCTGAAAACGTAAATTTCCTGGAAATGCCAGGTTGCTAACATCTACATCTACTACCGATGGGAAGGTAATAACTCCCTGCATCTGTTTCTGGTGCTGTTTGATTTGTGGGAGCAAGCAGATCCCTGAAAAATACGCTAGAAGTCGTTGTTTACAAATGTTTCTTTCGACCTTTTGACTATTTTGTCTAGAAATGTACAGCAGATGATTTAAATCTTCTACTTCTTTGCAGTAGTCACATTAATCGGTGTATTCCCAACCCCATCGGTACGTGCGTTCTTTCGTGAGTGTGTGGCCAGATCGGATTCTCAAAATTACCCTTATTTCTTCCGGATTGAGGTATAGTCCCTTGAACCATGGACGGTTTGACACTTGTGTTTGGAACTTGAAGTGAAATTTGCCTTTTTCAGTGCATTGCTGTTGGTATTTTTTATTCCAGTCTGCCAAGATCTCGACCTTTGCTAGCGCTTGCACGTCGTCTAGAGCCAGAGCTGCGAAGTTGTTCTGATTTCCTCCGGTGGTTAGCACTGCGGCTTTATCTGCTGTTTCGTTTCCTTGAATCCCCATATGGCTTCCCGAATAAAAAAATCTCATAGATTTACAATTGAATGTATTGTAACCATACAATAGAATCTATAGTATGTACAATTAATATTATTGTTAACAACGATAAGATGACAATAGGAGTTATTGTTACCACAATAGAGTCTAATGTAAACTGAGACATCGACAATAGAAATGGGGGTTGTTATGTATCTTAACTATAGAAAAAACCATTATTTTCCGAACAAATTTGAACCAATTACTATTAATTGTATTGTATCACAATTGTTGAAAATCCTATAATATGGAGTGAATTGTAGATCTATTGTAATGACAATATGCATTTTTCCTTTATCTGATTCATGAACAATAGGATTCATGGTCGGAGATAGATTTTATTGTTAATTTATATTATTGTATTGTAATTGTATGGTTATTTTTATCCGGGTTGGTATCCACTGTATGCATATTCTTTTAGTGGTCGAATAATGCATGTTTTTAATTATTTTCCAGGCCAGAAAGTTCTGCTCCCATTTCTTCCGGTTTTGTAGAATTTTGCAGGCGCTGTTAGAGTCAGTGCAGATGACCACCTTCCGGTAGTTCCTTGATACTGCTATCTGCACTGCTACGTTGATTGCGTACAATTCGGCGTTCGTGATTGAGTAGTTGGTGTTGAGCTTCTGCGATATTGTGCTTCCATCGAATTTGTCGTAGACAGCGAAAGCTGTACCTTGTGAAGTCTTCGATCCATCGGTGTAGATTTCCTTGTATTCATCGTTCGAGCTTGATATTTTATGATTGAATAGTTGAATCCATACCGCTGGGGTAACGTTGTCCTTGCGTCCTTGGTCTGGGGAGAGTCGATCGCTGATCTTCGCTTCGACCGGCAGCTCCAGGTACTTTCTCCTAGACGTGAAAGCCCGTTCTTTGTCTTGGGGGTGTATTTGAGCCACCAGGTCGTTGTGTTTGTGGGCAATCTTGGTCCAGTATGAACCGTTATCTTCGTCAGCATTGAGGGTTTTCACGATAAATTTACTTAGCTGGTTTGAATGATACACGCTACGCATAATTTCCTTTTTGGTCAGCCATTCCATCCGGAGCTCCATCGGTATCTGACCTGACTCTGCGAGGAGAACATTGATTGGGGTGTCCTTGAGGAGCCCTAGAGCACATCTCAGGAACGCATTTTGTAGCGTTTGCAGAGTTTGCAGGTGAGTTTTTGCTGCTGATCCGTAGATAGACGCGCCATAATCCATTCGACTTCGGATGACTGCGTTCCCTATGTTGATCAGAAGTTCTCTGTCGCAGAAGGAGAGTTTTCCACCCAGCAGTTTGATGAGGTTGAGTTTCTTTGCCGCATTGTTCCGTATTTCCTCAATGTGCTTCCTGTGGCTCAGAGTCCTATCTAGCGTATAACCTAGATATATGTGGGTGTTGTTGATGTAAATTTTGCTACCTTCCACCTTGATCCTTACGTGATTTACCGTCTTCCTGGTGAAAATCACCACTGCACTTTTGTTAGTGTTAGTGTTGAGAGTCCTAGTACAATTAGTTGGCTAACGATGTCCTTTAGGAAAGCATTTCCCTTGGGACTCTACTTCTCAGAGGTTTTTCCTTCTATGACCAACGCGAAGTCATCGGGATATTGCACCAGTTGACAATCTTCCGTCGAGATGTTGTGTAGTGCGGCGGTATATATATTAAAAAGCAGGGGTGAGAGTGGGCATCCCTGTGGCGTGTGGCAGTCCTTCGTTGATCTGGAGTTCAATGTCACCTTTATCCGTTTCTAGGATTACGTATCTTTGTTTTAGGTACGTGTAGATCCAGGAAATTTGCTTATTTGGAATACCCTGCTCTGTCATCTTGTCGAGTAACAGTTGTGTTCTGACTGAGTCAAACGCCTTAGATAGGTCCAAAAATATAACCATCGATATTTGACCTTCTCTCTCAGCCTCTTTGATGGAATTGACGACGTAGATTACGCATGTAGTCGAAGAGCAATTTTTTCGAAAGCCAAACGAAAGTTGTGGGATCGTGTTGTTGATTTCAACTATCTCGTCGAGCCGCTTCTTCACTACCGAGTTTATCAGCTTTAGGTTGCAGTTCATCAGGGCGATATGACGTTTCGAAGATGCTAGCAGCGGATCTGCGTTCGGTTTAGGAATTGGTTTCACCGTGACTGTTCTCCAGCTTTCCAGGATGTCCTCTTCGACGAATGCTGAGCATTTAAAATATTTTTTGTTGGATGTTCGGTGTTAGACCTTTTAGTATGGCGTACGACACATTGTCCGGTCCGGGGGCAGAGTGGGTTTTCCTAGTTTTCAATACCGAAAGCAGCTCATCGTCGGTTAGTGCCATCTCATATCCGTCCAGTTCCTTCGGTGTCCTGATGGTTGGTGGTTCTGAGAGGTTTCTGTCCCACTTATTGCCGAAGTATAGCTGCCTGAAATCCTCACCTAGTTGTTTGCTTAGAAAGTTTTTGTTCCTCACCTGGTCCGTAAGAGCAGTGTCTATGCCTTTTACGATATTCCACAGTTGTCGTGGGGGCGTCGTGCTAGAGATCATAGCAGATACCTCTTTATTGTAGTTTCTTTTCGCTGCTCTCGATAGTCGTTTAAAAACTGCTCGATTCCTTTGGAGTTCTGTGAAGTTGCTTACCGTCTTGTCCCTGTTGTATTTTCGTAAAGAGCTTCTTTTAATGTTGTATGCTTCTTCTAGCTCTGGAGACCACAACTTCTTCAAGTAGTTCGTTTTTTTTATTTTTCACTATGTAGGTTGCGGCTGCGATGGACTCATCGAATATATCTTGCTTCTCCTGTGGTGAGTATATGTATTGTGGCCGGATCGATTTGATATTTGCAATTGCTTGTTCCTTGTTGACTCTCTTGGTGGTTCTTTTTAGAATTTCGATGTCCTTGTCGATTTCCATTCGAATGATGAGCTGACTGCTACCAAAATCTTGTTCATCGACGGACCACTTGATTTTTCTCGCTATTCCCGGTGGGCAAGTGTGAGGTCGATGGCTGAGGCGTTTCTACCCGGTGCTGCTACTGTTGTTTTGTCTCCGTTGTTCAGTAGAACCAGGTGAGATCTACCTAGTTCGTTGAAAAGAACGGTTCCTTTGTCGCAACTTGTTGCTCCTGGATCCCACAAGTCATGGTGCGAGTTGAAGTCTCCGGCCAGAATCAGCTCTCCTTGTATTTTCCCTACAATTTCGAGGAGATTTTTCAGATTCTGACAGCATTCCCTTTTGAGGTGATGTTTCGGCGGAACGTATGCAGATATGATGGTCACAGGGTTGAAATCATGTTTAATTTTAACAGCAACTACTTCTATTGGGTTGAATGTACCTAGCTGTACTTCTTCGACTACTAGATCTTGATGTACCAGAACTCCCACACCTCCATATCCTTCATCTCTTCTCTTTGAGTAGAGGTTATATTCTTTCAGCTTGAAAGTTTCACCAGGTTTGAGCCATATTTCTTGTAGTACAACAATGTCGACTTTGATATCTGTGAGGTATTTATGCATCTCTGCTTTTGTGTCCATCGGTCTCATTGCACGTTGTGTTGCAATATTACAAGCTTTTTACACTCCACTGTTGCTTCTTTCGGTTCTGGTGATAGATTGGTTTATTCTCTGTATGTCATTCCCTATATCAATCAGGAGCTGATCTGTGTCGATATCACTTCTCTCCACCTGGAGGCTTGTGGTGAATTTCTTCTGCAGCGCGTTTAGCGAACCTAGCCTGTTGAGGGATCTCAACTCGATGAGGAAGAACTGTCTTAGTTTTGAGATAAGCCGTTCAAATTCTGTTGCTGTGAAGGGGTTTGGTTCGAGTACACTTCCGTTGTTGGTTCCGGGATGGTTTCCCGTTGACATGCCTTCGTGTTGGTCAAACTCGAAGGATGCCGCTCTTTCGTAGGTCCCCAGTTCCGGTAGCGTTGTAAAGGTCCTTCTTCTGGATGATTGCCGCCCGTTGTGTAAGTGGTCAATGAAAGTTTGCTCTTCCCTCGCCGTGGTGTATCCTGGGTCTTCTTCCAGCAGTTCATACCGATTTTGTAATTTCGGATATCCCTTTTCCGCATCCGTGTACGATATTTTTTTCTCTCTCATCGCCTGTAGGCTGTTTTACCTTCTCTTCCTTTCTTCACAGTCCCCATCATCCGCACAATGGTCCTTTCTGCAATTCGCACATCTCTTGGATCCCGAGCATTCTCCTTGTTTGTGTTTTCCTGAGCAGGTTTTGCATCTGGGAACAGATCTGCATGTGGAGGTTTTGTGCCCGTATCGCCAGAAGTTCTGACATTGTCTTATAGGGAACACGTACAACTCACACATAAAGAGACATCCGTAGCTACTAACCATTCTTGGTACTTCCGAGCTATCCACGGTGACTTTGAGGTTCGTTGTGTTCTCCAGGGAGTCATCTCCTGTTACATGGCGTTCTAATCTTTCAACCTGAATTACCGGGCAATCTGAGACTGTGTTCTGCAGGAGTTCATCGTTTCCGAAGTCAAGGGGAACTCCACGAACAAATACTTTGATGTTTTTTGAGGCCGGAAGCTGTAAAACTTTCATATTGTGGGGCTTGAGGTCTGCATCCATTAGTTTCTCCAGCGCTTTGGGAGATCTAGGCTCCAACCTGGAACGAAATTAACCCAACTTTCGTATTTCCACGAAATCCGTAAAACCAACATTATACAGGATACGTCCCAGTGAGATTGGTTGCATGGAGAATAGCCTCTCGTGGTTAACTGGTGCCAAGAAAATGGGTGTTTTTGTCGATGTCATTTGTTCACGGTCAACGCTTTTTGGTTCCATTTGTAGTCTGCCTCCTTCCATACTGATTTCTCTCCCTGTCGTGGTCTTCGTGGTAATTATTTCTCTGATGGGTTCCGGTTGAGTCATACTCGTTTGTGATCTGGTTGTTTTTCGCCCATTAATAGGCCACTGTTTCTTCCCTCTTTTTTCCATCTTTTGGTGTATCTTTTCTTTTCTGGTTCGCTATTTATAGGTTATGGTTTTCCATAGACGCTAGAGACGCTTTACTTTTATCGCTTTTTAGTTAAAAATTCACACTAGCGATCGCAATTTTGATAAAAAACAAAGCTTTTCTGGGTTAACTTTCAATTTACAATAATTTTAACGGTATTTTAGACTAAATTATAGGAATTTTTACGCAAAATCCACGAATCTTCAAAACGAAACCGAAACACGCTTTTCAAAATTCGAGAAAAAAAACTGTTGTGTTGTTTTATTATTGTTATGCTGTTTCGTGCGTCGACATGGTCGACAGCTGACTGCTACCAGTAGTGAGCTCAGCTGTGTTGGCGTTGGTAGCGATCGGTATCTGTAAAAAGCATAAACAGTTTACCGGATTTCGGTAAAATTTTACCGAAATCCGTTAAATTGGATTACCGAACGTTCAGTTGTTGAGAATTCGGTAAAATTTTACAGATTTCTGTAAAACAATCTGAGTGTGTAGGGTTGTTCATGTTCCCAACACTTAGTTTCAGAGACATTAAAAAAAATTGAAAATGTGTTCTTTAAAAATCTTTAAAAGAGGGAAAGGGCGGTATGGGGGTTGTCCTATCGCCACAAATTTTTTGATTTTTCGTCGAGATTTGTCCAAAAAAAGAAAAGACCCATCAATTTTGGTTTAGTTCGGAGAAAGCCGATGCAATTGCTCAGTCATTTGAGATTAAATGATTCATATGACTATGGTAATAGAGAATATGATAATAGACAGAAACATGCGTGAAACACCATAGAATGAAATCATCTTTTAGTAATAACTTCTGAATGAATTTGATTATCGAAGATAATTTTATTTAACCATTATTACCATGTTAATATATTTACATTCTAGTAGATAACATGTTTTATGATTGTTCATCGTGCTCAGGTCAGCATTAGTTATCCCTCTACAAATAAAAATATTATCATTAAAATCTACAAGGTACAGTCAAATTGAGTTGTTCGAAATGATGACGTAGGACTACGCTACTCAATATGCAAGCCATTTTGATAGTACAATGCAATATTCTATGAATTAATATACTTTTCAAGACATAGTTTAACATTTATGAATTTTTCAATCAACAAAGTTCTCTATTGAATCGATGCGTAGAAATATTTCTAATCGATTTAGGTTTTTTTTTTTGAATATGTAGAGAACCTACTGAGATATTAACGCTTAAACCCTGATCACTTTTCGTGACGGTCGCAATTCAATTATTTTTTAAATTGTACCCCAGTATAGAAAACGAAGACGTGGTCCTACGTCAAAAGAAGATTAATTCATTGCCATTTATCAAAAAATCATACCTCAACGAAAGTCTTCACAAGCATGGTCGAGGCCACGCCAAGTCCAAACATCAGAGCATACGGAAGACATTTCAACGAAAAGCCTTGGCGCTTCTTCAATAACATTGTCAGCATAGAAAGCTTGCTGTCCGAATATGGTGGATATCGTGAGCTGAAATAGAACATAATTAGTAGTTATTATGGATTTGACTGCACAATCTGACGGAGGGAAAAACTCACGAAGCCAACTTTTCACCCACAGGGCTGAAGTTCTTAACCAGACAGGATTTTTTGTGGGTAAATGTATCGAATCCGTACTTTCCGTGATATGCTCCCATTCCACTTGGACCAACACCTCCAAACGGTAGGGATTCAACTGAAAATAATAATAGTGATGAATATTAAGATTAATTAAATGATCAGAATGTATATATCACACCGCCCTTATACGCAAGTCCTATGGGGTTGCCTATGTACATGCACTTCCGTTTCATTTTACTCAATTTTTGAGTACAATTGTATGGCATCTCATTTTCTCTCACGGAAATGTTACTCAATTTTTCAAGAGTAGATCCACTTTTTACGAAAATTGAGTAACATTTCCGTGAGAGAAAATGAGATGGTATACAATTGTACTCAAAAATTGAGTAAAATGAAACGGGAGTGTGGGACAGTTATGCTTATTAGTGTGCCTGTATTAGTAGAGTGACGACACTGTCAAAATTGGAACCGAAATTTTCTGTCAGTGTCATTCCAATCGAGCAGGCGACCTGTCAAACGCGTGTGAACAAAAAATAATTAGTGTGTCTGTATGAGTATTCAGTATCAATATTCAGTGTTGTCAACTCAGAGCATCAGGGATGCCAAATTTGTTATTTTCACAGGGATGACATGGCGTCACTCTACTAATACAGGCACACTAATGCTTATGCCTTGTTCAGACTAAAGAGTTATATCAACAATCAATATGCAACTAGCGATTTAAAATTGGTTCACTGTTGTAGTACCCCTTGGTCCAAAATACACCTTGAAGTCAGCACCTTGCTGTACATATTTGCGCCTTTGTTTTGATTTGCTGTGTGATTTTGACAGCATATTTGAGAGTGTTCGTGTGAGTTCATTATTAGGGGCGCATTAGTAAGCTTGGGACCGAGCTTGGGACCGATGTGCTATTACTGACTGAGCCAAAAAAGAAATCGTTTTTGTATGGGACCTACTGGTCTTAGAGTTAGTCTATGGTTATATCATGTTGTAACGGTTGTCAAATAAATACAACAAGAAAGTCGCCATCAAGATAGGCCTATAACATGTTTTAACTCGTAGTCTGAACTAGGCATTATAATGCTTTGTTCATAATACAACGTTGCTATCTTGATGACATTTTCCTTGTAGATACTTTTCAAAACACCTTTGTATTATGTTACAAGCCTGTAGTCTGAACTAGGTATAACGGTAGCACAGTAAATAAATGATTGAATGGCTTCCAATGCTTTAATTCTGCATAATTGTTTGAAGATTATTGTGCGACATCGTGAAATTTCCGAATCCAAACAATTCACGATTACTTTTTCAAAGACGTATCTGATTTTGTAAAAGTAGAGGGGAAGTAAGATTCAAATGTTAAATTTCCTTAGCACTTTCATGCTCAACTCAAGGAATAACAGTTCTCTAACACGATGGTGATGCTACTTTCCGTGAGGGGAACGTTCAATAATGATATCACGCAAAAAGTGACTTTTTATAACCCCTACCCCCCCCCCCCCCCTTATCACGTTTTTTGTATGGACCTTCAATTTTTTTTGTATGGATTGTCACGTTTTTCCAAACCCCCTCTCCCCCCTTACTGCGTGACATCATTATTGAATCTTCCCGAGGGTGCTGGGAGTTTTGAGAAATTTACTTTTGAATCTTGTGCAGCAAGAGCTGTCACATCTGAGCCAATCGAGCATACTTTGTTTTGCGACAAGCCTCAGTGCACAAAATCATCGTTGTTGCCAAATCGTCGGATCAAATCAAGTAGGAACGCTACTCTTACGTTGTGTAATTCAATTAGTTTATTCGCTATTGGCTAGTTAAAAGACGCACATTCGTCAGAATGATGCCTAATCTCTACAATGTGGAGGCACATTAGAACAAAAGAGAGTACATTTTTTTTCACAGTATGTTATTTGGTAGATGACGATTGTGCTACCGACGTTTCACGCTAAGACCTCCCAAGTAACCGCAAGTATTATATTATTGCACTTATTCAACCCAAAATCAACATCATTCATGCGGAATTGCTTAAATTCAATAGTTCTCAAGTAATGAAGCGTTAGATAAGCTTTAAGAATGCGTTACCAATGCTATTTGGAAAAGTTATTCAGCTTTCTAGAAGAAACAGCTGAACGATTTCTCCAAATTTGTTTGAGCAAACGGTAATTCAGTGTTAATGTTTGTTGGGTTGTACCTTGATCTTAGATTGCAAAATTCATGTATTTTCACCTCGTTTGTTTTGAAAAACAAAAGGAGTGATAACGCTGCCCATTTTTTCATTACTTTGATAGGCCAATATGACTCCACCAGACGTCTCAATTTGTTTTCTGACAAACGGAATTAGTAGGCCAGTTTTGGCAATAAGAAGGGGTTCTGAATTTATGATGAAATCTCAATAATTTGCGACTCTAAAGATATAATGTTACCTGCAAAGTGGCCCATGGTATCGTTGATGCAAATTCCACCACATGAGGTATTTGAAATGATTAGATGGGTATCGGCCTCGTTCTTGCTGAATATGTACATTGCCAGAGGTTTGTCCCTAAAAGGATTGTGAGAAGAAAATAAATTGAAGGTCAAAATTAATGATGGATAAGAGTATACTATATCTGCTTAGAACAGTAGCTAGGAATTAAAAATACCTAGGAGTCAACTTCGATGTATTATGAATATGAATAATGATAACTTACAACACAGAGAACGGACATCCAAGCTGGAGTGCCCACCGTGTGTACATTTCTGTAACTGCCATTTTAAAATTACAGCTCCTTTCCGTTAGTTCGAGTGAATCATATGTTGATGGCGCTACTTGCCAACCTTGAGATTTTATAGCCTATCAATGTAAGTTTGGTGAAACCTAGGCTAGGCGGCGTTGTTTTTAAAAGTATACACAGTAAATTGGGGAAAGAATGTTCGAGCCTGGATGTCTGTTCTCTGTGCTTACAAGTTAGTAAATAAGTGAACCAAGCCAACTCAACTTACCTAGAGTTAATCACTTCGATGGCTTCATGAGCATTCTCAACATTGATAATTGGAAGAATGGGACCAAATATTTCGTCCTGCATTACCGGATCATTGTTTTTGACATCCACAACAATCGTAGGGGAAATATATTTGTCGTCCGCATTCGTATCTCCTCCAATAGCTATGTTTGCATTCTTAAGCATGCTACTTAGGCGTCTGTAAAATCATGATACAAATCGAGAGTGAAAAAAGTATTCAATTGATCATTGACGCTAACTAACTGGAAATGTTGCGCGTTGATGATACGACTCAAATCCGGACTCTGTCTGGGATTATCTCCATACCATTCCTTCAAAACAGAGCGTGCCTCTTCTAGGAATTTTAGTTGGATTTCTTTGGTACAAAGGACATAGTCTGGTGCAATGCAGGTTTGACCGGCATTCACAAATTTTCCCCACAAGATTCGTTTAGTGGCGATGGGAATGTCCGCCGTCTTGTCAATATAGCAGGGACTCTTTCCTCCCAGTTCGAGCGTACAAGGTGTCAAGTTCTCTGAGCAAGCTTGATGAACTATCTTTCCAACTCGACCAGATCCAGTGTAGAATACATGGTCAAACTTTTGTTTTAACAACTCTGTAGTTTCCTTCACTCCTCCTTCAACTACTTTATAGCATTCCTGTTAAGATTATGAGCCTAGTTAATATTTCTGTTTTGTCAAGACTCCCAACCCCCTGCATGCTCTACCTGATCCAAATACTTTGGAATAGTTTCAGCGATGAACTTCGAGGTGGCTGGTGCAACTTCGCTAGGCTTGATCAATACACAGTTTCCAGCGGCCATGGCTGATGCTACCGGAACCAGCGTAACTTGCAGCGGGTAATTCCAAGCTCCAATGACCAGTACTACCCCGTATGGGTCATTATATATCGTTACAGTATCCATCATGTTTACGAAAGTCTTCTTCGGTTTTTCTGGCTTTGCCCATTCGCGCAGGTTAAATATGATGCTACGTAGATCGTTGATCATGTAGTCAATCTCCATCAGATAGGCCTCTTGTTTGTGTTTTCGCAAGTCCTGTGCCAAAGCTTGAGCCATTTTGTCATGGTTTTCCTCGTACATACGCAGCAAGTTCTTGAGTTGTTGCTCCCTTGAAGTGAATAATATTAATTAAATAACTTAATTTGAGATATTTGTCTTATAATAATTTAGTGTGTGTGTGTTTACCTGAAATCCACATTTTTAGTTTTTCCACTAGCGAATGCTGTGTGAAGTTTTTGTACAGTCTGAAATTTGTGTAAAAAATTATTGAATAAGGGTTTATAAACTTATGTGAAATACATCAGATCTTTCAAATTCAGATCGGAATCAAAGCAATTGCAGCAAAGTTATTAGTTTAGCTTAGCTCTGCGAATGCGATATAATATATTATTTTAAACAACAATTTTTACTTACATCTGCTATGCTCATGTTGTTCGAGGTTTGATTGGCTAAAATGATAAAATGCATAATTAAAAGATAAATTTCGCAATTTCCGAATAAAACGTTATTCATAAGAGCTCATGAGGATTGGAAATAATTAAATCTTTCATTTTGCTGTAGTTGTACCTCTCTTCTTTCTTCACATTTCGAGCTTATTGTTTACACATTTTGCTTATTTAATGCTCTCGATTTACTGTTGCAATCGCATTTCAACAGTTATTTATTAAAACCTTTCGATGCCAACACCATATTCAACTTTGACCGAAATTATAACGGTTGTACCAACTATGAATAAGCAACAAGTGATTTGAAATTGGTTCACTGTTGTAGAACCCCTTGGGCCGAATTACACCTTGAAGCCAGCACCTTGCTATACATATTTGCGCCTTTGTTTTGATTTGCTGTGTTATTTTGACAGAATACTTGAGAGTGTGTTCGTGTGATTTCATTATTAGGGGCGCATTATTAGGCTTGGGACCCAAACACCTATTGCTATTTTTAAAGCAGTATTCTAAAACATTTGACATTTTGCCACTCCGTAACGGTGACGAAGAAATGGTCCAAACTGTCCAGAGCTCCGACCGATATCGGAAAATGGGATCGGCTCAAAATTTCAAGCAGAAGCGGGCAAAAGCTTACAAAAGAGAAAGTTTGTCCAAACCTTGATGGCAGGAGTCAAGTAAACAGTCCGAAAGTTTGAGCGTGAGGGTGAAATGTCAATCTATTATTGCAAAAGTGTAAATGAAGATACTTGATGGAAATAAATGTTTCGGAACAGATTTGTTTGTATTTTTGTTAAACCTATAACGTTAGTGTGATGATACAAAATTTATTTCCGGACACGCTTTAGAGTGAAATCCGACAGTATTTACAATACGACACCAAGGGATGTCTCATCGTGTGCAGCGCATTGCAACCGATTTGCAATCAATTTAGAGTGGTTTAATATTTCTGATCAATTTTGCGACACACTCATTACAACAATCAATATGAAACTAGCGATTTGATGTGCTGGTACTTCCGGGGCCATAAACTATATCCATTTTCTTCATGACTATCCAGCCGCTGCTAATTATGTCAGTTGCACCGATTGGACATTCGAGTTGAGAGAAAGTGAAGGTTTCTGTTGCTAAACTCAGCAGATGCGCTTTTTTCATCAAGTGTATTCATTTCGATGTGAATCGAGATGAAATTGATTTAAGCTCTTGAAGGAATTGAAATTGATTTCATCTTATAAAATTGATAAATATCCACGTGAGACACCCCTTGTACGACATACCCAACAGAGTGTTCGAATAAAAAAAGGTCAGCAGTGTGATTAAAATTGTCGTATTGTACTCTAAACGCCTGTCCAAACGTTCCGATCAGTGTACAGGAACGTATTTCGGGATTGTGTGCAGAGTTGATTATTTTTTGGATTGCCACAATTCGTTCGTCGGGTTGTGCAGTGGTGGCTTTTCTCCCGTTTCGCAATGACATCTACCTAGGATTGATTATTCAGTATTTAGAGTGGTTTTGCGATGAATAATTTTATAGCACCAGTAGGTCCCGAACAAATACGATTTTTTTCTTGGCTAAGTCAGTACTAGCACATCGGTCCCAAGCTTAATGATGCGTCCCTCAGACTGCAACTCACACCAATACACCCTCAAATATTCTGTCAAAATAACATAGCGAATCAAAATAAAACTTGTACCAAAAGGTAAAGAAAAGCGCAAGAATGCATGGCAAGGTGCAGACTGCAAGGTGTACTTCGAAACTAGGGGTTCTCCAACAGTGAACCAATTTTATATCGCTAGTTGCTCATTGATTGTTGCTGATACCCTCAAATAAATAACCCGATGTTTGTCGGTGGCTTTATTGTTCTAAACCTCATACGAAGTAAACCTAAATTCTGATAGTGATCCGAAATAATTGTAAGTTCCTGCCGCTGTTTGTTCGGTAGTCCTGAAAATTGGCCAACAAGTAGAATCCGTATTTTGGATTCCTTCAACTGGATCACCAACAAGTGAGGTTACCTTACATAGTCGCCTGTAGCAGACTTGTCGAGAAGGATATCTATTTACTTAATTGAACTGTATAAACTTTGTCCTAACGGGTGGCAATTAAAATTTTGGAATTTTTTCGAGGCCTCTATGCTCAACAACAAACGAGCTCAGAGAGAAATTAGAGTGTGTATGCGTTAGCTCTTTCTCTCCTCTTTCTGCTAGTATTTTCTGTTTTGTTTATGCGTTTTGTTTCGCGAGCGCGTTGTACAGTTCTACGAACTGCACAGAAATCTCGGCAAAACGTATACGGTACAACATTTTAAAAGCGAAAATGTTGCGACTTCGACTGTTTACCATATCCTAAGATCCCCAACAACTGCTCGCAAGCAAGGTAGTGGAAGACCAGCCAAAATTATGGACGCAAAAGGACTTCGTTCTCTTTCTCGTGCCTTCAACAACAAGGATTCACTGAGCCAACGGGATACCGCAAAAAAGTTCAACTGTTCTCACCAGTACATCTGCAAAACATTGAAAAGAGTCGGAATAAAGTGCCGAAAGAAGACACGAGCCCCGGAATATACTGATGCACAGATTTCAACGCTGAAATCCCAATGCCGTTGGTTGATTAAAAATTATTCCGGAAAAAGTTTTGTTTTGGACTACGAAAGCTACATCCCTCTTTCGAAGACGCAGACTCCCGGAAACGATCGATACTATTCAACGGATAGTTCTACTACACCTCCGAACATAAAATATTAAACTTATATAACATAAGTTTGAACAGAAAGTGATGATGTACATTGCCATTTCCGAGAAAGGCATTTCTAAGCCATGGTTCAAGCTCTCTGGTTTGGCAATCAATCAAGATGTGTACCAGAACGAATGTTTGAAGAAAATTTTGATCCCGTTTCTACAAAAACATCATGCTGATGGACAATACGTGTTTTGGCCGGATAAAGCGTCATCGCATTACGCCATAAAAACACCATCGTTCCTGAATACCCATTCGATCCCATTTGTACCCAAAAACCACAACCAGACAAATCTGCCTCAGTGTCGCCCAATCGAAGATTTCTTCGGGGTTTTGAGTTCCTTGGTGTACAATAATAACTGGAGAGCCACGAATTGCAAACAGTTGATTGGTAGAATCAAGAGATGCATTCGCAAAGTTGACATGGAGGCCGTACAACGCTCCTGTTCCGACATCAAACGGAAGCTTCGCCGAACATCCGATTACGGACCGTTTTCAAATGTTCACTAATTTTTTTTCAACAATGGACAATGTATCTTTTATTTGAATAAATCAGATCTTCTTCAACTATGTTTGTCTTTTTTTGACAGCTTGAGAAAGAAATTCCAAAATTTTAGTTGCCACCCGTTATATTCTGAAATATTGATCGGCCGTGGATTTTATCTGATATTCCAATCGCATAGCTTGCTTGTTCGAAGCGAGTAATGGTGTCATAACCACAAGCCGAATAAGGCCATGGCAAGTCTTCAGCGGGAATGTCAAACAAATGAGTAAGGGCTACTAGCTACAAATGTCACAAATACCTTTGCCCCATGCCAGGGGATTAAGCAACTAAGGAGAGTGCATTAATTTTCTAAGCTCTATTACTTCCCTATTCGTAGCGGTTTCCTCATTTTCATAAAATCGGTCGTATTATACACTGGCTTCTACAAAATTTAATCCACACTGCACAGTAATCTTGGCCGTATTAGCATTTTTTCCACATTCATGAAGTTCAGCAAATATTTAATTGACAAAAAAGTGTTGTATTTTCATCACTTTCCAGAATTCTCTCAGCAACTGGCTGTCTACGTGTAGATAAGTAGTGATATTAAATTTTAAATAATATATCATCTGTTTATGACCCGGCAATTATTCTAACGGTACAAATGAAGTGGTGAATCAAATTGGAAGTCCTTTGCAAAGACATAAATTCCTATTGCTTTTGCTAACGTGATTGAAAGCAAGTACTTGTCGTCGTTTTTTTTATTTTTTGCTTTGATTCAATTCGATTTTTCCTTTTTTTTTTAACTATAACTAACTTATCACGTACATATAAAACTGAACGTATAAGAATAATACGATCAGTTCTCCATCAGAAATCTACGTGACTGTCACATTTGCTCTTATCCTATTTATATCTTCTTTTTGATTTTGTCCAGAGTCCAACGTTGATATGATTTTGCAGTTCATCTCTTAAGTATTCTTACACCGGCGTCGTTAATCGCAAGCGGTCTTATCATTTTGCTCGTGATTGTGATAACCAAGAAGTGCTCTTTGCTTTCTTTATGTACATTAGACTGCCCGTATAAAATTCGATTCATTGTGTTTGATTCAGGATTAAGTGGCATTCATGACAGCAGCCGCACTAAATTGCAATTTCTTCTACTTATTAATGGTTAAATATATGGAAAACTTACCTCAAATTTTCAAAAGAATTATCGCATGAGTTTATGGAAATAACTGTTACTGCTATTACAGCCAAAACAATACTGACTGTGACTTCGATTTAATCGATCAGCGTTAATCTTTGAAGAGAATGCAGTAAACATTTAGCCGTAATAAATGTCTGTCAGTGTGAGATAAGCTTGCTGATATGAGCCAACGTTTTGTTGTTGGCCTACGGTACAGCACGCTTTTTGAAACAGCGCAGGCGCAAATTACAGCTCTGTTCAGATGTCTTAGTATAAATATTTCAATACTATGTACAAAAAAAGTTTCTCATAAGTTCAGGTTTAAGGTTTTAAACACGAAATAAAAAACAGCCTCCCTAATCTTAACAAATACATGGAGATTTCTTTCGGATGAGTACAACAATATGGACTAAATGGTGATTTTATTTTGTATTTCTTAACAACCATGTTGAGATTATGAAAATTACATTTAACAAATCAGATAACAAATTACACTAAATTTCATTTCTTAGATTCCAATAGCTGACCGACTCTAATTTTTGGCATTTTATCCGTTTCTTTACATGTCTCACATCTCAAAGTAGGAGTCAGATTATAAGCCTTCCAAAAAATGCTCCTTCGACTAATGAAAACAGTTAAAACTTAGTCTAAGTACGTCCCATTTGTGAACATTGAAATAATCAAGTATACGCGCTTATGTAATCGAAACTGAAACCTACACCCATTTGTAAAATAGCAAATTTAGTGGGCGCTATCACAAATATTTCATGGAAATGAAGCCGTATCCATTGTAAACGTACACCCTGCACGTTCCAAAGCTAAGTATTAATAGTTTGACAGTCTGTTTGTGGTATCGAGAGCACCCACTGTTCCTCGGGTAGCCAATCATGCTTGATGAATCTCATTCGTCGTCCTGTAATGGAATTTTATTTAATGTTAATTGTAAACATTGTCTCAACGGTATTCGCAAAGGTTTTAAGGAAATTGTGTTATTTCATGTGTTATTTTATGTATATCCGTAAAAAGTCAACTTGTTCAAAAAATTGGCATGGGACTGACTCCTCCCTTTTTTTTAAGCATTACGTGAAATGAGAGGTCATCGATAGGTCCTCATGTATTGCGTATTGCGTGAACTTGTTTCTGGAAGTTGATTCTTTTTCTTGTTCCCAGTAGGAGAAAAGTGACTACACATTTTACTAAAGGGAGTCGAAAATGACTCTTAATTGATTCAAAAGGTGCGGATGTGAACAGATTCCCTTTAAGCGTCTCTGGCTACCAGTCCGTTTATTTGGTTTCGGATTTGCTGACATGCTGACATGCACAAACAACACTATCATCTTGAACAAATTGCTTTTCAGATTATTCCAATGCTATAGGCGCTAACAGTGGTGGTAAATGTACATTTTTCGTACATAGTCACCAGCTGTGAAAGGTTGAGGCCGGCACAGAACCAACAGGTTCCTAGTAAAATAAAATAAAGTTATCTCAAATATCATTTTGGACTCATCTGTTATCGCATAAGGAATTTAGTAATCAATATTGTCAAATTTTGTTATCATCTGGTTATTCTATGATTATTCATAGAATAATTATTCTATATAGATTATTCTATGTAAAAGTAAGTTTTCCCATATAAAATGCTATGTTAAATTAAAACCTCGAACGCAAAAATATTGTTTCACCGATCGAGCTGAAATTTTGCACAGTTATTAAAGGAACTAAAAGGCTTCCAAAAATTATTAGGGAGCGAATATTTTTTTTCCATATGTCCGTGTCTCAGGCTACTACCCACTGGTTGACGCTAAATATTGGCCAACGTACTTTTGTTCATTTGTTTGAGGATTTGTTAAGCGACACAAATTTCCAAATCCAAAGTTCGGATGCCGTGTTGCATCGGTACCGGGACTTTTTGTTCATGAATCTGGACACTTTTCAAATTTAAAACTAGTAAATTTGTCATAATAGCGTATTGGCGATAAATCTGAGAAGGTTGATTCCTCGACTACGTTCATCAGATATAACTCGAATGAGCTTCAGCTTAATAAACAACCGAGAATTGTAGTCGTTTATTCAATAAAATGTTCTCACTATTCTCATTCAATGCTCAATGTCCAAGTTGATTCTCAGGTGTTGAGATGAATTGCCTTGTTTTCCTAATCGAATACCACTATCACACTTTGTGAGTAGCCTCAATAGCATCCTGTTGGTTTAAACTAGGGGCGCGACTCTTCCGGATTATCGCAGATTTAGAATAGAAATGATGTTTAATCAAAATGTTTAGTCCAAACCGGATGAAATTTGAAAAATTCTAAAAAAATCCGATTCAACCAAATTATCGGATTTTATCGAACAAAATCGTAATAAACAATTCGCATCTCTTTCCAATCGACCAGTTTTTAGTATAGATACTCAAGTAATAGACCGGACAACGTGAGTCTGGCACAGTTGATGTATCCAAAACAACTGTCAAATCGTATGGGAAATGCGAGGAAATGTTCGTTTTGGATACAACATGGCGGCACGTTGTCCGGTCTATTACTTGAGTGTCTATAGTTTTTAGGTCAACGCTATGAAAGATAATCGACGATTTTTCACGATTTCATCCGATATTTCGATATAGTCGATTTTTGCAAAGTTTCATCGATTCTAGTACATTTAACTTATTTGAGTATATTTGGTTTAGAGTGTTCATTGGCAACATTGGTTGCAGCGTTGCCAGGTATACCGATTTATCGGTATTTATCCGATTTTTATTCTCAATACCGATATACCGACAAGGGCTCTGAAAATACCGATTTCCAACTTTTTATACCGATAAACACCGATTTTTTATGAAAGTTATTTCAACATTATATTTGGTTTATTATTCATCAGCGTGTTATTTTAGATATTTTAGACCCCTAATTAATTATTTTTCAGAAAATATTTTCTAAATTAAAACTGCACCAGATTTGAAAAAATAAAAAAAATAAAACAAAATAATAAAATAAATAAGCATTAAACGAAAAAAAAAGTAAGTAACGATGATATTCAGTTCATTCAGTCACACATAACATTGCATTAGTCTTGAGTTTCAACATTATCATTTAGCCAATGGCATCTATTTTCGTATCATTTAATAAAACCACAGATAGCCACAATACATTTAACATTTCTTATACGTCAAACGCAAGGGAATTAAATGCCAACTATCAAACATCGCTTTGAGTTTCATACGGAGGTAATTGCATTGATCAATTTCTCTTAGTCGATTTTTTACTAATATCTTAGTCAAAGCAAGTTTCAGTATTTAACCTGCAAGACGGAGTTATCCTTTATCGCAACGGATATGCCAACTCGTTTACCTGTACTTATCAATTATTTTCGGATCAAAGAAGAGAAATCGCTATATGCAGTTCGCCCGTTCGAAACTCAACGCGAGAAACATTTGAATTAGTCTTAAATGCACGTACGATGAACAAATTTGGAGTGTTATGGTTGTATGTCTGTGATAAAACTATCGAGTTTAATTATGATATTAAATGCGTTAACAAATGAAGACAGGTTGTATTTTAAGCAAAATAAACTCATGAGTCCTACATTAACAAGCAACAATACTTTATACATTTATGATTTTTAAAGGCCAGTATCGATCTGAAAAGTAAAGAGGTTACGGAATTTTGTTCAATATTACCAAGCGGAATTAGGACAATTGATCTGGATGGAACGAAATGTCACCTTCACTTACGGAATAATCGAGCGGAACATTTTTCCAAAAGTAAAAGTGACAGCTCCCATTAGTTTGCGTGGAAACCTCACAAATTTCATTTTTATTTTTCGTTCTTTTCAGGTGGATACTGCTGCAAAAATTCCTTTGCGATTCTTTACTTTTCCGTTTCAGTAAACGGAATTTAACATGGGTTTGGAATAGAAAAAGAAATTTCTTTCGAACACGATACCGACCTTAATATGGGATTTTCAAAAGAAATTATCAGTTTATTGATATGGTAGAGCGCTATTTCTTCGTAGTCGCCTATTTTCGTTCTATCAAGTAAAAAAAATCTAATATATCAAATACACTATGCGCTCAAGAAGCAGTGTTGAATAATCGATCATATCTTAGCTTTTCGTGACTAACAAATCCAGTGGTATGTATGGAAAAATGTATAAAATTGGAAGCGGTATACACTAGAATTAATCCGTTTTTGTGTTAAAATCTATTTAAAAAAAAAAAAGGGATGTGCTTAGCGAAGTGCTTAGCACAACGGGAGTAGGCTCAAAAACCTTATCGCTATACATGATTTTTGTTATCTTAATAACATCTTAAAAAATGTGTATTCCAAAAAATATATATTGTAAAGTATATTTATTCAAAGTAAACATATTCAACCTCGAGATGGTAAAAATATAAAAATGGCTAATGCATTTTGTATTTTATTTTTTACGTTTACGTCAAACTTATTCATATAAAATTTGAAAATAGAAGAAAAATGATCGCCAAAATATATTGTAATCTTATATCAAAATTATACAACAGTTCACTTGAAAAAAATCTGAATTTAACTTTATACCGATAAATACCAATATTTTTTAATAAGCAATACCGATATTGTATAAATCCACCTGGCAACGCTGATTGGTTGTCAGCTTGGGCAATCAGAAAAAAAAAGGAAAAGCGTAGCGATGTGGCAGAGGTGTGATTACATACAAGGCCAAGGCCATACTATAGAGTCACAGTCCTGTGGCAAGATGCGTACTTCGACAAGGGGTTTTGACATGCTACCGAATACCACACCTCCACCACATCATTGGTCGCCTGGCCTTTTTAATGTTTGTTACATTCTTATAACTCGCAACTGTAGATTGGAAACCGGAATAACCCACTAGATTTTACTCTATTTCCCTATGTTTGCATTGTGGCGTATCTAGTGCGCTGTACAGTACATCTAATTTTCTCCACAGCTCCTCTAGATGCGACACATTGTTGGAAAATCATTTAAATCGAGTTGCATGAGTGATTTTTCCGGTTTTGAACTGCAACAAGAATTTTTCAAATTACAGGAAAAATGTAGGTGACCCAAGTAACCACGAGGCTGTAATAGCATGCATATATAGGGCATATGTATTACGTCTAGTGCATCATTGAAGTTGGATTAAAGCTGAAAAGGGCCCCACTAAGATCAAACTAATGCTATATCTTTTGTAATGCCATAAGACTTCGCTAAACTAGCATTATTGCATTGGTAATGCATCACTACTTTTCCAAGCTTATATAACGCTTTATTACTTGACAACTGTTGAATTGATGCGATCCCGCATTACCGATGTTGATTTTGGGTTGAATAAGTGCAATAATATAATGCTTGTGGTTACTTGGCGAATATAAACGGAAATTTTTGTTGTTTTAACAGTTTTCATTTATTTGTTTTAAACAGGAATTCAGTTTCAGTCATACTAAAATTTGTTTGAAACAAACCACGAGCGTTGGTAAAATCAACCAACAAATCTGTTTGTTTTCGTAGCTGCCATAATGAACGTACACGATCAAGTAAAATCAAGTAAATTAATCAAAATCGTGACTCTAACGACCTCATCGGATGAAATCCGATCGAATCGGATAAAATCGAGGGTTATCGAAAGTAGCAGAAATTATTTTACCATATTTATATTAATGAGAGTTATTGTGAAAAATGAAAAGAATCGTGGATTAATCATATTTATCAACTATGAATGGATGAGTGTCGCACCCCTAGGGTTTAAATCGGTTCAAATCGGAAATCGTTCCTAATTTTCAAATATTTAACTTAAACGCTTATCGTTAACCATAACAAACCCTGCTACCCAATCCTATTATCCAAAATTCCATTTCTCGTGCAAGTGCAGTGGATTCCGCGGCTTCCAATAAAGCGAGTATCACGTCAACATATTCCTACCCTTTCCTTACTTGACCAGCATTCGAGCGGGGCCGGCGCCGGTATTGCCTTAGTTTGGGATCATCAGTTTTTACACATTGAAGATGTATGTTAGTCCCAAGCAACATCTGTTGGTTCTCTGTGTAATAACAGCTGATCTGGCAACAACGGAGTAGCAAACTTGGGGCGGTCAACCATGCTCATGATCATGCTCATCATCAAAACGTGAATAAAAACATTATATATCTTACCAGCCTAATAACATCAACACCAGACTATAAAATTAAAATCAATGTCAGTAACTTCATTGACCAAAAATAAAAATAAATTAAGAACCTTTTTTTATAGCTGGATTAAAAATAAAAGCGTTGCAGTAATGTATTAATAGTGTATTTGCCCTGTGAATAATTGTAATGGTCTGTGAGAGTTATTTTAGAGTCGAAGATAATACCTAAGTCCCTAACTCTTTCACATTTTTATATATTTTGATTTCTTAAAGTCTGTATCCGCAATAATCCGGACACCTCAAAACATGAACAAAACATAAATTTCGCATAATATTTCCATCGTAGTTGTTTATTTCAGATTCATGGGATGTGTTTAACCATTCGTGAAGACATAACATAGTTATTCGGTATTTTCATAAAATTTACGAACTTTGCGCTTAACTTCGTCCAATAGGGTTTGTACAGACTATTCAGACATTGTAGAAACCGTCTTTGTCCAAATTTGCTGGAAGTGTTTGATGTCTTTGATTCCTTGCTTCTTTCCAGAAAACTTCCGCTTCATCAGAGCCCAATATCTCTCGATTGGTCGTGGCTCTGGGCAATTTGGCGGGTTTGAGGTTTTTGGTACAATGTTCACTTGATTTGCTTGCTAGCAAAGTGGCATGATGCCAAATCGGGTCAGAACAAAGGTTTTTCTTTGTGACTTTTGATGAAGGGTAGCAATCGCTTCTGCAGTCGCATTTATGGCCATAGCAGAATAAAAAGCCAGCCCTGAAAGCAGCTTGAAATCCTCCAGGACATAAGTTTCATCGCCCATAACAACGCATGAAAACTTCGTTAAATATTCGCAGTACAAACGTCGAGCCCGTGATTTTGCTGCCAAGTTCTTTTTGTCGTTGCGATTTGGAACTGTTTTTACTTTATACGACTTAAGTCCCAACCGTTGTTTTGATTTTTGGACAAAACAAGGCGACATCCCTATTTTATGAGCCACCGTTCGAATGGAGAGATTTGGGTTTTTCGTTAATATCCTTTTTTCACCTTTTGGTCCATGATGGGATCAGTGCGTCCAATGTTTTTGTCACTTCTCGGTTTCCTCTCCACCGTCAAATGTTCCGAAAATTATTTGAGCACATCGTGAACAGTGGATTTAGGTCAATCCAATGTTTTTGCAAGGTCCCGTATTGACAAGTCAGGATTTGCCGTACGCCCGTACAAAATTCGCTCGCGCACTTGTTTTTCTTTCGTCGCCATATTGAATTTCAAACATGAAATGTAAACATCAATCATAGTCTTTTTCATCATAGACTCTCAGCTATACCACAGTGAAATTTTCATTCCTACGTACAATATTTCAAAAGTTACAATGATTTGAAGATGTCCGGATTAATGTGGATACAGACCTAATTCTTTTTCCATGGGCACTGGCAAAACCTTGAAGTAGTTTAACTTCAACTACTAGGTCCCAGGGCTGGTCTGGTTCTTTACCATTTTGGAAAGAAGCACACAATTGTTGCTTAATCAGTGGAAATGCAGCCCAAAAGTGCTTCTGAAAATCCTCAAGTACTTTTTATCGATGAACATTATAGTTCTGAGATGGCGATCAATGGTCAAGTTCAGTATTTGTATATTTATATATTATGTATAGTGAAAATGCAGCAATTGATCATAAAGAATCAGTTAAAAAGCCGAAATAGTTTATTATCTGTTCGATTATTCATCTCATGATCCGTTATTCATACCGATCGGAAATGCCGATGAATTATTTGATTCCTTTAGTTATTAAGTTTACTTACTTTCAACAATAAATAAAAATAATTAAAATCAACAATGAATAAAAAGTACGAAATCAGAAATGAGATGAAAATGGTATTGGTTATCGTAGATGCTATACTTTTATGGAGGTTTTTTTAGCATGAGGCGATTTTGCTTATATAATTCTAGGAACCCAGTTTTGAAGAAAATGCAACTTTTAGAATGTACATCGGCAATGGGCGATGTATTAACTCAACAGAGCAAACGGAAGATGAAGGTCAAACAAACTGCTCAAACCACGACGGATAATAGCGTCGAATAAGGTAGAGAAAATCATGAAGAAACAAAGTTAAACGCTTTACTAAACTGATAAACGTGACACTGACGAACTAAATAACAAACAGACAAAAATATGACACGACACCTGTTCCGTAATTTCAGTGGCACGTTAAAACTTCAAAGCACAACCAGTACTTTCAAGCATACATTTGCGGTATTGGACGATGATGGAAAAATCTGGACAGCGTATTCAACGAGCTTTATAATTCGACATGAACATGAGTGAGAGAAAGGGAAAGCCAACTTGAAAATGTAATACTTTTTGAGATAGTGTCAACAGCGTTTTTATGGACGACATGATCCTTGGACGGTGGATGGGGAACCAATTGATACCGAATTTCATTCAATTTTGCTTGAGCAATTGAAGATGAATGAGCAGGCGCATTGTCGTGATGATGTCGTGAGCACACTGTTTCTCTGCCAAAAATGGCCTGTTATGGTTTTACCTTTGTCAAGATAGTCGATGAATATTACACCTTGCACATCCCAAAGCACGGAGGCCATTACCTTTCCCGCTGATTATTGCGTTTTCGGGCGCTTCGGAGCACTTTCGCCCGGTGAAACCCACTGTTTTGCCTACATCGATGACTCCGGTGTATAGAAATGGATCCAAGTTTCATCCATGGTTATGAATCGGCGCACAAACTCCTTCGGATTGCGTGTAAACTTGCTCAAATTCTCCTGGGAGGTTGTAACACGAATGCGCTTTTTATCCATTTTAAGCAAACGTGGCACACCTCGCGCGCAGAGCTTTTTCATACCCAATACGGAATGCATGATGTTGCCAACTCATTGCATTGATATGCTTAAAGCCTTAGCTAGCTCTCTCAATTTCACTTTTGGATCCTCCAATACTATATCAAGGATTTTATCGACGTTTTCTGATGTAGTGACCTCATTTGGGCGTCCAGAACGCGGTACTCGTACGGCCACAACGAAAATCAGCAAACCACTTATGAATCGTTTGAAACGACGTTTTGGTTTCGGCAGCCGTTTTCTTGCGTAGAAAATAGAATTTTATCAAAACTCGGAACTCGGATTTTTTCATTTAAAAAAAAACTTGCTGAACGGTCTCTTCTCACTGTTGTCACTAATGGAAGCGTGGACAGAAATGGCTGAAATTTTGACAGCCGTCATTCAAGAAGTGAAGCTCATAGAAAATGGTTCACATTGGCGATTACCAACGCCATCTGTAGGAAATTGAAGGGTCTTTTCAGGCAGCCTAGTATTGTCCTTCGATATCAACACAACTATCTGGTAAGTGTAAACTGTTTGTATTTACTATTTGCACCATTGAGTATGCTTTTTTTTCCTAATTGTAGACTGTGCTTTGCGACAAAAGTGAATGCATATCGCCACCACTAAAGCATCTACAAGGCAGATATTTTGTCTAAGAACATTAGGCCACTAATGATTCTGCAGCAACGCCCGGAAAGCATAATTTGTGAGGTGGACGTGAACGAAGCTACGGCAGTTCTATGGATGAAATATACATCGAGCCAATTCTTGAAAGTTACGACAGTTTCGTCGAAATTAACGAAATTGATATCAAAGAAACAATCCCACCAGAACTTCCGCTGATGAACTTTGATAACTGGTTCAAGCAGCCGTGGTCTGAGGATCTTTATCAGATGAATGATTGAATAATTTTTATTTCTTTGCAATTTTGATGAGATAAAATAAATATGAATAACTAAATTACCCGTTTGTTTAAACTTTATTTCATAATGCGTTCTTCAAACATATTGGTGAACATTTTCCACCAAATTAATAAATTTAATAAAGTCTACGTACTATAAAGGAGAGGGGTAGGGGGGCTACAAAAGTCTACGATGGGGAGATGTGGATTTGAAAGTGTCAAATATCGGTCGACGTGGTTTATGAACAATGCCTATGTGGCGGTTTTTGAAAAGTGAAAAAATAAAAAATTATCCCGTGACAAATGGCAGTAAATTGATATGAATTTGTATGTTTTAAATAGCTCAGGGAACTTAGTCGAACTTAAGAAGCTGATATGTATATCATATTCTAACAGGAGATTTTAGGTACATTTTTGATTCTGTGGAGACTAACAACCTCTGTAAACGTTTTTTCTCGTAGTTTGCCATTCTAAATGATGTTATGGCAATTAATTGAATTAAGTTTAATTAATGAAAAATTAGAGTATTCAAGGACTTTTTTCATCGTACTATGTATTCAAAGCTTTTTGGAGTATTTTAAAAACACAGCGAGCCTCATGATAGATCAACTAAGCTTAAAAATGTTTAGCTATTTGGGTCGTAATAGAAGAAAAATGTGAAGCTTTGATAGGGCTATGAAAGCAGCGAGTTTTGAAGAATTGCAAGGAAGTTCAAGTATTTTAAGATCTTTATAAGTCTCTGTTTCAGTTGACGGAGCTTTGAAACAGATGACATAGTCAATTGAGGAGATTTGATACACTTAAAGAAATTTTGGATACTTGAAAAAATGTTAGGTGAAGTTAGCTAGGTTTGATTTCCGGTCTCCCTGAACATAGAGACTGTACTTGCCACACAATCATTGCAATAAAATGCAATTACAATAATGATAAAGTCATCTAAAGCTCGCAATTTATAATTACATTTTGAAAACCAGCTGTCCATTGTCGATGATACAGTATATTTCTATGATGTTCTACAAATTAATACATCGCTACTTCATCGGCATACAATTTGATAGAGATGTATTTTATCAGATCAAAATCATGACATAAATAAATGTTTTTAAAAAAGGCATCCGTCTTTCAGACTGCATTCAATAAATGAAACACATTGAATCCAATTAAAAAAAAACTTTATTCCTTCTCAACTTCATTCCAAATCATTGACCTGATGTTTCTGTACGTAATTGATTAATTTTAGTTCTGTTCCAATATTGTTCTCATTTTCATTCTAACAAACGCAACTCATACTGATTAGGTGTTGTTCATACTAAGCTTATGTGGGTGTTTTTTTTGTCCTAGCAGAAGCAAACTTTCAGTGCACACGTCTCTGAAAATGGAAAGTAACGTGAGTTAGAAAATTTGTGGATGCGGTGTCGAAACATACAAAAAGCACAAACAGAGAAAAGCGATAGACAGACAGATCTACAAAGCAGATAAAAGTGCATTCAGAACTACAGGAATCTCTCGGATTTCTCTTCTATTTTGCATCCAATGAATCTTTACAGTCCTTTTAAGTGCACCCCAACGTGAAGGTACATTAAATCCTTCAACTTCAACTGTCACCACCATTTTTGAATTACTATACGGGAAATAATCCACACATATTTATTTGGCAGAAATCCATAGAAAATTCTAGATAATAGTGATATGTTCACACATAAACAGCACCCTCTGAGAAAAACAAATGAAGTTTATGCGACAAATGAAAAGTATATTAGTTGATTATATGGCAGAAGATTATAGATGGGACACATAGATATTATCATTGCTTTTTTATCAATGTATGTAGAAGGTAAGATTTTAGGACTGACTTATACACCAGAAATGCCACACCGGAATAATTCAGGACAAAAAAGTTTGTCAATATTTCATTTAAAACACAATAGCAGGGATTCGTGGTTATCTGGCCCAAATCATGGATGACAAATATGCCTTCCTTGATGGAAATCATCAGATAGAGATCAACGAAGGTCTAATTGTCTTCCCACAGTCTACAGTGAATTTGTTAACCCTATTTTTAACAAACCACCAGACGGAAATCCTAATGTGTATTGCATTCTGTTCATTTCCTGTAATAAGAGCGTTTCGTTGGAAGGAGATTTTCTATCCTTTCCGTGGGTTTCATGTAAGTGCTTCTGCTTCCGGGTCCACACCACCGTTTTTGACCCTTCATACAACGAAATAGTTAGGATTACAGGTATGTACCGTTTGATCTTGCCATTATGAGGAACTGTACGCCATGGAAAGTCCTGCACTGGTGGTGGCTTCCCATCACATCACATCACATCTCATTTCATATAAAACACAATAGCAATAGCAACCAATTTGCCTGTTATCATCACAGGCAAATCAACGTGAAAATTTACCAGAAAAAGTGCATGTAAAAACGATTGCATTAGAAGTACAATGAAAGTCACTCATATTTATGATTTTTGTGCTAACGTAAGAACAGCATTACACTCAACGGAAACGCGACGCGAGTACGGACACAACACTTATAGTTCTTACAAACGAACCGTTTGTAATCGTTTGTAAGAACTATAAGTGTTGTGTCCGTACTCGCGTCGCGTTTCCGTTGAGTACAATGAAAGTCTTTTGTTTTGGCGCAATTAGGCATGATGTCACTATGCTAAAACCATAATGGTTTAAAGCCAATAACATTAATTTCATACCAACACCTGCCAATTCTCCCAATAGTCCTCAGTTACGCCCAATCGAAAGATATTGGGCTCTGATAAAGTGGGCGGATTCCGGAAAGAAACAGGAGGTGAAAAGTGTTAAACATTGCCTGTACAATCTCTTAGGGCTGTTCGAGATTGTTATACCAGGACAATGATCGTGTCAATTTGTTACATAAATTTATGAAATATACAGTTACATTAGAAAAAAAAGCTACATGCGTGTTTTACTACAAATTGTGGATGTCCAGATTACTGTGAATGCAGATCTTATAAAAGTTATTTATGACGGTGATTTGTGAACATCTCTGATAATTCCTGTAGCTTGAAAAAAGAGAAGTAGCCTCTCGCTCCGAGTGGATTTATTTTTCACTTACTGTCATTTCGTTTTCCGTAAATTTTCGTAATTTTAAATTATTGTATTCATCACAGATTCCGATTGATTAGAAGGGAATTGAATTGAAGAATCGAAAAGCAGTAAGAGACTGAGCCCTGGTTCATTGTAAACGAATCGTATCTACTGCTTTGTTTGGTTTTAGTGTGAGGCGCCCGGCACCCGGCAACAGATATTTTTGGTTCAGCGTATTTCCGTAAAAAAGGAAGTTTTAATCGTGGTGAAAAGTCAGTTAAGTACAAAAAGGACACTCAAAAACATTAAAGTGACTTTGAAAAGAAAAAAATTCGGCACCACATTCTATCGATTGCAGAAAAGCAAATTACGTTAGTTAACCAACTGGATCTAATTGTGTGCTATTAGTCGGACTATGAAAAAAGTGTGTGTAGTAAACACTACCCGTGCTGTCTTCAGCTGAAGGTTATGGGTATTGCTCGATCCTGGTTGGAATTCAGCTAAATATTTTTTAATTTTTTTTCAATAGAATAGTTTTAGCTCTCATAAGAGATGTTGTGCAGTGGGGGATATTCCTTTAATCTCACATACATTTTTTGGCCGTCTGATTCAATTTAGAGCTATTTGCACACCATACATATGTGTCAGAATCCCAAGCAGCACAAAACTATCATACTTAGTTGCAGCAACTTGATTGTAACTTAATTGAGTCACACTGAAGTTAATTTGACTAATTTTCAACATGTGTGCTACACCTTTGGCTTTGGAGCCTGCATACATGTGAGAAACGCCTGTGTACTAACCCATAAAAGCGTTCAACACAGTTGTGCATTAACTTTCTTAGCTTCGTCACTCCCAACGACCTCATATAAATATACATATGCCTTCTCGCCAAGGAAAGCCTCCCGCACAATCCCATTCCAACTTCCAACTCCAGATGTCTATGAAGGTAGCAAGAGTTCTCAGCATCTTCTTAAGTAGACATCTATTCAACACTTCCTTCCCATCCCTTGCTGATCATAAGGACCTGGCCAGGTGGTGTGCAAAGAAATCTATGGATGAAGATCCTTTCACATCCAAGACAGCTCTTCTGGCGCTTCCATCGTCTCTACAACAGCCAACCCAGGATTATGTATTGTCGGAAAATGCTATGCTATCTTTGATAATTCCTATAGTTTGATTAGGTTCGAAAATCATTATGTCTTTGCCAGATCCACACAATTCTTTGTTTAATATTATGTATTCGTAACTTTTGAAACCCAGCTAATAATAGAATTTGAAAGTAGTTTTAGAAAGAATTTCAACAACTCGTACTAGGATTTGAGCAGTCTAAAATATCGTTATGGTTGAATCAGTGTTATTACCTTCATGAAAGAGCTCACGATAAGCGTTGTCGCTACTCCGATACCGAACATCAGCACGTATGGCAGGAACTTCAACGACAATCCTTGACGCTTCTTCAAGAGGGCCGTCAGGAAGGATAGCTTACTATCCGAGTATGGTGGATACCGAGAGCTGCAAAAAATCGATGGTTGAATTTGGACTCTTCACTTGAATTAGGCTAACAAAATTTCTCTTACGAGGCCAGCTTCTCGCTTAACGGATTGAAGTCCTTTGCCAAGCAGGACTTTCTATGGACGAACGTATCGAATGAGTACTTTCCGTGATAGGCACCCATTCCACTGGGTCCAACACCTCCGAACGGCAATGTTTCAACTGTACGAGTAAAACAAGGAAAAGTGTTAGTGAACTGCTTAGTAAAATTCTACTACGATCTACTAGTTTTATAACCAAACGCCAATTAGAAACAACTATTACCACGATTCTATTGCTACTTAAAGTTAGTTCCAACCTGAAAATTGTGCCAAGGTATCGTTGATACAGATTCCTCCGCACGAGGTGTTAGAAATTATTGTTTTTGTGTCAGTATTATTGTTGCTAAAGATGTACATCGACAGTGCCTTTGCTCTGGCAGGTTTGCGAAAGAGAGACCCTCCGTTAATGTTGATTGTATAATTTGGAAAGTCAAACATTCATAAGTGATGTGATTGGTGATGTTATGGATGATCAATTGTAGTTCAATTCAAGAAGGTAAAATCTACAACCAGGCTTGTAGAGGAATGTTATGGATTTTTTTATTAAAAATGAGTAATGCAATCAACACCGAAAACCCGTGGAGAAATATTGAACAGCGAATCAAACCTGCAAAATGCATCATTGTGTCGTTAATGCAAATTCCACCGCTAACGGTATTCTGAATTATAGTGTCTCTATCGATATTAATCTGGCTGAAGATGTACAGTACCAAGGGTTTGTCTCTAGCAGAGTAAACAACATTTCATTACACTGGGAATTTTATCAACTAGGACTACTGATTTCGAGCGTGAAATAATGAAACTGCTAAACGATACAAGTTTGTTATCATCGGGTAAGTGCGATTTTACAGTGAAAGACAACACAGTTAATCAATTTGTAATATACCTAGTTATTGCAATGACTTTGCAATCTAGAATGCAAAATAAGAAACAAACATGCGCCAATATTTGTAAGACTGGTTTCAAAATCCAGATTTGCCAAAGTTGTTTGAAATTGTTTTGTTTTTGTTGTTTTAAATGAAAACCTCTAACCTGCACAGTGCATCATAGTATCGTTGATGCAGACTCCACCACTAGAAGTATTAGCAACCAGTGCTTTTTGATCCGTTATATTCTTACTAAAGATGTACAGAGCTAAGGGTTTATTTCTACCAAGGTTATAAAGGAAAAAGCATAAAAATCTGAGTTTAGTCTACAGAAAGATACCATTACCATTAGTATTTTATAAGATTTAATATAAGATAGGATGGAGATGACGCGAACACAGATTCTGCCATTCCAGTTCTTGAAATCCCTCAACCTCCTGCATATTTTATTATTCATCATTACAAAAAAAAAATAAACAAATATGTCAAACCATACTTCCAGAAACCGCGAAGGACAAATTTCCAAATAAAACCAATAAATTCCTCCAGCACCAGTGAAGCATACAATAAATGAGAACGAGCTTGCTTGCTAGAGGAGCACTCAAACCACACCAAAAAAAAAAAAACCCATCACCTAGCTAGTTTCGACCGACCGACTCCGTTTCGATTGCTGGAAGCATCTTACCGGCGTACTGCATGATGGTATCATTGAGGCACATACTGCCCGACCTCGTACCATGAATGAAGAGATCTTGGAGTTTTTTGTCTTGCGTGAAGATGTACATGACAAGAGCGGGTGATCTGACAATTTGGAACACATCGAAACCAATTGTTGATGGACGCATTTTGTGTTGGTGGAGCAAATGATAGGTTCGAGAACAACAAGACAAATAATAATGAATCGAATGAATCAAATAATGAAGCAATGTCATGATTCCGACGATACACAAGCAGGAAATTGATTGATGTGTGCGCTTCGGATGGTATTCGCCATACAACTGGATTATCGGATATTTACCTCGAATTTATAAAACGGATGGCATCGTACGCATTATCAACATTGATGATGGGTAAAATTGGACCGAAAATTTCGTCCTGCATTACGGGGTCATCCGGGGTGACATCGACGAGGATTGTTGGAGCTATATATTTTTCTTGGGAGTCAGTGTCGCCACCAATTGCTACATTTGCTCCCTTTATCATGGCACTTAGACGTCTAAAGAAAAATAGGAATGTATTAGCAAATAACAATATAGAGACACCGCTAACAATAGATTGATACTTACTGAAAATGTGACTGATTAATGATGCGGCACAGATCTGGACTGTCCTTTGGATTTGCACCGTACCATTCCTTCAGAATGTTCTTGGCTTCTTCCAGGAATTGCTTCTGAACTTGTTTCGAACACAGCAGGTAATCCGGCGCAATGCAAGTTTGCCCGGCATTGATGAACTTTCCCCACAGGATTCGTTTTGTCGCAATCGAAATGTCAGCTGAGCTGTCTACATAGCAGGGACTTTTGCCTCCCAATTCCAAAGTACATGGTGTCAGATTTTCATTGCATGCCTGATGGACGATCTTTCCTACTCGACCAGAACCGGTGTAGAATACGTAGTCAAACTTCTGCCTCAACAGCTCCGATGTTTCTTTTGCGCCACCTTCTAGCACATGAAAGCATTCCTGTATATTGAAGAGATGTATCGATGCATTATATGAAATAGCAATGTTTATCACTTGATCAGTTCACGTGTGAGTTAATGTGAGAAGAAGTAAAAGAGATTGCTCGCAACGCTGTAAAAGTAATTGCAGACATGAAACGTTATGTAATCCATCATTGGTACTCGATATGCGAGTTGCTGGCTGGGTTACTTGGTCTGTGGAACATTAGCACGGGTGATACTGCAGTCAGTCACGGGTGTAATCAGGTTTCTACAACGCATTTTTGCAATCGCGGAAATTGCATCACGAGGCAGTTCTGAGCTATTGAACTGGAAATGTGGAGAATGACCATTTGAACAGCGGGTTACGTTACTAAACAGGGTTTTCTGCGTCATCGGAGTTGGAAAATGGTTAAAGGAGATTTTGAGGGTGAAGATAAAAGTAAGCCTTAGCGGGAATCTTTGAGACCGCAAATCTTAAATCCCACTTTACATATAGTAATGAAATTGGTACTCTCTGTGCACTGTAACGTACCAACCATGGAGTAGCGATTTCGTAACTATATGGCATGTGGCCGTTTTGGTTTTAAATATGATTTATAGTGGTTTTATAACGACAGTAAAAAATCTATTAATTTAAAAGGTTGAACTATAAACAATAAGGATACACATAAATAGCCGCATCTGTTTTTAACATTGTACCAAGTGGCTCGAAAGTTTTATTTAAAGTTCATTGATTAAATAGTGATGAAGTAAAACAAAAATTCAACAGGAATGTTTGACCAAGTTTCCAATAAGGTAATAAATAGAATCTTTTTAATTTTTTGTACAGCTCAAAAAAAAAATTTCTTTAATTGTTGCCATCTGTATGCATCCTTTCTTCTTCTATGTTTTGATGGAATTTATAACTAGAAAGTGTAACGGAGATTCTTGTTTATGTTTTACTTGAATACGTTGAATTGTCATGTAATTTGCAAAATTTGAACTTATGATCTCCTTTGATTTCACCAGACCCATTCAATTATGATTGGAATTCAATATGTCATTCACTGAAAAAAAATTGAAAAACACCCAATTTTTTAAAGAATCAGTTGCAATTTGGTTGTAGTAATCGTTTGTCTCGTTTGTCGGCGAATGTATTTTTTTTCTGGCATACCAAACAACGTTTTACTACGAAACTTGCAATAAAATTTAAAATCATACTATTTTCGGCAATACTCTACACATTCACAATTGATTGCATTCGGTTTGATTCAACTGAGTGAGATTAATTGAATCGGACTCACGTATTTAATTCATCCTTTGAACATAATTTAAAGTTTCAAATGATGAACAAACATGATGTTAGGTAGTCTAATACAACATAAAAACATATAGTGTCATTCCAGTGCTGTTTTCAGTCCAACCAATTGCATTCATTGAGTCAAATCAATCCTCCTCGGTGTATTTAAATCGCTTGCCGTCAGTGGCAGCTAATTCATTCCGATATATTTAATACTTAGTTGCAGATTTGTTTCGTTTCATTATGTTTTCCTCGTACTCTTTCTAAAATTTTGGTTCTCACGGATCAGTGTAAAACCGCTACATTCAACTTCACAGCAAAAAAAATAAATTACACGTGATGTTACCGGGTTCAATTTGACACATACATTAATGTATTTAATTCTATTAGTTTAAATTTCAATTTAAGATCACGTACATGAGCGAAATGTTGGAAAACATTGAAAGACGCATTTATATTCAATTAAATTTGTACTAGAACGAATGTTTACATTATGCTGTGAAAGTAAAGCGAACCTCTCTACTTCTTCTGCTCATAAAGATGAGAGTTTACATGATCGTGTAAAATTATAGCTCCGTTCACTATGTGTGCGTGTACAATCTAACACTCATTGGCCGGCAATGGTATTATGGAAGAAATCTGTTTAGGGGCTATTCATAAAACACGTAGACTTTTCTGGGGGGACGGGGGGGGGCTGGTTGGCAAAAGTGTACGCTCCATACAAAAATAAAAAAAAATTGTATGGAGAAAAGTCTACGAAGGGGGGGGGGGGGGGTGAGATGTTCAAAAATAAGTCTACGTGGTTTATGAACAGGCCCAACACAACAATCCCTAAATGCATTGGAACAGCTTTAATCCGAGAGCTAGAAAGTGATACTCTACTGCAGATCCAGCAACCCATTTCAGAATGTCTTGAGAGTCACACCCATTCCGAGGTTACTTTCACATACAATAAGCACCGCATGTAAATATTATCGATATCATTTGGATATCGTATTTAGTATGACATATTTAGAATGATTCAAAAATAAGGTTCTTGTTGTATAGTTATAATCAGATTGATCTCACCCATGACCGCGTCCTAAATGACCTGCGCTTGTTCGCGGTTCTCAATAAACATTGCGCACTCCAGGGTAGTAATGCGGTGCGTGTATGAATGGACTCCAAAAACTTCGCTTTCGAGAACAGGCTCGTATACGATGGGGTTGGATCTACATCTGGAAGAAGCCCTTCAAAAGCAGAAACAATGTGACAACTACCCGGGCGAGTCTGGAACCCGCAAAAGGGTTTTCAGACAATTGCGAGGTGGTCCGTGTTCAAAACGCGGAGCAAAACAATAAACTGTTGTCCATTTTTTCACTTTATGTTGATCTAGATCCCAATATGTTGACCATACGTCAAAATAAAATTTAAGCTGTAAATAAAGAACGGTTTATAATCAGAACCAACAATACTTTAAGCAAAATTTGCTTAAACAAGGTAAGCAATCAAATGACCACGCCAAAAATATTCATTACATAACATATAACGGGGAGAAGAAGGGACCATCAGGGCACCCAAGTGAAACGATTTGGATAGAGAGCATTGGAAAACTTGAAGATTTCGGTATTATTTTCCCTAATTTCTTATCCCACGGTCACTAGGTGGCCAACGAAAAAAGAAGCCAATTGCTGTCAAAAACTTCGCAACGAGGAATTAATATTGGTCATGGCAATGGGTATTCAAAATGTATAAATGTTAGTATGGTGTAACCTCAATAGATTTAATCAACTTTTTCTAAATCCATCAAAACAAGAACGAACAAGAAGGTGCTTAATCACGCAACCACAGTCAGATAGATAAAACCCTCATAAACTATGCATCGAACAGTCACTTAACGTTCAATCTACATGATTGACAGTTGGTAGTAGTGCCACTTGTGGAAGAAACGTTCTTGTGCCTGGTGTTTGCCAGTTCGGCAAGAACGAAGTCTGTTTAGTTGATCGGATGTTATATTGTACTCAACAGATGGCAATTATTTTCCCGCAAAAAGGGTTTACTCTATGAAATGTTAAAGGGGATATGTCTATGCTTCAAAACTAATCATCGAACAGAGTAAATTGTTCATTCCCAATCAAAAATTTCAATTCAGTATAATTAAAGTTTATCAAAGAGTATAGAAATTAATTTCTAAATTTTGCAAGCTTTACCAGAGGTGTCTAGGAAGTGGTATGCATTTTTATTTCCTTTTACGATCAACCAAATGAAGATCATACACAACAGAAACGTCTTCTTAGTTATCATTTCAAGCTTATTGCTTTCGCAATTTGCTTATTGCTTGCTTAGTATTCTAAATGCACTTCCACAGTTATTAATTGAGAGCTTTCGATGCCAGGTCCCATTTTTAAATAAGTAGTGTGGCAAGTACAATCATACCCTATGCCCAGGGAGTCGAGAAATTTTCCTTAACGAAAACTTCCTAGACCAGACCGGGAATTGAAGCCAGTCACCTCCAGCATGGTGTTGCTTTGAAGCCATGCTTTTACCGACTGAGCTAAGGGAGGCCCCACAACAGAAACGAGTGCTTGTAATAAATAAATGCACACATAATTTTGTAAATATGCTATGCTAATACTGGGGAACAGAAGGGACCATCAGGGCACCCGATTGAAGCAAATGGGTTGGGGAGAGTGGTAATGCCAACTCTGCATTTCTAACAGTTTATTGAATAGCACGCGGGCTCTATTCTCTGCTCATTGGGGCATCCTCTTGTTAGATAGTTGGTTTCTTTATTCCAATTGTTTTATCTTGTAGTTGGAAGGAGATGTTTTATATCCCCGTGAAATCGTATAAGTAGTGCTGCCTATCGATACACCCAACACGTTTTTGGCCCTTCAGCAATGATATGATGGTATTTAGGGTCGTTGTAGAAGGTGCTCCTTCATAATGGCTCAGTATTTTTTTATTGGGTGCAATTCCGGAGTGTTTGGGGGGTTCAGATCTTTCGGCACGAAATCGACATCATTCGCCTTAGCATGATGCGTGTAGTGGCATGATGCCAAATCTGGCCAGAAAATCGTCGGACCATCGTGAGCTTTCAAGAAAGGGAGAAGCCGCTTTTGACGACACTCTTCCGAATACACCTGTTCATTCATGGTGCTTGCGGCAACGAAAGATGTACTTCGCGATAACTCCTTGGCGAACTTTGACATTTTCTGAGTCCGGAGGTCCTCGGGAACATCACACTTATCCTTGGCAGGCACACACAGATTTCCTGGAATCTGACTAAAGTCCGCCTTTACATATGTCTCGTCATCCATTACGCAGGAATGTGGTTTCGTTACCTTCTGGTCGTACTATTTTCGGGCACGGCTTTCTGCGACCCTATTTTGCTTCTCATCACGGTTTGGGGATTTCTGAACCTTAAACGTACGTATTCCAGCTCGAGTTTTGGTATTCTACACACTTAGATTTTTTTACTGAAATCTGTAAAATTTTATCGAATTCTCAACAGCTGAACGTTCGGTAATCCGATTTTACGGATTTCGGTGAAATTTTACAGATATCTGTAAAAAATTTACCGGATTTCGGTAAATTTTTACCGAAATCCGTAAAATCGGATTACCTAACGTTCAGCTGTTGAGAATTCGGTAAAACTTTACAGATTTCTGTAAAAAATCTAAGTGTGTACACTAAAGTCTTGCTCACAACTTTTTAGCCACTTTTTAGTGTTTCTGATCGTTCTGGTTGACCTAGCGCCATTTTTCGGATCTTCGCTTTCGAATAATAGTCAGACGTTCTTAGAACCGTTGTATGAAACCAGACACAGTGGAATTCGCGATTCCCAACTTTTTTTTTCCGATGGCACGATGCCACCGATGCTTATTCTCAAAGTACTCGTGCAAAACTTTTTCGCGCACGCACTGTTCTTTCGTCGCAATTTTGAAAACTTTTGCCCACCTGATGACATCGACTCCATGAGATTGTGAACAATACAATTTAAACTATGTCTATCTCAATCAATATTACCCAACGGATAAAATGTTAGAGCAATTTTAGTGTGTGCGGATTTTAAACGGTACACCCTTTATTCCATAGATACCAAATGTGGAATAGTCGAGTCTACACATTTTTGAAAACAACGATATGTCACTCGCTAGATGTTAGGTCAAATGGAAGGCACATCTTGCAGAACATACTCAATTTGTTCCAACGGCAATTTCAGAACGATAAAAAAAATAACCTAATCTCTACTAAAATGTACTTACAATTCAAATATCAGTGATTTGTCAATCGATAGCTATATGTAGCATTCGATGTTTTGAAATAACATCCAATTGCTGGGTTTCCGGAGCACGTACGAGTACAACTCCTTGGCCTAGGCACTCCATAAATTAAACTTGTTTTTTTTTAAATCTCACTGATTTTCACCGAACAGTGGAACCTTTCTCAATAGGATTTTGATGAAAACTTATTTTGTTGAAGCTTATTGTTTTCACAATAAGCTCATTATACCCTATGCCCAGGAAATCGAGAATGTTTCCTATACAAAAAATTCCTAGACCAACCCGAGAATCAAATCCAGTCAACTCCAATATGATTCTGCTTTGTAGCTGCACCTTTACCGACTGAGCTGAGGGAGGCCCCTTATTATTATTATAGGGGAAAATAACTTACATTCATCAAACAATTGGCAGCATTTTCTACACGAACACTCCATGAGCCTCATGTAACAATTTGAGTTTTATGACGGCTCTGTAGATCATGGCTCAGTTTTATAGTATGCTATAAAATGTTAATGAAACATTCAATTATACTTGGGTGTTAACGCTGACGTTCTCTTATTTTATGACAATCTTTTCCTGGTGGAGTTGATCTTTTCATTACTCTCTTAATGGTTGACGTTACCGAGGTGCGTCGTGATGGACGACGAGACTTGGACACAAAGCAATTGCCTGGGCAGGAGTTTTACGTTGCCACATCACGATTGGCACATCGTGGTAAGGAGGTAAGGAAGCAGAAGGTTTACAAATTCGACAAAAAGTTCGTAACTTGGCAGGTCATCTAAGGTGTTGAGAGATGTTCCAGCCATACACGATGGGAACCATGAATTGGCAAATCTACCGAGACGAGTGCCTCGAGAAGCGCTTTTTGCCCTTCTTGCTGTCTCACGGAGGCGATACGCTATTGTGGCTGGATTAGGCATCTTGCCACTAGTGATGTCTGTATCCTCAGTGTGGAAGAGAGAGATATTAATTTTTCCACACACTCTTCCTACCTCAACGAGAGCTCTTCTATCTTGTTTATATCCACCCCCGTGTTTGCATGCGGGTAGCGCATGTGTGTGGAGATATATATGTTTTATTCACACTGCATTCGATTGCTCTTGCGTGAGAAGAAGAGCTCTGAAATTCACAGAAGCGAATGCAAATAAATTCCCTGACGCGTGCGCCCCAGTGAGCTCACTGACGTGGGCTGTTCTTCTAATATACAGTAGTGATTGCAAATTCGCTTTGACGCTACATAACAAAGAAAGAAAGAAGAATGTTTCTTCCCGCTTCCTTTTTTCGGACATTTTCTACAATTCCGACGGCGTTTTTACTTTCAATTGCATGAGCGAATCACAGAAAGAGCACTGGCGCGTGTGTAGCACTGGCACAAGTGTACGCGACAGTGATCGCAGGCGAGAGCACGTGGGCGAAGACAGATGAGAGCACGTGAGAGCGGTCGTTTCAAAGAGAGAGTGATTCACTCACTCCAAGCAATCCCATAACAGGCGCACACTTTCACGCTGTATATTTATCACCGAATAAAAAAGCACTTTGCTTTATCTGCAGTGAGTTATGGTTATATTCTCTGTGAAGGTACAAATATCACGCTCCAGCGTAACACTAGCGCGAAATGCCTTCTCAGTTTGCAACTACGTGTAAAACAAAAGACTTCAACCCACCGAACTCACCGGAACTCTGTCCGATTGTAAAGCTTGGGCCATCATAAAGGCCAACGTCCGTAAAAAACCTAAAATATTTATTCGACAACGAGCTGGCTTTGAAGAAACAGTGGGCAAAAGCTAAAAGTATCAAAAGAAGTCGGTCCCACTATTGCCCAAAACCTTATGAGTAGTGTCAACGGCAAAATCCGGCATTAGGTCATGGAGAGAAGATTCAATTAGCCAACGAAGTTAAAACCTAACCATAATTGTGTAGTTTTTTTTTTTTTCCAAAAAGTGAAAATTCGTCGAACAGAATTTTGAAGACCATTTTTGTGTGTCGAATTTTTTTCGAGTACAATCTTTAGTGAAAAAAAGAAAATACAATTGAATATTAGCGCCTCTTTTGTTTTACAGGAGCATGATTTTAAAAACCTGTTTATTAATATCCTTCAAATCTAGTTGTTTTTAATCAATACAGTTCAGGGTATGGATTTCGGTAATATAACCTTAGCCGGAGATAATTTCTGAGCATTATGTTTGTCAAATCCTTCACAACCAAGCATTGGATATTATTCGAATACTTTTTCAAACAGACGTAAGATTCAAACGTTAAATTCTGGAAACCCTTAGCACTTTCATGCATAATAGGCCACCAACACAAGGAATTACATTTTTCTAACATGATGGTGATCAGTGCCTTGAATTTTCATAAAATATCCATGAAAAGTGAAAATGATTTTATCCCAGTGTAATGATGCTGTTTACTTTTCCGGTTTTCATGGTTACCGCTGTCACTACTATGCCAACTGGATTTTGTTTGCTGCAATGAATGAAGTCGGCTCTATGTGCGGGTCAAAAATCTGCTGTCACTGTTGTTTTGATTATCAATCGGGAAGCATGAATTTCATTTGATGAAATCTGAATATCATCTCTTGTGTTGATTTTTTATAATTAAGTGATTTTGAATCCTAATCCAAATATGGAACAACCAGGGTCGTCATCATCGTCCCAGAGGAATAGATGCTAGCAATGTTGTGCAAGAATACCCTGGACTGGGCTGCCCTTGCATATTTCCGATCTTGACGGGCAATTGATATTGTTGTTGATTGAATTTCATTTCTGACATTTCAAAATTCGTTTTGAAAATGAACTTGTTTACATAAATGAATATCAAAGCATTTTGAAAATTGAACGTTCATTCTTCTGGTTATGTTTGTTGTCATGAGTTATCATTTGATTTTCGCATGGAACTTATAGGTATTCAATGTTATGTTGCCTGAAAATCCACGCTTTTGAATCTAATGAGCATGAATTTTACCAAGACTGATGGTTATGCTACTTTCCGTGAGGATGCTGAGAGTTTTGAGAAATTTACGTTAGAGTCTTATTTCCTATCTTTGTTTACAAAGTCAGATACGTCGGTTTGAAAAATTATTCGAGATTTGTATATTTTTGCTTTCAATTTGGATTTTTTTGATTTTTGGAATTCACTCTAAATCAATGTTTTTCTCCCTTAGAGCAGTTAGATTTATCATCACTTGGTGTCTTTTTCTTTTTTCAACCTGGAATCGTCTATTGTGAATGTATATTTTCCGCAAAACAGTCGCTCGGTGTGAATATTGAGGCCCGCAGACAACCAACCAACGGTTCATAGGTACAGGTTCAAGCGAACGTGGAGGGTAGAAAACAGAAATGCTGACCTATTTTTGCCCATAGTTTCAAACAGTTTAAAAATTGCTATCTTGATTAAAACGCACTTATTTGCTAATCTTTGGTAATGAGTTGTTAGTGTCCGTTCTTATAATTTGTTTCCATATAATAAACGTCATATAAATGCAGTAATAAGTCAGAAATCAACGAAATTCCAAGCGACGTAAATCTCTGCCGCATCTCTCTTGAAACCATCAGTTTGTGGCAGCAGAAATGTTTAGTCGCCTGTAAAAAAAACGGAACAAGAATGTCATGACATTTTCTTCCATGGCGATTCAGTTTTGCAGCTACAATATATAGTTTCAGGCAAGATCTCAATAAACATGACAGTTCATTTAGGACACTTAGCTAAGAAGCAAGCAACAAGCAATTGATAGAAAATACCCAACACGATTTAGCAGCTAAATTATTTTTTGTACTAAACAAATGCCGAAATCTTGTTGTGACCATTCAGCTAAACAGCAAGAGAAGATGATAGTGCAGAATCTAAGGAAAAAACTTAACGATACTCAAATAGAGCAGAATATGCACTCCATTCGTTTGTCATCGCATCACTAGACCGTTTACATTATTGCTGATTCATGGTGCTGATTACCCAATAAATGTTACAAAAGGCATAACTTTTTGTCACTAGTTCTCGCAAAAGCCTTAGTCAGCTACGAAAATCTGTAGACATCATGTTAAAACAGGTTGGAAGGGCACCGTCAGATTGGTGTAAATACTGATAAAGAGAAGCTAAGCTGATATTTTCAACCAATGCAATTCTAGTGTGCTTAGGGAACTGAAGGTCCCAAAGTTTGCAAACTTTGTTTTAGCCTTCACTAAAAAAGAAATAAGTTCTACCCCTAAATTACCTAAATGTAGTAAGGCGACACTTTAAATTAGTTCCTACATCTAACCGAACCAACTGATCCGTTCAAATCCAACCGAGGAACGAGTTAATCCGCAACAATCAATTTTCAGCTTCTTTCTCATACTTTTTCCCACGCTGCGCGCTGTATTGATAATAAAAAAAAATGCAACCACTTACCGGATCGAGATACTTTGGAACCGTCTCGGCAATGAACTTGGATGTCGCTGGTGCCACTTCGCTCGGTTTGATGAGAACACAATTTCCCGCAGCGATTGCAGCTGCCACGGGGACCAGGGTCAACTGTAAAGGGTAATTCCATGCACCAATCACCAGCACCACTCCGTACGGGTCTTTGTAGATGTACACTCCATCCATGATGTTGACCATCGTTTTCCCCGGTTTTTCCGGTTTAACCCATTCCCGAAAGTTGTAAATGGTGTTCCGGATGTCATTGATGAGGAAATCGATTTCCAAAACATGTGCCTCCTGTTTGTGCTTGCGCAAGTCGGCAGCCAGTACGTTCACCATTTCAGCCGAGTTCTCCTCATACATGCGCAGCAAGTTTTTGAGCTGCTTCTCCCTAGGAGTCGACGTAGGAAGAATATAGAATAAAAAATAAATTAATACACACGCCTTTAAAGCGTAATGAGCTCTGCTCCGTTCAAGGGTTAATTACGCCAAAAGGTACTATAGAATGCAAGCTAAGTATGTAAATCTGGATGAAACGAGTGAAGTCATATTTTAATCAGCTTGTGGGGTATATTTTTTCCAGTTCTGTTTTAAATATCACTTATGGATATTTTTTCCTCGACGATAAGTAAAAAAGAATCTCGACTGACATACCTGAAATCGACATCGCGCGTCTTTCCGCTAGCGAAGGTCGTGTGAAGTTGTTGTACCACCTTGATTCCGGGAAGGAAAACAAAGTAATTAATAAGCCATGTTTTTGGCCGTATATTTCGCTACTTACGTCTGCATAACTCATCTTGTCGTCTTTGTTTTTTCCTGCAACAGAAGAGTTAAATGAAATGTTAGTTGTGATATTGAAAGTTGAGCAACTAGGGCGATTTTTGTGTCATTCTGGCGTTTATAGGACTACTGTAGTATAAAATATCAGAACTATTTCACGGCTTAAATCGCTGTAAGCAACTTCCTAAGCATAGCACTGCACAGTGGGCAAAAACCTGTTTTTTCGGGGGGAAGTCCTAATGATTTCAACTTTAATATTAGATGCTTGGTGTTCTTTGATGTATACAAACATAGAAGAATGGTTTCGTTAAAATATTGTTATTCTAAGGCTGGTGATAATATGTTAGTATAAGAATGTGTATACGTTTAATCAATCAATAATTTTTGAAAATGATGAATGATTGTTTAGGGTCAATTTCCAGGAAAAGGTCAACTTTGAAAGTTCTCAAAGATGTAATGATGGTCCACATTTACTTCAAACTTTGTCAAAAGCATATTCAAATATTATCCTTTAGCGTAAAAAAAATCTATGCGATACATATTAAAAGTGATTTCCTAGGTTTTGGCTAATTTCCGACGGCTGTGTGACGACAAACGAACGCCCAGAAGTCACCGAAGAAGACTGCCATATCGGTAGGATGTCATTTTGCCTCAGTTTATCGCATCAGAAAAGTCTCTACAGAAAAATCCTTAGCAGTGGAATGCGGGAAGTGGAAGTCCGCTGTATGCACGTTTTTCAAACGTGATCAAACCGGTCCGTGCAAAGATTGCTCACAACCCGGTACGTTCCATCAGGAAACTTGCGAAGGAAACCATGTTTTCTGAAGAAAAAAAATATGCGAAGAATCATCAAAGAAGATTTGCACGCATCTTTCGGAGCTAGAAAAAAAAAACTTACTTTACAACGGGTGAAGAAACTACGAGCGACTCATTCGAAGACGCTGCTTTTTTTAATGACGAAAGAAAAAAATATAATCCTCATCTTCGACGAAATGCAGTATCCAACAGCCACATGGACCAGTTTATTTCACCGTATATGTATATATGAGCATGATCGGTCGCACATTTTTTTGTCAGTCAAGGGGGGTATCCTCCCCTTGCCTACCATGCAACTGGGGTAGCTTGGTAAATTCATAGCCTGCCATACTCTATCAGAATTATCAATACTTTCCCTTCATTTCTCTTCGTTCTAGCAATAAATTACTACCTAGAGCCTCTCATGTTGATGGAAAATTATCTGCTTCTGTCAAATATCATCATAAATCGTTACCCCGTGCGTTGGGAGAATACAAAAAAAAAACAACAATCAAAGTCTATTAACCCGTTTGATTTTTCGATGTGCGTATGTTGAACGCCTCACTCTAGTGTGTACAGGGTGCGGCAGAAAATAATGCGAAAATGTTCAAACATGAGTATTGGGTTAATTCGTGTAGCTAGTGACTAATTTCTATCGAAAGTGTACTTGTTTATGTTTACTTTCAAGTGTTGCATCCAAACAGTCTATTTGTTTTATTGCAAATTCGTCAAAATGTTCGCGAAAGAAGTGATCACCAGTTTGTTTATCGCCCAGAAGAAGCCAAAAGAGATTGTCAAGGTGGTAGGGTGCCATTTGGCAACAGTTTACCGCATAAAAAAGTCCCTGCAGGATGGTCCTAAGCAGCGGAAGCCGGGAAGCGGACGTCCGTGCTTTGCACGCACGCCGAACGTGATCAAATAGGTCCGTGCAAAAATTGCTCGCAACCCAGTGCGTTCCATAAGAAAACTTGCAAAGGCAGCCAATATTTCGGAGAAATCCATGCGCATCCCTGTATGCGACCTGTATGCATCTTCCAGAGCCAGAGTGAAACGTCACTTGATCACGGACCGGGTCAAGGAACTACGAGGGACTCGTTCCAAGAGATTGCTTTCCTTGTTGAAGAAGGAAAAAATGATAATCCTGTTCTCCGATGAAAAGCAGCTCTTTTCAGCATCGATACTGTGGCCAACAGCCGCACGGACCGGTTCATTTCACCGCAGAAAATGGAGAACGTTCCGGAAAAAGTGAAATTCAAATTTCAAACCAAACATCCGGCTGGTGCCATGATGTTTGGCTTAGTGGTGTAAAACGGTTTGAAAATGCCGCCTGTTTTCATTGATGCTGGAGTCAAAATCAATACCGAAGTGTATATCGGTATTTTAAAGGACCAAGTGCTTCCCTGGGTGAAGTCCAACTTCTCCGAGGACCAAAACGTTGTCCTATAGCAGGATTGAGCGCCATGTCACACGTCCAATCGAACCCCACAATGGTTGAACGATAACATGAAGTTTTGGCCGAAGGATCTGTGGCCCCCTAGCAGTCCAGATCTTAATCCATTGGATTATTCGATTTAGGCATATGTTGAAGCACGAGCCATGCAGTCAACCATAACACGCACATGGCAGTCAATATCGGAGGACTACGTCCGAAAGGCATGCTCTGGCTTCCGGCGTCGGCTCGAGGATGTTATTAATAAAAATGGAGGACACATTAAATAAATTTGTTTAAAAGGACTTTATAAAGATAATTGCACTCGAAAATGTTGATATTATTGCTTGAATTAGTTGAAAATGGGATTTGAAAGAAATAGAACAAATTTTCGAATTATTTTCTGCCGCACCCTGTAGACCCAAAAGTTTGTCATAACGAGCATATGGCAGTCGATGTCGGGGGAGTACGTTTGAAAGGCGTGGTCTAGCTTCCGGCATCGTCTTGAGGATTCCATTGATAAAAATAGAGAATCGAGTAAATTTGTTTGATAACTTAACTCATTAATATTAATACTATTGCTTAAAGTAGTTGAAAATAAGATTAAAAAATATAACATAAGTTTTCGTATTTTTCAATCAATAATCAATAATAACTTTTAGTTATTATTTGTTAGCTAACCAAGCAATAAGCGAGTGAAGGTGCTCTTTTCTTAGCTAGGTTGTTTGATTACAAGAAGGAAATGCCAGCGTACTATACCAGGTGATTGCATCACAGAACAATCTACGTTAATCCTCCTAGCGATAATTACCTAAGCCCTGATTCTGAACCGGTTTTTACGGTTCTCCCAATTTCTTCCGAAAGATTATTAGATAATTCATGAAATGAGTAATTTAATCGTCATTCATGCTAATCAACACAAGCTCTTAACTTTATGCAGTTGGCTTGGTCATTTTCATAATTATTTCATATTTCAAATATCAATTTTGCCAAGAAAATTATCATATAATCACAAACTTACTATGGTATTCTCAAGGGTAATTTTGAATACTGGCTACGTAGAGAATAATAAAATATAAAAAATAGAACAGAAAAGAATAGAATTGAACAGAAAAAAGGAACTGAATGATTCCTGTTCCATTCAATTCCTTTTGTCTAAAGGATAAGAAAAGAATAGAAAAAAAATTAAATAAACTTGAATAGAATAAGAATTGAATAGCTATAGAATAAGAAAAAAATATGAATAGAACAGGAAAAGAAAAGCAATGAAGTAGGAATAGAATAGGAATAGAATAGGAATGGAATAGGAATAGAATAGGAATAGAATAGAAAATTAATAGAAATATAATAGTAATAGAATAGGAAAAGAATAGGAATAGAATAGGAATGGAATAAAAATAGAACAGGAATAGAATAGGAATAGAATGGGGATGGAAAAGAAATAGAAAATAAACAGAATAGGAATAGAAGGGGAATAGAATAGGAATTGAATAGGAATATAATAGGAATATAATAGGAATATAATAGGAATAGAATAGGGAAGGTCCATTAGTTATGTCACGCAGAAAGGTAGGAGGAGGGGTTTGGGAAAACGTGACATTCCATACAAAAAATATGAAGGTCCATACAAAAAACGTGGAGTGACTTAATTAATGGTTCTCATAGAAATAGAATAGAAATGGAATAGGATTATAATGGGAATCGAATAGGAATAGTAATAGGAATATAATAGAAATAAGAATATAATAGGAATAGAATAGGAATAGGAATAGAATAGTAATAGAACATGAATAGAATAGGAATATAATAGGAATTGAATAGGAATAGAACATGAATAGAATAGGAATATAATAAGAATAGAATATTAATAGAATAGTAATAGAATAGGAATAGAATAGGACTTAAATAGGCATAGAATTGGAATAGAAAACGAATAGAATCGGAATAAAGTAAGAATATAAAAAAATAGCAAAGAATTCGAATAGGGATAGAGAAAAAATAGAGTATTAATACTATAGGAATAGAAATTGAATAGAATAGTTATAAGAATAGAATAGAAAAAGATCATGACAAAAATAGGTATAGTATAGAAATAGAAAAGGAATGGAATATCAATAGGACACAAATAGAACATGCATAGGATTGGAATGTAATAGGAATAGAACAGGGACAAAAGAGGAATAGAACAGGGACAAAAGAGGAATAGAACAGGGACAAAAGAGGAATAGAATGGGAAAGAATACGAATACAAAAGAATGGAATAGCAATTGATTAAGAATAGAATAAGAATATAATAAGAATAGAATAAGAATAGAATAAGAATAGAATAATAATAGAATAAGAAGAGAAGAAGAATAGAATAAGAATAGAATAAGAATAGAATAAGAATAGAATAAGAATAGAATAAGAATAGAATAAGAATAGAATAAGAATAGAATAAGAATAGAATAAGAATAATATAAGAATAGAATAAGAAGAGAAAAAGAATAAAAAAGAATAAAATATGGTAGAATAGGTATAGAATAGGCATAGAATAGGCATAGAATTGGAAAAGAAAAGGGATATAATAGGAATAGAAAAGGAATAGAATAAGAATGGAGTAGGAGTAGCATATAAGTTAAACAAGAATATAGTAGGGATAGAATAGGAAGAGAAAAGAAAAAGAGAAGGAAAAGAGAAGGAATAAAATAAGAATAGAGAATGAACAGAATGGGAACAGGAATAAAATAGAAATAGAATATGAATAGACTATCACTATATTAAGAATATAATAGCAATAGAATATGAGTACAATAGAAATAGAAAAGGAATCATACAGGGATAAAATAGTCAAATAATGGTCAGGAAATGGCATAGAATAGTGTAGAACAGAATATAATAGAATAAAATACAAAAGAACAGAATAAAATGTAATTGAATTGAATAGAATTGAAAATAATATAATTAAATGTAATTGAAAAAAATATAACAGAGTTCAATAAACAAGATAGTTACAATATATGTGAATGGACTCTCATGATACAATATACAATGTGTTATGTTCCTTATTAATAATATTTAAGGAGATTATATTTCATAATATATGTAACTTTGATAGTTTTGTTAAATTCGATTGACTGAACACTTTGGGAATTTTATTTAATGGAAAATTTACTAAGCTTTCGATTGAAATGAAAAGATTTGCGTGAATTTGTGTACCTTTCAATCAATAACTAATAAAAAACCACATTGTTCAATACACAAAAGGTTAACAACTCAAACACAACTTAACGATCTTTTCATTAAATTTGGTCATTCATCATCAGTTAAAAAAAATTTGATTAGGAACGCTTTGTTTAACTCGAACGGATTCTATATTCACTAACCTTTTAATACATGGTGGATTAATTAATTGTTGAAATTGTCAACCATGACACATCTCGTTGCCTCAATCTGGTCTATTAGAATTAAGAAAAAAATGAATTCGACAGGAGAGCAGCTTTTATAATTCAAAACCAAGGTATACATTTATGAATTACTCACATAAAGATATCTTATTGAAAAAAAAATCTTAAAATGAGCTATCTAACAAGGTCACAGATCGATTTATTTTTTTCTTCACGATTAGTCAACTATTGACGACTAGGTCAATGTAGCTCTCGATCCTAATACATCTATCACTTTACTCGCACATAAAAAATGTAATATATCTACTGTTCGTTGTTGTTTAAATTTTGTAGATATCCATAACGGGTACGTCTAAATTAAAAAAAAAAAGCCAATAAACCTAGAAGCAAGGACATACCGGCCATCCGCCAGAAAGGATTGAAAAACAAATAACAATTACTAAGATAACTTACTTTCACTTTTTTTAAAACACTATTTAAAAAATACTTTTTTGAGCGTATTAGTAGAACGAAGATAACTAAGCTGAATATACACTCCACACCTGCTTAATCTCGAGGAATGGAACACAGGTATATCGTATGCGTGATAATATTATCACTATTGTACAAATAAGGTTCTCGTTTCACCTGTTTCACCATGCCTTGCTTTTCTTTGAATTCACGTAAGCTATAATTTATATCATAGTAGGCTGCGAGTAAAAGAAGCCGATTTCTTTAGTTTGACGAAGCATCCCACTAGCGTTATGGTGTTAGGATTAGTGGCTTCCGATGACAAAAAAATGAACCCGGTGATCATTCCAGAAGACGACAAACTAAACACGGATGTCTACATCGGAATTTTAAGTTAGTATATTTTTCTGTACATCATAGAACAGTACGGCTCGAAGATAAATGTTGAATTTCAACAAGATGGGGCTCCGTGTCACACCTTGAACAGCACTCATAAATAGTTGCAGGAACATCTGCCGTTCTGGGCAAAGGATAAGTGTCCGCTATCCAGCCCCGATCTTACATTTTCCAGCAACACAATGACCCAAGGCATACGGCCAAGAAATCGTAAGTTTTATTCCGTGCCTGTCGAATTAAACCCTTGGCATGGCCTTCTCAGAGGCCTGATTTGAACCCAATCACAAATCTCTGGGCAATTCTCGACAATATTGTAGAAAAAATCCACGTAACCAACAAGCTAAGATATTTTGCGGCTCTGGAGCAGGCCTGGAATGCGTTGGATACACGGAACCTGAGAAACCTGTTCGAAAGCATCTCGAAACGATTGCAGTCCATCATTGAAGCATTGCGATGTCATATTGACTATTGAAGAGTTGACTCCAACTATTTTTGATTGATTTTTTTTTTAATTCAACATGAAACGGACCTTTTTTATGGCGTAACTACTTAGCCAAACTGAATTGATTTTGTTTTTTTTTATTTTGTAGAATAAATATTGTTCGTCTTTGTTTATTCTTCGGAAACATGTATTGGAATACACTTCTCTTTAAAAAATATGCGTTTTTCCTCATTGATCAAAGGTGGTACATAACAAAACAAAAACTTTTTTTAAGTTAAAATTTTTCAACAATTATTTGAATCCTGGAGAATGCGAGCTGATTGGTTGAATATCTGTAACTAGAAAATGAGACGAATGATAAGAATTTCCATTTAATTCCAATACTTAACTTGACAGATACGCGTATTTCATCTAAAATGTGCAGACTTCTTCAGTGTCGAGTATTAGTACACGACACTGAAGAAGTCTGCACATTGTAGACGAAATACAGGTATCTGTCAATTATTTGGCGATGATAAAAAGGATTGTGACTTTTGGACACTTAATAAGTGAACAGAGCACTTAAATTAAAACTTCTGCCATATGTTAATGTCAAAGACAAGGTAGCCAGTTTGACGGGTGGTAATGCTCATTTGCCCCCAAACGACCACGATCGCCGATTAATCTTTCAGTATATTTCTATTACTAAAAACAAATTGCAACTTAGGTTTCAAAAATTAGGTATTTATTTGTTAAATTCGTTAGTGAAAAACAAATTAAATTTTAATCATAAATGTATGGATTTAGTGAAATGAGGATTGCTCATATTACCTGATGTGCTCAAATCCTGCAAAGTAAATGACAATTCAATCTATTATTAAAAAAAAAAACAAAATATACACAAGTATCTCCGTTACACTTTCTAGTTTTAGTTTTTTAGACAACCTTTTCGTTACCTTATCGGAAACCTGGTCAAATATTCCTGTTGAATTTTCAAATATTGTTTTACTCCATCACGACTTAACTAATGAACTTTTCATGCCCCTTTGGATGTTATATTCAAACAGTTGTAGCAGTTTATGTGCGTCCGGATTTTTTGAGTTCAACCTCTAAAATTAATAGTTTTATACTGTCGTTTTAAAACCACCATAAATCATACTGAAAGCTAAAATGCGATTGAATTGTTTATGAGCAATCCTAAAATCTATCAGCCCAGATCATATGATTACATTTGATCATTAAGTCATAATAAAGTTTATAATTCTCGATAGGCTATTTTCACCGTACGATTTCAACATTAAATTAGATTTTTCTGCTACTGTTAAGTTTAACCTGTCCATATGGGTAATTCGATAAGTTAACTATTTTACTTTTTAAAAAACACTTTTGCAAGCGTATTAGAAGAATGATTTGAATTGAAAAACAAGAAAAAAATAAACTAACACTTTACTTGTTAACTTTTTATTAGTTAAAAAAAAACTGAAACACTTTTTCAAACTATCCCTATTAAACAGGAGCAAATTCCTTTGAACTGTACTAAAAAAGGTGAGAGATACGCCTATTTCGTCTGCTACTCACATACTTCTAATGAGTTTTTATTTTTTTTATTTTTAAAAAGCGATCAAGTGAAATGTTAGTTTAAATTATCTTACACTGAAAAATATCTTGCAGTTAAAACTACTACTTTAGACGACCATGCCTATTTTCAAAACTACTATGAAATTTCAGTCAAATTTACTACGTTTATGGTACAGCCTTTGACATCTGTGGTATATTTTACTGACCTCATGTTGATATCAACCCCACTATGGTTGACTTCAATCGCAGTAATGGTAAAATCAAACGCATTTGTAGTCAGGTGAAAATTGTTGGTGTTTGGACTGAATTTAACCCTCGAAATGATAGATTCTACAGCGGATTGCTTTTTCCGTGTAATTTTCAGAATTAATCATATATTTTGAGCAGAAAACCAGAAAATGAAATAATATATTTGAGCCTTTCCGAGCTAAGCATACATAAGACTCTTTTTTCTTTTAGAGCTTCCGTCTCAAAATATTATTCAACAGTGAAGTTCGAGTGCTAAAAAACGTTATTTTGAACTGCTCGAATGGTATCGTATGTTTTCTAAAATTCATGAGAAACAGCGAGATTTTTTCAAAATTTAAACACAACATGTAATTTACAAATATGGTCAATTGATTTCATTTGACATTTGACCTATCGATTCATCGGTGATTTATATTATAATATTTATAATATTTACAAATAGTAAACATTTACATTCTTTGATAATACTTTAACCGGCAGGCCATTTTGAATTTCAAAAACATACAATTAGAATATGAGAAGTCTTTGCCATATCATAGTGGAACGTAAACAAAAATCCCATTTAAAATGATGTCTACCGAACACGAAACATACGCAACGCGACGAAACGTGTGTGTGGTTGAATTTTTCGTCTTGTCTTTTTCAACCCAATATTTTGTTCTAAAAGACGCTCGAATGTGTCGGTCTCAGGGCACCAACAATAAAATTTACATTTTATTTACATTTTGGTAGTGTATAGGATGTCATGATCTGTTATGATATCATGAGTTTTGTCAAACAGTCCTCAATATTTATATTGATTGCTCTGAACAGCGGAATGGAAAAATTAAATTTAGCGGCTTTCATTTGTCAGAATATAGCAATTGAATGTTCAAACATTTCAACTCTAAAGAACAAGTAGAAAGATTTTTATGCCTCAAACTTGTTTAAGATTAGAATTGTTCAGTACACAGCTATAAGTTGACAAGGGGATCTCAAATTATTTGTCCCTATATATGAATTCGAAAATCCGGATTTGTTCAAATAGAATCTTGTATTTCCATTCAGTTCGACATCCGGGTGGCAGTGTTCGGTTTGACTTTCACTTTTACTTTTAAATATTCTGGGTAAAGTTCCTCGTTCCTTATTGCCAGCGGCGCACCATCTCTTTGCTTTACGCAGCGCAAATTGACCTTAACCTTGATTCGATGACTTGATCTTTAAACTTTACTATCACAAGAGGAGCAATACTACATACGCTTATTATGGAAGAAAACTAAAGTGCCGGTTTCTTTCTGTTGGTTTACAATTCGATAAGGAACATAACCAGAGTACGCATACATTGGCATGGTCATCACCATCTGCAACATCCAAACCGGTCATGATTTTGCTTCCCCCTCTTGTACGTAAACAGTAAACAATAATATCGCACGAAGCCGTGAATATGAACTTGCATCTATATCGTCAAATGACACCGTCTTCATCACTGCGACAGACAACTGCGAAATTATATGGTTGACATATGTATATAGACCTTAACCATTACGTAAACGATTGCCACTCCGTACCTATTATTATCATATAAAACTTACACTGATATCACCTCGCGAGAACTGTTCCGTCTGCTCAGTCTGAATCACTTCTAAACATTCACAAGGTAGCTCAGTCGCTCTACCACCCTATCTGTCACTTCTTGCTTCCTTACGAGTTCGTTGTTCTTTGCTAAATGGTCACGAAAAATACGATGATGCGCGATATTTTCAATATGAGTCACTGAATGTTTTTACATATTAATCTCTATATAGATAATCAAACACGATTCAAAACAAAATACATCTGTCTTAAGATCGTCTTATAACAACCGAGATCAACGCACTGACGGGTGCTACAACGATACACTTACTATCAATACCGAGTCGATAATGTCCAGAACAGAAACATGACATGCGTACTGAACAAATTCTCATCCGCAACTGAACGTAATGTTGTTCCACAAGCACTCCGCTATCCGTTGCTTCTCGACCACATGCACACAACTTTCCATAGTGAAGCAGGAGCTCCCCCATATGACGATATGGCGCGCTCGAATCTAGACAAGTCATGCATACCAGTAAAAATGAATTGAGTAATCCAACCAACAATTTCTGTAAATACACTTCACTTGCTGTTTCGCCTTTTCTCTGTACCCACTATGGCAGTGTCTACATTTTTCCTGTGCGAGTTATGTAAAAAAATATCATCACCATAAAAAGTGGTATAAACTTTGCACACTTCGGTACGTAGTCCATAGTCCACAATGGTCGTTGGTACTGTTGGTAGCTCAGCCACAATATATCGCCCCAGCACAGAAGAGGTGGTGAACTCGAAGGTCTCCGTCTCTGTACCGAAAGTGTAATTACTCGCACCGCGCCGAAGAGGCAAACCGATTCCTTCGTTTTGGAAGTTTATTCGGACTTGTGCCTGTATTATTTTATTGCTTCTTGATAATTCAACTGGTAGGTTACATTCGTTAGACTTTTACAACTGGATCACACAATACCGAAAGTTCAAACGATGTTAAAGAGACAGTAGCAAAAATCAAACTTACTGGAAGTTTCATGTACGAATAATTAACGATACCTTTTGTACGGTAGAGCATCACTACCCCAGGACAAGTGCTTATTCTTTCAGATCGAGTAGTAACATCAAATATGTTGATAATATGACGCCAAGAATTTCTTCATCGCTATTCTGTTCTTCTACCAACAAACACCAGTCATATAAAGTAAATCCAATCGTGATACAATGTATTATGATGGAATAACTCAAGAAGAGATTCTCAATAGATCTTAAAGAGCATAAAGCCGTCATCATCATTAGAATTCGTAAGAAGTTTTTCAGTTAAAAATGTCAATGAAAATGTTATAATTGTTTTCTATTCATTAGTCATAAGGAATACAGTTGAAATCAAAATCAACTGTAATTTGAATTTGAACTACACAAATTTTTAAATTCCGATGATGATGATGATTATGATTATGCTTCTTCAAAAAATTATAACAGCTGTTCGCACCTTAGCCCTCTTTTTTACTCTTATCTGGACTGACGATGGATGAAATTTAAAAAATCTCAATTGATTTTTTGTATGCGTAATAATGGTTGTACCACCGTACACATAAGGTTCCCGTGCACCTGTGCATACAATTCCTTCGTTTTCTTTGCATTCACGTAAGCTCGAATTCATATCATAGAAGGCTGCGAGTAAAAGAAGCAGATTTTCTTACTCTAATTGTTATGTTTTGTATTCTCCTTGCGTGGAGTAACGATTATAATGTAGAAGGAGATGTTCGCTGGTGACCAAGAGTGGACAGTAATGTTTGCTAGAATGAAGGATATGAAGAGAAAGTGTTGAAAGTTCCGGCAGTACACGGTAGGTTGGAAATAGAATAGAGTATTGAAAATTGAGCGAAAAAGCATTGATAAAGTAGTACTCGAACCAAGGACATTACCTTTGCCTAACATCTCACTGAGGGGTAGGTCGAGGCACGTACGAATCCGCCACCTCAACAGGCAAAAGTAACGTGTTGGATCGCGCTCATGTACCACTGATAGCATTGTGATAGTTTCTAGCGGTAGTTTGTATGCACTCTTTTTTGATGCGCACATGGGAAAGGAACCCTCTCTTTTTTGGGTTTGTTTTGATTCGCAACGTCTGCGATCACTCAAGTTTTTTTCTAGTCATCTATAACGTAGAGAACTCGGAGAGATCTACTCCGCAGTGGGATGTTAGGCAAAGGTAACGTCCTTGCTTCGAGTATTACTTTACCCATGCCCTTTCGCTCAATTTTCAATAATTCTATTTTATTTCCAACCGACCGTACACTGACGGAACTTTCAACACATTCTCTTCATATCTTTTATTCTAGCAAACATTACTAGCCACTCTTAATACCTCATGGTGATGAGCAAACATCTCCTTCTCTGTTTATGTTTACTTCAAGTGCTGCATCCAAACATTCTATTTGATGAAGTTTGCAGAAGCAGATAATTTCTCATCTCCATGCGAAGCGCTAGGAGTGGACAGTAATTTTATTGCTAGAACGAATAGTCATGGAGATAAGAAATTATCTGATTCTGCAAACTTCATCAAAGATCGTTACTTCCGCGCTGGGGAGAATACAAAAAATAACAATCAAAAGTGCATTCTATTTGTTTTATTGCAAATTCGTCAAAATGTTTATTTATTTATTGTAAACCATCTTCGACTATGTCGTACAGACAGATTACTTAGAATTACCTAAACTAAACCTCTAATTCTAGCACAAAACACATTTTTAGACAAAATAAAAACAAATTCGTTACAAACATCGTTAAAGGATCGCAAACACAAGTTAAATCAATTATTGAATCCGAAGTTCGTTATGTGAAACGTAATTGCCAGTAATGGGGAGTTTCAGAACCGACGAGGAGGAGTGTTCCACGGAGTTAGTTCTAGGAGTTCGGGACAATCCACATGGCCCATTATGAGGTCGAAGATGAACAGCCGTTGCAGTTTAATACGCCTGGCTGACAGGGTTTCCATATCAATCAACTTACATCGGTCAGGATAAGCGGGTAGGTTGACTGGATCATTCCATGGGAGCCGACGCAATGCAAACTTCATGAAACTTTTCTGAACCCACTCAATTGCAAGAATATGCGTGACGTAAGATGGAGACCACACCGGTGAGGCGTATTCTAAGATGCTGCGAACTAGCGAGCAAAAAAGCGTCTGAAGGCAATAAACGTCAGTGAAGCCTGAAGTATGACGACGTATAAATCCAAGTACAGTGTATGCTTTTGCAATAACGATGCTCATGTGCTCATTGAACCTCAGCTTCGAATCAATCGTAACACCCAGATCACAGATAGAACTTACACGTTCCAGAGAATCCGATCCCATAGAATACTGGTGCAGAATAACGTTGTTGCAGCAGGTGTAAGTTATTACTTTGCACTTTTTGTTGTTTGTGCGCATGCCGTTGTCATCACACCAGGTTAGCAAACGGTTTATTTCCTCCTGAACTTCAACACAATCGGCGGGGGAAATAATCACGCGGAAAAATTTCAGATCATCGGCGAATGAAAGTTTTGACGATGAAAGCAGTTCAAACGAATGTTAACGAAAGAAGTGATCACCATTGCTCGCCCAGAAGAAGCCGAAAGAGATTGCCAAGGTGGTAGGGTGCCATTTGGCAACAGTTTACCACATAAAAAAGTCCCTGCAGGATGTTCCTAAGCAGCGGAAGCCGGGAAGTGGACGTCCGCGCATTGCACACACGCTGAACGTGATCAAATCGGTCCGTGCAAAAATTGCTCGCAACCCGGTGCGTTCCATAAGAAAACTTGCTAAGGACGCCAATATTTCGGAGAAATCCCTGCGGAGAATCGTCAAAGAAGACCTGCATGCATCTTCCAGAGCCAGAATAAAACGCCACTTGATTACGGACCGGGTCAAGGAACTACGAGTGACTCGATCCAAGAGATTGCTTTGCTTGTTGAAGAAGGAAAACATGATAATCCTGTTCTCCGACGAAAAGCTTTTCATCATCGATGCTGTGGCCAACAGCCGCACGGACCGGTTCATTTCACCACAGAAAATGGAGAACGTTCCGGAAAAAGTGAAATTCAAATTTCAAACCAAACATCTGCCTGGTGTCATGATGTTTGGCTTGGTGGCGTCCAACGGTTTGTAAATGCCGCCTGTTTTCATTGATGCTGGAGTTAAAATCAATAACGTAGTGTATATCTGTATTTTAAAGGACCAAGTGCTTCCCTGGGTGAAGGCCCACTTCTCCGAGGACCAAAACGTTGTCCTATAGTAGGATTGAGCGCCGTGTCACACGTCCAATCGAACCCAACAATGGTTGAACGATAACATGAAGTTTTGGCCGAAGGATTTGTGTCCCCCTAGTAGTAATCCAGATCTTAATCCGTTTGATTATTTGATTTGGGCATATGTTGAAGCACGAGCCTGCAAAACATCACTCCCAAGTGTGAAAACCCTGAAGTCAACCATAACACGCACAGGGCAGTCAATGTAGGAGGAATACGTCTGAAAGGCATGCTCTGGCTTCCGGCGTCGGCTCGAGGATGTTATTAATAAAAATGGAGGATACATTGAATCAATTTGCTTAAAAGAATTTTATAAACATAACTGCACTCGAAAATGTTAATATTATTGCTTGAGTTAGTTGAAAATGGGATTTGAAAGAAATAGAACAAATTTTCGCATTATTTTCTGCCGCACCCTGTACACCATTAAATATTGGTTTCAGGAGTTTCGTGGTAGCCGCAACTCCACTACCGATCAAGTCCGCAGTGGCAGGCCCTCCGATGCGGTTACAGAGGACAATGTTAAAAAAGTTCATGAAATGGTGATGGCTGACCGGAAAGTGAAGGTGCCATGAGCCAGCAGATGCCACAAAGCTTAGTACTGAGGTCACACACCATATTTTTAGCGAGATTCTGCATATGAAAAAGTTATACTGCCGCTGGTTGCCGCTCATGCTCACTCCTGACCAAAAACATGAAAACGAGAGCACTTCGAAACTTTGTTTAGACTTGCTTATGCGGAAACGGAAGGACTTATAAGATTGAGTAGGTCCACTATTTAATATATTTTAGTAACATTTCCATGAGAGAAAAAGAGATAGTATACAATTGTACTCGAAAATTGAGCAAAATGAAACGGGAGTGTTTAAAGATTGACATTAAAAATGTAGTATGTAGTTGTATGATCAAACTTTAAAACTCAAAAGTTGTTTTTATGAGTTAACGAACACATACAAGCCAGAAATCATTCTTGGAATTTAGTTCTAGACAGCCTGCACCAGACGAGAGCTCAAATCATAACAGCTGCTGATAAAACAAATTCAACAGAATCACAATAGCAGCTGAGCAACAGCCGATTGATGTCAATAAAAGCAATCCACTTCTTTTTTTTAAAATTAATTTGTTTATTTGTTAGGCTCAGGCGTGTGTAACACTTTGCGGAGCCGATATTCAATATTGTTATTATCAATGTTTATTTTCTCGATTATAGTGAAGTGGGGTGCCAATTATCCGTGGCTAGCTCGAGGTAAATGGGTAGGGGCTAGACAGATAACTTATTTAAGGTATTGGTTGCTTGGCTGCGACATCTACAAAATACTCGGTCCCTGTAGTCCCTTTCAGGAACTAAGCCGCAGCTTGCTGGGCTCGGAAGTAGCACGGAATCAAAAGGATAATATAACTGGGAAACAATGGTGGGCAATTTACTAGAGTGGAAGGAAGGGAGGTAATGACGTTACACTCTTTGATCAGACAAACAAACGGATTCGTAAATCGCTTGCATGTAGGGAAGATCACGCAATCCCAAAACATGTCTTACGTCGCGGAAGGGTTGTCTACCTCGGGCCACTAGGGTATCCAATAGTCGTGCTCTGGAGGCATCATTATCCGGGCAATGCCAATATGCGTGAGCGATGTCATTATAACCGGTTCCGCACCTACATATATTGCTATTGACGAGGTTAATGCTGTAGAGATGTGTGTCTAGCGAGCAGTGGTTGGACATAAGTCTTGACATCACACGAATGTAACTCGGACTTACATCCAGACCTTTGAACCACGATCACGACAAAACATTTGGAATAATGGAATGTTACCACTGCTCAAAAGAATTACTTGTCCAATCGATTTAGAGAACTCTGGATTGGAAAAAATCATCATGTGAAATTCTTCTCACAAAAATCTCGCCTTCTTGTGTGCCCACCTTTGCTAGATAGTCCGCCTTCTCATTGCCTAGAATTGAGCAATGTGAGGGGATCCATACAATGGCAATACTAAATGATCTTTCGACTAACGCACACATCTGCTCCCTTATTGTTGAAAGAAAGTAAGATGAGTGCCTTACTGTTTTCATCGACCGGAGGGCCACAATAGAACTGAGACTATCCGGGATGATGAAACAATGGTCTATGGGCATGTCGGAATTATCCCCAATGCGAAATGTAGTGCTGCCAGCTCAGCAACCTATACAAAACAAGGTTCCCGAAGTTTACGGAAGGCAGATGAGTATTCATTGTACACGCCGAAACCAATCCGCTTCTTGAGTAAAGGAGCCAGTCGTTCGAGGAAAGTAATAAGCTTTAGTTGTGTTAAGAGTTAGTAATTGTATTGATTGAATAAATTTTAGTTTTTTAAATTAAAGATCGTAAAGATCGTAAATATTAGTTTTACTCCATTACGTTTTGTAGCATAATTTTATGATTAGCAATAAGTAATTAATTTAAGAGCACATTTGTCGAGACTATCTAACTGGCATATTCAAGGTCTGATCTGGTGTATTTTATAGTAAAAACTAGACCCATTTTATAGTAAAACTATTAATCAACGCCTTACAAGATAAACACGTAAACAACGGTTGAATATGAAAATTATCAACGACTGGGAAAGCCGATCAAAAGAATCGATCAATGTTACTAAGGACCTAATGCATTGTTTGTGTTTAAACCTAGACATGGTTTTCGAAAGGTACTAACTGTCTAGTTGTGTCGTTTTATTTCGTCGACAAGAGGAAATGTTTCAGAAGTTATTGAGTTATTAACGAACGTGAAATTCTACAAAGCGACTCGATTGTAACAGATAGAACATTTTGAAAAGATTGTCTAGAAATATGTATACTTGCGTCCTTTCGTTACAGACATCCCTCACTACTCCAGGAACAATGAATCAACATATCAACTCTATTGAATGCAAGGCTGCCATACAGTTAGATTAATTGTGCACTGAAAAGCCGTCTATCCATGGTAGACTAGAAGAACTTTTTTGGTGGCTGACCTTAAACAAAAAAAAATCTCTTTTCACGTCCACTTGATCGTCTCACTCATCATAATTCCATGCGTATATAGCACTTGTTTGTTTTTTCATGTTTTCTTTCAACCTCCTACTTTATGCAGTATGCATAACATATGAACATAATACAGAAGGCAATCGGTGTTGTTCCACAAACACACTTCGGTCAACTGCTCACCCATTAACCCACAGACATTAGTCACGTTAATTCACATAATTTGGAAAATACTTTCGTATGACATCTCATACCTTCACAGAAATTGATGTGCCCGGCTTGTCGTGTTTGATGGGATTAATCAATCTGAAGTGGCTGATGTGACTGAACACACATAAAAACGATCGTTCCGAACACTAGCTACTGTTCCGACGCGTGCGACAAGTTTGCCTACCGAGACTCTACTATTGAGGTATTACGTTCTCAGGTCCCCCCACTGTTGTGCATATGAATTGGATCCCCCGTTTTGTATGTGTACTGTTGGCCAGCGTCAATTATTTTCAATTTTCCTTTATACTCAGTACACGAGTGTGGGAGCGATAATTGATGCGAGCGTGGTGTGTGGATATTGTACATTCTCGAATACATCAAAATTGAATGAGCGAAGGCATAACACCCCTGGAGTCAACCCTGAGTGAGATTATTTCTTTACGCCGCCACATGGTGTGCATGCTAGGTGCTTGTTTGAATCTTTGAATGTGGTACTTTAAGGATAATTTATTACTGATTTTTATATTCGTTGTTCTGGTGTAATCTTCCCTGGAATTATCAACAATATGACAACCTGTTCCCAGGGCTGTTCGACCTTGGATCCTCCGATAATGTTAATCTCCCAACTCTTATTCCGGAGTTTTCGATCGTCATTTCCCAATTTATTTTAATTTCAATATTCAAACGTGGCAGTGGATATATAAAATTGTCAATTTGGATTATTTGAGTAGCAAACGCCATGTTCAAAATGTTTACATAGTCAACCAACACAAATAGATTCCTAATGTGGGTAAAGTAAAAAAACTAACAATACTACTCCCTTTTGAAGTATAACAGCCACTACGAACATCTCACCATGCGTGACCTGAAAATGTATTCTCGATTCTTGCGTTCCAGTAAACAATCATATCACTTCTGGATGAGAAATGGTATTCTGCAATATCATCGCCGTATGACGCATTAAATTTACAGTAATGATATTTCTGCTACATATTGATTAAAACGAACTCGAAAAAGTACTCTAAGCAAAACTAGGAGCACATTTGTTATTCTTTAACGTCTGCGCCAGCGTTAACGACCGAGATGGATATTTGCATTACAGTTGTTAACGAAACAGATGTTAAACATCTACGAAGTCATAGTAGTCGGCTAGCAGCAACAATGTTATTTCAACAATGTGCTTCCATTTTAAATGTTAACAAAATGGTTCACATAAGTTCATTGTATAATACTGTAGGACAGAAATACATTTTAACGGAGCATAACTAATAAAAGCATAGCAAACATTAATGTTTTCTGCTAACTTACGTACCATAATAAGGGCTATCTCTTAGCTTGAACATATTTTGAGTGATTTCACTTTTGATAGAATCGTTTCAAATTTGACTCAATTTCAGTTAAGCTGACCATGTGAGTTTGGTTAAGTTTATTTAATATATTTTCCATAAGTCACGAAAAAAGATATTACCTCAAGTACAAGGTGGGTGAGCACTTTAACAAGGGTATCAATGCAAATACAAGCAGGTCGCTGATTGGTTTCTGAAGCTTGCTTTCAATACACAGAAAAATAATAATGAATTTTAACAGGCGCGTAAGATTTCTCCTCATTTAATTTCAAGCCAAAGGAGGCGTAAACAACGAAATTGTTTGCAATCTTTCATACAACAGGCTAGATTCAGGCGTTATCTGGCCTAAACTTACATGAAATATCCCATTGATTTCTGACAATTCTAGCATTTCCTTTATGTGCATGAGATGACGCAGAAAATTCAGTGTTTCCCTCGATCTGTGTAGTTTTGGAATTCAATGTACACAGAAGAAAAAAAGTACCCATTTGAGCAGTTGCGTGTGGGAAGCCAATTTTGGGTATAGGTATGTTAACCGACCCGTTGGGTATAAATAACTTAGTTTTGGGTAGAATTCACCCAAAAGTTATTTATTTATACCCAATCGGTACGTTAACACAGCTATACCCAAAATTGGCTTCCCACATGCAACTGCTCAAATGGGTACTTTTTTTCTTCCGTGTAGTAACGAGCCCTAAACGAGACCATCATTTCCTTCCAATGCACTATGGTCCGAATGGACAAATTTCACGACAAAAATCGATAACTCGAAAACCATTATCTTTAGACAGATGGTGTCTTCGAAAGATTTGATTTTTAAAATAAGATCTATCTTTTGGTTTCGGTTGTGACTAGGGTGGTCCTTTTATGTTCAGAATAAAAATGTCAACTTTTTATTTTTATGGTTTAGAGGATTTTTTGCTTCAACAGAATTGTATATATTTTAATTTAATGAAACTTTGTTGAAAAAACTTTCATTCTATCTCATCTACGTATCGTTTTATAACAGTTTTTCTAACTTTTCTTAGGGTGGGACTTGAAAATACATTTTTTTTCCTGTAACTTTTTTATTTCAATTTAAATTTGAAAACTCACATTTTGAAGATACTAGATAGTTGCTAGTTATTGTATTAGAAAAGTTGTAGGGGTTAAAATTTAAAAAAATATACGTTTTTGCAAGATATCTTATTCCTTTGTTTGCAAATATTTGCCTAACACAGAGTCCGTGAACTGAAAGTACAAACTTCTATCTACAAGATCTATGCAAAATTGTTTGTCCCTTTTTGTCCTCTTTAGGGAAAAAAATCTTTTTAAATTAGGTAGTTTTGCATTTTTTCTGCACAATTTTGGATCAGCAGCATCAAAAATTATCGCCAAAGACCGTCCCAACTCGAGTTTTTTATGAAAATGTTTATATTTTTTATATTAATCTATCTCCGTTAATTTATTAACATTCATATCACAGACAAACAGACATATCACATCGAACATTTTTCACTACAAATCATGGTCACTAACACACCTGCGCAATCTGTTGAGCACACTGTGATGGATGATAAAGCTGAACAGATGGCAGTTGTGTGTTAACGTCAAACGAAGATTAAAATATGTTAACACAGACAAACATACATAACACTTGCAGTTTCTTCATCGATTACCCATTAAACGGTCAATTCAAATGTTTCTTAGTTGGTAACAGAGCTCTAAAAAAATGACACCCGTTGTGAACGATGAATAAAAAAATATTCAATGCTTACAATTTTCGCTCTCTTCATTTCGTAATAGAACGCAATATATTCGTGTTTACTTATTTTACTGTGCTCAGTCATTCCGTTGTCCTTGTGTTCCACACAACTCATTCACACCACAGCAAAGCACGCGGCTATTCAAGCCTCAAGAGATTTTGGTTGCTTGACTGAATGTTCTGGTAACCAGTCATTCATTTTCGCGTTCGTGAGTGATTTTTTCTGCCACAGGATTTCAAATATTCCCGAACATGGCTGAAGGCAAAGGAAGCCAAAAGGCGGAGCAATGGCCGAAATCGCCACAGAGTTTGTGGGGCATTTGTTCGAGAAAAGGCATTTGCAGGATCGATTCGAGAAGTTTTGGTTTTTTCCACTTCATTGATTCTCCAAATGAATGACGAGCTGATCGCAGCAAGCCGTGCTTTGAGACTGACGTGTTTTGTTTTTACTCCATCGTTTTCGCGAAAAAAAACAAACAATAATACGGTATTAAAATTTAACTTAAACTAACTCTCTGTTACAATCTACGCGTGCTTTGTGTAAGAAACAGTGAATACAATCGGTTCCCTTTCGAAATGTGTGATTATTGGTAGTATTTTCCAGTTTATTTTTTTTTGTGCTTCGCCTCCGCACCCGGAAGAAGAGTTACATCAGCTTGGTTTTGTCAATTAGTGGTAGTATTGTGACACCCAGACATAAATTATTAGGTTAGAGTGTTTTTCCGCTTTGAATCGCGAATGAATCGATAATTATTAGCAAGAGGAGGAGTCGAAAAAAGCTGACGTCTAGGATCATATCACGGTTCTCGGTGGCAGTGATATGAAGTGCAATTTTTACGCTTAAAAACGGCGAAAATTTAGTTAAAAAAATTGAAAGTATAATGTTACGATCGTTCGGAATCATTGGTAATATTTTTCAGTCCGGTCGCAACGTTATAGCAGTGGAAAAAGTGAATAATAAAATGTGTCCATTCTTGGGTCTGCTGTCTGGTCGTTCAAATCGAACGACATGATAGCTGCTTCTTCTTGCGTCGAACCTGAGCTGGCGATTGCTACGTTTGAGAAAGAATATTGAAGACGAAAAATCTGAGCAGAAATGAAGGGCCAATATCAAAAACTAGAAATTGAAGAAAAAACCTCAATTTTGATTCGGTGTGCAGGTTTAGTTTGTAAATTAATCGGTGTAAAAAGAGTGTATTACACGCAGATATTATGTTACTACCGGAAGGTTTCGGAAACGTCGGCGACGGCCGGCTTGATGTGGATAAGTGCCGACTGCGGCAGTTGCGGGTCCAGCAGGACTTGGCCGAGATCTAGGACATCGAGGAGAGTTAGCTTGCAAAGCAACAAATAATTTATTTCTACCAAATTTTGAAGACAATATCCAATATACTGTTTTATTTTATTTTGTCTATTTTGTTTTGTTCTGTTTTTCGTTATGCTTGTCTCTTTTTTTTAATATAAAAAATATAAACATTTTCATAAAAAACTCGAGTTGGTACGGTCTTTGGTGATAATTTTTGATGCTGCTTATCGAAAATTGTGCAGAAAAAATGCAAAACTACCAAATTTAAAAAGATGTTTTTCCCTAAAGAGGACAAAAGGGGACAAACAATTTAGCATAGATCTTGTAGATAGAAGTTTGTACTTTCAGTTCACGGACTCTGTGTTTGCAAATATTTGCAAATAAAGGAATAAGATATCTTGCAAAAACGTATATTTTTTTGAACTTTAACCCCTACAACTTTTCTAATACAATAACTAGCAACTATCTAGTATCTTCCCTAAAAGTCATCTATGCAGAGTTTTCAAATTCAAATTGAAACAAAAAAGTTACAGGAAAAAAACTGTATTTTCAAGTCCCACCCTAAGGAAAGTTAGAAAAACTGTTATAAAACGATACGTAGATGAGATAGAATGAAAGTTTTTTCAACAAAGTTTCATTAAATTAAAATATATACAATTCTGTAGAAGCAAAAAATCCTCTAAACCATAAAAATAATTTAAAATCTTATTTTAAAAACCAAATCTTTCGGAGACACCATCTGTCTAAAGATAATGGTTTTCGAGTTATCAATTTTTTTGTGAAATTTGTCCATTCGGACCATAGTGCAATGTTATAGACTTGAACATCATCCACTTAATGCTGAATTCATCCAAAACACATTTTTGGGCATTAACATTGAGAAACCGTTCATTTTTTTCCGGCGGCAGGACGTGAAGCCTACATCGTTTTGTTGAAAGGAATTAGTTTTCGTTTTTTTTTTTTCAGTTTCTGAGTTAACAAACCAAGCAACAAAAGATTGATGAAGTTTGTAGAAGCAGATAATTTCTCATCTCCATGCGAAGCGCTAGGAGTGGACAGTAATTTTATTGCTAGAACGAATAGACATGAAGAGAAAGTGTATTGATAGTTCCGTATAGGGCTACGGCAGGCTTTGAAATTGAAAGGTACAAGATTGAAAACGAGCGGAGGGCATTTGAACGGTAGTATCCGATCAGGCACATAACCCTTTGTCAGACCACCCCATGCAGGATAGGCAAGGGGGGAAATCCCCTTGACTGACAAAAGGTTATGCAACCGATCGGGCTCTTATACTACCTATTGCTTGTTTCTAGTTCTAGCGATTTGTCCGTCTCCCAATACTGCCTAACACGGGTGAGAAATTATCTCCCGCTGTTGGGTTTATTTTTAGCATTTATTTTTAGTACGTTAGAAAGCAGAAGATGTCAAAGTTTGCCAAAAAAATATATAATTTGGTAAGCAATTAGCTCGTGTGGAAAGCGGAGCACCTCATTCGTGACAACTGGAACGGTCTATGGACAGGTGTGCCTAAAGGAATGCCTCCAAAAGGGTCTACTTCCTCTTTAGAGGTCACACGTTGGTCCTACGATTTTCTGGCCGGATTTAGCCTCGTGCCATTACTCGAAAGAGGTTTTGGAGTGGTACAAGGCTAAGGAGATCTATTTCGTGCCGAAGCATCTCAACCCCCCAAACGCACCGAAACTGCGACCAATTGAAAAGTAATGGGCCATCATGAAGCAGGCACTTCGAAAGCATCATAAGGAAGTGAAATTAGAGGAAGATATGAAGAAAAAATGGATTGCCACTATAATTTAGAAGAAAAATTAGTAATCTCCATTTAATTCCAACTACCTTTGTTTATCTTCGACAGATACGCGTATTTCGTCTACAATGTGCAGACTTCTTCAGTGTCTCGTACTAATAACTGGATTGCCACGCAAAAAAAGTTGGTCCAAATGTTGTACAGGACCTTATGAGTAGTGTAAAGAAGAAGGTTCGTGCATCTGGATATGAAATTGACATTGTATAAAACAAACATGGGAAAATATTTATAGTATGTTTTATAAGTTTGAAGATGATTGGTTGAACGGGCGAATTTTGCCGAATGTTTGTGTGTATCACAATTTGATTCCGTACACCCTTTATCACCTTTCATAGCGCCCACCTTTCATAGCGAGTCCGCTTTCTCATTGCCCGGAACCGAACAATGCGATGAGATCCACACAAAGGTGATAATAAGAGAACGTGAAGATAGAGCACCTAGAAGATCCTGTATTTTCATGAGAAAATACGAGGAGTGCTTTATCGGTCGCATGGAGCGAATAGCTTTTATGGAACTGACACTATCCGTGAAAATGAAGTAATTATCCGGTGTAAATGAGGCAAAGAAGAATGTATTGCTGCCAATGCAGCGACCACAACAGAACAAGGCGCTTGAAGTATTCGAGCGGCGCTATAAATTTCATTATTCATTGCCCAGTGAACAAGCGAACGGTACAGTTCGTTCGGTCCGCTTTCCGTTGCTTTGGAAGCTTTTCACTAGTTGATTTAATTCTTCAGTTTAATATTTTTTCGCGATCGCGAGTGAAATCGAGTCCTGGTAAGGTTAAGAAGAAAAGGTTGTGTGATAAACAGTGCAGCAACGTAATTAATTGCAATTAGCAATATTACGACGATCGAAAAGCCATATTGCTCCGCATCTATACGGCACGCACACCAGCAGTCCATCGTGTGTAGCGTGCATTAGTTCATCTGATAACCACCACCGACCAGTATCACCAGTGTCATTATCATCATCGTTCAGCTCCACGCCTAGCCGGTGCACGCGGCCACTCATCGTAGCTCGGCAGCAGCAGCACATTCGTCGCCCGGCTGCAGTAGATCCGTTATACATATAAGATAAGTTTTTGTTTCCTTCTCTTCTGAATACAAGAAGCGTTATTTTTATAGTGTGTGAGTGTATGGGAGTGATTGAGAGTGTTTGAGAGTGTTTGAGTGTGTGCTTAGCTTTAATTTTTTTTTTCTGTGTTTAGTTATATATAGATTCAGTGGTTGAGCGTCATAAGCTCCCACGAACGAGCCATGGATGATTTATCGCAAGATGAATCATCTATGGCGCAAAATGATGGGGTAGCTCATACAGTTACCCGATCACGTGCATATCCAGACAGTTCAACTGGTCCTTGGGTTGTCTATTTTCAGCCCAAATCGAAACCTCTGAATGTCTATCAAATTTCGAACGATCTGACCAAACGATTCTCGGCCGTGACCGAGATAATTAAAGTCAGGCCGAATAAACTTCGGGTCGTTGTGTCCAACCTCAAGCAAGCTAATGAGATTGCTGTCTCCCAGCTCTTTACTCTAGAATATAGAGTGTATATCCCAGCTCGGGGTATTGAAATTGAAGGTGTGGTCACCGAAACTAGTCTAACCCCTGAGATCCTGCTGAAGCGGGGGTTGGTCGATTTAAGAACCCCTGCTTCCCCCAGTTCAGATACTGGATGTGCGCCAACTAGGCTCAGTATCGACCAATAAGGGCGAAAAAAGTTCACACCATCAGACTCGTTTCGCGTGACCTTCTCTGGCTCAGCCCTCCCTCAATACGTCGAGTTGGGAAAACTTCGGCTACCTGTGCGATTGTTTGTACCTCGGGTCATGATCTGCCAGAAATGCCAGCAGATGGGACATACGACCTCCCATTGCGGCAATAAAGCGCGCTGCTCCAACTGCGGGGAGAAGCATGAGGATGGCGCGTGCGCAGACAGCACACCTAAATGCGCTTTTTGTAAAGGAACTCCTCCTCATGCTCTCTCATCGTGCCCGGCGTACAAACAACGCGGGGAAAAATTAGAACGCTCGCTGAAACAGCGTTCAAGGCAATCTTTTGCTGAAATGGTGAAAAAGCCTCACCATCACCCGATGCCAATACAAATCCCTTTGCTCCTCTGTCAGATGACGAGTCTGACTTTGATTCGGCTGAAGAGGAAACATCGTTCACCTTTCCGGAAGGTGCTTCAAGGAAGCGAAGACGCGTCCGCCCACGGAAAGTTGCTGAAAAGAAGCCCGAGACCAGCTTGCCCAATTCAAGGAAAGGTGGAAAAAGGAAAATCCTAATCCACCTGGTTTTCGTAGTACTAACTACACCCAGGACTTTCCATCTCTCCCGGGGACATCCAAAACCCCTGAAGCCCCAATTTTAAGAACAAAAGCCCCTCCTCTAGTGGGCTGTTCTCATTTGATGACATTGCCGAAGGTATCTTTAAGTACCTCGAAATTTCTGACCCTCTCAAAAGCATTGTTATGGCAATGCTTCCCACTGTGAAAACTTTTTTGCAGAAATTAACATTAAAGTGGCCCATCCTTGCAGCTATCATTTCCTTCGATGGATAATTTTCCAAATGAGGTCGGGGATTTGATCACTGTTCTACAGTGGAATTGTCGAAGTTTGATTCCTAAATTGGAATCTTTTAAATTTTTAGCTCACACTACCGGTTGTGATGCATTCGCTCTTTGTGAAACATGGCTCTCTTCCGAAATCAATCTTCCGATTCATGATTTCAATATAATTCGTCTTGATCGTGAGGATTCACGTGGAGGAGGAGTACTTTTGGGAATCAAAAAGTGCTACTCCTTCTATAGAGTGAATTTTCCTCCTATTCCAGGTATTGAAGTTGTGGCATGTCAGGCTGTTATTAAAAATAAAAGCCTTTGCATTGCTTCCGTTTATATTCCTCCAAGAGCCTCCATTAACCGAAAACAACTCTCAGATGTTTGTTCGGTTCTTCCTGCTCCGCGGTTGGTCATGGGAGATTTTAACTCTCACGGTACAGGCTGGGGAGAACTGTACGATGACAACCGGTCTTCCCTGATATATGACCTCTGTGACAACTTCAATATGACAGTACTTAACAATGGAGAAGTAACACGTTTGGCTGGTACATCCTCAGTTGGCAGTAGATTAGACCTCACACTTTGTTCGAATTCATTATCGTTGGATTGCACATGGAATGTGATTCAAGATCCCCACGGTAGTGATCACTTGCCCATAAAAATTTCGGTTGCCACCGGGTTCAATCCGTCGAAATCTGTTAACGTCACGTATGACCTTACCCGTCACATCGATTGGACAAAGTTTAGGACAGCAGTAGATGAAGCCGTAACGACGGTAGAAAGGCTTTCACCGCTGGAAGAGTATAACTTCCTCTCCAACCTGATCTTAGACAGCGCGCTTCAAGCTCAAACTCGACCAGTTCCAGGGACGTCATCTCGCAGGAAACCTCCTTCTCCATGGTGGGATCAGCAATGTTTAAAGTTTTCCGTAGACGTGGAACACCTGAGCACTTCGAAGTATACACGGCTCTCGAACGCGAACTTAAGAGCCTCATCAAGGCCAAGAAACGCGGTTACTGGCGAACATTCGTGAACGGGCTATCGCGCGAAACGTCGATGAGTACTCTTTGGAACACGGCGCGAAGGTTGCGTAACCGAACTACGAACAACGAGAGCGAAGAGTACTCGGACCAATGGATCCTCAAATTCGCGCGAAAAGTTTGTCCAGATTCTGTGCCGGCACGGATGATTCCTCGCGAAAACACGAATTCGATAGATGAGATTAGCCAACCCTTTTCAATGGCAGAGTTCTCTCTCGCACTCCTTTCGTGTGGCAATACGGCTCCAGGAGCTGACAGGATCAAGTTCAACTTGCTTAAGAACCTCCCAGACGTCACGAAGAGGCGCATGTTGCACTTGTTTAATCAGTTTCTGGAACTCAACATTGTACCGGATGATTGGAGACGGGTGAGAGTTATTGCCATTCAAAAACCTGGTAAGCCCGCGTCCGACCACAACTCCTATCGACCCATCGCGATGTTATCCTGTATTCGAAAGTTGTTGGAGAAAATGATCCTCTTCCGTCTGGACAAATGGGTTGAGACGAACAACCTGCTTTCAGATACTCAATATGGTTTCCGTAGGGGTAAGGGAACGAACGACTGTCTCGCGTTGCTTTCCACGGATATTCAGTTAGCTTTTGCTAAAAAGAGCAAATGGCTTCTGTATTCTTGGACATAAAGGGGCTTTTGATTCAGTATCTGTTGAAGTTCTTTCAGATAAACTCAACGCTTGTGGCTTTTCACCATTAATGAATAATTTTTTGTACAATTTGCTGTCAGAGAAACATATGAGCTTTTCTCATGGAACCTCTACAGCTTCACGATTTAGCTACATGGGTCTCCCCCAGGGATCATGTTTAAGCCCCCTTTTGTATAATTTTTATGTCAAAGACATTGACGGTTGTCTAGGTGACAACTGTACGTTGAGACAACTTGCAGATGACGGCGTAGTGTCTGTCACGGGACCCAATGGGGTCGATCTGCAAGGACCCTTACAGGATACCTTGGACAATTTGTCTACTTGGGCTCTAGAGCTAGGTATCGAATTCTCTACGGAGAAAACTGAGTTGGTAGTTTTTTCAAGGAAGCATAACCCAGCACAACCGAAGCTCCAAATTTGGGGTAAGCCGATAGCTCATTCTATGTCATTTAAATATCTTGGGGTCTGGTTCGATTCAAAGTGCACCTGGAGATCCCATATTGAGTATGTGAAGCGAAAGTGCCAGCCAAGGATCAATTTTCTCTGCACAATTACCGGAACCTGGTGGGGAGCTCATCCACAAGATCTTCTAACGTTGTACCGGACAACGATTTTGTCGATTATGGAATACGGTAGTTTTTGTTTTCAGTCAGCGGCTCGGTCGCACTTCATTAAACTGGAACGTATTCAGTATCGCGTTAGGTTGCATGCACTCGACTCACACCATGAGTCTTGAAGTGCTGGCTGGCATGTTGCCACTCTCGGATCGGTTTTCAGAATTATCTCTCCGGCTCCTCACCAGGTGTGAAGTTATGAACCCCCAGGTGATCGAAAATTTTGAGAAGCTCCTTGAGTTGAACCCTCAAACCCGCTTCATGACCTTGTACCATTTGTACATAACACAGGATGTCAGCCCTTCGCCGAACATTTCCAATCGTGTTTGCTTCTCCGATTTCGACAATTCGGTTCATTTTGATTTATCCATGAAGCAGGAGCTTCGTGGAATCCCAGAGCATCATCGTCCTATGATTGCTCCGGTGATATTTGCTGCAAAGTTTGGCCAAGTTGATTCCACTAAATCGTTCTTCACTAACGGATCATTGATAGAGGAGTCAGCAGGCTTTGGTATATTTAATGAAATTTATAGCGCCAACCGTAAACTTCAAGCCCCTTGTTCCGTGTATGTCGCTGAATTAGCGGCAATACATTTTACGCTAGAAATTGTTGCCTCATTACCACCGGATCAGTACTTCATTTTCACGGATAGTCTCAGTTCTATAGAGGCTATTCGCTCCTTGAGGCCGGTAAAGCACTCCTCGTATTTTCTCATGAAAATACAGGAGCTTCTAAGTGCTTTATCTTCGCGTTATTTTATCATCACCTTTGTATGGGTCCCATCTCATTGTTCAATTCCGGGCAATGAGAAAGCGGACTCGCTTGCAAAGGTGGGCGCTATGGAAGGCGATATTTGTGATCGACAAATCGCCTTCAACGAATTTTTTCCTATTTTTCGTCAACAGTCACTCGTCAGCTGGCAGTATAAATGGAGTAAAGGAGATTTGGGGCGATGGCAACATTCTATCATCCCAAAGGTGTCGAAGAAATCTTGGTTTAGGGGGATGGATGTGGGTCGAGACTTCATTCGTGTCATGTCTCGCCTCTTGTCCAATCATTATTCTTTGAACGCTCATTTATACCGGGTTGGGCTGAGCGACAGCAATCTCTGTGAATGTGGACAAGGCTATCAGGACGCAGATCACGTTATTTGGTCTTGTTCTGAGCATCGTGAGGTCAGATCGGGGCTTTATGATTCCCTTCGGGCTCGAGGTAGACAACCCAATGTGCCAATTCGAGATATTTTGGCTGTACGTGATTTGGAGTACATGAAACTCATTTATGTGTTTTTGACTAACATTAGCATTAGATTGTAGTTAGTTTAACATGTATGTTTAGTATAAGTTTTTTTTTTTCTGTGTTCGTGTGTTTTTTTTTCTCTTTCAAAAATGTTCGAATAAAAAGAAAACCAAAAGTTGTGTAGTTATAAGTGTTTCAATAATTTAGAATTTAAATTTAATGTGTTATGTAAACCATACTTTAAATTCCCACCCTCTTTCCCATCCGTAATTTGTAATTCCTATTAACCTCGAGACGGCCGCGAGTAATCGGCTCTATCCTCCTAACTTTAGTTTTAAGATAAATGATGTATAAAAGTATGAAAATTTAGCTCTGTAAAGTTTATTCGATTGAGCCTGTACAAATAAATGATTATTTAAAAAAAAAAAAAAAAAATTTCATTAAATATACCAAAGCCAGCGGACTCCTCTATCAACAACCCTCAGTGAAAAACGTTTAAGTGGAATCACTTTGCTAAAACTTTACAGCAAATATTACCAAAGCAATCGTAGGACGATGATACTCTGGGATTTTTGCTTCGTGCGCAAATCAAAACGAATCGAATTGCCGAAGTGAGAGAAGCAAACACAATTGGGAATATTCGGCGAAGGGATACCATCCTGTGTTATGTACAACTGGAAAAGAATCATGAAGCGAGTTTGAGAAGTCAACTCAAGAAGCCTTTTAACGTTTCCGATTACCTGGGGGTTCATAACTTCACATCTGGTGTGGATCCGAGAGAGCCAGCACTTCAAGACTCATATATGAGTTGTAGTGCAGGCAACCGGACGCGATACAAAGCACCGATCCTGATATCGTTCCAGGTGTATAATGTGCAACTGACCCACCGACTGAACGCTTGAAATACACAATGTGCACTTAGAATCGAACCAGACCCAAGATATTTAAATGACATAGAATTAGTTATCGGTGTTTCCGAAATTTGAAGCTTTGGTTGTAAAAAAAACCCTACTAACTCAGTTGTTTATGTAGATTCGATACCTAGCTCTAGAGAAGATCGACCGTATTGGGCCCCGTTACAGACACTACGTAGTACGCCAGCATCTGTATTCATGTTAGTAGTTATTATTATTTCTCTTTAGCACATGGCACTAAGGTACGCTGGGCCAAATTTTGCGACAAAAATCGATATCTCGCAAACTATTAATTTTCGACATATGATGTCTTGAGAAAATTCAGTTTTAAAAATAAGATCTATCTTTTGGTTTGGGTGATGAGTAGGGTAGTCCTCTCATGCTCATAATAAAAATTCTAACTTTTTACTCTTATGATTTAAAGGATTTTTCTTCTACACAATTGTAGATAATTTAATTTATAGAAACTATGCAGAAAAAACTTAACTTCAATCTTATCTACGTATCGTTTAATTGAAGTTTTTCTAATTTTCCTAAGGGTGGATCTTAAAAAATAGTTTTTTGCTCAATTTTTTTTATTTCAATTAGAATTTGAGAACTTTGTCTGAATGACTTTTAGACAAAGAATGACACACATTTTGAAGATACAGAAAATTGCTAGCTCTTGTCTGAACAAAATTGTAGAGGTCAAAGTTTAAAAATATGCGTTTTTTCAAAACATCTGACTTCCTTTTTTACAAATATTTGCAAGCACGGATCACTTACACTTAAAGTTAGAATTTTCATCTACAAAATCAATGTAAGATCGTTTGTCCCCTCAGCCATAGATGAAAATAAGAAGCTTGTAGGCATATTCTATTCCTCAGTTCCTCGGTCGCTTTTTTGATCAAATCATCCGTCGTTTTGGCAACTAAATTATTTGAAAATACTCTCCTCTTCAAATTGGCCCAGAACGGGGATGGGTGGGAACTTTGGGAGAGTTGGCATGCTTGGGCACCACCGGAATGCCTAACCGTTCCATTTCCTCCAGCGCCCGCTTCGCTTCGTCATCTTTGTGGTACTTTTTATAAAGGTGCCAACTTTTGCGAGGGACTTCGTACTGTAGATCTTGCCGTTCACTACCAGGCAAAAAGAAGAGGTGACGTAACATCCCCTTTTCACTGAATGTGAGCCACACTTTCTTTGCGAACTTCGTGTGCGCTTTGTGCTTCACATGCTTCACGCTACTAATTTATTTTATCGGGGAGGTGAAATAGCCTTTGCGTGACCAGTCGTTGCCATCCAACGTGACGTGTGCCTCGTCGTCCATAACAACCACCACGTTCCGCTTTGCCGGGAAGTTCTCTTTGACCAGAATCCTTAGCCGTTGTTTCTGGGTTTCCACTTGGTTTTCCAACAAAGCTGGCTTGGAATGACGCATCCACAAGTGGATATCCATTTTGGCCAAATACTTCTAGACTGTTTGGTCGGTCGCACCGATCTCTCGGCCCAACGCGTGGAAATAGGTGGCCACATTGCCTTCCGCCTTCCATTTGAGATTTTGTTGAATTCTCCGGTCGCTTAAAATGGTCAGAGGGCCCGGACAAGGCTTCTGCTCGATGGGCTCTCCTTTCTCCAGTATTCCAGTATCTAGCAGATGTGTTCGCGATCGTATCCGGCCGACAAGAAGTGGGCCATGATGGCCGACTGTTTTAGGCCCGGATGGAGCCAACGCTACGAACAAACCATAGATGAAACATAGAGAGCTGGTAAATGTTTACAGTATATAGGCAACTAGTATAAATTGACTACTGACAGGGTAATCGCATGAAAAATCGGAACATATGGTCGTTTTTTTTAATGCACGCTTTATACAACCAATTTTTATTCTGTTGCACAATAAACCATGGTTTAGTTCATCATTGTTGATTTTACCTATCAAAATATAATTCAAAAATCAAGATAAATAGTTGAGAGTAAACTTAATTATGTACATTTTTGCTCAACATATTCTACAAACGAAAATTCATGAAGAACACGATTAAATATTTCCAATTAGTTGCATTATAAGTTCTACAAACATATATGTTTGCAACGTTGTGATAATTTTTCTCCTACATGATAAATAAACTTCATTTAAAAACAGATGTGTGTTAAGTAATTGAAATAACACATTTTTGCAATTGGATATATTTGTTGGTGGTCTAGTTCAAAATCACGTGTAATTCTACAAAGATTTTTCATTAGGTCCTAACTGACAAATGTTAACAATGCAAATTTCTCAAAAAAAAAAGGTTTCAGTTAAAAGGTTTTTAAAAGAAAAATAAATTAAGATTTAACTTTTGGGGAAGATACTGTTTTCTGATTAAATTTATTTGGAAAATATCTCTTGAAATATCTATAACTTGTTAATCCGCGCATTCTCAAATTATTACGGCTTACAACAAAGTACAGGAGTGTCTCCTATAACACTGTGGGCGGTACCATCCATCCTTCCTGATTTCTGAAAAATAATGGTGTGTGGATGATACCACCCACTGTACTATAGTAGACCCGATTGTAGTTGAACATTAAATGCCGGGATGTAGCAATATGTTCCAATCATAGACGAAATCATTAAGCAATGTATCAATCAAAGGAACATCCCGTGTGAAGGTGAATCTAAACGACCTAATCAGCATGGTTAGATATAATTATCAGATCAAAACTGAACTTTCATATAGTACATGAATTCTTCATAAACATTTGAAACGTAACAAATTTGAAACGTAACAAATTAAATCATTCGTGAGTGTTTGATCTTTTAAATGTCTCGCATTGATCAATTCCAGGTGATAAATCAACCGCGATGGCTAAAATTTAGCAAAGTAAAGAATACTAGAATACAATTACCATACATTTAGAAGTATTCAGAAATAAGCTATTAACACAAATGTAGACTAAATACCAGTGCTGATGAGCCATTGCTTGTGAAATTAGTCATAAGCACGCTAAACACAAGCCTCAACATCCGTCAGCATGTCCATTTCAAAAGAAATTGAGATTTGTCATAGATGATTACAAGCAGCTGGCTTACCAGTACTCATGGTATTAATTATGCCTATAAATGAAAGTTTACTGTTGCCATAGAGCTTGTTATGTTGCGTTGGAGCTTTGCTACATGTAGCGCGCTACACACCACGTAGGGAAGATGTAGCATAGCATAAAAAGCTTTTAAAGCTTTTTACTCCCGTCGAGCATACAAACGAACGGTGGTTAATACATGTTTAAAGTAGTGACGAACCTCATAATTCAAAGGAAAATAAATTACATTTACTACCGAGATACTTCAATGGACGACATGGTAAAAGCTAAATTGTCCAACTACAGCAGCAGAATGTTGCATGACACAAAATAAATGTTTCCTTTGTTTCATATCAACACTTACCTTCCTCATTTTCAATGTCAATCACAACTGTCTGTAAGCTCTCGCTTTCATTCGGCTCGCCATCAACCTCCTCCATGCTTGGTGTCGTGTTTCTCGAATTGCGTGCCGGTACGAATAAATCGCCATTCGTCTTGCCATGTGTCTCCTGTTGCACCATATCTGCATTTGTAATGCTGCTCACGGTACTGCCAATGCCAGAGCTTTTATCGTTGTCTTCTGGCGAGGACGAACGTAAACTCAATTTGGAGTTCAATAATGGAACTCCCAGAGTAGAAGCCAAACTAGGTTCGTGTTCGTCAATCATCGCCTCCGGTACCATTCCGAATAGGTGCGTTTCGTCTAGGTCGATTGGGTTTGGTTTTTGGGTGGAATCCATTCTAAGAATAATTTCAGGGAAATGTTGCAGCTCTGGAAAAGGGTAATAGATTCAACAGCAATTATAATTAAACTCCAATAGACTTTGATCCGAAAATAATTTTTTTTTAAATTCTGTATGACTAACGTAAAGACTTGCATCTCAATAATAATAAAGGGAGAGGTGATAGTTAAGAGTTTCGATACCTTTTTCCAGTTCAGCTGACTTTGTTCTAAGCTTAAATATTTTAATGTTAAAATTTTCAAGCAATAGCAATCAAAATGAAAAATGCCTAAACAACAAAAACAAAACTCTGTCATTCTCTAGAACCAAACAAATGCGATCAGAAACGTAGGGCCTCTAAGGTATAACTACAAAACCCCTTACCTAAAAGTTGATTTTTTTAATAACATTTGATAGAAGTGTTACATTTTTAATTATATTCTTATTTTTGTGATTTGTCGCTTTGAGACGCTGCTTAGAAATATCTCTCACAAATGAAAACATCTGAACCACCTCCACAGAATAATCGTCCTTTTAAGACGTTTTGTCAACTATAGTTCACTAACTGAAAACATTGACAAAAAGTTAATACAGATATGACTATAAAACTAAAAACAAAGAAAACATCCCTATCAGCAGAGGTCAAGAAGTTTTTACAATTTCATAACAGCTATGATTAGAAAATAACCTTCACTTGGCCAGAAATCGTGAACGATCAACCAAGTGAACGAAGTTTGGAAGGAAGTCGAAAATGCACCGGAATAACTAATAGTCATGATTGATTGCTATACGGAGACGGCATAGTGTCGTTGACACAGTTAGTGAGTTAACTAGGTCATAAGGAAGTTTCCAATCGACGAAATATTTTAATTGGCAAAGTAAGTACGTATTGAATAGGAGGAATTTGGTATGATGGCTATGATCTAGATTAAATCTTTCGATCAGATATTGATCGATGTCATATAATAATTATACAAGAATTACCGTTGTATTTATTTATTTATTTATTTATTTATTGAGTGATTTCATCTGGCTTCAAATTGTCACAAAATAATTGATGCGTCAGAGCCAGGATAATAGGATTAAGGCATTTAGGAATACCTCAATATTCATTCTTTAATTATTATCGTACCTTAGAATCTCCTATTAAGAGCATTTGAGTGGGTGAGCGATTTTTCTTTTGTTTCTTTATAATCCACTGCGATGCATCTATTTTAGTTTTAACGTTGGCTCTTCATTTAATAAAATGGCGTCCAAGCTGGAGTAACAACAACGAAATTTTGCTCGCGCATTACGAGAATCCATGCTACTAGCACGCCGAGATATCGTTAAAAACCAAATTTACTGTCACAAATTGTATGGGTTTATCGACTGGTGACGTTAATAGAGGTGACTAGAGTATGTATTGTTTAGCAACCGTGTGAAGTTAGAGGTCAAAACCGCGTTTATTTTTCTGATTGATTCTGTTTCCTGCAACCAAGTTCCAGTATCTAGAGCTAGATTTTAGAGTAAAATACCACAACCGTGCCAAATTGAATTTTGATTCGGTGTGCAGGCTTAGTTTGTAAATTAATCAGTGCAAGAAGAGTGTATTAAACACAGATATCTTTTTACAAACGGAAGGTTTCCGACACGTCGGTGACGGCCGGGTTGATGTGGACGAGTGCCGACGGCAGCAGCTGCAGTCCAGCAGGACGTGGCCATCTTGGATATCGTGGAGACCACACTGCTGCGGAATGGATGACGAGACATATGTAAAGACGGTCTTCAACCAAATTCCAGAAAACCTGCATGTGCCTGCCAAAGATAATTGTGATGATCCCGAGAACCTCCTGACACAGAGGATGTCGGAGTTCAACAAGAAGTTCTGAATTTGGCAAGAGATTTGTACTTGCGGAAAGCGGAATACACCTTTCGTTACGGCGAGCACCACGAATAGACAGGTGTATTTGAAAGAGTGTCTCCAAAAGCGGCTTCTCGCTCTCCTGAAGATTCACGACGATCCGACGATTGTCTGGCCAGATTTGGCATCATGTCACTACACAAAGGACGTGCTAGAATGGTATTCTATTCGCCTTAAATGATGTCGATTTCGTGCCGAAAATTCTGAACCCCCCAAACACTCTGGAACTGCGCACAATAGAAAAATACTGGGCCAATATGAAGTAATACGTTTTAAGACAATTTAAGGTGTTGAAGAATTTAGAAGAAATAAAAAAAGCATGTGTTAATATGCAAAAAACTGTTGATTCAGAGTTCATCCAGAACCTTATGGCTGGAGTTAAGGCCAAGTTGGATATAAAGGCGAAATAAATTAAATGAATGATGCCAAAACTAATATAATTGTTTCTATTTACTCCTTGAAAATTTGGTGCTAATCCGCTCGCATTTTGAGAATGAATTTTGAGTGTGTGAATTTTAATCGGTAAACCCTGTAGTGGCAGCTGGCCAAACGGGTCAAAAGATGACTTTGCCCCTAAGCTTGTGGATGAACGACAATACACGCGTTTCCGGCATTCTTCGATGTAAACTTGGGATGTCATCGTCAAGGATGTGACATATGGTTCCGTTTTCAGGCCACAACTACAAATCGCTTGGCCTTCTTCGCGAACTTGAATCTTCCATGAATGTCTCCACGTTCAGTCGCAATGTAAAGCTTTTGACCGGGGGACCGGGATCGAGTTTTGCGTATGTTTCGTCATTGATCAATGTGCAGTCCTTGTGTTTCGTCAAAAGACGGTGGTACAAGAGCCTTGCACGCTTTTTGGTCATAGAATTCTACTTTATATACCGGTTCGAGTTTTTACTGACTTGTATCCTTGTAGTCCTGGCAAGGATATTCCGCCTCGTTTGAAAGTTGGCATTATATCTTCTGGCAACATCTGCGTAGCTGATGATCCCTTGTTCCAGTTTTTTCGTAGGTTCCTTTCCACTCTTAGGGGTTCCTTATAGGTTTCGAGCACTCAACAAACTGTTGTTTTCGGCATCCTCAGCACTTCCGTCGGCCTGGAATCTGACCACTCCGAATTTTCCATGTGACGTTATTTCTGAACGCGATCGACTACTTTGATAAAACTTGCACAAACTGTTCTCTATAGGAGTATTAACAAACCACTGTCAAAGATGATCGATTCACAATATTAGAGGCGTGCTAGAAGCGCGCAAGGGGTGAACCAATTTACTTTTAGTTAACTTTTATGGATTCAAAGAAGGAAACCGTATTTTAACAGGAATGTGTTGAGTTATTTTATTTAAATACTTATGAAATTGCTGATTCTTTGCCAGATACCCGTATTTCATCCACAAAGTGTCTGAGTAAAGAAGTCTGCAAGTAGTAGACGAAATACGCATATCTATCAAAAGATAAGCAATTATAACGGAACTAAAAGAAAATAACTCACCCACTCAAAAGATCTTAATAGGGGATCCTCAGGTACAACCAAAATGATTGAACTCTTGGATGGAACTTGTAGAAAATGAAAAAGATAAACAGAAGGATTGATTGTTAACTAACGTTGTGTTTAATGTTTTACCAAGAAAATCGAAGAAAATAAAATGAAAAATACTTATCAGCCACAATCAACACAGTAATCCCATTTAACCTTATCCTATTTCAATTGCTACTCCGTTTCCGTTTAGAACTAGTGTGATTGCACAGAGAACCACATGGAGCTACTCGCAGCTGTTCATTTTCAATGTACAAGTTCACTAGTTCATTTTATTTATAGGTCAGTACCGGTGTCGGCCCCGTTCTCACGGTCTTTGGGGAGGGGGGAAGGATGATTAGTTTGACAATCGTTGGTTAGAGACCGTGTTTACCTCTCCGTCTCCACAATTGTCAAGGGAAGGATAGATTTGTGTTAGTGAGGCAGGTTATTTAAAGATCATGGATTCACTGTGGTAAGTTATGCGATCAATGAAAGCGCAGTAGACTGCATTTTATATTAAATCTAGTGGTGATAGAAAGAGGCAAGTGACAAATAGCAAGGAAGGGGACGGGGCCTGAGATTGAACTCCCGACCTTCTGCTCAGTAGGCACAACGGGTAACCACTGAGCTACCCAGCCACGTCCACAGTAGTCCCATTTAACCTTATTATAGATTAAATGCAACTGAATATATAATACTTCCTCGTTCAACTTCATTTTATTTAATCTTAACATACGTTTTCCAATTGAAATTGAAAATATTACTATCGAAATAAATATTCCCATTGGCTGAACTGCTACTTCATTTCACTTTAAATTGAAGGATACAACAAACTGCCGTGCAAAAAAAAACATACAAACTTAAAAAAGATGCAAACTCAACTAAGTTTGAAGCATGCATCAGGGGAAAACCAACAGTCTTTAGCCTCATTTACGACCAACAGGGTGGCCAGCGCTTTAAAACGAATCAGACCAGATGTCACAAACAGGCTACAACCGTCCATTGTGTCAAAAAACTTTTAAGAAGGTAGTGATTCCAAGTCGCGACAATAAACAAAACAAAACAATTCAACGTCAAGCCAGACTAGCTTCCTAGTCAGACATATTATTTGGCGAGGGAAATGCGACAGTTGGCAAATATTTTGTAGCATATGAAACTGTCCAAGTTTGGTAAGAAATATCAAGTTTTACAGGCTTAAAACCAGTTAATTGAAAAGTAACATTTTTATTACAACCGTCAACCATGAATTTAAGGTGAGCGAGTATCCAGAGAATAGTCTGCCGTATTTTTTGAAGCATTATGATTGTTCTGTGCTGTTTTGATTGTATTTGGCATCCTATCATTACAAAAAAAGGCTATGTAGTGGCATGCCGCCAATAACGGGTTGGTGGTGCCCAAGGACAAGGACCAGCCAACCAGAGCTCTGCTGAATCAATAAATATTGGGCCATCGTCAAGCGGAACCTGAAGAAGACTTACAAAAAGTGTTGGAAATGAGAAGCTTTTCAGTATTGGACCAATTAATTTTACCTGATTTGTTTGCTTACGTATTCTTTTAGGTTGAAGCTTGATGTGTTAATCTAGGAAATTTTAAGTGTGTACATTAACAGCCTCCATAATTGAATATAAAATTTTCTGGAAAGCTTATAAAATTATAACCGTTCATCCTCAAACAAACTTTTACGAAAGCTTATCCTAAAATTTTAGCTTTTGAATTCTCGAGTCCATAAATGTATGACAAATTATCGTTCATCATTTCTCGTAAATACAATCATTTCTTAAACAATTCGTTAATATTCGAACATCTTATGAATAAAAGCTGTAAGGCTCCATTCTATTGTTGCTCAAGAATTGTTGAGCATTCGGTATCAAATCAAAAGACGGTTGATCACCGTTTGAAAAAAGTATGTTTAGAACTAATGACTACTGATTCAGTTGCATTGGAACTACGGCTTATTTTTGTCAAAAAATGAAGTTACTCATCCAATTAGTGGCTCCACTTTTATAATACAGAACCGTGGATTCCATGCACCTGAGTAAAGTGAATTTTTACATTGCTCGATAAGACGAGAAGTCGTTTGTCAGAAGCAGATAATTTCTAGACTAACATTTGAAAAAAAAATGGCATATAAAAAATAATCAAATTTTAATAAAGAAGAAGCTTGAAATGGTTGAAAATAAAAACAGCAAAAGTGCGCTTAAAACTATGAAAGTCTTTCGTCTTTCACAATGAAGAGATTAGTGTAGGCTGTTAAAATTTTGTTAGGTATTTGCATATGTTTTTAATTAAAAATAAAATAAACAACGCGACTGAGTTCGTGTGCTTCACATTAAACATTATTTATTCTCTTAGAAAAATCGCATTAAATAACGATAACAAAATGCGTAAGCTACGTATACAATATTATATAACAACTTAAACTCTCAACCAATTAAAAAACCTTTAAAATGTTTATTATCCGTAACAAGATAAAACAGAAACATTTCGAACGATACCGGTAAAATCAACATTTGATTTAATGTTTACAAAATTTTCAAAACCACGTGCAAAGCAGGTTGGGAATGTTTTCAGAATGTTTTTTTTTTTGCTGCTTCAGTGTTGACAGTTAAATCAATTCTAACAACACTACCTCGACTCTAGTTAAATATATAAAAAAAATCCTGCACTGCTAAGAAAATTTTGTTGGCAGCGTTTCTTGACAACGAAGTGGCTTCAATAATAATATAATTAATTGGATTGTTGAAATGCTATCCAAAAGAGAAATATCAGAAAATCTTGGAGGCTCAGAAGTGAAAGTAAAGGGCTGTCCCCAAGGGAGCGTCTTGTCTCCCCTTCTATGGTCTCTTATTGTTGATGATATCCTAATAAAATTAAAGTTTAAAAGATTTGAAATAATTGGCTTTGCGCATGACTTTGTCGTTATATGTCATTAGCAAGCTGCAAAGCCTTGCTACTATCTCTATAACTGGGGCAATGCATAGTACTGTTTCAAAGGCACTAGATGCTTTACTCAACAATGCGAATTTTTAATACTTTTCTACATCAATGACATTATTTCACATCGTATAAAATCAGAAGTACTACTCTCGCAATTGAACTTTTATACTCCAGCCTTCATCTTAGAACCCGGAAAATATTACTAGAAAAAACATACAGAACAAATTAAGGAAAATATGGCCTCATTACTCGAATGATGAGCCAGTATAACTGACATTGCGAAATCATTGGCATCACTATGTCTGAAGAACAAGTAAAATCTCGTCTGAAAGGCTACAGAAATAATGTATACCGTGTAAGTAAAACATTGTAACCATTGTATGTAGTCTACATTGCTATACGAAATAAATAAAATCTAAAATCTAAGTGAATAATACTGATAAGGGAAGATTTTTTGCTTTAATATTGATAAGAGAAGACGGTATGCTTTGGAGAAAATACTTTAATTATATCTTCACAGTCCATGCAGTTACTCATTTTGATTGGGATAATAGATAACCGGGTTTTCATCCGGGCTCAACAGTCTTCTACACAGATGGTTGAAAGCAAGATAATTTGGTAGGGGCTGGTATAACTGGTCCTGTGATAAACTTTTATGTGACAATGGGATAATATTCCACAGCGTTTCAAGCTGAAATGTATGCCAGACTGGAATTGCATCAATCTGTATGAAAAGAAATTATAAAAATGCAAACACATGCATTTGTTGAGATAGCCAAGCAGCTCTAAATTCTGCAATGTCAAAAACATTCACTTCTAAACTGGTGTGGGAATACGCACAATTTTTTATAACCTCTACTAGGCTGCCTGAAAAGTCCCTTTAATTTCCTACAGATGGCGTTGGTAATCGCCAATGTGAACCATTTTCTATGAGCTTCACTCCTTGAATGACGGCTGTCAAAGTTTTAGCCATTTCTGTCCACGCATTCACAGTGAAAAGAGATCTTCATTTTTTTTTTAAATAGAAAAATCCGAGTTTCGAGTTTTGATAAAATACTATTTTCTACGCAAAAAAACGGCTGCCGAAACCAAAGTCAAGCTGGATAAGTATTTTCCAGACTCTGCTCCGTCGATTCAAACGATTCATAAGTGGTTTGCTGATTTTCGTTGTGGCCGTACGAACACCGCGTTCTGGACGCCCAAATGAGGTCACTACAGCAGAGAACGTCGATAAAATCCATGATATAGTATTGAAGGATCCATAACTGAAATTGAGAGAGCTAGCTAAGGCTTTAAGCGTTTCAATGGAACGAGTTGGGAACATCATGCATTCCGTTTTGGGTATGAAGAAGCCCTCCGCGTGATGGGTACCGCGTTTGCTTACAATGGACCAAAAACGCATTCGTGTTACAACACCCCAGGAGAATTTGAGCAAGTTTACAAGCAATCTGAAGGAGTTTGTGCGCCGATTCATAACCATGGATGAAACTTGGATCCATTACTACAAACTGGAGTCATCGCAGCAGGCAAAACAGTGGGTTTCACCGGGCGAAAGGTTATGGCCTTCGTATTTTGGGATGCGCAAGGTGTAATATTCATCGACTATCTTGAAAAAGGTAAAACCATAACAGGCGCATACTATGCAGCGTTATTGGATCGTTTGAAGGATGAAGTCCAGAAAAAACTGCTGCATTTGCAGAGAAAAAGCAACAATCAATATGCAACTAGCGATTTGAAATTGGTTCACTGTTGAAGAACCCCTTGGTCCGAAATACACCTTGAAGCCTTGCACCTTGCTATGCATATTTGCGCCTTTGTTTTGATTTGCTGTGTTATTTTGACAGAATATTTGAGAGTGTGTTCGTGTGAGTTCATTATTGGGGGCGCATTACTGAGCTTGGGACCGAGCTTGGGACCGATGTGCTAGTACTGACTGAGCCAAGAAAAAAATCGCATTTGTATGGTCTTATGCCTTGTTCAGACTACAGAGTTATAACATGTCATAACGGCTGTCAAATAATTCCAACAAGAAATTTGTCATCAAGATCGGCTTATAACATGTTATAACTCTGTAGTTTGAACAAGGCATTAGAGTTAGTCTATGGAAAAAGTGTGCTCTATCATCACGACAATGCGCCTGCTCATTCATCCTCAATTGCTCAACCAAAATTTCCTTTGGTTCCTAATCCACCGTATTGACCCCCAGTGACTTCTATTTGTTCCGAAACCAGAAGAGATGGCTCAGCGGAAAGCGATTTTACTCAAATGATGAGCTCATAGCTAAAACCGATGGCTATTTTGAAGGACTTCCGAAGGAGAACTATTCGGATGGGATAAAAAAAAGAATATCGCTGGACTCGCTGTATCGACCTAAAAAGAAAGTATGCTGAGAAATAAAACCGAATTTGGCAAAAAAAATGTTTTCGTGTTTGATATTTAAGGGGCTTTTCAAGCAACCTAGTATAGGGTGCCTGATCATTGCGGAATTGAAGGAAACTAAAAAGCTGATCGGTTGGCAAAAAACGGGCATCCATGGAATTCATAGGGCCTTCTCTATTTTTTGGATTGTCTTCTTGCGCTTTAATAATGGAACTAAAGAACTGGGAAAAGGTAAAGGCTATCTGGAACAGAACCTCCAAAGCCCAGCAATCCAAATTGTTCATTAAGCCTAACGCTTCTCATACGAAAAAGTAACTGAAACTTTCAAAACATGACTTGAGTACATACACTGGTTTGATAATAGGACATTATCCAATTGAATATCACTTGAAAATCATCGGTAAACTTCATGAAGATAAATGCCACTTCTGTGGGTTAGTGAGCAAATGCTCTAAGCATTTAATGTGCGACTGTGTTGCCATTTGAACCATTTGAGTAAACACGGAGCAAGGACAGCAATTCCACAACATTCTACTCGTACGGTTGTTTTAGGCTTTTGGAAGCTTTATCCTAAAGTTCTGAAACAAGGAGATTTTAAAATTTAACACTTCATTTTATCACTTTTTAAAAAATAAAAAAAAATAAACATTGAAACACTTTTTTTATCTTTTAAAAAGTGATCAAATGAAGTGTTCAATTTTAAATTCTCCTAGTTTCCCAATCTCAATCGTTCTACTAATACGCTCAAAAAAGTTTTTTTTAAAAATAGTGTTCAAAAAAAGTGAAAGTGAATTTTATGATTTATCTGGATACTACCCGGTTCTCCAAGCCCAAAAGCAATCGCAGAGCTTTGGGACCACTTTCATGATTTGGACACCCTTTAAAAGTTACAAATCATGCTTAAATTTTCTTAAAAACAAAGGCCGTATTCCATCAGGAAAAAAAATCACAAATTTTTTGGACAAACTTCATAAATTGAACATTTTATCGGTTGTTTTGGACCAACCTGAGAGTCGAAGTAAGAAAAACCCACCACGTTTAAAATCAATTCACATAAAATTAACCACTCATTTTTGCCAGCGTTCAAATGTGTCCAGTGCCAGTATTCAAATGTTGCATTTAGAATTGAAACACAAAATTCTGAGTCTAATTTCATAAATTAAATATGTTTAAGGATGTTCTGGAACATTCTAAGACCACCGGATGGTTCATTTTTCAGTTCAAAAGTGCAAATGTGTTCATATGTCACCTAAAATTGTAATTTAGAAAAACAACCCAAATCTTCTAACTTTATTTTCATAATTTGTTAACGTTTACCTGAATTCCAGATCGTAAAAAATATCGCTGAGGACTACCTTAAGCCATATTGGTTGCTATATCCCATAATTGAGATGGCCATTATTCTCCTGATCCATTTTCCTAGTGACATCATTTTGTTGTCAAATGAAATTAATCATCTAGTCACATTGTACGCAAATTTCTAGGAATCTTGTGAAAAGTAGTTTTTACATCGATCATCATCATCATCACAGATTTCAACGCATGATTCGCATCGCAAAGTTTTCACTCGTATTGCCTTCCTCGCTTTACATCTACTTCTTATTCGATTGCACTAGTTCATTACAAACACTACCGGTAAATCGAGGACGAAGGGAGCAAAGCAAGAATCGCATCTCGTTGCAGTTCAATACCGGAAATATCACTCGCGCAATTCAAATTTTATTCCTTATTTGTATGTCACCAAAGTGTCGCGTCTAGTACGCAGTATAGCACATCAGATGCGCTATACAGCGCACAAAGCATTCCGGTTTTCAGTTGCGACGATAACAAGGAAAAAATTCGCTCATTATTCGCTTCTCGCTTATTCGATTCGAAAAACTGCTTCAGATAATTCGGGAATGCACCTCGAACTAAATGTTCGTCAAGAAATACACGATGCACTTAAAAAAAATCAAAACTATGCTATAAAAAAAATCTAATGATTTTCTATGACTATGATCTAATGAATTTAATGAACGATTTTATTAATCTAGTTTTTAACGGATCCATTTTAGTAATTTCCAAGAAATTGTTGTTGAGTTTCTCATGGTTTTTATTAATACTTGAAGTTAAAATTTAATTGGTAGAAATCAGTTTCAACGTTAGCTCAGTCGTGGAACACGTTACTGCAAAGCAATACATCATGTTCATTTTTTTTTAAATTGAAAACTATTATTGAAATTCAGACTTAACGACCCATCCAGCTAATGACAATCGGTCTAATGACCCTGAACCATCCTGATCATCTATTAGAAAAATAAAAACATGATTGTTTTGTTTTGCTGATTGATGTTTTTTTGCGCAATCATACTGTTGGTACGTAAATTGAATATTTTATTTTTCTTATTTTGAAAACAAATACCCCTTCAGAAGGAAGTGGACTTTTTGAAACATCAGAAAAATCAGACCCTATTGAGAAATTACAACAAAGATATTTCGAATTGACAAAACTTCTTCAACACTGAAAACAATACCTATCAGCCTTATAAAGCTCAAGGCCTAAGCGTTAAAAGTTGTTTACCATAAGGCACTAACTAACAATTGAACAGAAAGTCGCATGAAAAAGAGGCATCAAAACAATCATTATATAAGAAAACACGAACCTGAAGTCGGTGTTCGTTACTTTTCCTTCCTTAGCTTGCGCTGCGTGGAGCCAACTATATAAACCGTCAACAAATTTAGTTCATGAATCGAATGCCGGCGTTCCACTTTTCTTCAGCTGATTTGCAACGGTGAAGTTGTACAATATTGGCAAATTTGCGTAATGACGAAAGTTGTGTATGTTCTTCTTTGGAGCACGTGTTTAATTGCTGGATTTCAAAAGGCTTCAATTTTCGTTTTGTTAATATTTTATCTCACGAGCACAGTATAATCTTGTTCACACCTCATTGAACCATCGATTATTATTTTCTTATCTAGATGTCTAAGAATGCTGAGGTTGTTTACTGGCAGTAAAACTTCGCACACCATCGAATTTTCGCTTGAAATCAATATTCAAATTTGATTCACGTTGTTTGCAAACACGAATAACCTCACACAACATAATCAGAAGAAAGATTCTCAACAACCAAACGTCTTGGGCCGGTTCCAAAAATAACTAATCACTGTGCTTCAATCTTCTCCCTCCGTTAAGTTCGGTGACCGCTTGCCGAATGGATTATTCGGACGAGAATCGAATAGTTTAGCGTCTAAAACAAGGCACCAAAACACCACAAGCTCCGCCCGTGTTCAGTCAGGTTTTAACATATATAATACACCTAAATTATTCTTTGAGACCGGTTGAAAAGTTTCGGCTTTTGTTGTATGTTGACCACGACCGTCAAAAAATTGGTGCGTACACCGGACAGAGGACTGCTTTATTCGAGACCATAGCTGATACTGTAGCTGCGTCCCAAACCTGTCTATCCACTAGCCATCCGTCGTCAGCCGGCAGCACCGCGTGTGTAAGCTACTGAGGAAAAAAAATTCAAGTCCAATGCTATCAGCGCGCATATTCGCGTTTGTTGTATTTAGTATTTAGTGCTACACCACTAAACCCGGTAAACTGCGAGCTTTTGTCAACACAAGTGTGACGATCACAGACTCTGAAACAAGCATTGAAAACAAAAAACGGAAAACAATTTGAAAGTCTTATAGGATATTCATATGAAAGCGTTGGCTATCCTTCTGTGCATCCCGTCACTAGTATCCCAAGTTTTAAATCTAAATTCGCTACCGAAGGTCACAAGATAGTCATGAGATGTCAAATTGCATTACATAAACGGTCGGTTTATATTAGCATTGACTTCTTCATTACTATAACGGCCCTGGAACTGTAGGTCAGTTCTAAACTGCTTCTTTCACAGCTTTTTAGGCTAGCTCCAGAGCCTGTATTAAAGTACATTTATTATTATCATTGTTTTTAGTTTTGTGCTCAATGAAATTTATTATTATTCTTGGGTATTTCGCATGTATTTTTTTCTAAGTATGACAAATTTCACGCCAACTCATCCGGCAGCACTCTCTCAGAATCCAATGAATCCAATCCAATTTTCGGGTGTGTAGACTATGTCTTTTCAAACATCTCTGCATACTTTGTTTATTTTTTTAATTTACCCAGACTGCCATTTGAAAAGGGCTTAAGTTTTTTGATCGATTTTTTTTTAATTAACATATGAAAAAGTTATTGTTACAAAAAACTAATTTGCCCAATTCTAAGGTAGCAATTTTTCGCAAATTGACTTTACGTTTTAAAATATTTTTTTAGCATGTTAGAATCGATATTTTTTTCTTAAAATTTAAAAGAATTTTCTAGAAGTCACTCATACACACTTTTCTGAAAGTCTTGTCCTTTTTGAGTTATGTTAATTTAAAAAAAGGCAATCGATAAAAAAAAAACTTAAGCCCTTTTCAAGTGGCAGTCAGGATAAATTTTTGAAAAACAAAGTATGCAAATTTACTTGAAAAGACATAGTCTACATACCCACAAAGTTTCACTGGATTCTGAGAGGGTGCTGCCAATCACGAAGACGAGGTAGAGTGAAATTCATAAATATTATTCTTTGCTATTTTACACTTTGGTCAAGCTCATCGATACGAAGTTATCAGGATCAGAATCAGGTATTTATGAGGTATTTTCTCCTATTCGAGTAGGCCAAGAATTCCATGGAAGTTCAGCAGACTTTTAAAACAGTTTTCAAGGCTGGCCTTCTTGTGTTGCACTACGGGATGTCATATCTACCATCAAACCAGATTGCCTGTAGTTGAAGAATCACATCATAGTCTTTCCCTAGTAGCACACTTGTTGCCATTTGGTTGAGATAACATGAATATGACTTGCTAAGTCAAAATCAAGTTACTACAACTAATTATGGTCGTAGTGTGCTACTTAGGTTATAACATTTCATGACCAATTTTGATCTGAATTTTGATTTCCCATTTGATGTTTTATAATTTAAAGTGGTTGTAACTAGGGACCTGATCCATGGTCAACGTCGGTGTCAATGTTTGCTATCTTTGCAATTAATCAAGTTTTGACTGATCACTACAGATAACATTGATCGGCAGTTCCATTTCGTCTTATCTATCAAAATACTATCAACGAAATATTCATTTTATTTACATGCATATTCGTATATTTAAGGGAAATTTTGAAGCATGCACAGTTGGAAAAAAAACATGTAATTTCTACGTTGTCAAATGCACATAAATGGAACGCGAGGTTTGGCAGAAATTAATGGGATATTTCATGTAAATTTAAGCCAGATAACTCCTGAATCTAGTCTGTTGTATGAAAGCTTAAGAACGTTGTTGTGTGGCGCATGCAAGATTGCAAACAAATTCGTTGTTTACACTTCCTTGGGCTTGAAATTAAGCGAGGGGAGATTTTACGTGCTGGTTAAAATTCATTATTTTGTTTTGTTTATCTTCAGCGATCAATCAAAATGAATTATGCAAGATTTGGAAACTAAGTTCTATTTCAGGTTTTAAGGATCACTAATGTTGGTAGAATGCTCGAATTTTTCCTATAATACACAGATAAAAAGAAACATTGAATTTTCTGCGTTATCTAATGCACATAAAGGGAATGCTAGATTTGGCAGAAAATAATGGGATATTCTATGTAAATTTAAGCCAGATAACGCCTGAATCTAGCCGTCCATAATTACAACTGCTCCTCGGGCCAGGGCCTAACTATTCCGACACCTATGAATATACGCAAGTGCTTATAATTAATTAATAAGTTTGGGTATAAGTAATAGTGAGTCTTAAATGGAAAAAAAATCTATAAATCTATTCCTGATTTCTGCACTGGATTTATGCAGCAATAGTCCGACCAAAACATTACTTATGCTTCTTTGGTATGGTGGCCTAAAACAATTGAGGTAACCACTCAAAAAGTGCTCTGCTGTTTATTCGTTACAAAAGAATACTAGATGGAGATCTGATAGCATATCTGAAAATCCTGAAGGACCTCAATTTGCACTGATAGGGTAAGGGGATGTAATGTTAGCCTAGCTCCTTCATTCGGCCTATGTACCAAATGTGTCATTATTTTAGCGAAGATAAACAAAATCATGTTGCTATTAGCATAACCGATGTAATCCGAAGCAATTGAGATAATATTAATCAACTTCTAGTTGTTCACTTCCGCGTAATTTTCGATTTCTTGAACTTTTGGGGCATCATGATTTTACTGGTTAAGCTGAACAGATGATCTACACGATCTTCAAATGATCTATATTTGGCTTAATTGAATCGATATAGAAAGTAATGCCGTCTGGATGTGCAGAAAATAGTTACACGTTACAAACTAACTATTCACATAGCTAAAATAACAATGATTTTACAAGAAAATCGTAGACCCAATGTTGGGGACATATTTTTTTGCATGTTCCCAACTATGGCCTGTTGTATCAATAACGTAGTAAAAAGGTTGTTATTGGTAAAATTTCAATTAGAAATGCATGAATTGGCGGTTGTTTATATTCAAATGGCTCATCTAAACAAAAACCGAAGGAACAAAATCATTGTATAGTGAATTATAAGGTTTTCATTATTAAACGACTGATAAATCATATATGAACATAACTTAAGTGTTTCAAGGCAGTTTTAATTTAGTTTGTTGTGTGAAACGTAAATCGCATACAGCTAGCAATGCCTTCGATCATAAAATTAGAAAGAAAAACGTACAAAGACTGTATTCAGTAATAAATTCATTGAATGGGACGAAGTTGCATCCACGAATAGACCCAATTTGGTGCTTATAGACCGACATTAAATCCACATCCCTCGAAAGTTTATGGCATTATGAAAAGAGTTGTGTAACTTTTAGTGATACATGCTACCAAATGTCTTATCAAACTTATCTTTGCAAGTGTATAACTAGTTGAATCTCGCTTACAGCTTAAAAACTTTATGAGTTATGATGAAATATGTGATCGCTGGTTGCATAATAGGCTGAGTCAAGGGAAACATACCCTATATGAAAACAATTGAAGATTGGATGCCAACGAAGACCAACTACCTTGTTCACTTCAAAGTGGTTAACCGAAGCCGCTATGTATTGGAATCTGGTGGGCCTAGCACACGTCCAGGATCTGTTGATTTTTATAATTATGGGTCCAAGATGAGGGAGAACACCGGAACCGGGGTTTTGGCACTGGTATCACCAAGGTCATACCTATGGGTCGAAGTCCTACTGTATTTCAAGCAGAGATTCAAGCCATAATAGAATGTGTTAATTTATGCACCAAAAGGAATTATAGGTTTACTAAGATCTGTATATTTTTGGACAATCAAGCAGCGTTGTTAAATGCGCTAAAGTCATTCACGTGCCAATCGCAGCTAGTGTAGGAACACATTCTTTTGCTGAAACAACTGGCTAGCACGAACGAGGTTATATTATCCTGGGTGCCCGGTCATTGTGGAATTGAAGGAAATGAAAAAGCCGATAGACCAGCAAGACAAGGCTTTGATTTGAGATTCGCCGGTCCTGAACCTTTTTGTGGTATTCCTTGAGAATGAAACTCAAACCCTGGTAAATTGTCCATGGTAGAATCCAACTGGAATGCCACGGATACATGACGTCAAGCAAAAAGGTTTATAAAACCTAGTGCAGCAAAGGCTCGAGCTCTAATAAATTTGGGGAAAAAGGATCTAAGGTTATCAACTGGTCTGATGACTGGTCACTGCCCTAGTAAGTATCACTTAAACAAAATTGGAAAAATCGAATCATCCGAATGTCGTTTTTGTCAATTTGAAAATGAAACAGTCAAACATATACTCTGCAGTTGTGTAGCACTATTCAATCAAAAAAAAAAGTCAAAATTTAGAAAAGGGTTACTTGAGCCTATCGAAGTTTGGCAAAGCAATCCCAGTATGGTATTAGGCTTTATAACACGAGTCGAACCTAACTGGGATTGTGCGCTACATCTACCAATATATACCATATGTTAGTTGTGGTTGGATACTTGATTAGCACTAAATTAAATCTGTGTCATACCACAATATTCCTAAGTATTGCACTGCGTCCAATGCGTTAAAAGGCTCTACAAGAATGGAAAAAATCCTAGTTTTCGTTACTGAAATTAAGTATCCCATTCTCTAATCATCATTAATACATTTAAACTCGGTTCAATAATGTTAAAATATAGGATTTGAAATAATATAATTCCAATCCCATCACCATGAGGCTCTAGGAGTGGCCAGTAATTATGCTAGAACGAAAGAAATGACGAGAAAGTTTTCAAAGTTCCGTTAGGGTACTACAGGTTGTGAAAAATAGAATAGAGGTAGTTGAAATTGAGCGAAGGGCATTTGAAAAGTGGTACTCGTACCAAGCAGTACTCGAAAAACTGCAGTAGAAACTACCATAACTTAAGCGCAAATACCAACAATTTTCACCTGACTATAAATACGTTTAATTTGAACATACCTGCGTTTAACATTCAATTTTTCAAAGCCTGCCGTTGTCGTGTACACTAACAGAACTATCAACACTTTCTTTTTATATCTTTCGTTCTAGCAAAATTACTGTCCACTTCTAGAGCCTCATGGTGATAAGCAAATATTACCTTCTACATCATCACTCCGCGTATGGAGAGTAAAAAAATAAAACTTATAAAAATTCTTATCGGACTTCACCGAATTCTGCTTGCAAATAGGGACCTGTTTTCCCACATTTGCTTTCAATTCCCATATGCTAATCTCGAGAAACTATGCGCCATCAAAACCAAAACAGGACAGTTGAAAGGCGTGGCCTACTTCTGTTTTGGAAAACCACAAAAAAGCAGTTTGACCTATCGGAACTGATCACCCGACAGAGTTGGTTGCTTCAGCACGCTTTGTTGGTGGCGAGAAGAGCATTGCGGTTACAATTATAAATTTTTGTGCAAAAATCTTTGCCATCAATGCCATGACTCAAAAACTTTCAAAAATTATGGAATGGAAGTAGATATACATAAGTCAAAGTTTTTGCTATATCGATATACCAACGCAATATAAGCGTGAATATGTCAGAATAATCGTAACTCAATTGGAATGAATTACGCACCGTTCCTGGACGGCCGTCCCCAGTAATATAACTTTGGAATGAGATTCATAACAACAAACGGGACGTACATCAACACATTCTCAAAGACGAGTCGCATATCATTAACAGCAATCAATGTCTAGCCGCTATATTTCAAGCTTAGTTGCTAAAAGCTATTTATTCTATTCAATTGCGCGGTGGATTATTGTCTTTGAGTATTATTTTTTCATAGGGATTGCTCGTTAACTTACAAATAATGCGGCATTATCGCGATGCGCAACTTGCAATTATCTTAAGTCAGCACTATTGAGGAAGCTAAAAAATATAATTAATTCTTCCTTGACATTTCCAGCTTCCAGCCGATCCAGCCACCGTCAGCATGGGATTGCTGACTGTAGCTGTTCCTTCAGTGACTAAGGTAAGGTGGAAATTATTTATCTCGAAATGCAAAGTAGTGTGGGGCACTACTTCGATCGTGGACCAATTCCTGTCAATCATCTCTTATGTTGAACCGGTTTCAAATCAACCGATGTTTTTTTTGTGGACATGAATAGTATGTGTGAGGCACTATTCCTGCTGAGAAATCAAGTCGTTTTGTGTGAGTGCGGCTGAGTATGCGACCGATGATGGACAAAAATTTGCCCCTGCCGAAATAGAGCTCCACCCTATTGGCTGTTTTGTTGTTTTTACGAGATTCACCAAATTCAACCTTTTATTGAAAAATGTTCATTAAATAGTAAGGCAGAAGTCGTATGCCAAAAATAAACCCAAAAGGAGCGGGAGATAGTTTCTCTCCCATGTAGGGGATTTGGGAGTACAAATAGACAGTTCGTTAGAACTATTAAAAAAAAGCTATCGGCAGTATATGAGCACGATCAAGTGCTCAAATTTTTACCAGTCAAGATGGTGCATTCGATCATGCCTTGACCTACCCCGCATGGGGATGCTTGGTTAAAATTTGTGTTCTTGTTTCGAAATAGTACCTCACAATGCTCTCCGCTCAATTTCAAACTACTTCTATTCAATTTTCACCTCCTGCCGTGAGCTAACGAAACTATCAATACTTTCTCTTAACAACTTTGTTCTAGCAAAAATTGCTGTCTACTTCTAAAGCCTCATGGTGATGAGAAATTATTTCCTTCTCAAAAACAACATCATCATTAAATAGTCGTCAAACGTGACAGCACGTTTACAGCGAACTGTTTCTCTTATCGAATGAGAATTCTCAACATTGAAATGTTGCATTGAATGTCGAAATAAAGGGTGTTTCGATCAAAATTTGGTAGACTTAAACTTGACGCATAGCCTTTCATCGTGCATTAAAAAATCTTGCACACCCATCATTTTGAAGATTTTTGCGTGTAGCATCATGCCTCTATTTTGATTTTGAGATTAGCCCTTCAGTTTTCAACATGCCATCGGAGAAAGAGAAGCAATACATCAAAATTTTGCACGTGGATGACGAAAATCCAAACTACTCTCACGCCAAGTTGGCGAAATGGTTTAATGTGGCTAAATCAACTGTTACCAACGTATTAAAAGCGACGACAAAAGAGTTGCCCGCTGTTTCCAGCGGAACCCCAACCTCTCCGTCCGAGATGTCACGAAGAAGCTGGGAGTGCCGCCTTCAACCTTGGATAGAGCTAAAAAACAAGCTGGACTGTCGAGTAACAAGAAAAAGGTGACTCCAAATCACGACGATAAACAAAACACGTCGGCCAAATTACGCGGAAGTGAACAACTATAAATTGATTAATAATGTCTTAATTGCTTCGAAATAAATCGGACATCCTGATAGCAACTTAATTTTGTTGGTTATCGCCGAATTGATGACATATGGCGTACATAGGACGAATGAAGGCTAACATTACATCCCGTTACCCTATATGAATTTGGGTATTTTTGGATCATTATTTCCTGTCCGTTTTTCAGTGACCTATATTTTTACCACCTGCCTTTTAATGGTTGTAAAACTACTTTTGAAAAACTGCTTCTATCATATTCAATTGGGCTTCCGGAAGGGTTTCATAAAGTTAACGCAACGGAAATGCTTCTAGCCATCAAGCCCTGTTTGGTTTATTATCATCACTGCATCACTGCTGCTGTTGACGAATTTATTGCTTTAAAAACTTAAGCTGATTAATCCATGTTATCTGCAACCAAAAGATGTCGTAGTCAAGTCAGTAAATGATTAAAACAATGAATGGCAATAACGATTCAGAATGTCCTAAAACATTGATTGACCAACTGCTATCGTTTCAAAAGTATTGAGTAAGCATATGATGATAAAGATACTTGGTCGGATTTAACAAGTGATTAGTAATGAGTAGTCCTAGAGAACAGGCTTAAGCGGTTTAATGTTAACTTCTTACTAGCAACATTTACCCAATTCGATTATACTTCTTGGAACCGACTTAAAGACAGTAACCTACGTGTACACACCAAATTGACGACGTTGCAAATCGTTGTTGATAGGCAGCAATTAGCTACGTGCCATCCGTTAAGGGTTATTGGTTAATTGGATGGCGTTGAATAAATTATTCTCTCCCATATAATGCAGACACGCGAAAGAGTTTTACTCTCTGCCCCATCGTTCCACGTAACATACATAGATTTATGAATCCTATTCACTTCAGTGGGTGCTGATTGTAGAAGGAAACAATTGAAGTCATATCTACCCTCGGAATAGTTTACTCACACCTCACAGCAAAAGGCAATTACTACTAAATCAGGTGTAACAGATCTCAATGTCACACGACGTGGAGGCTGTAATGTAGCAAGCATATTACTGTGATTAACCCTATGATCAACGTGCCTTATGACCTTACGATCAACAATGCCATACGCCCAGTTGGAACTAAAATGAGTGATGTGAGGATAATTTACTATTAATAACGATGCATGTATGGAATCTACACTGAAAATCAATTTTCGTATAATTTCGTTTATATTACGAAATCGAAGGTAGGACTAACAAATCTATTCGTTGTTTTCTGCGACGAAATTGATTTGTACTTTTTAAGAAGCTTTGTTCGTATTTAATGCCACACGCGCAACTGTCAAAAGCACTAAGCGTTTGACACAGAAAAACATTAGTTCGTTCTACGAAAACAAGCTCTGGTGGTTGCATGAACGACTGACAGATCTACTGATCTCATTAAGCCATGTTGACTCGTGAGAAGTTACTTGATTATTGTGCATGAGGTTCTAACTCTCGACAGCACTTTCATTTCTATGTTGGGATAAATTAATGATCCCCGCCATCCCAGCAGGAACACCAACATTTATGAGTACGATCGAAGAACAACAGCGATTGGCTGGTCTTCGCGAAATCAATTTTGTGTATTGTACAAAATTCTGTAATGTTAGCATTTTGTTAGATGACAAGCAATATGAATGCGTCATATAATTTACGAGACATTTGTTCTATGTACAAAATCCATGTTTACGAAACGAGTGAAAGCTAATTTAAGAAAATAATTTTTCAGTTTACAAAATGTTGGAACAAGGTACAAGTTTTTCCCATCTGTGAAATAGCTGTTTTTTTCTTAATGAGTATCAAGAATATTACTTGTATGTATAAGAATCCTCTCAGTATTTAAGACAACTTCTACAACTTGCATTTCAACGATACAATAGAATCAGAAAAATGTTCTTCTGCTAACCGGCTACATCGCTCTTTTCAAAAAACTTTATACCTCCTGAATTCTATATGCTTTTCCATCCTTATTGGTTGAGAGCTTTCTACGAGAACACCATTGCATGAATTCGTATATTAGATTGCAATTCGCAATACCTAAGGATACCGAGCATTGTTTTACCTCGACGGAAACAGGAATCTAACTCGCAGCCTCCGACAAGGTAAACCGTGTTTTTAACAGTTGAGCTAAAAAAATAATGTCAAGACATTAGAAAAATAATGTCTATTCTTAATAACAGTATAATCGAACTGGATTTAAACTTATAATTTATAAACATTGCAGTAGGAATATTTAAACATATGTTAAGCGTAATTTCAGCGGGTGGATAGTCATGAAAAAAAAATGAAAATATTTCTTGGCTTAGGAAATACTAGTCCCAAGCTCGGTCCCAAGCTTAATGATTCGCCCCTAATAACGTACCTCTCACCAACCCACCCTCAAGTATTGTGTCAAAATAACATAGCGAATCAAAACAACAATTTGAGGTGTAAATTTGTAAATTTAAGGTGTAAATTTTTAAAAGAAACCGTAGGAAAAACAACGCCACCTATTCTGAGTTTCCCCAAACTAAAATTGACAGACTATCAAATCTTGAGGCAAGCAAGTGGCACCATCAACATACGATTCACCAGAACTAACAAAAACGAGCTGTACCGCTTGCATTAAAAAAATGGACTTTTTTCGGATGGCGATAAAAAAACCTAAGGCAGATAATTGCTTTTGATAAATTTCCCATGGACGGTAAAAATTTAAGCTTACTTGCAAAAAAAAAACTACGTCCATGGTAGTGACCTTCCGGCAGTTAACCGGAACATTCGCGATGGCGGACGAAAACATGCGTGAAGTTTTTGAGTTCTTTCTTCGTTTTATTTATCAATTCCTCCTCAGTTTTCGCGACAAAATTGTTGGAGTAGATCCTTCGCATTAAATTGGCCCAGAAACTCTCGATGGGGCGCAACTGGGGGACGTGGGGCGGGTTACCCGACTTGGGTGCCACATCGATATTCAGCCGCTCCATCTCCTCCAACGATCGCTTCGAGTAGTGGGCCGACACCAGATCCGGCCAGAACACCTCGTCTTTGCCCTTATGGTATTGCTTGATGAACGACGCAACTTCCGGCAGGCATTTCGTACTGTAAATTTCCCCGTTCACGGCTAGTCCGAAGCGAAGCAAGAGCGACTTTGATATCCCCTTCTCGCTGATTGTCAGCCACAGCAGCACCTTCTTGGAGAACTTGGTGTGTGAAATGAACTTCACCTTGGAGCTTCCTTCGTGGGGCAAGTAAAATACAAAGTGCCCTGCCAGTCATTGCCATCCAGGGTGAGATAGGTCTTGTCGTCCATCATCACCGCCACGTCGCGATTCGTCGGGAACATCGCGTTGACAATCTTATTCAGCCGCATCCGCCGCGTCATTGCCTGCAGCTTCGAAACCAGTGGACCCGCTTCCGCTTCCTGACATGTATGTTCATGTTCGCCAGTTACTTTTTCACTGTCCCGGCCAAGCGTACGCAGCGATGTAGCCCTTTTCCCACGATCTTCCTCTTTAGCATCCTTTGGAGCTACTTGTCGCTCAGGGTCATCGGCCGTCCGGTACCGGGCTATCTTTTGATGCTCTGATTGTTGTCTAATAGTGCCAAAATGTTGAAGATGCCGGAACGGGCGTGTCCGACGTCCACAAAGTGCCGCACGATGTCCGTTTTCGACGCGGTGTGGTGCCGTTCTTTGAACGCGCACACTTCTGATCGGAGTTACTTCACTGTTTTTGCCATCACTGTTCTTCTTCTTCTTTTTTGATGTGAGCTTGACAGCTCAAAGGGCCAGTTGCTTAGACTATATGCTCTCCATCACTGTTAGAGTTCTACAGATAGAGCTGTCAAATTTTGTCTACTGACACATGGGTTACTATGATTGATGCTGCATGGGTAGATTTGTCAGTGCAAGTGAAGGTAAACCCCTGAAAAATCGGCAATTTTTGTCCATTTTTTTATACAAACGTTAATTTCAAAATAGCAGTTACAGAAATTTACGCACGGATAGCACTTCAGCTTGGATGTCTGTTCTCTGTGATTATACGTTACAAGGTTTGGTTTTTTTTTAAAAGGTTACGATTTACGTACGTATATAAAAATAAATATATGAAAGAAAACATGAAGTGTGAACACAAGTTGTTAATGTTATTGCAAATCAAACATTCCGGTGAAATACAAGTACACTACGTATGTAATGTGGGTGTGTAGGATGTCTACTAGGAAAATTAACGATAGCCCATGTAATCACGCTGCAAAGAAAAGGATAAAGTTGATGACAGCTGTTCCTATATTGGTAAAAAATACTACCTAAGAAATATTTATATAGCTGAATAATTGCAGATCGTCCATAAACCATGTTGTCTTTCTGGAAAGGAAATTACTTTAGACTGGTGCTGACGTATGGTTGGAAAGATACTTTGAATCGCGTGGTGGGGTAGTCATCAAGAAATAAAAACACATAAATTTTGAAAAAATTCTGCTCTAAAACTAGATTACTTACATTGTTAATTTTTTAAATGTTATGTTAAAAGGTCTAAGCTTCCATGAAAAAATGTAAGGACGTTGGTACTCTTTTGTACTGAATCCATGAAAACCATAAGGAAAAAAACATATATAATGCACCTCATCATAATGAGTATCACAATATAGATATATAAATATATTTTTTTTCTTAAAAGTGTATATTAAAACCTTTCATTCTCGTATCTTTATGTTAAAATCAAATCAGTAAAAAGGTAAAAAATTAAAAAAGATTTTTTAAATAAGTGGGTTTTTTGAACCACTCAAACGCAGAAATGGTCAGCTAAATGACAAAATAACAAAACTACGAGTTATTATGAAATTCTGAGAGATTGTATATCTTTTTTTCTATGGAATTGTTTTATGGGTTTATTCAGTTAATTCTGTATTAAACCGGCTGTCTAGAGATATAAGGTAATATAATTTAAATTTGAGTACCGATTTGAACCAACAGTAAGGGTGCTTTTGGGGTCACTAACAAAATGTGAGAGTGATTTTTCTTTGGGAAAACAAAGATTTTTTTTACTCACCACTCCAAAAGTAGTGATGTTGGATTTATTGAGAATACAAGAAAAAAAAATAAAACGCTGAATAAAGCCGATATAACTGTAAATTGGAAGAAAAATTAGTAATCTCCATTTAATTCCAACTACCTTTGCTTTTCTTCGACAGATACGCGTATTTCGTCTACAATGTGCAGACTTCTTCAGTGTCTCGTACTAATAACTCGACTGTCGAGTTATTAGTACGAGACACTGAAGAAGTCTGTACATTGTAGACGAAATACGCGTATCTGTCGAACATAAGCAAAGGTAGTTGGAATTAAATGGAGATTACTAATTTTTCTTCTAATTGATAGTTACAAGTATTCCACTAAACAGCTCAAACCCTCTAGGATTCGATATAACTGATTAAAACCAAAATAAAAAATTCACTTGCTATTATTTACAAAGTGTGATGATAAAAAGCCAATTTTTAACACACTTGAAAATCTATTTGAATTGAATCAGACCACCAGTAAGAACGCTGTTAAGGCCACTCACAAAGTTCACTCATTGAGAAGATTTCATCACATTTCAGGACCATCCCAATGTTTGCATTGCAACCCCTCACATTGATATACAGGTATACCTCGATAGTACGTACATCAACTCTATTACTTCAAATCAAGCTTGAATAAAAAACTACTGACCACACAGAGACAAATTTGATAGTTTATTTCGCCAATATTAGGGTTAGGATGACTATGGCAACAAAGTGATTTTAAACCGACTATTATCATGGTCAAAACTACCGTTACAAATAGTTAATTCGACATTTAATATATTGTCAGGAAAGTCCTTGTAACCATGACCATGGTCACTAATACCATGATTGTGGCAAATTCGGCCATTGTCATGGTTATTATAACCATTAAATTGTCGGTTTAATGATTTAATTGTCGGTACAACGATGACATTTTTCTGAGAGCAGGTTTCACTACCCGAATAAAGGGTTATATCAAATTTACAACAAATTCTAATTACAGGAAATAATTGTTTGGTCATTGAATATGCTATTATTGAGGTTTGATAAATAGCCAAAGTAATAGAATGAATATTAAAAAATACTCGTTAAATATCATAATAATAGCTTATTTCCTTAACACTGCGAACACCTTGATAACAAATTCTGTTTTGCCAGCAAATTTTTTGAAATATTTTCAAATTATGTTGTCAATTTGAAATCAAATTCTCACGCTGAACAGTTTTTTTTTATGGAAATATTTATAGTTTTGCATTCAACTAGTTACGTTCATAAAAAATTGTATATTGAAAATAATAACATATGATAACAAAATTATCCAATGGTGTTACCAACACCAATATCCCGGTTAGCCAAACTTGTTACTAATATGATACAAGCATTTTCTAGGGTAACAGTCATCACCATGATAAAGCCGACCGTCCTATGTGATTCATACAGGCATGATGTAGGAACTTGTGAGGTCCGGGGGCACTTCAAAGCTGTGCTATACTGCATTACTGGCAGTAATAAAACAATAATAATGCTCAGAATATTCGTCTTATACATACTGCTATCAATATGAGAAACTCTTCTTGGGTAGAGTGATGTCATAAAAAGTACGATAATCGCTTACAGGAGATTCTCTATTTGCACCGTTTTCAATTTGTATGCATCCAACACCGCTAATCGATACGGTATCATTTAATATGCACTAGGACGATCGTATAAATAGGAAAAGTGAGCAGTGCCTCGAGAAATTCCTTTAAAATCCTGACACCTGACACTGACCACAAAGTGTTTCATTATTCAACGCAACTGGTATTTAGATCCGTTAAATCCTTGACATGTGTTCCTCGCTTCAAAAGAAAAAAAAACACGCCTTCAGCTGGACGCTTCACATGACTTTTCCGGCATTGCTACGTGGCCATTGCCTATGATAGTGGAAATGGAGAAATGTGTTATGAAGCATTGAGTTGTTGCATTATGAATCAACAATAACAGGAATTGAGGGTCAGAGTAAACCTGTGTTTCTATTGTTGATATGATTTGACCAATCGTCGTTCACTATAAACGATAGAAATCTGGAAACTAAGAAACTTCCCAGAATCATGTATATGGTAGCTATTAATAATACTGTTTAGCAATTCTCGATGATTAAATTTTAAGCAATCAACTTCAAGTGAATGTTAATCCCTAATATTTTTTCTTTATGAATGTTTTTAGTTTTAGACTAATTTTGTTAACAGTTTCTGATATGTCGTGATTTAATTATCATACAGTGAAAGTCTCCTTAATCCAAATGGAAATTTCTAAAAATAAAGTATGAAACTATACTGATAGGAATAATCGCTTCAATATTTAAAGTAGGAAGGAATTTCCCGTAATCGAATGAATGTTCTTTCCACACAATCATATTAATGCAAAAGTGGTACCTGGCATGGAAAGCTCTATATTAATAACTGTGGAAGTGCATTTGAACATAAGTTGTCAAGCAGGCAGCAGTATGCAAAACTGAGCATTTTCTAATTGTTCTACTTGTTCTGTGTGGGGATAAGTATTTTTGTGTGAATATAGGTGTGTATATGTATGGTCATATGTGTGTATGTGTGTATGTGTGTGTGTTTGAAAACCACGTATGTGTTTATGTGAAGGTGCGTATAAATGAACGTGTGAGTGTGTACGTGTGTATGATTTTAAATGTGTTTATGTGAGTGTGTGTATGAAGATGCAAGTGTGTTTATGTGCATGTATTAATGTGTTTTAATAATATGCATGTATTAATGTGTAAATGTGTATGTATGTTTATGCGTATCCGTGCATGTGTGAATGCGTGTATGTGAGAATATACGTATGAATTTTTGTGTGTATGTATGTATGCATGGGTGTATGTATACATGTGCGCACATATACATACATATGCAGAACATTAAAGGGATCATTCAAGGCTTTGAACCCATATGCCGTACGGTCAGTTGAATCTATGTAACTTCTACAATCTTTTTCTAAAATAGACAGTTTCATCGGCGTTGAAGACTTTGTTTGCATGGTATGCCCCATCCTCAATCAGCTGCAGCTGTATCTGCTGATGCGCATTCTTCTTTGTTTCCTACATTTCACACATTGTTTTTATGTATGAACCTATCTAACCATCTCTTGTTCAACCATATCTTATCAGAGTCATGAGATAGAATAAGTTTAAAATGCTCAACTTTGACGACGACTAGAACTATCCCTCTTATCAGAATCATGAAATAGAACAAGTTGAAAATGCTCAATTTAACGCTGCATAGCGAAGGAAATCCGAACAGAACGGTCCATTTGTTGAACACGGAGAAAAAAGTATAATTCAATTAATAATATTTCATCCGCAATCAACTATATTTTTGCATTGATTTTTCGATATCCCATGTGCATGATTGTTACAACCATACATTTCAAGTTGATTTAACTTATGTATGCTTGAATCAACATCAGTAACATATGGTTGATTCACCTATACAATGATTATATCAAAAAAAATACTGTTGATATTTTCACAGTTGACTTACTTTTTCAGTCAATTCAACCATGATTAAACAATGAATTTGAATTCATTAGTAAGAAGTACTAGGTAAGCAGTAAGAACTTCCTCCGATTTTTTTTCTCCACGTTTATCGCCACGATAAACTTGAAAGTGATCTGAAACGAGCAGGTTGTTGTTTTTATATTTGTTGTAGAGCTGCTTCAGGTATACACACTGGTTGGAATTATAACAGTTTTGTTTTGATTTAACCCTATGACAGATGTGCAAAAATTATCGCTCTTTTAACCATGAAGTATGGTTGATTCAATTCAAAAATTGCTTTGAGCAAAACATATTTTGTGGTTGAAAGAAAAAATGTTTCTTATTGTGAATTCCCTTGACCTTCTGAACAACTTTGCCGATGACTAGAACTATCCATCTTATCAGAATCTCGAAACAGAACAAGTTGCAAATGCTCACTAGAGCCACGTAACGGTAGAATTCCGAACAAAACGGTTCACATTTCAAATGCCTGTGACCTTCTGAACAACTCTGCTTAAGACCGCACCTTAGCAGATATTAAGGGTCTCGAGAAATGCCATCATGAATGTACTTGTATTATCCCCACTTATCCCCACACAAATTCACTCCGGTCCTATTTTGTGTTCTGGCCCTGAGGCCCTCGCTTGACTCTTGTAACTTGTTTTGCTATCCATTCCACTGTTTAGAAAAACTTTTAAGTGTTTTTTATTGCAAAAGACTTAGTGTGTTATCAAAGTTTTTTTTTACACGGATTTCGGAATTAACACGGTTTTCGGAATCAGCGCGGTTTTTTTTACACGGTTTTTCTGAATTAGCACGGTTTTTTTACACGGATTCCGGAATTAACGCGGTTTTTTTTTGCACGGTACGTATCCCCCGTGTAAAAAAAAACCTTAGTGTACTTGAGAAACCATGCTAGTTTTTGGTTGCGCCTTTCATCATCGGTAGTAAGGCTCATTTTGTAGACAAAAACGGTCACAAAGTTACTATCAAATGCCATGGTTCTCTCTATAACACGACTCTCGTGTGAGTGTGAAAAGTCCAACCAAATAAGTATCTAGTACTTATTTTTGAAATCTTAGTACTGAGTGAGAATTTGAAATAAAATGAAAACGGAAGAGGAATGAAAAAGGAATGAAAAATTGAAATTGATATTTTTCCCTAAGTAATTGAAAAACAACTGGAACTGGAACCATTTTTCTAACTATCATTAATGAACGCAAGCAAATTCCTTTCCTGTCATCACTTGACATTGAAAAAGTTTGTAAGTCGCAGATGAAATAGGCTGTCGATCAAAAAGGCACAGATTAAATCTGTCAAAAGATAAGCTTTTTCTAATGGAAGTTTAAATTTTTCTAGTTTTCAAAGAACATTTCAATACCAAAAAAATTGTCATAGTTCACTAAATTAGTACATGGTTTTGCAGGCAATTTCTAGTTATGGTTTGAAGAGTGAAATCTTCATAACTTCAAACGCAGAAAAATAAATAATAAAGACAAGGATGAGCGAAGTCAGAAAAACTAAATTTTTATACCGGCTTAGAGATAACCTTATATTTGAGTTCATCGAATTATACAGCTAAATCAAATCGAACCAACGGAGATGATTAAATCAACCATAGTAATTTGGTTCGACTGTTATGTTGTGCACTCGATGTAGTTGATTGTTTTTTTGCTACATTCATTTGGAGACAATAAATAACCACAGGTATAAACGTTACTCCTTCGAGAATGTACAGAAATAAACAGTCATCATTGTTGAGATGAGGTGATAATGATTCGACTCCTTTTGTTGAACGTGTCATGTCATGTGTAAGGCTTGATAGTCATTCATCGGTATGTTTCTTTTTTTTTGCGCAATCATCAAAGTCAATTTGTTGATGCCGGTAATTGTTGTATATTGTTGTGAGTCACACAACTTTGTCTGCTAGCCTGCTGTACTGCACATGATTAAAATTATATTTTTATTCGCTATTGACATTCACTTTCTTTTAAAAAAGTTTGCGAAAATTCCCTACGGAATTCTTTGATCGACATAAAATGACAGCTACGTAGGGAAAAAAATGGCTGAAGCCACCAAGGATGAATTTCCGACTAAAATATTGTGAATACATAATATATTTTTTATAAATATATTTATTTTTAGAAGGCTCAACCGAATTAACTTTACAGAGCCAAGTTTTCGTTTAATATACAACAAATGGATAAAACCGAATACTCGTGGTCTTCTCGAGGTTAATAGGAATTATAATTTCATGGATGGGAAAATTGATGGGAATTGGGTATTTCAAACAAACCATAAAGAACTATAGTTTTGATATTGATAATAACAATAATAATAACATTGTTTTGTTTTGTTTTGTTTTTAACAAACACTCACTCACTCAAATTTGCACTCACACACTGACTCACACAGTCCTCAAAAAGTTGATTAAACTACAATCTATAATTATATTGGTCAAAAACTCATTAATAAGTTTCGGGAACTCCAGATCGCGTGCAGCCAAAATGTCTCGAATCGGTACATTGGGTTGTCAACCTAGAGTCCAAAGGGAATTATAAAGCTCAGATCTGACTCCACGATGCTTAGCACAAAACCAAATTACGTGATCTGCGTCCTGGTAACCTTTGTTCACATTCACAGAGATTGTTGTCTCCCAGCCCAACACGGAACAAATGAGCGTTTAAAGAATAATGATTAGCCATGAGGCGAGACATCACCCGAATGAAGTCTCGACCCACATCCAATCCCCTGAACCAAGCTTTCTTCGACACCTTGGGAGTTATAGAATGTAGCCATCGCCCCAAATCTCCTTTTCTCCATTTATACTGCCAACTAATGAATGATATTTGGCAAAAAATAGGAAAAATTCGTTAAAGGCGATATTTCGATCATAAATATCCCCTTCCTTAGCACCCACCTTTGCAAGCGAGTCCGCTTTCTCATTGCCGGGAATCGAACAATGAGATGGGATCCACACAAAGGTGATATTAAAAGAACGTGAAGATAAAGCACTTAGAAGACCTCGTATTTTCATAAGAAAATAGGAGGTGTGCTTTACCGGCTTCAAGGAACGAATAGCCTCTATAGAACTAAGACTATCCGTGAAAATGAAGTATTGATCCGGTGTAAAAGAGGCAACAGTTTCTAAAGAAACATAAATTGCTGCCAATTCCGCGACAAAAACAGCACAAGGTGCTTGAAGTTTACGAGCGACGCTATAATTTTCATTGTATACACCAAAGCCAGCGGAGTCCTCTATCAAAGACCCGTCAGTGAAAAACGTTTTAGTGGAATCAACTAGGCCAAACTTTGCAGCAAATATCACCGGAGCAATCATAGGACGATGATGCTCTGGGATTCCACGAAGCTCCTGTTTCATGGATAAATCAAAATGAACCGAATTTCCGAAGTCGGAGAAGCAAACACAATTGGGAATATTAAGCGAAGGGCTGACATCCTGTGTTATGTACAAATGGTACAAGCTCATGAAGCGGGTTTGAGGATTCAACTCAAGGAGCTTCTCAAAATTTTCGATCACCTGGGGGTTCATAACTTCACACCTGGTGAGGAGCCGGAGAGATTATTCTGAAAACCGATCCGAAAGTGGCAACATGCCAGCCAGCACTTCCAGACTCATGGTGTGAGTCGAGTGCATGCAACCTAACGCGATACGAAGACACGTATTCATCAAGATCTGACCACCTTACGAATATTGGGTTCGTCACCGAATTGCACGAGTTCATGGTTTCTCCTCCGCCTCCAGACTCCGTTCTCCTGTACTCCGCAAAAAATGGTTCTTAACACCCTTCGCTGAACAACTCCGAGTGCTTACAAGTCCTCACCTCCTACAAGTCAAGCAAAGTTTTATACAGGATACACTTCGTACGGGAACTATGTCTGGGTGACCACAGGTGCTTGTGGGGTCCGTATTACGCACGTCTTCTACTGGTAATACGCCTCCGAATCTCACGGCTGTTAACATTGCACAGTGGTCCAGTACTTTAGGCGGACATGGCGTTTTCAATGGAAAATTGTAGTTTTAGAGCTATGGTTAATTCTAAGACTTGTTGCAAACTTGTTGTACTACAATTTGTATGAAAGTAAATTTTTCTTGCATTAAACTCTTATGAGCAAATATCGTGAGATGGTAAGCTAAGCAAAGTTGTAGAAATTGTTATTATAAAAAACTTTATAGAACATTTTTTTTGTCTAGCTTCAAAGCCTAATATAATATAATAATTCCGAATTTTATTAAAAAATAGTTTTTCGGCTGAAAGTCCTTCATTTTTAACTTTTTCCAGCTTGCTATGTTCTACAAAGTTGTTTATTTTTGACATTTGCTACAATGTTGCTGAATACACCATTGTTGTATTTCTTCTTGTTTTCATTTATTCTTCCAAAACTGGATGAGATAGTGGTAGTCTAATTCGGAAGAATAAATCAATGTCTATACGTGATTTGGCCAATAAACCGGGAACCAACGTCGAAATGATTCAACGTATCAAGAAAAGGAACAATCTGAACACCTACAAGAAGCAGAAAATCGCCAACAAATAGTGCAGAACAGAAGCAACGCGCAGCAACAAGAGCCCGGAAATTGTATTCACGAATTTTGCAGCGATCGGATGCATGTATTTTAATGGACGACGAGACCTATGTCAATGAGGACTCAAAAACCCTTCCAAATCCACAATACTACACCGCAGTCGTAGAGGAGGATGTAAGCGATGCAGACAAGTCAATTCCATTGGAGAAATTTGGTCGAAAAGTGCTGGTATGGCAAGCAATATGTTCCTGCGGTATGAAGTCTACCAATTTTTACACTACCGGAACAATCAACCCGGAAATCTATCGACCCAAAACAACTCTCAATTGGCTCACGGAAAAGGGTACAGATTTCATTGAGAAAGACATCAATTCGCCTAATTGCCCTCAGATTAAGCTTATCGAACGCTGTTGAGCGATTATTCAAAAAGACCGGTATAGCAGCAGAGAATATGCAGGAGTTCAAAAAAATTCGGCTGCGGCGTCCAAAAAATATGATGAAACAATTTCCCGGAACTTGATAAAAAGTGTTCGATCGAAAATTTGCAAATTCGTGAAGGAATAATATGAATTTCAACAATTCACAATGTTCAAGTTCAATCGGTACAATAAAGAATTATCCATTTGTTTTAATAAAACATTATTTATTATATGATTTGAAAAAAAATATGTGGTTAACTTATTTTCGATACAGCCCTTGGCGGCTGAAACTAGAGCAATTATTGCAAAATAATGAAAACTTATCTTCAAAATCGATTTCGGAATACTTCAGAATTGATGTTATTACTGTTTTTTTATACTTCCTTTATTGATCCAACTGCAGAGAATAACAAGACTTCGATCACAGTTTTTTGAGGGCCTTTTATTTTTGCAGTTTAACTTCTTAGTTTTGTGGGTTTTTGTTTTTGCTTTTCGGTCCTTCCTCAACGAAAGGTTCATATAGAAGTGTAGATTGGTCCCTAGATGCAGAAGTCGTGCTGATTCATCTGAACAAGCTAAGAGTCCTCTTTTAGCTCAGTTGGTGAAGAGCCGCAGCTACAAATCAAAAGTGCATTTAGAACACAACGTTGAGTGCAGGCAATATGCTAACTGTTAAGGCTAAGGAAAAAAGAAAAAGAAAATATTTGATACAGCTAGGGAAAACTAGTTTTCTTTCTAAATTACAAAACTCAATGCTTTGTCAGTTATAAACTATTTATTATGATAAAGAATAATATTTGCGGGTGTATATAGTGCGTTTCTGAGTCTTTCGCCAGAAAATTGCTATTTTATTTGTTGTTGTACATTTTTAAAATAGATTCATAGAATTTCTTTCTTCTCCTATGGTAACTATTTGCAATTATTCAGAATAATTTTGCTTTCAATATTTCTTCTATGTATATTTTGCGATAGCTTTTTTTGTATATAATCAGCGATATTAAAGAGAATGTTGTACTTTCGTGTCGTATTTATTACATATTTTAGCATCATACATTTCGTGAGTGTATAATTGATCTAAAATTTATTCAGTGTTTATGTTACTACATCTCTCGTCGAACACATTTTGGCGTTTCAGAAGTGAAGCCGATCTTACACAACAACAAAAAAGAAAAGAAAAAAATTAAACATTAAAAAATAAAATCCTCTACTATATATCAGCAGTAGCACGATTAAATATTTATGAGTTGAAGATTTGAGTTAGTTTTAATCCAAGCAGGAACTTGCATGTAGGTCAAACCAAATTGTTACTGTTGTTTGTTCTGAGTATAGAAATAAACTATGGGATTATGATGTCTTTTTAATGCATTCTTTGGGTGTGTTTGTTTCGGTGAGGATTCGGATTTGATGTCTGTGATGAGCCATTTTCCATGGGATGATGTACAGAATATCGACTTTCGGATAACTTAAACCTATGCTTCGTCGACTTTTATTTAGTATTGCTCCTTACGCGCTGCACTTGCTATCCAAAAATCAAGTCTTACACTTCATCAAAATCCGATTACTAGTAATTATTCTGTCGAACGGTGTAAATTTGACGCTAGAAAATTTGGACAATTTATCTTTGTATCATCCGTGTTCATCCTCAGTCGAACTTCTCAGTCTTACTGGTTTCGATCAGTCAGCTTAAAACTAATGTTTCGTGTTATTTTCGTTTTGGTTAACTTTTGTATTTTCGCTTCAACTGCATCAATCCGAACGGGCCAGAACATGCTTCGTTAACGTACTAAAAACTAAATTGCATTACTGTTGCATTTCGAGCTACTGTCGTCCAAATAAATTATTCGAATTCAAAAGCAATTTTGCCTCTAAGTAATAGAAAACCATCGTTAGCACACATTATAATTACGAATCTTGTATAGTATATTTTGTTTCAAAACTAGCTTCGAGTAAATTTAACTTATATATACCCATTTGGAATTTGAATAAAGTACATCAAAGCACGGGAACACATACATTTCGATTAAGCTTCGTGAATGGTGGTTATCGAAGATAGACATATGAATTATAAATTTTATATTATTTTAAAAATAATAATTAGGATAGTGCAAATCGCAGATCTTCTGGGCTTCCCAGAGGTGTTGTAATTGTATTAATTTGATTAAATAGGATCATACATTTCTTAAAAGCAACATTACTTTAAGCTTGGTTGTTTTTCATCTGTTTCATTCTGTTTTTTTTTTGTATGATTACTGTCTGCTTCTGCACCGCACCTGAACTGCTCTTGGTTTTATTTGATATATTATCAAATCAGGTTGTAAAAAGGTTTACTTTTGTCTTTGAGATTATTTATGGCAACATTTGCATGTTTGATTTATTTCATTTTTATAGCGAATTGGATTCATTTCTATTTTTTTTTTCGCAATCCCCTGAAATCGATTAAGAATCGAATCACTCTTCTTCCTTTAAAAGAAATTGTTTTCTTTTTCATCCTACTGGCACTAGCTATCCATTGCCATTCCTTGCCATTCGTTACACGTGTGATTTGGATTTTAACTGCTTGCTTCACTTTGTTTCGCGTACAAAATCACAAGTCCTGTGGCTTTTCTAAAACGCCGCAACTCACTCCTTGGATTGAGTCTATGTTTGGTTTTATTATCCTCTCAGTTTTAACTGGTTATAGTTAACATAATTAATCTTGCTTTTCAAGTAGTATTAGTGATGCTTGTCGCAGATAAGAAGACTTTTACACAAATAATGTTATTGGTTTGTTATATGTGGTGTTCATCTTTGAGTGGATGATTCAGACTAATAGTCTCTGAAAGTCATAGATCAAAGTAAGTCATTTTTAATGCTCTGGAAAGTTACTTCCTTTCATTTTTTTTTCCTTAATTTTGACTGGGACATGTTCGTACATGCATGATTTTATGCTTTTACTAAGTAAAAAACTTTCATCTTAAAACTAAACTAAATCACCAAATCACTTGGCATAATACTCAAAAATAATGACATTTAACTCACTAGCTGCAAACAAAAACTATTTTTAGCGAACAGTGTGCTGTTCATAATCTATTTTATCTATTAAACTATTTAAATTTAGGTTTAAATGCCTGCATCGTGCACCCCCCTATTTTACCGGGAAAATTTCCCTGTCGTAAAATTCCCATTCAGTATCTTATCAGAATCAGTAGCTCTTATCATCATTAATCTAATCGTTCGTCAGGGTACTACATTCTAAATAAGAAGAATTTAGAACCGAAACAATACACAATAAAAAAAACATAATTAACAAAGGAAAATAGATTCTACTACATAATACAATTGCATTTATAAAAAAAATGTCTGACATGAATTGGCTAGGTCTCCTTTTCAGTCTTTTGTGCAAAGCTTTTTGCTGAAAACTTCCATGATTTCTGCGCTTATTCTTCCTCGTCTATGCGTTTCTTTGCCTTCTAGGGTTTGCCTGCCAGTACGATCCGACTGGATGGCCAACTAGCATGCCCCTTCGAACCTCCTTATATCCTCCATAACGAGTTTTACACTAACTTGTACTACGATTTACTCAACCATGTTCGTGTTCTTGTACTATTGAGATTACCTACGTAAATTGCTTTTTTTTTGTCTAGTGTTAAAAATTCATATAAAAAGTGGATGCTTGCTCAATCGTATCACCACTACACATGTAAAATATTCAACGCAAATGAATTACGCTTTCTGCACGAGGTAGCAACGTTAATCTTCCGTGTAAAATTTGTCTAGTAGATGAAAAACAGTATACTATCAAAACAACTTCGTTCAAAAACGAACAGTGGCAAATCAAAAGATAAAAAAAAATTAACCATCTAACTTTGTTTAATAAATTTGGATGAAAGTCTTCTGGGGACTGCACTGATCGCGAGCATCCGGAGAGGTTTCAACCATCACCACAAGGCGACCATCGGGCAGCAGTGCCACATCACTGGGACGATCCTTCTCATCCATGCCAACCGTCAGTAGATTATTGGACGACGGGCGAATTTCAACCTGCAAAATGGGAAACGTTAGTCACGTATGCTAAAGTTTCTATAACTCATCTCTTGCTTACCGCCCATAGAAACTCTAGTTGAGGTGAAAATATTAGTACTCTTTGATTTTTGGAATCAGCCACAATAACCCGTCCATCATCGTCGCAAGTTATTCCCGACGGGCGGCTGAATTCATGTACGGCAGTTCCTTCGTGGCCCTTTGCAGCAATAACCTATTTTGAATATAGTTGGTTGTTTTATTTAGCTATAGCAGTGTCTTAAGGGAATATTTGGAAGCAACCGATTATACCTAGGAGATTGTACGTTGTTTCGTACGGAGCTTCACAAAATTATTTGTATTTCAAAGGTTGTCGACAGTTTACTTGCATCACTTTCAATAAGCTGTAACTTTTCGCGCTTTGGGTTGATTTCAACGAAAATGTGGGTGAAATGACCCGTGTATTGTTACACTGCGTGTGTTTCATTGTGAAATGTGTCGTAGTTTCGAAAATGGAGTTGAAGGAACAGCAAGTGCGCGAGAACATTTACGAGAACATGTACAGTGTTTCGTGCCATAAAACATTTCGGGGAACGTTTAACTGTCGATCGGAAGAAGGTGACTGGTAGAAAAGGTGTTTCGTACTGTGTGAAGGATCACAAACGAGTGGTTGCTGCCTTTAAACGGAAATTCAACTGTTCCGTTCGGGATGTAAAGCTGCACTTGACCAAAAGTTTCGTGCAGAAAGCCAAGAAACGAGCCGGGCTCCGTTCATTCAAAGCTCAGAAAGCTCCAAACCGCAATGAAAAACAGAATAGGACAGCTAAAGCACGTGCGCGTAAGTTGTACACACAAATGTTGACGAAACCACACTGCTGCATCATGAACGATGAAACACACCTAAAAGCGGACTTCAAACAAATTCCCGGCAACTGCGAAAGACAATTTCGTTGTTCCAGAGTCTCTCAGGAAACAGCAAGTGTCAATGTTCGCCAAGATATTCATAATTTGGCAGACGATTTGTTCGTGTGGTAAACTGAGCAATCCTTTCGTGACAACTTCAACTGTAAATGGTCAAGTATACATGACTGAATGCCTGAAAAAACGACTGCCTCCGTTTCTCAAAACACATAACGTTGTTTGCCGAACCTAGCCTCTTGTCACTACTCCAAGGATGTTTTGTCATGCCAAAGGATTTTAATCCCCCAAACTCTCCAGAGTTGCGGAGTCCCCCAATTGTCCTCAGGGGCATCGAGTTGATGATGAGCAGTGTAAAACGGGAGCCCCGAAAGCTGCTGGAAGTCTGCTTTTACCGCTTTTACATACGTCTCATCATCCATAATGAGGCAATGTGGTTTTGTCAACATCTGGGTGTAGAGCTTCCGTGCACGTGTTTTACCTACCGTATTCTGCCGTTCATCGCGATTAGGCGCCTTTTGGACTTTGTACGTGTGTAGTCCTTCATGTTTTTTCGCATCTTTCACGAAAGTTTTGGTTAGATGCAGTTTCTTCGCCACATCTCAAACTGAACTGTTGGGATTCCTCTTGAAAGCTTGAACTTCCCGCTTGTGACCCTAAACACTGTACGGAGATCCATTTTTGCAACTTCTTTCTTTCCGATCGATGGTCAAACGTTCATGATACCGATTTAATGGCACGATGAGAAAGATCCGAAATTTCTTTGCGCCGCTGCTGTACTTCCGACTCCATCTTCGCAACGATCGCACATCTGCTAGTGAAACTTAGACAGCGTAAAAAATATACATTGAACTAATTCCACCCAATGTTTCAATATTAAATACCCAACGGATAAAAAGTTACAGCCATTTAAAAGTGGTGCAATTTGATTCCGTACAACCTTTACCAGCAGTACCGCCTTCTCGGTCTCTTTAACAGTGAGTGGTCCCTTCATCACCTCTTGCTTCCTAAATATGATGTAATTCACAAAGCGTACCATGATCCTTGATTAAGCTGCTTACCTTATCAAGAATCGGCATTCGTTCAGTAGGTGCAGACAAAGCCAGTACAACATCAGTCCGTTTTTCTGGATGTTCTTCATTCAGAATTTCATCTTCATCGTCTCGATGACAGAACGGTTGATCGTGGGTCGTCCATTCCACCACATCTTCGCTCACATCAGCTGGAGCTGGATTTTCGTGCGTGAAACTGCAGCGCCAGCTACTGGTTCGAGTTAGCTTCTGAATTTCACTTAAATGATTCGAAGCGTAGGTAAGCAACTCCTAAGGACGTTTCTTGATCCAGGCAAAAACAGTATTTGAATCGCTCCAGAGATTAATGCACACGAAGTTCAACTGCGTTGCATCCAGAATCTTCTCTACAAGTCTAGCGATCAGATCCTCCGCACGAGGTGTGGTGATGGAATTATCCTTCGTCGTTTTCTTCGGCAATGTTCGAGACTTGATGTAAATCAACATCATTCGGACGGTACTACCTGGGTAAACGGCACACGACTGGAGAATGCATTATATACTATGTCGGAGGCATCCGAAAATCCGTGCAGCTCCAGGATTGATGCGCCGTTCCAGGAAATTCACCTCAACAAATGCATCTCGTTCAGAACTTTCATTTCCGTTCGAAAGCCACTTGGAGCTAACATCGTTTGGGACTAAATCGTCCCAGTCAATCTGCAGCATACTGATTTCTCGAGGAATCGCTTTCGCAATCGTAAACACTGCACCGAAGAAGCCGATCAGATCGAAAATCATGGCCTACTGACTCAGAAGCTTTCTTCGAGTGTTATCGTTTTAGTCGTCGTCCAAAACAGACACAGAAAACCAGTCCTCAACTGAATTCCAGGTCACGCCAAACGTTTTCACAGTCGCCTTCGAACTGTCGTCTGTAAACTCGAAGGAGTTACCTCCTAGTGAATCAGGATCATCTTCCTGGATTTCGGATTGGTTTGCAAACCACTTGTGAGCGCCAAAGCTTCCCTTCGCTAACAAATTGGTCACTACTCGTTGCATCTGGCACGTTTCAGCAAGAGTATCAGCGCCCGTCAGGATATCTTCCATACCTTACCTTTCCAATAAGGCCTAGGCCGCTGTACACAGAAGTTGTCTCCATTGTAATCGGTTCATGGCTGTACCTCGCCAGCCTCGCTGTCTTCGGAGTGTCCGCAGGTCGCCTTCTACTTGTTCGATCCACCTTGCTCGCTCGACTTTTCCTTCTTATACCCGTCGGTTTGTTATCGAGAACCATTTTAACAGGGCTGTCGTCCGACGTTCTTATGACATGACCAGCCTATCGCAGTCGACCGATTTTAGCTATGTGTACGATGGGAGGTTCTCCCAGCACATTCCATCTTCCACCTGCACTCAACCGTAGATCGTACGTAGCACCTTTCCGTTCAAAGACACCAAGAGCGAGTTGGTCCTCCACTAGCAATGTCTATATGTTGTGGCCGTAGAGAACTACCGGTCTAATTAATGTCTTGTACATGGAGGATGTCGTCCATGTATGCTCTATTATAGATTACCTTGGCGGCTTCCGAAAATTCAGGGCAGAAAATTGATACGAGTGTACCGCCAGAAAATCCACATATATGCATGAAGTCACACTTGCCGGAACATCTTACGGATATCCAGCGTGAAGATGTGCTGAAATTTTCGAAATTGGAGCAGAGTCGAGTGGATCCATTATGTACGATCCTTAGTTAAGTCGTCGTACTTGTGGACCTCAGCATTCAGTGGTGTGGCCGCATTTGCCAGAGCTGTTCATATTCTCGAATGAATTGAGAAAACTGTTCCTTAAGCGCCGGCCGCTTTTCAAGTGTTCGTTCGAGGTTCAAAAACGGCTTCAGAGCCATGTAAAATGAATCACCTAATTCGTGCTTCCTTCCGTTGCTCGTTGGTGTGTGCGCTGGAATATTCTACGCACTTTTCGTCTTCCGCCGTAGGAGATTTCGCATTCTATTGAAAAATTGTAAGATTTGTACTTCTGGAATATTAATTTTCGAAGACGTTTCATAGATTAATCTGAGATGATCTTGAAAGACATGCGGAGCTGCTATGTTATCTAGAATATTATCTAGTATATAAAGAAATGTTGACAATAAGGAGGTTACAAAACAAAGAATTTTATGTTCATTATACGTGTTGTTTCGTTTTTTTTTTGGCGTTTATATTATCAGCCTTTCATTACTCGAGATAAAAAATCTTTCTCATTCATCCTCAAGATAAGTGTTGGTATACTGGTATACTAAAGTGCACTGCAATCAACAGAAACACACTTAAGTATCGAATAAAATTACAGGATTACATTTTTAAAATTCAAAACTACAGAACAGATTACGTACCTTGGTTAATGCTGCATCTACCAGCATCAAGCGGTGGTTTTCAAAGTCCGATATGATCACATCACCTTGGGGTGTAAAGCACGCTCCACGAGGCGTAGTCAACCCCTTCAAGTACCGGCTGTGGTTAACACCATCAAAGCTGAAACGAGAAATAAACTGCCCTTCCGAATTGAACAGCTGGATTCGATGATTACGCGAATCCGTCACCAATATTTCTCCTTTGACATTGACTGCTACATCCCAGGGGTATTGGAACTGTCCACAATCCTTGCCATAGCTTCCGAATTTCAGCAAAAACAGTCCGTTGGGTGAGAACACTTGCACACGGTGGTTATCCTTGTCGACCACGATGATTCGATTCTGACCATCTGTACAGATACCCGCTGGAAGATCAAATTGACCATTTGCTGTGCCTTTAGAACCAAATTTCAGCTTGAATGTGCCGTCCGGGTAAAACACTTGAACCCTGTTATTACGACGGTCTGCCACCAGAACATGTCCATCCTTGTCAACGGCGATTCCCCAAGGACGTGATACTTGACCATCGTCATGACCATCAAATCCGAAAGTAGTACTTGGTCCAACAGCTGGTTTTGCCGAAACGTGTGAAGCGCATCCAGGAATACATTGCCCCAACACAGGCATGCCTGGTATTGGACCAATTCCTATTATTGCAGGAGATGTCCCCTGAGCAGCTTTAGTTGACGGGATTTGATCCCAGGAGGACGTTGAACTCACGCTCAGTCGTTGAGCTGGGGTAGAACTGCGAACTATTGGACGGCGAGTTAGTAGGTTGCCACTTGGTGGCTGAATACATACATTAGAACCATTCGAAAATGAATTGCTCCGTTGACCAACAAGAAGCACGTCTCCTTGCATACGAATATCCTGAAGCAGTTCGAAATTTGGCGCTACGAATGTAATGAATTCTTCTTTCGGTTGCAGATTTTTGTACATAGCGGCAAATTGTTCCATCTGATTTTCACCAGCCGTTAGGGTCTTTGCTATGTCCATATTGTTCATGGAAGCTACGGAATCGAGAGCTTTGGTGAGCATATCTGATGTTTGAGAAAGGCCAGCCAGAGCTGCTCTCAAACCTGCCATTTGGTCTGACAGGGATGTCAGTTTTTGCTGTCGAAATTTATCAACACGTTCCAGCAAAGTACGTTCACGGTCTTCAGCAGCCAATATGAAATGCCGCATTGCCTTTCGAATCCTTGCTGAAGCTTCCATGGCATCTCTTTCCACTGCTTGTGAATAGGTCACAGCACGGTCGATGCTAGCCTTTATATACTTTGTCCCCAGTTTACCGCTCTCGATTATTGACATGATCTTTTCCGAAGCACCTTGCGAGACATTTGCCACCGGTATACATGAATGATCTTTGTGATCCCATAAGGTACATTCCTGGCAGACAATTTTCTTGCATGATTCGCACAAATAACGCAGCACTTCACCGTGAACATCGCAATGTGGTTGATTCATCAACGACATAACTTGTGCGCCACCAACCGAGCCAATGGGCGAGATCGTGTGTATCGAGATCACACAGTGATCCTTTGCGAAGGTGTTTTTGTTATGCCCATGAGTACAATCTTCACACAGAACATCATTACAGTCAAGACAACGACTAATCGCATGAGTGTCACAACGTCCGCACACGATCCCTAATGCTGATGGGCAGTGTGGGCTTCCGTTGGATGAATTCGTTTGCGGCGAAGTACTCGGAGTCATGTGAGTTCCTATTGCACCTAGAACTTCATTGGTCGGGGCGCTTCCACTGGCGGTACCTATTGCGCCTAGTACGTTGGAAAATAATACGTCATCGGTGAGGTTCAAAGTTTCTCTTTCCAGAGAATTGGATTGATTTATTGGATTATTGAAAGTGGCAGCACTACTACTCGTGCTAAAAATTAAGAAATTGAATTGAAGTCAGTGATGGCAAACTAATGTTAGAAGTAGTGTACAAACCTCTGCGGCACAGTTACCGGTCCGGAGCTGATCTTTCCAGGAGAATCCCATCGGGGCAGAGCATTAAATAGATTCGAGAAGAAAATGTGATCGTTTGAGTTGAAGTCAACGTTGCCATCCTTCTTCGGCTGGTTGGAGTTTCCAGATTGTTGAGTTAACTGCATTGATGAAGCACCATTGGATAAAAGTGCCATAGCGGTTCTGTAATGGGAAAGGGAAAGGGTGCAATGAGTAACTTGTAAAACATACCTTATTTGTTTTTTTCCAGAGAGTTATGTTTAAGAAAATAATTGTTTATTCAATATTTATTTAATATTTAATTATAGAGAGTACTGGTCGACAGCAGGCGGAGGCTTGCTTACAAGAGCGTCAATGCCTGATATTAGAAGTGATAAGAGTAGTATGTGATATACATATCATTGTAGAAAGTCTCAAACGTTGTTTTAAATAAGTGTATTATTTATTTTGAGGTGGTGCAACCTGGGTAACGTTAAATGAACTTCAATCGAGTGTCTGTTTTCAGGTCAGGGACGGCTCATAGCGGCGTCCGTCTCCAATTTAGTGCGCCCAGGAATCACAATACAAAAGCCGAAAGTCCTTATGGTATTCGGAGCTGTTAATCAGCAGCATCACGATGGTCCTCCTAGTGGGGTTGGTTGTAGTTTTTCTTGGAAGTACTCGCATGCTTTCCGACGAATTGAAGAACCGCAAATTCGACATCGTAGCGCTGCAGGAGGTGTGCTGGAAAAGATCCACGGAGCTGCGGCAATACACACAAGCTGTGAACAATTTTATCGTGATGGGTGAGATGCAGAAGTGAGTCATAATGTGAAGACTGATCAACCCAAAAATGTGCAGGTTAAGGATCACGGTTCGTCAAAATCAGAATAATTAACATGCATAGCCCTTACCTTGGAAGTATTGATGATAGAAAAGAAGAATTCTACGCTCAGCTGGAGCGTGAATACGACCGCTACCCAAGCCACGACATCAAGATCATCATTGGGGATTTCAACGCTCAGGTTGGGCAGGAGGAGCGTGCAGAGGAATATAAAGCGTGCATTAAAAAAACCGACTAAATGTTCCGAATTTTCATGCGATAACCCTGCCACCTGGTGGTTGGTCCTCCGTTCAGTTGTCTATATACTGTGAAATTTGACATCTCCATCAGTATGTTTACGGCAGCTATGGCGAAAACAGTGAAACAGCTTCGATCTATGGTTTGTTCGTACCGGCTGCTCCATCTGGGCCTAAAAAAAGTCGGCTATCGTGGCTTAGTGTCGGCCGGATACGATCGCAGAAACATCTACAAGATTTTGAAACTTCTGGATAAGGAAGAGTCCATCGCGTGAAAGCCTTGTTCCGGTCGTCCGATCGTTTAAGGCACCGGAGGATTAAAAAGAAGCTCAACCGGAAGACAGGAGGCAAGGTGACTACTTTTTTCCGTGCGTTGGATCCGGAGGTTCCAACCTGGTCGAGATTTATTTGGGCAAAATGGATACCTACATGCGGAAGAGCAGTCCCAAGTCAGCCGTGTTGGAGAACCAAGCGGAAATTCAGAAACAACAGCTGAAGATTCTGGTCAAAGAGATCTCCCCGGCAAAGCGGAACGTGGTGGTCATTATGGACGACAAGACGTACCTCACGTTGGCCGGCAATGGCTGACAAGGCAAAGCAATGTGTAGTACATAGTGCACACGAAGTTCCCAAAGAAGGTGTTGCTGTGGCTCACAATCGGTGAAAAGGAGATGTCACGTCCCCTCTTCTTTTTGTCGGCAGTGAACGGCGAGATCTACAGTACGCAGTACCTCGCAGAAGTTGCCGCCTTCGATGAAAAGTACCACAAGGATGACGACGTGGTGTTTTGGTGCTGGAGTAAATGGAACGGTTGGGCATTCCTGTCGTACCCAAGCATTCAAACCCTCCCAACGTGTCCCAGCTCTGTCCAATCAAGAAATTCTGGGCCAATTTGAAGAGAGAGAATATTCAAATAATTTCGTGGCCAAAACGATGGATTATTTGATCGAAAAGGCGACAAAAGAACTGAAGAATATGCCTACAAGCTTCTGCGTTGACTGAAATTTCAGGGCACAGCAGCTGACCAACGACAGCCTCCCACATCGGTTCACCGAACCAAAAGGATCGACCACGTTTTGATAGATAATCAGCACTTCTCAGACATAGTCGAATGCAGAACCAATCAAGACACCAACATCGATTCGGACCACTACCAACAATCAATATGGTTTTCAAATGAGTCAAATTGGTTCACTGTTGTAGAACCTCATGGTCCGAACTACACCTAGCAGCTTGCCCCTTATAACACATTCTAGCGAGTTTCGGTAGTGGAAGCTTTGTTTTTGTTTTGATTATTTGAGGATGTGTTCGTGTGAGTAACATTATTAGGAGCGAATAATAAAGCTTGGGATCGAGTTTTGGACCGATGTGCTGGTATTTCATGAACCATAAACTATATCCATTTTCTTTTAAACTATTAAGGCACTGTCACTACCTAGTGATGGTTAAGATCCGCTTAAAACCGCCGTAGTGAACAGCTTTCGGTACCGACGCCCACCACGGTACAATCCCGCGCGGCTGAAGCAACCTGACATCGCGGCAGGCTACGCTCGAAACTGCGCTACTGGCCAGATTAATCAAGGCTACGATGTATGGAACCCAGTGCTCTTGAAGGAGTTATGAGACGAGCGGCATTTAATATTCGGAGCACGATTGTCAACAGATCCAGTCATTTTTTCAATTCAATGGACATTGCCGGCAGAATTATTTGAGGCGGTGACAGAGTAGTACACCAACTAAAGAGCGAAGCAGTAAAGATTGGGTTGAACATAAATACGTCCAAAACGAGGCACATGCTGGCACTTGGAATTGAACAAGACAGAGCCCGACTAGGCAGCAGTGTAACGATCGACGGCGATGAGTTCGAGGTAGTCAACGAATTTGTCTATCTCGGCTCACTGGTTACTGCAGACAATGATAACAGCCGTGAGTTTCAGAGGCGTATTGTCAGTGGAAGTCGAGCCAACTACGAACTCCACAAGCAAGTGCATTCACCCAGGAGCTGAGTACGAACCGTATCCTGTATAAAACTCCAATAAGACCGACTGTTCTCTACGGGCATGAGATCTGAACAATGCTTGAGGAGGGCTTGTGAGCATTTGGAGTTTTGGGTGAAGGGTTTTAGGTTCTTTGGTGGAGCGCGTGAGAACGGAGTCTGGAAGCGGAGGATGAACCATGAGCTTGCACAACTCACAGACGAACCCAGTATTCGTAAGGTGGTTAAGTCTGCACGAATACGCTTGGAAGGTCATCTTGCAAGAATGCGCGACAACTATCCTGCGAAATTTGTGTTCGATGCGGTGCAAAATCTAGGGAGTACAAGGTGCTCACGAGATTGGAGGCCATAACACGGACACCTTTAAATCACTGTAGAAAGATGTGTTCAAGATGGCGTCGAATGTATATACGTAAGGCAAATCCCGACTTGTCAATATAAGAACGTGCATAAAAACATGGATCCACTGTTCACGGTGTGCTCAAATCTTTTTTGGAACGTTTGACGGTCGAGAGGAAACCGAGTGATAAAAACAATTGACCTGATGATCCTGTCATGGACCGAAAGGTGAAGAGGATATTTAAGGAAAACTCGAGTCTCTCTATCCAAACGGTGCCTCGTAAAATAGGAATGACACCCAATTTTGTTCAAAAGTCAAAACAGCGTTTGGGGCTGAAGTCGTATGTAGTAAAAACTGTTTCAAATCACAACGACTTGACAGCAAAATCACTAGCTCGACCTCTGTGCTATGAACATTTGACGAAATGTGTATGCGTTGTTATGAACAATTAGAGCAGCTTCAAGGGTTGGTTTTCTGTTCTTTTATGGCCAGAAATGCTAAGTATTTCAGAACGAAGAAGGCATTAAAATGTCACAATGAATAGCTTATTTGGCAAGCAATTTACACGTGTGGCAGAGAGAGTAAATCGATCGCCCATACAGGCAAATCAACGAGGAGATTTGCTAGAAAGATTGCTTGCAGAACCGATTGTCAAACATTCATCAAAAACCACAAAGAAAAACGAAGCAAATCTAGTGAAAGTACCAAGTACTTAAAACCGCAAATCCGCCAAATTGTCCAGAGCTATCCCAATCAAAAAAGCTTGAAGAAAGAAACAAGAAATCAAACACCCCAACAAGTTTGACCAAAGATGGCTACCACGGTATCTGAAGAGTCTGTACAATCGCCAATAGCTGGATTTAAGCGCAAAGTTTTTAAAATGTTTGCAAATACCCAATAACTAAGTTTTTGACTTCGTCACATGTTAAATCATATTCCCCGAATCTGAAATAAACAACTACAATTCGAATACTATGTGAAAGTTGCGTTTTATGTAAGTTTACTAGAAAAACGAGAACAATAAAATACATTTTACTCTGACATTGATGACACCCATGGCGCATCGGATGCACCCCATCATCACCGTCATCAATGTCATCGGCAGCAACAGCATCAGCTCGACCATCAAACATTCTCTGTTTGTCTTTTTTCCAGCTGCAACTCTCAGCGTTCATCCTAAACTTTAGATCCAGGGAAACATATCCTGATTGAACACATTGAGTAAATATCCTTAGCTTATCCACCATTGCTTTATCAGCAACTACGCAGTTGTTATTGATCGAATCCGATTATCTGCAGTTGACTATTTCCACTGATTTCCGGAAAATTCATAAGGCGAAGTAACAGTACTCTATCATTTCGCAATGTTGACTTTGATGGTTGTTAAGTTTTCAAGAAAATAAGTTGCATTTGAAGATTCGGGACTTTGGATAATCGTGTTTTTCATTTGACAGATGCATCCGTTTCAGCTTACTATGTTTCAAAAGTTACACACCCTGCTGTGTTTGCCTAATCTGGCAACGTTTAAGTTGTGCTCCATCCGCTTATGTGTTACAAAAAAATAGCATACAAAGTACGAAGGAGCTTAAAAGGATGCTGCAAGAATTTAATACACACGCAGGATGCACCCGGAGGGATATTCGAAATCAAGCCTTGACGCTAGAGCCGAGTCAAATTGTACGCTGTAATGGGATGGCCCGAATTCTGTAAATACCAGCCGATTGAACATATTGTACAGTTGTTGGCTCGTTTGGGAGGGGGTTGAGACGGTGTCAAGGGGGCAGACCGGAGCCATAGTGTTTTATACTTCGCTGCCAAAGCCAGAAACTTTGCTCTTGGTTTCTGCCATTATCGTATAGCATAGGAAAACGAAATACGCAAAAGGATACGCTTTGGGTTGATGCGTTATAGGGTGACGGATTCGTATGGACTCACACTTATACAAAACTACTTGAAGCATACATGTAACCAGATTCCTTGAATTGGGGTCAAATTTCACTAAATAGCATCATGTGTTATCGCGACTTGATACCTACTCTTAGAAGCTGTTATTGATATACGATGGCAGGATGTTGAGCTGACGTATTGAGCACAGTGCTGAGATATATATCATGGTCATTGACGAAAACACACGCAAGAACGAGTCTTACATTTTGCCATAGACGTTATAAAAATTGATAATATAAAAAAAAATCGTAATTTTATCCGTTTTATTTTCTTATCGGTGACATTGATTCATCCAGCTGAAAATTAGTTATTTTGTGCATTTTGTATAATATTCTTTTTATTGAAGTAGTTCATAAAGTAGGTAACTGTTTTTATTATCGACTGCAAGGACCTTTTAAGCACAAATAATTAAAATTACCAATGCATTTAGTCAATTGAACATGCTGCATATGTGAGTCACTGCCAATTGGTATTATTCGCTTTGACAATGACCTTTGCCTCGAATGAGTGACCAAATATATATACACAGACAAAAAAGCGTTCCCAAAAATGAAAGCAGACCGTCAACTTATGCACGTTTTAGTTCATGACTACGTGATTCAGTACACGGTGTATTTTTGCTTGTTCTCGAATTCATGACTGCAGTTCACGGATCTGAGCACGGACTTTTTTCCGTGCAGTCAATATCATTTTCCATGGTTGAAACTCAGCAGCTATGATTGAGCATAAAGACCAGTGCTGTACATAGTCTTCTCGGCTTAGTGCCATTCATTTGCCGTTAACTTCTTCCAACAGTTAAGTTAACAATAGGTATGATATGAAATTGTTGTGTTTCACCAATTTCAAACATTTGTCTCGCAATGTATTGCTTTCACTTTAACATCAAAAGAGTGAGAGCAGAATATCGGAATATTTAAATGATATTTACCATTTCCATATTACAATGAATATAAAGCAATCCCCTGTTAGATAAAGTTGTAGAGTTAGTTAAGAGCTACAATTTTATCATATGTACACTATATTCAAAAATTCGGCTTTTGAAATATGTTATTGGTAAATGAATCCAACTGAGTAAAAATGACTTTTTACAGCACAGTTAAAGACAAAACAGTAAAGCTAACGGTACGGAGATTACTAATTTTTCTTCTAATTTATAGTTAGTAAAGCTAACGTTTGTTGTGCTTCAAAAGACGAGTTTGATAGTTATTATTTGGTGTATAAATATTTCAAAGGGTTCTAGAGAGCATTGTCTAGTCCCTAAAGAAGATTCATTAAAAAGTAATTATATTCTTAAATGAGAACCAGCATTAAAATCCACAGGAAACCCAACTTATATATTAGCACTCTTTAACGAACGCATCTCAACAAAAACATTTTTTTTTTTGTTTATAGTATTTTATAAATTTTAATTTATGAACTTCTTTAAATAACCTTTAAATAAATGTTTAGCCATTTTGAAAGAAGCTTTGCACCACTTCTTATTAACAAGCATGCTCTTCGGATGTTGTTTTGTCGAAAGCTCATTAAAAAACAATTGCGAACCCAGATTGGCCCAGATTGGCCTTTTGTTTCTCGTTTATGAACTTTATACTACAAGAATTTATATATTAACTGAATCATGTACAATAGTGTTGTAACGAACGATGATGCATTTAGATCACAAATAAAGTAAAACTTTCCAGTACAATGGGTTAACATTGGGGGCTTAAGCCGAACTAAAACCTAAATGACGAAAAAATAAATGTAGACATAAATCAAAAGACGTCAGGTTTCTTGCACAAAATGAAATTGAGAGATCTATTTTGTTGAGATACCATAGAAACAAATCCCTACACAAAACCTTAACCTCAGCCACAATTTTTCTTTGCCAGTGAAACTTGACAGTTCAGGGAGTTGACAACCGACCATCTTCCAAACCCCAAAAAAAATCCTATATCCCGCCTGGACGAGTTTTTTTCAAATAAAAACCCAACAAACATCGGTGTTGAATTAGAGATTGTTCAAGCAAATTTGGAGAAGCTATTCAGCTGTTTCTTCTAGAATAGCTGAATAGCTTCTCCAAATTTGTTTGAACAAGCTCTAATTCAACACCGATGTTTGTTGGGAAACCACTATACCGTTTTGGTTGCGGCCTTAATAGCACCCTTATTGTTGATTTAAATCGATTTTTATTGGCTCTCAAGCTTTTATTTTTTTATTTCTCAATATACTGCCCTGGGATGCATAGTTGACGTAAGCACCATTGGTATGATTGTTGAGAAAACGCGTGTTTCCAGGTTTAAGCTGAAAAGCAATGTATACCAACAATTATGAACAAATTTTCTGTCCATTTGATGAAGTTATACTAATTAAAGTGGGCCAGCTAGATAATAAGAATAGTTTCATTTTTTTATCACTTTAAAACGCATACGCCAACTTATGCGAATAAACAGGCAATTACTGAACGTTAATTATCATAGTTTGGCGTAAAAACCAGGCTGCTATAATCTGAATAATATGTCGTACATTGGCTCTCGCCGTTTGGCTTCAAGAATACCAACGAAAAGTATCAACCAACATAGCTCACATGTGATTTAGACGATATCTACCATCGGGCTTATCAGTCCAGGAAATGTTCGACTCTTTCAAAGAGCAGCAGTTAGCGAAAAAAAGCAAGAATGCTGCAGTTTCAGTTTCTACTGTACGGTGTTGAGAGTCCTGAACTTAAAATTTACCCAACTGGGGCATGAAGAGTTCAAACGTTGTCGAGCCCATCGTGTTCATGAAGAGCAGACAGGGCACTCTGCTAAAGCTGATGATAATGATCAGCATACTTGTCCCTCTCCTCTGTGGGAGACAAGAGCGAATATACCTTTTTTTTTTACTTAACATGTTTTATATTTCCAATTCATTTGTCTTACATACTAATTTTAACATTTTAAGTGTTTCAGCCCATTGGGCTCTTCAGCTTTGTTTAATTTTAAATTTTCTGTGTTTGGTGTGTTTAGTGTGCTATGTGTTTTACATTAAATTTTCAGTTCATCCCTTGGGGCATTGTTAGTTTTAAAATTTGATAACCTAGCTAATCTACAACTAAGACTACAATTTGAAAATCCTAGGGGTGGGGAATCAGATTCCGAATGATCTGGTGATCCGATGTCAGGCAGCGTGCCCTGTACCGATTGATAGACTCACTAAAGCGATCGTCGAGCATTTTTATCTCAGCCAGACGGTGGACCTCTGATGTTCTTGTCCTCGGAGGGGTGTTCAGGATCATCCTGAGGAACTTATTTTGAACACGCTGAAGTTTCAGGTGATGTGTTTTTGCACAACTCTCCCAGATTGGCATGCCGAACTCAATGACTGGAAGTATAATTTGCTTACAGACAGCAAGCTTGTTTTTCAGGGATAATGTAGACCTTCTGTTGATCAATGGGTACAGTAGCTTCAACAGAACGTTACACTTTGTGACAGTTTTGTCAACCTGTTCCCTGAAAATAAGCTTGCTGTCTATGGTAACGCCAAGATAGACAGCTGATTTAGCCCATTCCACCGTTGTGTTGTTTAGGTTTATTTTACAATCCTCAGGCGGAACAAGTCTAGGAGAGTTTGAGTGTGGAAATAAGATGACCTGGGTCTTCGCCGCATTGATACAGATCTTCCAATCGGTGAAGTAGTCCGACAGAACATTCAGGCTTCGCTGCAGTTTCGCGGTAAGCGCTCTTATTACCCTACCATTGTGGACGACTGCGGTATCATCGGCGTACAACGACAGAGATCCATTTTCAGGAAGCGGGGGTATGTCCGAGGTGAATAGATTGAACAGAAGTGGACCTAATATACTTCCCTGCGGAACACCGGCAGAGATCTCCTGACTACCGGAAACTGCACCATGCAACGAAACACGGAATGTCCTGTCCGTCAGATAGTTTTTAATTATCTTCACCAGAAAGATGGGAAGATTGTATCGATGCAGCTTGTACACCAGGCCATCATGCCACACGTTATCAAAGGCCTTCTCGATGTCGAGAAGTGCCATGACAGATGATTTCGAAACAGACTTGTTCCGTCTGAGGATGTTACTGACTCGATTAAGTTGGTGAATAGTCGACCGACCACGTCGGAAGCCAAATTGTTCGTCGAGCAAGATGTTCAGCTCGTCGGCAGATGAAAGAAGCCGACGGTGGATCGCTTTCTCAGCTCTTGGAGCATGAAGGATCTTTCCCAGGTTTCTGGATGGGTATGACTTTGGCTGACTTCCAACACGAGGGGAAGTAGCCAAGTCGGAGGCAATGATTGAAAACCTTCGCCAGATTGTTATAGAACTGGGGGCTCAGTTGCTTGAGCTCCAAGTTCAGGATGTTATCGAAACCTGGGGCCTTCATGTTCTTTGAGCATTTGATATAAGCCAACAATTCGTCAGCTGAGATCTCCAACTCCTCTGTGAAGTCGTTGGGGCTTAGATGGATGTTAGTGATAAGCGCGCTAACGGCAGCTTCATGTGGACTGACGATGTTTTGTCCGAGATTATGGGAGCTGACGAAGTGTTGACTTATCTCAGCAGCCTTCTATGCAGGAGTTATCAACCGATCCCTAGAGTCATTGACGTCTAATGGGATCAACGGTGGAATGAGCCTTGGCTTAGTTTTTAAAATTTTTGTCAACTTCCAGAACGGCTTAGCACAATCTGGGAGAGAGCGGATCTTGTCGGCAAAATTGTTATTTTTAAGGTCCACCATTCTGGCCTTAATTATTTTGGTCACTCGATTACAGTGACGTTTAAGCGTTGGCAAACCAGTTCGCTGGTATTGCCTTCGAATGGCGTTGCGCAATTGAATAAGTTCTTTAGTGGGTCTATCAATGGGTACAGAGTCACTCACCTGATCAATCACCGGTACGTGTTGCTCCCGGGCCTGGGAGATCGCTTGCTCGATGCTCTGCAGCTGCCGCTCGATGTCATCAACGGAATCAAGGTGCATGTCGAAATCGATGTTGTCGTCAACATGTTGTCGGAATCTCTCCCAACTGGCGCGATGGTAGTTCCGTCTGGTGATTCGATGCCGGTTGACCGAGGACCCAACTTCAGCCACCACCGGATAGTGGTCCGAGCTGAGCTCCTGGTGAACGATCGGCTGGGCGATGTTGTTTCCCATGTTGGTGAGGAAGATGTCGATTGTCGAATGGACCCCGGATCGGCTCAACCGGGTGGGAGTATCCGGGCCCAGGACGGTGTAATGTCCCTCTTCCAGGTCTTCATGTAGAATAATTCCGTTCCGATTCCGCCGGGTGTTCCCCCAGGTTTCGTGTTTCGCATTCATGTCGCCGGCGATGATGAACTGCCCCTGCCTCCGAGTTAGCTTACGGATGTCGTTACGTAGGGCCGTTGTTGTTCCGTTGTTGGTACTGGCTTGCTTGGGACAATAGGCCGCGATGATGGTGATTGGGCCGATAGGAGTTTCGACCTCGACTCCGATGGCTTCGATGGACTGCAGCTGAAAACTCGGAAACAGATGGCAGTTGATGTTGTAGCGCAGGGCGATCGCAACTCCTCCTCCACTAGAGCCGCTACGATCAAGTCGCACAATCCGGTATCCAGGGATGACGATGCTGATTCCCGGTTTTAGGTGTGTCTCGGTGACGATGGCGATGTCGATGGCCTTCCTGTTAAGGAAGTCACCGAGCTCAAGAGTTTTGTTCCGGATGGAACAAGCATTCCAGTTGAGGATGCTGATGGTGCGTTTATGGTCCATGTTTAAACAGAAACTTCATCGTCACGGACGTGGCGGCTTTGAGCTGTTCCTCCTTGGAGCGGCAGGAACGTAGTTGGCGATAGAGCTCTTGCACGAACTCCACCATTTGCTCCGAGTCGTAGAGCTGTCCATCGACGGGTGGTTGCGTGGAGGTACTGCAACTCCGATTGCCCCAGCCTGGAGGAGGAGTTGGGTTGGGGGCGGCGGCGGCTGCCGCGAAACGATGATGAACCGAAGCTGACGGGCGGTTTGCATGGCGGTGATTTAGTGGGATCGGTGGCAGGTTTGGCACCTGGTACCGAAGCGACGGGAAATTTTCCTCGTTCATCGGAGGTGGTGGACGGCGTTGACCTGGCCGAGATGTGGATGTGGTGAAAAGCGGGGGAACTTTCACCTTCTTTGGCACCTCCTGTACCGGAAGCACGGCGAATTGATTGCTCGCTAGTAGACGAGCGTTCGGATCCACTGGATCGGCGTCATCATGGCGCAGCCGCTTGGAGCTGCCCGGCTGCGGTAAAGATTCGGGAGCAGATGTCACAGTTGGTCGATTTTTTCGACCCATTGCCACGGCAATAGGTCGAGCGGGAAATGTTTCCGAACTTTGCAACACTTTTTTCTGCTTTGCCACCACCAGAAGATGAGCAAGCGCAGGCGATAGATCGCGAACCGAACACGCAATCGCGAGAAAGCGGGCGAGGGGAAAAAACGGGGGAAAAAACTGTTATTGCGAGTGAGCGAAAAACACGACCGATCGTGTCGCTTGGTAAAACTGGAATGAAGCCAGAGCGAATATACCACTTCCTCTTCTCTTTTTGTTCATGCAGGAGCGCTGCACGCAGCAGCATACTCACCACGCTCTTCCTTTATCTGTAGTTTTTTAAATGAGCTGCGCGGTGAAATTAAATCACTTGCCTCTGAAAGCAACTGGCGAGTAAACTCAGCGCTCTGAAACGCACTGCAGTGAAAACAGAGATCCGCACCCCAGAGAACTCTGGAGTGCGTGAACTGGTCAGATACACAGATGTTGATTCTCTAAATAAGTAGATTAGCTAGCGCGTTTGCGAATGGTTTGTCGTTCATGTTCCGGTTTCCATTTTTACTCACTTCGGTTTTGATATGTTCGTTATAACGTATGAATTTGACCTTGAGTAAAGGATTGCAGATTCTTGTGAGGGCGCCTTTAAAGCATTAGGTGTCTATAGTTGTGAATGGAGAGCCCATAAGCAACTATAGGAACCTAACATTCGCCCTATACAGGAGATTAATGTTTAAGGCATGGGAGTGTGGGTGTCTTATGCGTGTCTTATTCGTCAGTCGTTGCGAATCAAAACAAACCCAAAAAAAGGAGAGAGTTCCTCTCCCATGTGCGCATCAGTAAACAGAGTGCACACAATAGATCGCTAAGAATAAACTATACAAGCCACAGTGGTACATGAGCGTCTTTCCATGCGTCAATATTTGCCTGTTGAAGTGGCGGACTTGTTCCGTCACTACAACCTACCCCGCAGTGGGATGTTAGGCAAAGATTGACGTCCATGGTTCGAGTACCATTGGATACATGCCCTTTCGCTCAATTTTCAAAAACATCTGTTAATTTTCCTACCTGCCGCACTCTGACGGAACTTTCAACACTTTCTCTTCACATCTTTCATTCTAGCCAAAAACATTGTTGTTCACTCTTGGTGCCTCATGGTGATGAGCGAACATCTCCTTCTACATCATAATCGTTACTCCTCGCACGGAGAATACATAACATAACAATTAATGTATAAAGACAAAGTATTTATTATGTCAGCAAATATTCAAATGTTGAATGTGACTACAAATAGGCATACTGCAATGTGTCAAATAGTTTAAAAAGTTGGGTGTTATCATTGATGAAAAATTATGACACTATTGAGTTTAAAAGATTGCAATGAATTATGGGGTTACTAAGAAACGAGCTGATACAGTGGAGCACGGTACACCTTTACAAAGCGTTGATATAATCTCCACTTTAAATTTTGTCCTTCAGTCAACAGTCGACGAATGTATCACCTACAGCAACTACAAAATAAGATAATGAGGCTCATATTGACAGGATTTTAAAACAAGTGCGGTTGCTTCTCACACTTCAGAGCCTGATATTAAGTCCAATCGTCACCGTTGCATCTTTCTTGGGAAGGAAACAGAAGCCGTTGGTCCCTGCACACGTGTTAATGGGTTCGATATGTACAGTGTGAATCGATACTTCAAGTACCTAAGTAACCATTAACATTATAGTTCTGTTATTTCTATTGATTTATCCATCAAAAATAATATCGATATAGTTCCAAACCAATCTATCGATTTTAAATCAGGTCTTAATTCAAATCCCAAAATTTTACTCAACTGGTTGCGAACTCTAACTGCTATGGCCGTTTTTTTATGATGATGATGATGATGATGATGATGGTCCCGCCACTTACCCCTACAAAGGCTTGAGCTAGACGATTTATCTATTAGATAATTTATTTAAAAACAATTCAACCAGTTATGCAAAACAAAAAACGAACTGATTTCATCCACAGATATAAACTTCTTCCAAAACTGTTCATTTGCTTTACAGCGATATAATTGTAAAAAGCTATTGATGTCAACCACACAGAAACAAAAGCGTTCACGAAAATGAAAACGGACCGTGAACTAGTTCACGTTTTCAGGATTTTTACCTAAAAACGTGATTTAGTTCATGATTACGTGATTCAGTTCACGGTGTATTTTTGCTTGTTCTCGAATTCATGACTGCAGTTCACGGATCCGGGCACGGAATTTTTTCCGTGCACAAATGTTCGCAAGTAATCCCAGCGATCAGAAAATCCTATTACAATTCAAATCACAGAATCCTGTATAAGGACATTATTAAAAGACAAGCCAATATCCGATCCTGCCCGCTACAGAGTCAATGAGGTTCCAACACTAATGGAATCGCCACCTTAGTTTTGGACTGACCAAGGATATCCCCAATCAGGGAGATCGAGAAAATTTCCAAACCGAAAAAATCCTGGACCGGCCCTAGTCAAACTTTTACTTTCAACCACAACTGAATTGACAAGGAATTCTCCGACAATCAGCCAGACAACCGACTACTATTTTATGGCATCTTCTCAAACATCAAAGGCCAATATTTTCTTGCCATTTCTTGTACAGCTTGTCTCTTTTACGTTTAAGACGCAAAAGATCCAAATTGTACCAGCTGTTCGAGTTCTTAACTAAAACAAATTTATTTTCGACTAGTTTATTGGAACATGTTTTTAAGACGTCTGTTAAAACAGTTGATCTCTGACCTAGAGAACCGGTATTTGTTTGAAGTTTAGATGGGATTTTTTATGGAAAAACAAACATATTTTATCTGCTATCATCCTTCTATCATTCCGGAATATTGACGTAATAAAATGTTTGCCAACTGCGTTTAAAAGAAATGTTCTCAGTATTAACATTCCGGAAAATATCAACATTGACGGGAAAAAAAATCACCGAGGCTTTCGCCCGGACTGACTAGCAAAAGATACAAGCGGTATATTTTTTTTTGAACGCACACTGCAGATAGTAAGCAGATTGTCTACGCAAAAATCCTAAGAAGTTCCGGTACAAGAAAGATTTGTCCTTTGCTGATTACTCTGCTAACACAGCCTCATTAAACTGCGAGATTTTTGCTGAGCATTCTAAAATTTAATTTTCTTCTAGACATGCTAAACTAGAGCAATTCAGGATACTTCGTGATTGGATAGCTTCAACTTTGGAATATTCCAGATTCCTGAAGATCATGTTCACTATGCTATTCGTGAACTAAGGAAGTCTGCGTATCCAGGATCAGACGGTACTCCCCCGACTATGTTGAAAAGGTGATCGGGCATAAGGTGCCATACTAAAGGGCAAACACGAAATTATTGCAACACTTACAACTGGCTGTAACTTTTTTCCCATTGAACATAAGTTATTCGAATTTTTCACAATTCCTCTTTGAAGTGAATTGTTTTCATCCTGTGGATTGCGTAGTTGTATGGTTTGTTGTAGCAAAGGTGGAAATGATTTAAGTGGAGCCACGTGAAAAGTTTTGTGTGTTTATATACAATCAATCTCCCACTGACCGGCAGTGCTTTTATGGAAGAAACGTGTCTGCATTTCTTCGTTGATTTAAATGTCATCACGATGGAGCCGCGTGAAAAAGTTTTGTACGCTCAAATGGAAAACCGGAGCTTATTAAAAAGGTTAAAAGAACGGTTGACTTTGGTTTACAAGCATAAAGAAAACAGGGAGCAGTATGTAGGAAGACGGAGGAAAAGGTTAAGGGTAACTCCGAAAGGTTGGCGTTTTGCAAAGTTACGTCCAAAAGGTCAAGGCAAGAGCTGCATACAAGGTTCCAAACTTCCCAAACCGCGATGATCGGCAGTATATTGTTAACGAGACTCGTTCTAGGAGGCTCTACATAGAGATGTTGACCAGTTACAGTTTATGTTTAATGGATGACAAAACAAACGTCAAAGCTGACCTCCAACAAATGCCACAACAGGAGTTTTGCACAGAAGAAGATAAATGGTGGATGATCGTTTCAAAAAGAAGAAAATGTCGAGAACCGTATCGAAATACTTCATTTGGCAGGCTATCTGCACTTGTGAAAAGCAAAGTAAAAGTTTTCATTACAACAGGCACCATCAATTGTGAAATTTACAAGACTGAATGCCCCCGAAAACGTCATTTGCTTTCTTCTTTCTTTTTTTTGAAGGTTCACAATAATGGTTAGATTAAGCTTCATGCACTATGCCACTAAAAGCATGCTGGAATGCTATGAGACTAATTCGGTGAATTTTGTACCCAATAACATGAATTCATCGAACTGCCCTGAGTTACGTCCAATCAAACTTATTGGGACATGATGAAGTGGGAACTCAGACAGATAAAGGCGAAAGTAAAGGATGGACACAGTTCTATCTTGGAATTCACTGTTTTTGTTTGGTGCGCACTCAGATTTTTTTACAGAAATCCGTAAAATTTTACCGAGTTCTCAACAGCTGAACGTTCGGTAATCCAATTGAACGGGTTTCTGTGAAATTTTACCGAAATCCGATATTTTTTTTACAGATAACTGTGAAATTTTACTGAAATCCGTTAAATCGGATTACCGAACGTTGCGTTTTTGACAATTCGGTAGAATCTTACAGATTTCTGTAAAGAAATCCAAGTGTGTATCCATACCCATATATCAGGACTTTGATCAACCGCATTGAGGTTATTCAAAGAAAAATTGTTCAACGGGCACTAGGTATGCTCACGTGAGGTGATGCTATCAACCAACCTCGTTATGAACACTGTTGTATGCTTCTAGATATCGTAACATTTGAGCGGAGGTGATATTGAAGCACAGATAGGTTTTGTTGTGAAGGTGTTTGCTAAAGAAATCGATTATCCTGCCATTCTCTCTAATGTGAAAGTGCCAAGAGTGCCAAAAATTTTACGTTTGAATTTTTGTTCACCTCTCTTTTTACCAAAGCAGATACGTCGTTTGGCGAGACTTATTGTTTTCTAAGTCAATAACTCCATTAATAATTCCGAAATAAATATTTCTTGAGTACTTTTCAAATACACGTATCTGATTTAGTAAACAAAGAGAGGAAGTAGCATTAAAACGAAAATTTCAGCACCCTCACGGAAAGTAGCGTCTCCATCATGTTAGGGAAATGTTATTTCTCCCTAGTTTGTATGAAAGTGCTAAGGGTTTCAAGAATATAACGTTTGAATCTTACTTTCCCTCTTTGTTTAAAATCAGATACGTCTGTTTGAAAAAGTACTCGAGATTTCACTGCTTTCAAGGCAACACTGCTTCCCTGCTGTTGGTCGTAGTAGCCTTGATTTGTAGTATCATTCTTCACACCCGACGCACCAATCTTGTAGCTGACCATTTGAAGCATTTCACTAGAACACGGTCATGAGGATCGGGCCACGAGTTGAACAAAGCAAAAAATGGATGAAGAGATTATCATATCCTACTTTTCCAACCTTCAACCGTCTCTACAATAGCTAATCCAGGACAAGGTCGGTAATGCTATGCTATAAGCCATATTTTTGCACTCTATATTATTTGTTTGCAACATCAAATTCTGGTGTATTCTGGTCGTCTAAACAACCTGAAGTAATAAAACAAACCAAGAAGACTTAAAAAATAGTTCTTTAAATTTCGCAAATAGCCAGAAATGGGTAGGAAACTCAAAAATGTAGATAATTCTTGCATAACTTTTTAGAAGAACCTAAGTTACGTTGGAAGATTCGCGCTTCTCTTGTTCTCATTCTAAACTTACAGAGCCGTTATAGAAGTTTCCAACAGGTTCTTTCTACAAATCGAAATATTATGGTGCTGGCCAGCATGTAACACCAAGAGTATGACGACAAATTTCAACAAGACTGAGTCATTAATGAAATAGAATGCAAACAAAGGTAGTCTCTTATTGATCATTGCACGATGGCGTCATCAAAGCAGTTTTGCAGACAGAAATGTCTTCAATGTGGGTATTTTCGGAATCGGTTGATAGCATTCAAGAACTTAACTAACAATAACTGAAAGTGTACGGCAATGCTTGTGAGCTCGATAATACTGAAAATTTACGAAATCGGCTTGGCAGCCTCAAATTTTGCATCGCATATGGTTTGTTCGGGTTGTTTCGACTAGACCATATTAGGGTATATAAAGACATCTTCAATTGCTGTAATCTTATTGCAGCACATTATCAAAAGACCATACTGGGTTTGAAAATGGCCAAGATTTCGATATTCGATTCTAGATTTATCCTGCAAATTTGTTGCATTGCTTGAGTTAGTATAAAATTCTAATTAGTTGGTTTAAACTAAAGTTACTTTAAGCTCAAACGAAAATTCCTAGAACGAGTAAGCCATACTAGATTCGGTGTCCTAAAATATGGAACCACTAGCCCATCGGAACAGTGCATTTGATCCGACAAAAATTCTACAGCAAAATACCAAGTAAAAGAAGCAAGCGAGCATGTTTCGAATATGAAACAGAGGAAACGCTCATTCATTGCAACGAATGATTGTACAGCACACACATGCATTAATCTTCTGCGCATCTCCTCCTACCTTCCCCTGTATTCTGCATTCTTTGTATCCCTTTCGGGTATGCTCTCTATCTAGTGAATTCAACAAACAACGACACATAATAGTGGTAGCGTATTTCATAGTCCATAGCATAAGAGCGGACCTCATATTGGGTACCATGGCACAGCACATGTAAAGAAAATGCGAACTACATAGGTATATACACATTGAAAACACCAAGGCATAAGGGAATGAAGCCAACACCAAGAGATAGAAGAGGAACCAAAATAATGCAGAGACTGCCTCAACATTTTTATTTACGTTTTGGGCTTTTCTTCAATCAGCTTCTTCCACCCTCATTTTTGTGTTCTTTCCTGATCACGTCATTGTGTTCGTGCCATTCGACTACATGGACAGTACGTCAAGGCATTACCATGGATAACACCATCGCGATCTTTTCCTACGCCCATGACGGACGTCGGCGAACCTATCTAACGAATGATGCAACGACTTCCGCCAACCGCACTGTTTGCGATGCATCTGAGCAATTCAATGTTGATATTCGCCGCCACTTTCAACAGATTATTAAGAAAAACGTTTCCATAGATCAACGAAGATGAGTATCCAAACTTTTACCTTTATTCGACAAACCTCTACATGAATCAACCTTGCCACGCCAACCAGTTTCCAAGATGCCGAATTCACACTTTCATGATGGTTCACATGTTATTACACTTGAACACTAGGGAGACGCACGTATGCCACGCTGAAAGAATATATATGAAAATGGTAAGTGTTTGAGCTTAATTTTATCATTCCGTGGCAACTTTCACCCTCCAAACAATTTCGCCCGTTGTTCGGTACCGCCATTGCTCTCGGTTGAAAGGGGAATTTTGAGGCCTGGCATGACATAAAAGCGGCACGGTGCAAAAAGTGGAAATCGATTCATGCCTTTTTCTCTCAGAAACTACAGCCTCCGCTTCGACAGCAACAGCAGCAGCAGGAACAACATCATCATCGCAGTCTACGCTCAAGATCACGATTCAATTTTCAACCACGTTTTCACAGACCAGCACCAGTAGAAAGTTGACAGGTTTTGTGGAAATCTTGGAGACAAAAAATATTCAGAGGTGCCATAATCATTGAACCAAAATATAGCTGATAAATTTGCAAAATTAGAACTATAAAATGGAACGTAAATATTTATGTAGGATTTTGATCATCAGCATGAACATTAGAATATAAAGCAAAACTAAATAATGTAGTAGGCATTGTTAAAATAATATAATAATAAATCCGTGCTGAGGCAGGTAATTTAAATTACCTTCTGAACACACTTCATTACCAACCTGTAAATGTATAGAATGCTTTGGCCGAGAGACCCAAGCCTTTCGCGAGATTTAAAAAAAAAGTTCGTCTTCGGATGCGGCGTGTTGTGGTTCTTACATCGTTAAGCCGTACAGAAAGGAAGAACCTTTCTCAAAAATGTAGGCGATTTTATTAGAAATATACAGAGTATAGGAACATCCTGGTTTTCTATTTATGTTTGTTATTCAAAGAAAATACTAATTTTTGCATGTGAACTCAGCATGACTGAAGTTTTCTAATAACAAATTCAATAGCCTACTAGATCAAAGATATTTAGATTCTTTTGACAATCGGAAAAACGTTGTCATTGACTTTCACAGTTTTTTATCAGCATTTTTCCGGTGATCGGCACAATTATTTCATATTGTATATATGCATTCAATTGTTATTATACAAAATATCCCAAGTAACACGAAATGCTTAACAGTATGCATTTTTGCTTTCTGACAAATAATAATGTTGCCGTTTCGGCGGTTGAAAACTATTTAGGATACTTCTATAGAATTGAAATAGAAGTTGGAGCCAATGAAACATAATTTTAGTTCGATAAAGGTCATAAACAAAAACGAATATTGTGCTTCAGTAAAACAAATCATTGTCGGTTTTCAAAAAGGTATTCATAGACTCAAAAAAAGCTATTCATGTGAGAAATGGAACAGTTAGAATCCCTATACTCCTTTTAACATAAGAGAGTTCACGAGTAGGAATGTAAATAAATTAAAGTAAATAAAATGGATTTGCTATACTTTGATGATCGGTCGATTACACTTCAGTTTTTGCTAATCAGCATCATACTTACTATTATACCTCTGCAAATAATGTGCGATCGTACATGGCTACAGCAATTTTTTTTTTCATCATACCGGCATAGCTAAATTAGGTTTCTAAATGTTTCAGCGATAAACATGAATGTGATATAAATAGATTTTTGATAGTGTTAAGTCTTATTTACAAGTACATAAACGGTCATTCGACGTCCAATACGTCCAATATATGACATAATAAGTGAACCTAGATTCGAATAGCATGAAACGAACATCTACATTACTTAGCTAGTCAAAGTGCACTTTTATAGATCTACAGCATGACACATGGAAAATATAACTTTTATGTTTATGTTTTTGGTGCTACTTGGTTAAGATACCCAGAACATTATAAAGGCTAATGATAATAATTAACATAGATAATGTAAGAAATCTTTCACATAACGTACAGTCAATCGTAAGATTGGACGTACACCCAACAGAAGATTAAGCGAAGGGACTTTTCAAGGATAATTTGTTTTCATGTCAAAATCATGAGTGTAAACATTTTTTTTCAGAAGTATTTTAATAATTTGTAGTTTTCAAAAGTTCTGAAAACTTGTCATTTTTAGATGCGCGAAAATAAACTATACACCTTAACTATCGCTAAAATATGACTTATATTTGCAAAAATTTAGGTAGTTTTTGTTGACAGTGTTAATGTCAACAATCTGTACGCGATGTACGAGTAGCGGTCATATTACATTTGAAACTAAAAAAGATTGTGTTTTACTCCATTAAGTCGACAAGAAGGAGATTGATATTTCTAGACAAAATAGTCAGAGTAACATTTGTTAACTATGAAATCTAGCGTATTTTTCTGGGATCTGCTGTCTCCCACAAACAACAGTCAAAGTGCACAGTTTGTCGTACAATAGGTATCGCCTTTTTTCAGTGTTGGTTTATTTCAGCTGGGTAATTTTAACAGCGGAATTGATTATCGCTATTTAAAGTGTATTCTTTTGACTGCTCATCGCTTAAGATAAATAAGCGATTCTGTTTATCTATATTTAACAGCTACCATGGAAGCCATATGGGAGCAAGTTTTAGAATTACATTTGTAAAAGCTTAGATCGTGTCGGATATTCAATAGCCTTAAGCAGTTCCGAGTGAGTAAGAGTTTTGTTTTTCGTACCTTGAAACGGTTCAAGGAAACTGGAAATGTCCATATTCAAAGGAGGTGCCAGACGAACTACCAGAAAAAAAGATCAAATGTGTGAGGGAGCGAATAAGCCGTAATCCGGCCGTATCTGGCTGAAAATTGAGCAAAAAAATTTAAATGTCCCCGCTTTAATGAATACGCTCCTCATAAATTATCTGGAATGCAAACCGTACAAGAAACAACGGCTTCACGGATTGACGGAGCGTCACAAGCAAGCCAGGGTGCAAAGAAGCAGAAATCTTTTGGTTCGGCACGGTGACTGCGAGATTTTATTTTCGGATGAAAAGCTGTTCCTCCTTCAGGACAGCCATAATCAACAAAATATTCAAAAATAAGAGATAAACTAGCTGTAGAACGCTACCAGAATGTATCGAAAATCATGATATGGGGCGCCATTTCACGAAAAGGAAAACTTCCTCTTCTTTTCATAGAACTTAACGTAGAAATCAACACTGAATATAACATCGAGCAGGTTTTGTAGAACAATCTGCTTCCTCGTGCTTCAACGCTGTATGGGAATACACCTTTTTTTTTTTGACAGGACTCAGCTCAAGCTCACAAGGCAAAGAAGATGCCCGATTTCATCACAAGCGTAGCATGGCCTGCACCTTCACCGGATCTCAATCCATTTGACTTCTTTGTTTCGGGTTATATGCTTCAACATATAGGCCCTACGAAAAGGCTTACTTTAGATCGATTCAAGAAACATTTGGTTGATATTTGCGACCAAATTCCTCAGGAAATCGTACGTGCCAGCTGCGATGGATATACAACGCGTCCACGCAAAGTTATCAAGGAAAATGGCGAGATATTCGAATTGAATTAATATGGTTTATTTCTATAACACGTATCTTTCAAATGGAAAATAACTGCTATGATTTGGTTAATTTGTTTTGCTGTAATTAAATTTGGTTTCAGTGACACCTATTGTGAGACACCCTGTATACACACGGAGTTATTAGTAACTTATTACCATCCTGTCGGTAGTGGATACAGATGGTAACAACCTGGCATTTCCTGGAAATTTACGTTTGAAGTCATTGTTTACAATTGTTACTTTCGACCTTTTGACGATTCTTTCTTCTTTTCCTTTATTATCCTTTATTATCGAGCTGGCGATGAACGGATAATCGTGCGAAGAATTCTGAATAATCCTAAAACAAGTATTCAGAAATTGGCTTCTGAGATTGCAGATGACATCGGAAGGTCTGTCAGTGCGGACACTGTCTGACGTGTGGCATGCCGGTACAGTCTAAGAGGGCGAGTTGCCGTAAGAAGCCACTCATTTCCAAAGCAAATGTGAAAAAGCGACTGGACTTTGCAAGAGAGTATGTTGCAAAGCCGGAAAAAATCTGAAACAACGATGGAGTTTGTCGACATTACCATGGGCAAAATGGGATATATGAACATTCTCAAAGGCAACCCACAACCTCGTGCGAAAACTTAACCTACCAGGCGATTTTCTTTTCTAACAGGACAATGATGTTGAAGGAGATGTTCGCTCATCACCATGAGGCACCAAGAGTGAACAACAATGTTTTTGGCTAGAATTGAAAGATATGAAGAGAAAGTTTTTGATAGTTCCGCTAGTGTGCGGCAGGCTCGGAAACATAGCAGATGTTTTAGGAAAATTGAGCGAAAAGGGCATGTGTACAGTGGTACTCGAACCAACGACATTTTTGCCTAACATCCCACTGCGGGGTAGGTTTCATTAGGCAAAAATGTCGTTGGTTCGAGTATCACTGTACACATGCCCTTTTCGCTCAATTTTCCTAAAACATCTGCTATGTTTCCGAGCCTACCGCACACTAGCGGAACTATCAAAAACTTTCTCTTCATATCTTTCAATTCTAGCCAAAAACATTGTTGTTCACTCTTGGTGCCTCATGGTGATGAGCGAACATCTCCTTCAACATCATAATCGTTACTCCTCGCACGGAGAATATATAAAATAACAATTAATGTATAGGACAATGATCCTTAGCACACCTCGTACGTTGCACAAGAGTGGTTGCTTTATAACATCTCAAAACAGCTAAAACCACCTCCCCAGTCACCCGGCTTGATCCCCATTGGGCATTCGTGGTGTCAAGGAACAAGAAGGAGCTCGCGATTCAGGCGATCTGAAACAATATTCCAACGGTCAACGGAGACAAGAAACCTGATGGAATCGATGCCTCGACGCTTGCGGCCTGCAGGTGGCCATTAGCATGGCACACGGTTATATGAAAAACAATCGTTTTACTTTGATTTTTGTGACCCCTTTGGGTTCTATAATAATAGTACAAAATTTCAGCTCGTTCAGTGAAGCAATATTTTAGTGCCTGCTGTTTTAATTTTCCATACTTTATATCATGGAGAAACGTACTTTTGTAAAGAAAAATCTTCCGAGGCGACCCATTGTGTATGTATGTTTGTATGGTAGCCACCATTCCTTCATGCGCTTGGCTTGGATGCAGTTCCACTCAATAGTAAGTTTAAATTGATCCACCGATCTGAATTCACTATATCGCTGAATGAAGGGACAAAAACGAAGAGGTGGACCCGTAAGCAAAGACACTTACGCGAAATCCGCGGGAAAATTTGTTGAAGTCTTTTGAAGTGTTTTTGATCCACATACTGCTTGATCCACCAAACCTCGATTTTGTAGCGTTTCAATGCTCAGCAAAGCACAGCGATCTGCATATGGGGGTAGATTTGAAGGGTCATGCCAGGGCAGATTTCTAAGAGCAGACCTCAGAAACTTCCGGTGAATGGATACAATTCTATAAATCAACACCGCTTCGTAAGCGGAACAAACAACCGATGCATACTCCAGAATAGACCGGACGAGCGAACAATACAGATCAAGTAGGCACAAAGTCTTGAGCAGTGTTGAAAATGAAGCCTAGCTGACGGTTGTCAATTATTGCCGAATAATTCATCTTTAATGTCATTTGCGCGTCAAGTAGGTCCTTAATTTTATCAAAACGTTCCAGTTGCTCCCCAAGCATCGTGTAGTTGTTTTGAATAGGCAATTTACAACTATGGAACGATATTATAGAGCCTTAGAGACACTCATTTTAAGGAAGTTTTAGCTGCACCAACAAGCAAAAAGGTCAACAAGCTTTTGAAGCCGTCTGCAATCAACTTCTCATCGGATGACAAGAAAAACTTTCAAGTCATCAGCGTAAACGAGCAACTCACCGCTTACCAGAAGGTTTACCACGTCATTGAAAAACAGTACAATTAGTAGAGGACCCAGATTGCTCCCTTGGGGCACGTCGAATAGGAAAAAAATACCAGCTGGATTGCGTTATACCTATTTTAACACTCAGCAGTATGATCTAAGCCACTTACAAATTCTGTTTGAAATTCCCAGTCGTTGCAGTTTTACCAAAAAGATCACGGTTTATGGTGTCCAAGGAAACTTTCATGTCAAGTTGCGCTTCAGCATTCACTGCTGCAATGGCAGTCGTCGCAAATTCGCTAAGATTACTATTCACCGAGCTTTTGGGGTAAAATCCGTGTTGGCAATAGCTGATGTAGGTTCGACACTTCTTTTTCTTTTAGCATTTCAAGCTTATTGCTTTCACAATTCTCTTATTGCTTGCTCTCAACTTAGTGTTCTAAATGCACTTCCACAGTTATTAGTTGAGAGCTTTCGATGTCAGGTACTATTTTTGCTTAAGTATGTTTGTGTGGCAAGTACAGTTATACCCTATGACCAGAGAGGATATCTTCATTGATCCTATGGATATATTCATTGACTGTACTTCTGCAACAATATGAACCGATTCCTGCGCAAAGCACGACGTTGGGCATTGGACCAAGCAGGTTTCCTTGGGGGTCTTACAGCTGGGTGGTACAGCTTGCATGATACTGAAGTGGAGAATTCTGGTAAGTCTTGTCGTCCATCACAAAGCACCTCAGTTTCGTCAGCCACTTTCGGTACAGCTTTCTGGTGCGGGTTTGGCTACCGGGCTCTGTTTTTTGATCCGGTTTAGTGCCTTCCTGACCTTTTTGACGTAGAGGTCAGCTTGGCCAACTTGTTTCAACGTTTTTTTTTTCTTGACAAACCAGATGGAAACCTTCGCCTAGATTCAACACCATGGTAGTGCCTTCAACGGATCAGCTGTCTTCGGTTTTCTGTCGCTGCCTGCCTATTTCGCCGAAGAAAATTGAGGATGTTCCAGAAAACGTAAATTTCAAGTTATCCGGCCGGAATCATGGTTTTCGGGGAAATTGCGTCCAATGGCTTGAAAATGCCTCCTGTAATAATCAAAGCAAGGTTTACATGAATATTTTGAAGGACCACGTTCTACCATGGAGGAAAGCCAGCTTTGGAGCACACCACCACGTCATTTTCCAACAGGACGGAGCACCGTGTCATACCTCAAAAAGGACTCAAGCGTGGCTAACGGAAAACATGGAATTTTGGTCAAAGGACATTTGACCTCCTAGTAGCCCGGACTTGAATCCTTTGGATTACTCAATATGGGCATAAAAGGGGTACGGAATCAAATTGCGACACACACGAATATTCAGCAAAGTTCGCTCGTTCAACCAATCATCTTCAAACTTTCAAGGAGTAAAATAAAACATATTATGAATATTTTCCCATGTTTATTCAATTTCAACTCCATTTCCAAATGCACGAACCTTCTTCTTTGTACTACCCATAAGGTCCTGTACAACATTTGGACTAACTTTTTGTGTGTGGCAATCCATTTTTTCTTCATATCTTCCTCCAATTTCACTTCTTTAGGATGCTCCCGAAGTGCCTGGTTCAATTGGAATTGAAAAGAAATGCTCTATTCTTGATAAGGTTATTTATCGAATACTACATATGTGATGTAGGCGATATTTTGCATAAATTTACATTTACCCCCCCCCCCCCCCCTCCTTTAAACAAATTTATCGAACATTTAATAGCCAATCTTTTAAAGCAGAATAAGATGAACCATAACAAAAGTTAATTTCAATGATTTGTCTAATTCTAATTTTGAAGACTAAAATATTTTTTAGTGGAAATATTTATTTAAAAGATGCGAATGGGGGAAAAATGTAGTAAATGCATTAGGTTAATATAACCGTTAAATTTACTGCATACTCATTGGAATATAAAATGGTGAAAGCATTGCAAAATGAGTTCACTCTTGAACTAGGAACTTTCGAGGACGAAGAAATTGCAAAACCTGCCTTGAAGACTCGTAGTGCATCCGGGGTAATATTTTGCGCTCCTGTTGAGTGTTCGGAATTTCCTCGTGAAACACACAGTTTTTAACACTATCAGAACTTTGCCCGCCATTTAGCTGTCCATTTCGGAGTCTGAGACATCAAATCTGAGACAGTCACCAACTGGAAAGCCTACGTTGATCAGAAAATTTTGTCAGTACAACTGGACATCTATATGCAGTATTTGTAAAAATGTAAAAATACAGGGAGAACTAAACTAATTTGTTTTAGTCGTTGGAAAAAGTTTTGCATGAAACATGTTGCAAAACTCGATTCTTACAACACTCATCATAATTACCCAACATGGCAAATTGCGATGACTAAACCCGTGCTGATTTTTTTTTCCTAATCTTGTTGTATGATCTACTATACATTAAAGAAAGATAATATTTGTTTTGGTTAAGATAGTTCCATCCAGTTGCTCACAACTATTATTTAATTTAAATCATGCTAAGCATATTGTTCAAGGTTCCAGAATATATATTTCACCAATTATCCGTCAACCATGTCCTAGCTAAATAATACAACAGACAACGTCCAATGGAACATGCATTCTCATTCCTCATTCCGTAACAAAAAAAAAGTTTTTCAACTGTCTCAACTGCATTACAACAGGATGTATTCAGAAGATGCAACGAAGGGCCATCCGAAAAGGAAACCAAACATACGAAAGGTAGTTCTTTGGCTTGTTTATACTTTACTGCAACAAACAGGACGACCATCTGCTGTGCTTTAAGCGCAAAACCTGTAGTACAACTTAGTAAAAATATGTTTTGTATTATTCATTTTGGACACACCCAAAAAGGACGAGGCGATGAGCAATGCAAGAGGAAATACATTGTAAAAAATTTCGACTCGTACAAATTTCAGCTAAATAGAATGGAAGTTGTGCATTGATCGAAACAAACACAGACCGTTCGAATAAGAAAAATGCCATTATACGCATCTTGCAGCTCTAATAAGTCCAAAAACCTTTTTTTTCTGAAGGTCTCCCTTGCTATCCCTTCTTGGCTACCCCTCAATATTTCCATCTGCCGGTTAGAATTTTGGCCAAGAGCTTCCAGCCAATAAAACGCAAACCCTTCGTTTCTTACTCTTTGAGTGTATGTACAGTGCCAAGCCGCTTAGATACGAGAATAGGTCGTAAAAAATCTAATTATAATCAAAGCGTTGAGCATATATTCCTCTAAATCGTCAAGCAAGACAAGTTTGAGACGGTAACACCCAAGGAGAGCCGATATCCTTACGGATCGCACAGACGAAAAGAAGTAGATTTCATTCGAGGGGACAAAACATCACCCAGGTTCGGTTGCCTGCAGAAAGTTACACGAAAATACAACAACCACCACATTGCAAACGGGGTCAATGAATCCTGAATCTGTCGCTATTCCGCAGAGTTCAAGAACCCCGGGCTGATAAGAAGCGCATGCGTCGCACCTTCTCCCATCCTGGCGTCCCGGTCCCTGGCACGTACGAATCCACCGAAGCGCACCACACAGCCCACCCATCTTCGACCCAAAACGTGAAAAATGCGGCTCCTGGAAGCGATAATATTCTCTAAATGCGACCTCCTTTTCTTTGGCGAAAATTTTCCACTGCCGCAAATTATCGAATTTCTAGGTATTTGGTGTCGACGGTACTGTATTAGAAGTTTCAAATTCATATGCAATTAGCATGCCGACAGTTCATTAAAAACTAGGTCAAAAATAATATTATGGTTTCAGCTCTCAATGAATTGCAATCTAGTTTTAGGCGTGTTTGAATCACCAACTTTTTGTAAACACTGATTATAAGAGTTGGTTTGTTGTATTTTCTAGCAAGCTGAAGGCATTCATCATCATTTACATCAATTGCATGATATAGGTTTATTTCATTTCCTATACACTTCTACTTTTACAACCAAAACTATGATGATGAATATCAAGATATGCCAAAACCCAAAAATCATTAATGTGAATCATCATTCGAATCTAACCACCATATCAATAGGTTTGTTTGGTAATTCTGCCTTTGTCTTATGTACCAAAGGAGGTGCCATCAAACCAATTTGTTTCAGAAAACTGTCCCTAGCTAGCCAATAACAACAACCGATTTTACTCTCATTAAATTCACTATACATCGGAATTACATATTCGCACAATGCACTGTTTAGACAATGCAAAACAACCTACAGGAACCAGAATTTTCTTTTTCTACTTTGAACTTGGTTATAGGCTCTTTTTGTTCATGATTATAGTCAGCTTCTTTGACAGCTGGAAAATAATTTAGATACAAGAAGAACCATTCCGGCAAAGAATATCGCTTGAACCTAGCTAACACTCTATTTAGAGGAAATGCCAATGCAGAACCCGTAGCTTCTGAGAAGGTTAGCCAATTTGAGCAAATTTCCAAATTTAGCTACGGAAATCCAACAAGGGAACAATTGGCGAAGACCACAGTGACGATAAAGGACTTGCGATTGGAAATTCGGTACGTGGAATTGTAAATCTCTCAACTTCACCGGAAGCACATGAATACACCCCGAAGTACTACAGGTCCGCATCAGCATCGTAGCGCTGCAGAAGTTCTGTTGGTAGAGATCCATGATGTGAACGTTTAGAAGCAATCATACCATCTACCAGAGCTGCGGAACAGCTTTCATCGTGATGGGCGATATGCAGAGGTACGTGATCAGTCGGATCAATGAAAGAATGTGCAGGTTGAGGGTCAAGGGTCGGTTCTTCAACTTAAGCATAATCAACGTGCACATTTCACACTCCGAAAGCATTAATGATGACAAGGACGTATTCTACACGTAGCTCGAACGCGAGTACGACCGCTGCCCAAGCCACAATATAAAGATCATCATAGGAGACCTGAATGCTCAGGTTGGCCAGGAGGAGGAGTTCAGACCAACAATTGGAAAGTTCAGCGACCTACGGCTCATTCATTTCACCGCCTCCAAGAAATTGGCCATTCGTTGGACTTACTTCCAGCACAGCCTCCCTTGTCGCTAGGCATTTTCTCATTGACGGACGGCAATTCTCTGGTATTATCGACGTCAGAACCTATCTTTCGGCTTATTTAGTTCTGTTATGTTAGTGATCAGAGTCGATGATAGACTACGATCAAAGCTCTTGAAATAACAAAATTGAATGTCGATCAAAGGAGCCCGTTTTGTGGACTGCTAGAGCACTGTCAAAGCAGCCATAAACTACGCAGCTGATAACATTGTAGGGTAAATATAACGGATTCTACAAATGATTGGTTTGACGAGGAGCGTAGAGAAATGGACCAGCTGTGCTGTTCTTAAGAAACACGAGTGCCGAATTATGCTGGGATAAAGATGGAAGCATATTGATGGATTGACGGGAGTTGATTTAAATGTGGAGGCAGCACTTTGACGAACACATAAATGGCGCGGGGAACATAAACAGTGAAGAACAAAACAGCGGAAGCAATGACTACATCAGTACAACAGATGATGGTAATGAACCCGCTCTCTTGTTGAGAGAAGTTCGAGATGCAATTCAACAGCTCAAGAACAATATGGCAACTGACAAGGATGGTATCGGAGCTGAACTCACCAAAATGGGCCCGGAAAAGTTGGCCATTTGTCTGCGCCGGCTGAACTTCCTAATTAGGGAGACAGAACAGCTACCAGAGGAGTAGAAAGGCGACAAGTTGGAGTGTGAGAACTTCAGAGCGATAATCATACTGAATTTCGCCAACAAAGTGCTATCCCAGATCATCTTACGTCGTCTATCACCTATAACGAATGAGTTCATCAAGCCGGCCGCTTGTCAACGGCCGCTCAACAACGGACCAGATCTTTACCGTGATTAATCACGAGCTCACTCAACTCTACCCAAGTAGCACACTACGATCATAATTAGTTGTCGTAACTTGATTATGACTTAGAAAGTCATATTTATGTTATCTCAACCCAATGGCAACATGTGCGCTACTAGGGTGTGGCGAACCAAGTATCTGAAGGTGGCAAAAGCTGGAAGGACACGCTGGACAGGGCGTGTTGCGAGAAAGCCGGGTAATGGTTTCCACTTCAAATGGAGCGCAGCGGGCTAGATGGGCAGACCAAGTACTCAACGATCTGGCGAGTGTGGGGCGCAGCCGAGGATGGAGAGATGCAGTCGCGAATCGAGTTTTGAGACATAAAATTGTTGATTCGGTGTTATCTGTATGTCAACCAAGTAAACTATCACAAGATGAGCCGTCAAAGATTAACCGTAAATTCAATTTGCATGCAGTATACAGCCAACGTTTGTCTGCGTCCTACACCCAAATTACACGGCGAAAAAATCTATATCACCAAGAACTCGAAAGCTGTACGACAAAACTTCCGACCAAAAGTCATGAATGATGAAACATAACCCTCAATTGAAAAACTCTGCTGAGAGCGCAATTTTTTTCCTCGCCAAAGAATAAGGGTATTCCTGGATCACTGAAAGCCACACAAAAAAATCTGCGAAAAGGAAATGATTTAGCAGGCCATATGTTGATGTGGAAAAATATCTCGTAAATTACGTCAGACACTATGAAACGCAAAGTCTACGTGAAGGACACAGGTAACCCAATAAGCAGTTCCAAAGCGTCTTTACTGCAGCCTATCAAGCAATTAAGTCGCCTCAAATGCAACATAAATGCCGCTTTCGGTCCAATATACGGCTGATTTACTGCAATGCTATGATAATGCTTCAGTAATGCTATTTTGCATTCGAAATGCTTATTACAGGCTACAAGTATTTAAATAGCATTTGAAATCCAAGTTAACAACAACATTCAAGTTGCTGGTATAATGCTAATATAAAGATTGTAGCATCTGAAATGCAGATTTAGGGTTGATTTACTGCATATGCTAATGCAAATTGGTTACCTGAGGGGTGTCTGCAAAAAAGTGCTACCTTTGAGCAAACAGTATAAGAAAACCGCCGTCTTTTGGCCTACACAGTTTGAAATAAGCATATAATTTTCTTTGTTATATTATGCGCTCAAAGGGAAAGCTAATTTTTGCAGAGATTAATGGGATATTTCATGTAAAGCCAGATAACGCCTGAATCTAGTTTATTGTATTGAAGATTGCAAACATTGTTATATGCCGCATGTTCACGTTTCCTTTGGCTTGTAATGCACAAGTGCGGTACAAAAGTAACAATGTCGTATTTATACCAAAGAAGATGAATAAACCAGCTTGCCTTTCTGAATCTCTGACCCAATCGAAATATTTAGGGCTTTGACGAAAGCAGAGCTGAAAAAACACGCGAACACACCTATCCTACGATAAATCAAGCAAATGAAAATGGTAAGAAAACATTTACTTCACTGTAAAAAAAAACAGTTTTAAGATCGTTTTTGTAGAAAAATTGGAAAACTAGGAAAATTTTAACTAACACTTCACTTTAAAAAAAAAAAAATACAAACACTTGTTCAAACTGTCACTAATAAACACGAGAAAAATCCTTTAAATTTCACCAAAGGGTATACACGAAATTATTGCAACACTTTACAACTGACTACAATTTTTTTTGACATGGCAGAAATTAACCAAATTTTGCAAACTTTTTCTATGATGTGTATTGTTTACATTCTGTTAATAACGTATTTGTGTCATTTGTTGTTTTGTTCCCTCACATGGAAAATCGGGAGCAGACCCATCGTGATTTCCCAAAAATTCTTTAAATCTGTAATTCAACTGTCTCAAGTGTACTTAAAAGGTTCAATGACCGGTTGACTTTGGATCACAAGCGCGGAGCGGGAAAGAAACCGGAAGCAGCATTTTGGATGACGGAGGGAAAAGTTAAGGGTATTTTCACACAAAATCCCAACATTTCAACAAGCGATGTTGTCAAAAAGATCGGCGTTCCGTAAAGTTACGTCCTTTTACATACATACAAGGTTCAAAACTTCCCAAACCGCAATGAACAGTAGCAAACTGTTGCCATGAGCCATGCAAGGAAGCTCTACACGGAGATGTTGACCAGATATAGTTGCTGTGTGATTTATAACGAAACATATGTCAAAGCAAGTTCCAACAAATGCCAATAATATTACACTGGCAAAGTAAATTCAAAGTGGATTATCGTTTCAAAACGAAGAAAATGTCGATATTCGCATCGAATTTCCTCATTAGGTAGGTTATGTGCACATGAGGAAATCAAAGTTCCGTAACAATAACCATCAATGGAGAAATTTACAAAACCACAACATTTCACCAAAAACGTATTTTGCCATTTTTGGAGCAGCACAATGATAAACCAATATATATATATATATATATATATATATATATATATATATATATATATATATATATATATATATATATATATATATATATGTATATTTATATATAGATATATATATATATATATATATATATATATATATATACATATATATATATATATAACAATGAAAAACCGGATTAAACTTCATGCCACTTTTCTAAAAGCGTGCTGGAATGGTATGAGACTAATTCGGTGCATTCTGTTCCCAAATACATGAATCCGAACTGCCCTGAACTACGTCCAAACGAAACTTATTGGGCCATGATGGAGCGGGAATTTAGAAAGACCAAGGAGAAAGTAAAGGATGCAAATGAAATGCGTAGAAAGTAGATGAAAAATTAGAAAGACGCACCGGATACCATAATAATCTCTTATGAATGGCGTAAGGCAAAAGTGTGAATTTTACCAAACAACCTCAAAAAATTGATCCAATGTATGCGAACCGAGCATAATACACGTAAAAAATTGCCTTGCAAATAAGGTGTTTATCCGATAAATACATGAGGTTTTATAGTAAACTAACTGTGTCGCAATAATTTTTTATTCGTCTTTTATGAAAAGCTTTTGACAGCAAATGACGAAATGTTTCAAAAATTCCGACAATTATCGATTTGTAAACAACTTTAACTGAGCATTTTTAGTGCCTGGTTTTTATAATATATCAAGCAACAAAAAAAAATTTTTTTTTGCTTCGCATTTTCAATGAAGCATTTAATGAGCAATTTTAAGCTAAAAAGAACAACATTTCAACTGCTGTCATCTAGCTGTCATTTGCAAACGTTACCTATTCATGCTACCAATGAATGACATATTGTCGACATAGACGTCTTCTTTTTGTGGGGTCCAACATTAAATTAGCCGTATAGTGGGCCAAAACCTGCTTTTGAATAGCATTTAAGGTGAATATAATGCTCATATGCATTATTATATCGATTGTCGTTAAGACGCCCTATATTACTTACGTAGCCCTATATTACTTACGTGCTTTGAAAGGATGGCAAGGAGAAAACAATTAGTTTCTCATTAGGGAAGATCCACTAATTACGTTACGCAGTAAGGGGGAGGGGGGGGGGGTAGATTAAACGTGGCAATCCATAAAAAAATAAAATTAGAGGTTCATACAAAAACGTTACAACGGGGACTGAAAAGTCACTTTATAAGTGACATAATGGATGTTCCTTTACTGGTGCGACTGTGAATAGACAAGTTTACTAGGAGAAGTTTAATGAGTTTCTAAAAGATAATTTTGACATTCATTCGTCCAGTCCGTGAATTTCTGGCCCGAATTAGCCAGCTGCCATTACATCCGATACGCCTTAGAATGTTAAAATGGTAGAATGGTAATGTCGATTTAATTGAAAAATATATACCTCGATAGATGATTTCCTTTCAGAGAAATGTTCCATTTCGGGCGGTCGAGTTATAAATGGAACAGACTTTAAGTTAAAACTATATGTATTGTAACTTTTGCGTATATTTTACCAACATAAAATATTTAATCTTACGAGTATGCCAGTTACATCTTAAATTATAATATCGATGATAAATCCAATGTTAGTTGCTTTCGGTTTGTTTCCGATTTCCCAGGATATTGGTCACTTTGGATGTTGCAGTACTGATTTTCAATTATGTTATAATCGACATGTTACAAGTAGGTAAGCAAATTGTTTGCCTTTATTGATTATGTTAAATTTCAGGTTGTATTGTATCAAGATGGATTTGTAAAGTTGATCCAATGTTTAGAAAAAGGAAGTTGACAAACCCGCATCATTGCTGTATTTAGCATTAGATAGGGAGCAAAAATTTGATGACACAATTAGTTCATTAGGTTAGTCTAATTCACTATATTTGCCAATAACATGCAATTGGCATACTAATCATACTAATACGTTGGGTTGTTTCTTTACATTTTTATTTGAATTATTTTCCACCTCAGAGTACTCTTTCCCATATCATTTACCTAGTAAGGGTTCAGAGAACTGCATAAACACGTTTACCCGCCAATAGTACATGCATATAAGTGCCATCGGGGCATACTGTCGGTAACTGCCAATCGGGCCATCATGCGAATCAACGCCCTCGGATACCCGAAGGAACTAGATTCTCTACTTTGGCCCAGGCAGCGAACGATGTGAAGGCGAAATTTTTGTTATTGTTTCAATGTTGGAAACAGGAGAAAATATGGTAAAAGAAAGAAAAATAGCGTAAATAACAGATGGTGTGTAACATTCATCCGCCAGTCATGTTTTTTTTTCATCTACACTTTTGCGTTCTCTCATTTCCACCCGTTTCATTATTACATTTTTTCCTCTGAAATTCATCGGCTTTTGGCCTGTTACAGGCTTGAACTGAACCAGAGAGCAGCAGCAGCAGCAGCAGCCAACAACTTCCCTTTGGCATTAGTACAGCATAAACATCGCAGCATAATGTGTGCACTGTGTATCAGCATCAAAATTGCCGCATGTGAAGAACACACACGCTTAGTCTACACTCACTTAATAGTATCAGTTTTTCGCTCACATATCTACCTACGTTGTAATGTCTCGCATGAATCGGCTTGAATGTCGTTCGAGGAAGATCTTCGCCAAGCAACACTATTACACTACTGCAATAGTTGTAGGGAACGAATGGAATTTTTCCAACTTTTAAGAAATATGGCCAACAGTAAACAGCTTACCGGGCCGAACGCTTCATGGATGGCTTTTCCATTTCCAGAACAGATTAACTTGGATCAGACAGATTTTTTGTGGATAATACACAGTGAAATTACACTTGAACGCATCTTTCAGCACCATCTTCAATGCATTTCTTAGTTGTTAATAATCCATCTTTTTTGGAAATAGAAAGAAGGGTTTTTCTATTATGATAAATTTAAACTAATGGAATATAAATAAAATATAGAAAGCCTAAGAACTCATGTAGGGCTATTCATAAAGCAAGTAGACTTTTATGGGTAGGGGGGTTTGACCAAAGTCTACGCTCCATACAAAAATTCAAAAAAATGTATGGACAAAAGTCTACGAGGGGGGAACGGGGTTTGAGATTTTCAAAAATGAATCTACGTGCTTTATAAACCAGCCCTGATGAAGTGCTGTGGTTCACGATAATAGTGGATTTCAAAATTCAGTAGGCTCTTCGAAAACACATTTCTAGGGTTTTTTTTTCGTTAGGGCGAATCTACAATTGAGAGATTTTCTCCGGGCTCGCTCTCTTCCATTCATTACAGCGCCATTATAAAACTTACGAGGCATTCTTTAGTACAGATCGAAACACAACAGTGCTGGCTAGCATACTCTACAAATAGTAGAATGAAAAAACGCAAAGGTGATTGGTTTATGAATAAAAGAGAGCGAGCCCGGAGAGAATCTCTCAATTGTAGATTCGCCCTAATGAAAAAAAAACCCTAGATTTCTTTGTACCACTGGTTCTTGGACAAGTACTGCAGTATGCATCGTACATCCAGAGATGAGACAGCACACTTTGCTTAATATCACTTGGGTATAGCAACCTGATTTTTCGGTTGAAAACACGGTTCATACTGATAATGTCAGGCGAAATAATTGGATGCCTCAATTTCCAACATACAATGACGAGGCCTACTTCAGTCCTACTTTCAACAAAACTATTCCATGTAAAATTACATACAAAACTTCAGTTTTCGAATTCTCTTCGTTACGTTCAACATTGAAATACTCTCAAAACTGAAAACTTGAAACTAATATTTTCTAGATTGTGAGGATGAGGAGGAGCTTAGACGTTTGTGAAGACAAATATGAGATGAGTGGATATATACATTCATGTAATTAACTCACAAGAAAATCGCAACAAATTACGGTATACAAACTCTAAAAAATCTAGTTCAGAGAAAGAAGGTTTCAGTATAAACGTAGATAACAAACGTCTCACTCGCCCTTTTGAAATTCTAGATATAAATAAAATATATGTATTATATATTCAAACTATCCATTTCTATACAACCATACGAATCGGAAGTGTGTTATGTACCTTTTAGCTTCCATCAAGGTCATTGGAATTCTGAAATGAAACAAGTCTATATATGTATCAATAGTACTCCAACAGGTTATAACATAAGTTTATGGTAGGATATGATACTCAAATAAAAATAATACTTTTTGAAGCGTAAGTAATTGATTCTTTGAGAAGCAGAACTTTTGCAAATAAAATAAACTCGATTCACACGTGTTCATCGTAATGTACGCATTAGAAGCACAACCAATAAATCAAACAAATAAATGTTCGGGACTAATTGTGTACTTATAATTCCATACAAAAACAAATATATATGCTTAAAAAAGGCAATGTCTAGTGGTGACGAAAGAACATTCTATTGCTTACAATCTACTAGAATAGAGAACTAAATTGGCCTACTCACCAATGATGCCTAACAAAAATATTTTTTTCTCTGTTCTCCACGTTATCAATTTAACTTATCATTTGATACGAAAATTCAGTACAAGAGCTACAATATGATTTCTTGTAGTGTGAAAATCACGAATGTCTACTTTCTGTTAAGTCCCGTTATTTCATTACCTAACTAATCCAATGTGCAGCGTTTCAATGTAGAAGCTCCGGCAATTGAACTGCTACATTACTTGAACTACTACAACAGTCATTACTACGTTGCACACGAAACAGTATTGGACATCCCCTCGTCGCTTTGTTTACATTGTGTCTTGGCTGTCAGTGGATGTATGTGTTACTTTTGTAATCGATTGTTATCCGGAAAAATAGATCTCGAACAAAAAAGGAAGCTAAAAACCGGCAGTAGGACATAGTTTGAGAGCTGTCCACAGTACAGTAGAGTACAGTCAAAGTATTCCCCGAGACCGGAAGTACCAAAAAACGGTATGGTGGGGACGTCACGCTACTGTGGTGTTACCTGCCGTGGTGAAGATCGTCAAGAGGTACCTCAAGAGAAATCCTCGGCGTAGTGCCACTAAATTGGCGGAGGATCTCTACCTATCGGATCGAAGCCTCCGTTGGATCCTGAAAAATACACTTCAGACGAAGCCCTACAAGATCCAGAAGGCTCAATCCCTTTCAGTGAGGCAGAAACAAGAACGGGCAAAAAGAGCAAAGGCGCTGCTGAAGAGGGCTGCGGATGGAAGGTTCGTGAACGTCGTGTTTACCGGCGAGAAGCTTTTCACCGTACAGCAGTTCGTGAATAAGCAGAACAACAGTTTGGTTGCCAGAAATATCCCGAACCTATGCTGACGTGCTGACGTGATGGCCGGACTCCGTTGGTTTTTGTCACTGAAAGAGTGAACAGCAACCATAATACATATCGGGAACTAGTTCTACAGAACGTCGTCGAACCGTACGCACATCGTCATTTTGGTAGCAGGGATTGGGTTTCCCAACAGGACTTGGTGCCGGCCCACAAAGCAAAGAAAATTCAAGTCTGGATTGTGGAAAGTTTTCAAGGGTTCATTTCAAGCTCGGAGTGGCCAGCGAGATCACCGGACCTGAACACTATGGACTGCGCTGTCTGAAGTTAGAGGCTGTCTGTTAGAGGCCGAAGTCTGCTCTGTAATACATGAAGGTGTGGAACTCCTGAAGCGACATCTGCTGGCAGCCTGGGATAAAATACCACAAGAGCACCGGCGGGCCTCGTACGATGTGTTCCACGATCGTCTGCGGCGAGCAGTTAAACTCCAGGGAGAACAAGTTGAACAAGCTGAGATAGACAAATTCAACGACTACCTCGAACTCATCGCCGTCGATCGTTACACTGCTGCCCAGTCGGGTCCTGTCGTGCTCGGTTCCGCCTGCCAGCATGTACTTCGTTTACACTGCTTCGCGCTTTAGTCTGGTGTACTGCTCTGCCACCGCTTCAAATGTTCTGCCGACAATATCCACGTCATCGGCAAAGCAGATAAATTGACCGGATCTGTGCCGCGCATGTTAAACGCCGCTCGTCGCATAACACCTTCAAGAGAAATGTTGAACAGGAAGCAAAAGAGACCATCAGCTTGACGAAGCCCCCTGCGGGATTCGAATGATTAGTACAATGTATTAGTACAATTGTGGTTCCTCCCTTAGCTCAGTCAGTAAAGGCGCAGCTACAAAGCAACACCATGCTGGAGGTGGCTGGGTTCGATTCCCGGTTTGGTCTAGGAATTTTTCGTTAAGGAAAATTTCTCGACTCCCTGGGCTATGATTGTTCTTGCCACATAATCATACTAATGCAAAAATGGTACCTGGCATCGAAAGTTCTCAATTAATAACTGTGGAAGTGCATCTAGAACACTAAGTTGAGAGCAAGCAATAAGCTAATTGTGAAAGCAATAAGCTTGAAATCCTAAAGAAGAAGAAGATTAGTACAATTGTATATTAGTACAATCATGTATTAGTACAATTGTGATTTTTTCTTTATATTAATCTAACATACACAGATAAAAAGAAACACTGAATTTTCTGCGTTATCTAATGCACATAAAGGTAATGCTAGATTTGGCAGAAAATAATGGGATGTTTCATGTAAATTTAAGCCAAATAACGCCTGAATCAAGCCTGTTGTATGAAAGATTGCAAACAATATCGTTGTTTACGCTCCTTTGACTTGGAATTACACGAGGGGAAATTTTACGCGCTTATTAAAATTAATTATTTTTGCCTGTGTATGCTATACTAAATTACTTGAAATTTTCATTTTTGTCGGATAACATTGAATCGAAAATAATATTATTGCATTGTACAATAAAAATTATTGTTTCATTGCCATTTTGATTTATTCCAGCATTTTAATTATATCTAAAATGTTCTCGTACCACATGTGAAAAAGGCTCGATATCCATGCGAAAACTCTGCAGTGGTTCAAAAAGTTGGTTTCTTTTTAGCCAATTCAGCATCCTGATCATCCGAAGGAAATTTCTACAAGGAATCGATAGAATATCGTAGTATAAAGTAAGCAACAATAGGGGTTTCTCAGTTCCAAAATAAGCAAATCAAATAAGAGACAATTTGGACATTCATTTGACACTTCAAATAATTCATATTAATGAATACACGCCAAAACAAACTTCGCAGTAGAAACTATAATTTCGAGGGTTTAATTATTAACATGAGGTCTGTCAATTCTACCACAAATGTTGAACACTTTACCACAAATGTAGTAAATTTGACTGGAATTTCATGGTAGTAGTTGAAAATGGGCAAAGTCGGGTAAAATGCTAGCTTTTACTGCAAGATTTTATTCAGTGTATATTCAACGGGGTTGAGAGGGCACAGTTGCATTCAAGAGCCTATGGTTGTCTGCGATGGATATTAGACACAGGTGCAACCTCGGCCATTTTCTTTTTATCTATATTATTTGTTTTGGCTGTTCAATTTTAATTAGTTTTGAATTACTTATCGACAAAGTTAATTAATAATAATCTTTTGCGATACAACCTTCCGATGATGACGAGAGCGCGAAGTAACGACCATTTGATTTACTCCGTTTAAGTCTTGATAATTTGGTACGTTGAGTGTGACATTTTAATGTTCGATTCCCGATTTGAACATTATTTCACAGATGTGTTGCATAAATATATATTTTCACTTCTCACACACTTAACAAATCTTAAGAGAACATAGACAAAACTCAGCTCTAATCGAATTTAGTGAAGGCTGAATAATTACAAGCTGCTAATGATGCAGCTAATTCTTGACAGTTTGGTACTAAATATTGAACATAGATAGGCAGAATATTGAGGAAATAGATCCAATTTGTTAAATGTAGGTAAATGTGTTGGTTTTTTTTAATCTGGAGGTCAAAGATAGTATCGGGAATACTATCTTTGACCTCCAGATTAAAAAAAACCATGCAGTCATATAAAATTGTTAAAAGACTGCTCGTTTTAACCGTAAAAGGATTTAAAGTGGGAGAAATTTCTATATGCTCACATACATTGTTTGACCTTTTCGTTCAATTTAAGGTTATTTGTAAAAGACATTCAACGGATAAAAAATAATAGCACCAATTCTCGAGTACTTTTTTTCAACAGACGAATCTGATTTTTTAGACATAGAGGGGAAGTAAGATTCAAACGTAAATTTCTCAAAACTCTCAGCACCCTCACGGAAAGTAGCATCACCATTATTTTACGGAAATGTTATTCCTTGTATTGGTGGCCCTAGTTTGCATGAAAGTGCTAAGGGATCCAAGAATTTAACGTATGAATCTTACTTCCCCTCTTTGAAGATACGTAAATGTGTTTTAAATGAAGAAATTTTAAATGTAATATTTTAAATGTAATAAAACATTTGGGAAGAAATTCCTATAAGCGCATATCAAATTATATTATTTTAAACTGATTCAAATCAAAAAATAATAGAAATTAATATTAGATTCGTTTACCATTTTTCAGAATTGTTTCATAAATTTGTTTTAGCATTGAGTCAATGAGATTTTCCAACATTTTCTATGGAATTTTCAACCACTCGCTCTTGCCCTTGTTTGTAGTTCACGAATTGATCCAAACTGCCGTCCACCACTGTAAACCCATCTCGCAAGGATCCCCCAGAGTGTTTCAAAGGGATTCAGGTCCGGACTACGAGTTAACCAGCTCATAATCTGGATGTTTCTTCCGAAAAACCATGCCAAAGACTTCCCTAGTAGCACACTTGTTAACATTCGGTTGAGATTACATACACCGTGTCCAATTTATTCTCATACACTTTTTCCTTGCATTGGTGTCGTGCAACTACTCAACATGCTTCACGTATGTGTTGGTGTAGTTTTGCACTATCGGACGGAAAAGTAAAGAATCGATAAGAAAATGGAATTTGTAAGGTTCCCACGCAAACTAATTCCATAAGTGAAGGTGACAATGCATTCTATGCTGATCAATTGTCAAAATTCCGCTTGGTAATATTGAACAAAATTCTGTAACCTCATTACTTTTTAGTTCGACATTTGCCTTTAGTTATGGTTTAAACACTAGCCAGACTGAGCATTTATAACATGTTATAAGCCTATCTTGATGACGAGTTTCTTGTTGAAATTATTTGACAACCGTTATAACATGTTATGCCTCTGTAGTCTGAACAAGGCATTACACAAGCTCTAAGAACATGCCACATAGTCAAGATGTGTATATAAAGGTGGACTAGATGTTCAAAATTCAACTGCGCTAATAGAAAATTCACACCAAATGTTTAAACATACCAATGATTCAACAAATTATGAAAGCATTACAATGAATAAATACATTGTTTAAGTGATAAAAATTCCACACAAAAAATTGATTCAGTTTTCTTCAAAATATTTTTTAGAAAAACATCAGTGAGATTTTAGAAAAAAAAAAATAAGGGAAATTATTATTGGGCCTTTACTTCATTGTCGAAATGTTGTTATATTTACTTTCAAGATTTTCAGTGGAACCAAATATATACATCTATATTGTAAGGAAGACACAATTCATCATTGGGTTCAACTCTTGATTCAAAGGCCTATATTGAAAGCATTTCCCATGTGTCAATTTTCTTCATATACAGAGTTAGAGGTTTGTTTTGTACCGTGCATCACCTCACCGTACGAGGTAGTTAAAAATACATACAATACAAGAATGTTGCCATTTTTACGCAACCTGTTAAAAGTTTTATAAAAATCAAACGATGCCCCATGGCAGAGGTTCTATCGAGCACTTCACTTAATGTATATCGGGTAATATACGTTCAAAAATTAAGTCGTTTAGGTTAAATACGCCAAAAAAAGCGATTATAGATGTAAATGGGCTCCCTATCGAAGTGCTGTTCTACCCTACCTACTTTGTGCACTTTGAATTACGAACAAGAGATTGAATCGTGATTGAAAATCTTGAAACTAATTCAGCCGTAATATTTTTTCTGACCAGAATAAGTTGAATAAGTCCAGATGCACTCGTGAATGAAACGCAAGTTTGGCTTTCGGAGTCAAAATCCACGAATCCTCCCTGGGTTCAGTTGTTAACGATGAAACTGCAAATAAGATCACTCTGGAGGTGGTTGGGTTCAATACCCGATCTATTCTAGAGTATTTTTCTCTTAATTTTTATTCGATTTTCTGGCCATAACTAATTGTACTAGCCACAAAAGCATACCAACACAAAAATGGTATGGACATTACTATAACTTTAATTTATAAACAACAATCAAAAATAATTATTTCATGATAGTTGTTTTTCAGAAATGTTATATGGTAAATGATTAAATTTACAAACAAAACATAGTAGGAAAATCGGGCTACTTTTCACCTTTCATTCATTAGAAAAGATAACGATCAATTATGATCCATGGCTGTACTGTGAATTGTGGCATCAGCAACACAATTCACCCACCCGCTCAACACATCCCACCATTTTCTTCGTCATTTTACGAATAAATAAAATCGTGTCTCCTCTCTGCACTCTTCGCTGGTGTGTATATCGGATAGTTTTTCTCCCACTGTATTTTTTTTCGCTTTACTTATTTAGTATGCAATGTGTGTGTTTACACTACAATGAATGCGAAGCGAAGCAAGGAAGATAGGAAAAAAGCGTGTAAAGTGCCATGGACGGAGAAAAATACAGTGTTGTGTATTTACACCAGCGGAAAGTGAATCGTGATCGTGAATAGAGCGCACGGGCCGCTCATAGATGAGTATCATGTAGGAGAGTAGCTTCGACAGCGAGAAAGAGAAATGTTGAATATAGGAGAAAGGTAAAGAAGAACTCAATGCGAACAGTACATTTTTTCGTCAGTTTTTTTCCACTAGATTAGATACGCATTTAAAGAAAAAAGAGTAGTGGTATTTAAACTAGAAAGACAAACGCCACCGAACTCTGCTTACCTTATCGTCCGTTCAAGCTCTGATAAGTCTAACAGCTTATCTGCAATGATTTTATCCAGCGCAGTCTGGAGGCACTTTCACCCTTAAGCTTGTTTCTTTGTTGTACGATCTTTGTTGGCGAATATCCCCTTGTTACTACTGCTCATTCATTGTATTTCACCATTGCTAAGTTCACTGTCCCGGTATGAGCCACTGCTATGATTTGATGGTCCCACACAACACGAATCGTTCGTCTTTAGGTGATAAAAATATACACTTAACATTTAGTTTCAACTAAAATAAATACTTTCAGTACACATTTCGGCAAAGAATACACAAAACAACCAACTCTCAGTACATGCGATAATACACCCAGCGCAGTTTTCTCATCAACTTTTACTGGTTGCTTTCTTAAACACTGCAACCGATGCACCATTGAAGAATGCCTAAAAAATGCATCAGGAACCCAAAAGTGGCCGATCCCTTTTTCCCTTCGCCCTAGTATGTTCCTTTTTTTCAGTCAGCGCTCCTTCTTTATCTTATTTCTGGTCATAATCCTCTTTTCCCACCAACACACTCAGCATATACATATAACAAACAAGAACCACAAAAGTCCCAGCAGCGGCAGCAAAATAACATGCAAACAGTCCGTCTCCAATGCGCGAAAAAAATCAAAGTGATCAGGTCGAAACGAAAATAAATACTAACTCGGTTATGGCCTCTGTCCCGATTCCGTACCTCGGTCGAGAACCGTTTTTCACAATTCCGCCTATCTATTAAGTTTACTTTCTCCCAGTGCATCGGTATTGGTCGCGGTACGGTACAATGGCACTTACACGAGCCGGCTTTGTTTTGGTTCAATCTTCTAAGGTTTCTCAACGATATCCAAAATACATGCGTACCTATGCTTATTGTAAAGGGAAACTCGACCCACTACCTGCATGCGGCCGGTCGTAGTATTGGTAGGAAGGGTGGTCCGCCGCCGCATACAGGTCCTTTTCTGATGTAGATATGCAGCATTGAGCATAACAATATTGTGTTGCCAATGCTGCTCGGGTAGCATAACGGAGTAACTCCTGCGAGGCGACCATGAGTGAAATGCAGCCAAGTGTGTTAAACTTCGTAACAATTCAGAATTGAACCGTTTGCGTTACTATGCGTTTTCCTCAATTTAAACGAATTGTTAGGATACCCACTCACCGATAGGTTTTGAAAATCAGTTTTCCATGGAGGCGAATGGTGGATGACGGATAATAAAAATTCCAACTTAATGAGTTTGCAGCTGTCAGCATAGCTATGGAGGAATCCAGGTAACGCAAAAGAGAGGTTAAACGGCGTAGATGGCGCTTTTTAAAAATGGTTTTTCGAGCTGCCTAAGCAAATGATAAAAGGACAAAGGTGATAAAAGATAAGAAAATCGACAATAATGATGATACTGACCAATTCAATACAGTTTTAAACATAGCAAGAAAGTTGTTATCAATTTCAGATTTAGATTCTACGATGTTTAACCTCACTCTAGCTTTATGGTTTATGGCTTTATTTCTATGGTGTTGCGTTGGTTTGTGGAGCAATTTTGCAGTAAAAAAGTCTTTTGTAATGTGTCTTCGCAAATGTTTTTTTTTTCACGATTTTCTCACATGAAAGATTTCAATTGTAGTATTATTGTTTTGCTACTGTTAGATCTGCCGGATGAAGAGTGGTAATAATTAGGATTTTCCCAAAAAATTGTCAGGTGTATGTTATTTATTTATTTACTCATAAATTTATTTATATATTTGTTATTTTTTATTTGCCTATTCTTATGTATTTATTATTATTTTTAAATTGTAAGCTCTGCGCCAGCCGTAGTGTATTAATTGCCTCTTACTCTAGTCGATCTGGTATCAATTCAAGCCGACACCGTAGGAATATTCTGAGACGAGTGAAATAAAGCCATTGGTCCCGGCTCATATGTAGATGGATTCGATATTTAGGGTCCTGGTCGTCTTCCTGGCGTGACGTATTAGCCTCAGGTTGAATGTCACATAAATACGAGACAACAACAACAACGATAATTTATTTATTTATTTATTTATTTATTAACTTATTTCTTTACGTCTTTCTGTGTATTTAATTTTGTATTAATTTATTTACTAAGCAATAATAATTATTGATTACTTTATTCAAGAAATTTTTAATTTCTTATTTTGTAGTAATTAAATCATACGTTTATTTTATATTTTTTATAAACAATTTGATTTGTTTGTTAATTTATTGATTTATGTATTGATTTATTTAAGATTTATTTTAAGGTTCATTTATTTACGTATTTTTACTTATTTATGATATATTTGTTTATTCATTTCATTTCTTTATATCTTAATGTGAGTATTTTTTATATTGTATTCATTTATGTTTTTATATTTCGTTCTCTTATTTTAATTTATTCTATTTGATTATTTATCTAATAAAACATAATAAATATGAATCCTAAAGTGTTTGAGCTGTTTAGTGGAATACCTGTACCTAGAAATTAGAAGAAAAACTAGTATTTTCCATTTAATTCCAACTACCTTTGCTTATCTTCGACAGATACGCGTATTTCGTCTACAATGTGTAGACTTCTTCAGTGTCTCGTACTAATAACTCGACTTAAAGAAAACCTTCGCCACCTGCCGTATATATACTATTTTCTAAATACAAAGCGTTTACCTATTATTATTTTGCTTATACCTATCTTATTATTATTTTGTTTATATCTATCCTGAGTCAAAAACAAATGTACTTGATATCTACCTCACTTTTTATTTTTTTCTTCATCTATACCTAACCTACTTATTGTGTAGCGGTGGATACTCCGCTTCGTCGGGTTTGATGTCGTTTGGGTATTAAGTTGAAGAGCCATGTGTAACCGTTGCCTTGGTCTTTGTTTAGTAGATTTGTGTTCTGTTGTTTGTTTATTTCTAAGCTTTCTGCGACGTCTAATTTCCAGGGTGTAGATGTAGTCCGTAATATTGTGATGTCATTTGTCGTTCCGTCGTGATTTTCCGTGAAGATGTGTTCTGCGACTGTTGATTTGAAGTTATGTGAAATTCCTTTCTCGTTCTGTTTGACAGCCTTAGTCACCTCCGCTAGATGCTCCTTGAACCTTGTTGCCAAGGTTCTCTTTGTTTGACCTACATATATTTTGCTGCAGTGTTTACACTTGATTCTGTATACCCCTGCTCTGCCTAAGGTGTCTACTGAATCTTTGGTGTCGTTTGGGTATTAAGTTGAAGAGCCATGTGTAACCGTTGCCTTGGTCTTTGTTTAGTAGATTTGTGTTCTGTTGTTTGTTTATTTCTAAGCTTTCTGCGACGTCTAATTTCCAGGGTGTAGATGTAGTCCGTAATATTGTGATGTCATTTGTCGTTCCGTCGTGATTTTCCGTGAAGATGTGTTCTGCGACTGTTGATTTGAAGTTATGTGAAATTCCTTTCTCGTTCTGTTTGACAGCCTTAGTCACCTCCGCTAGATGCTCCTTGAACCTTGTTGCCAAGGTTCTCTTTGTTTGACCTACATATATTTTGCTGCAGTGTTTACACTTGATTCTGTATACCCCTGCTCTGCCTAAGGTGTCTACTGAATCTTTGGTGGAGCCTAGCATCGATGCTAATTTGTTGTGCCTACTAGAAAAAACTAAGTCTAAACCAAATTCCCTAAGTCGTGGTTTTAGCTTTTGTGTAATGTCTTTATCGAAGGGGACGGATACACGTTTCAGGGGTTCAGGTGAGTCTGAGAGGGTTGTTTGTGATTTCCTATGAAGATGTTTTTCCTTTTTGTTGATGATCGCTTGAAGTGTCCTCTTTAAATATTATATTTGTTCAAATTTTAATTTATGTAATTTTTTTCATATATATGTTTATTGATTTCATTAAACATTTATTAACTATCTCATGTATTTATGTATTTAATTGTATGTTTATTTTTTGTATCAATGTATATATTAATTTATTCGTTCATATATTTATTTAATTATTTACTTATTTTTTAATTGATTTGTTTTTCCTATACTTATTTGTGTATTGTTGTGTAAATTTATTTGTTTATTATTCAAGCTACACCCCCTGACGCCACATCCCCCAAAAATCAACCCAGACGATACGATTGTGTATCTATTGTCTCGTTGTGATCATTTGTTCTGATTGCTACAATCGCCACGAAGATCCAGAGGTTCCGAATATGCTTTATTTGAAGAAGTCCTTGGTGGCAAATAATATCGAAAATAAATTGTAAAGATGCATGTTCAGCTACAATTGGTAGCAGTAGAGATTCGCTGTCATTATCGTGAATAAAATGAATAGTTTTCTGGTTGAAATCTTAGAATCTAGATGATTAAAAATGTGTCATATGAAGCTCTTTTAGCCGTATGTTGAGGAAAGCAAACAGATACAAAAAGATGAAGTTCATCATACATCATCACTTTTACCCAAACGTCTTAAAACCAAGCTTTAAACTCTTGATGTTTTTCCCCAGGTTTATAGGTATCACTACATTCAAAAACACAGGATAAGGAGGAGGGGAGGGGGATACAGGGTTCCAGACGAAGTGTAGGCTGCATGAAGTATTCGTGGTAATCTGACCCAACTCATGGATGGAAATCGTTAGATCGAGATCAGCGATGGCCTAATTGTCTTCCACCAGTCTACAGTAAGTTTGCTAACCCTATTTTCAACAAACCAACAGACGGAAATCCTAATGTGTATTGTTTACTGTTAATATCCTGTAATAAAAGCGTTTCGTTGTAAGGAGATTCTTTTAAGGTTAAGGTTTCTTTTAAGCTCCTGCTTACGGGTCCACTTTATGCAACGGATTAGTGAGGATTACAGGTAGCTAGGTACAGTTTGACCTTGCCATTGGATGAAAACGTACGTCATGGCAAGTCCTGCACTGGTGGTCGTTTCCTATTACATGGCATCATCACATCATCACCAGTTTATACATATAAAGGTTATTTATTAGACCCAAGGATCATCTGTTGGTTCTCTGCGTAATAACAGCTGATCTGGCAATAACGGAGTATTAACATCGAGCGGTCGATCATGCTCATGCTCGTTCTCACATTTTCATTTTCTTAGCAAAACCCTGCAGAGCATTTCTTATTTGGAGAGGGTTTACAATAATTGATTTGCGAAACAACAAAAAAACAAATTTTGTTCACTCACATGCAAATATCTTACTAACAAGTCTAATACGTAGCTAGTACTACTAAAATGTATCTTTATTTCATTGTTTTAATTTACATTTGATTTGACATTCTTATTGGTTAGCCAAAGGAATTCTACATCTTTAGTAAATATGTTTTAGTTTTAGTTAATGATTGTTGTGTTTCAGCATGTAAGGTATGGTTTTCCCACTTGAGAGTGTATGGATTTTGAAAAATTTGACAACATATCCATCTATAACAAGTTAAGCCTACACACTTAGAAATTTTGAATTTTGTGCCAGACGGAATTCATGTTTGTAAAAAGTCAGGGAAGGTAAAGAAATATTTCATGTAAAATTATGTCTCCTGACACTGAGACATACGCAAATCGACGAAAGATGTGTTCGATTGAATTTATTTTCTCATCTCTTTCAACTCATTTTTATGTGCTGAAGGACACTTGTATGTGTCGGTCTCAGGGGACATAACTTTACAAAATGATCGGATGCGGCGACCTTAGGCAAAATTTTCTGAACCTTTCTAGGATTATACCTTTCTCTCGCCGAGGGTCTGGAGGCCAGCCAGGCGAAGGATCTCAAAATTCCTAGTTCTTAGAGGACTGTTCAGAATTTGTGCAACTCTCCCAGATTTAGCTGAAGTTTTGTGAACATGCGATCAGAACAACAACTTGCTAACTAGGGTAAAACCAAGGTAGACTATTTCCCCGGACCAATCGATCGGTGTGTTACATAGGTTAACATCTCTTGGTGGAGCCAACCAGTCTCCATCAGAGATAAAATATTAATTGGGATATTAAATTAACGAAAAACACAACTAAACAAACGTAAAAAGAACAAAGATGTTAGCCTAAATCGACAAAATACCACTACCTGGCAGGGGAGAAACATCTGACGTGAAGATGTTGAATTGGATGGGGCATAGGAGACTACCCTGGGGAAAACAAGCGTTAAACTTATTAGAGTCGGAATCTTTCTGGAAAACTATAAATGATCTATTAAACAGATAGTTTTTGATGATATTAACAAGACGAATAGGGAAGTTGCATCGATGCAGCTTAAACACCATCGTGCCAGACATTGTCGACGTCCATCAATGCCATGGTAGATGTCTTTCTAACAGACCTGCTACGTTTGAGAATGTTAGTTCTCGCGGCAGTTTGTGGATGGTAGAATGACCTTTCTTGAACCCGAATTGCTATGTTATTGATATGTTATTCTGAATCCTAGAGGGTTTGAGCTGTTTAGTGGAATACTTGTAACTATAAATTAGAAGAAAAATTAGTAATCTCCATTTAATTCCAACTACCTTTGCTTATCTTCGACAGATACGCGTATTTCGTCTACAATGTGCAGACTTCTTCAGTGTCTCGTACTAATAACTCGACTCAGTCGAACCCGAACGCACCGGAATTGCGGCCAATTGAAAAGTACTGTTCCATCACGAAGCAGGCACTTCAGAGGCATCCTAATGAAGTGAAATCGGAGGAAGATATGAAAAAAAATGGATTGACACGCAAAAAAAGTTGATCCAAGTGTGAGTAGTGTAAAGATGAAGGTTCATGGATTTAGATATGGAATTGAAATTTAATAAAAAAAAACAGGAAAATATTCATAATATGTTTTTTTACTCCCTGAATGTTTGATGATGATTGGTTGAACGGGCGAATTTTGCCGAATATATGTGTGTGTCACAATTTGATTCCGTACACCCTTTACTACTTTCGTCAGGGACAACTATGGTTGTATCGGTGACTCTAGACATTGCCTCCGTAACAGTAGGCTCATGTGCTATAACATAGATTGGCCAAGATTGTGTTAGCTCACTTAGTGTTTACCTAGTGCTTTAGCCTTTGCAACGCGGTTAAAAGTTGAGATGGGACAGAATTCTGGTCGAGCGTACTAAGCGGCGGAATTGATCTTGGCTTATTTTTCAGAATTCAGGTCAGCTTCCAAAAGGGGTTTTTCGGAATCTCTGAGCAAATCTTAGTTTCGAAATGCCTTTTTCTGAGATCTGAGATGGCTTGAATAATATTAGTAAGGCGGTTTGATTTGAACTTAAGGTGAGGTAAACCGCCCAAGTAGCACCAAAAACATAAATCAAAATGTTATATTTTCCATTTGTCATGCTGTAGATCTATAAAAGTGTAATTAGACTTATTTAGTAATGTAGATGTACGTTTCATGCTATTCGAATCTAGATTCACTTATTATGTCATATATCTGTTTGATGTTTTGAGTTAGGACATGTTTGTTTACATCTGACGTCTTACGTGTTTGCATATTATGTTATACAAATGTAGCAACACAAGTCTTCCGTATTTTGAGAAACAAACAGTTTCGTGGAATGTCAAATGCCAACACAACTAGTCAGCTATGTTTTGTTCGTGTCGTATTGGACGTCGAATGACCGTCTGTCCTTTAAATAAGACTTAAAACTATCAACAATCTAAAGGGTGTCCACGATGAAATTGCCACACACAAAATTGATTCGCAAAATTCGAGTTTTCATCCGATTGCCATCAAATTTTCAGGGATTGAGAAATAACTATTAAACTTCATTTTAACATTTTACTCGTATTTTATTTACAGTCCATACGCAAATGCCCGCACCTTGGCCTTAACCCCGCCCATAAGATTCTGCACAACCTGTGAATCAACCGTTTTTTGCATGTAAACCCATACTTTCTTCAGTTCCTTGACTGTCTTCACTACCTTAGGTCGTTTAAGAAGGTGCTGCTTCATAATCGCCCAGTACTTCTCGATGGGGCGGAGCTCCGGAGTGTTGGGAGGGTTGAACATTTTCGGCACGAAATTGACCTTATTGTCCGCATACCACTTCAGCACGTCCTTGGAGTAGTAGCATGAGGCCAAATCCGGCCAGAAGATTGTTGGGACGTTGTGGGCCTTCAGGAGAGGAAGCAGCCGCTTCTGGAGGCACTCTTTTATGTACACCTGTCCATTCATCGTGTCCTGGGTCACGAAAGGTCCACTCCGCTTCCCGCACGTGCAGATGGCTTGCCAAACCAGGAATTTCTTCGCAAATTTGGACATCTTCTGAGTGCGGACATGCTCCGGAACGCTGAACTTATCCTTGGCCGTGAAAAACAGGTTGCCGGGGATCTGTTTGAAGTCGGCCTTCACATATGTTTCGTCGTCCATGATGCAGCATTCAACTTTCGTCAGCATGTTGAGGTACAACTTCCTGGCACGGGTTTTGGCGGACTTGTTCTGCTTCTCGTCGCGATTAGGGGCCTTTTGTACTTTGAACGTTCGAAGCCCAGCCTTAGTTTTGGCCTTCTGGACAAAACTTCGGCTTAGGTGCAGCTTCTTAGCACATCCCGAACGGAGGCGTTCGGATTTCGGTTGAAGGCCCCAACTACGCGGTTGTGATTTTTGGTGTTGTACGGAATACTTTTTCCTTCACTTCGGTGGTCAACCGTTCCTCGAACCGCTTAATCACTCGCGACACCGTGGAATTCGCGATTCCCAACGTTTTAACGATGGAACGATGCGAGAGATCCTTGTTCTCGTGATGAATGCGCAAGATTTTATCACGCACGAGCTGTTCTTTCGACTTCATTTCCGCGAGTTTTGATCACAGGACTTTAAAACTTGCAGGATGTAAATAATGCACTATGAAATAAATCCACCCAAATTTTCATTAAATTCTACCCAACGGTTGAAAAATTAGAGCAATTTCATAGTGTGGCAATTTAATCGTGGACACCCTATATTTATATCACAATCATGTTTACCGCTGAAACATTAAGGAACCTAAATCGATTATGCTGGTATGATGGGAAAAAAATATTGCTTTTGCCTTGTACGATCGAACATTATTTGCACGGGCACAATTGCTTGTTTGATGAAAAATTAGCAAAAACTGAAGTGTAATCGACCGATCATCAAAGTATAGCAAAACCATTTAATTTACTTTGATTCACTTTCCTACTTCTGAATTCTATTATGTTAAAAAGAGTAACTATGTCCTCTATCACATGGGCGCTGGTTGAAATAACGAGCTCTGGTTTAAGGAGATTCTAATTGTTCCATTTCTCACATGTTGAAATGGTCGAGTGGTAAGAAGACTAGTCTTGTATGCTTAGAGTATATGGTTCAAACCTAGTCCATGAATACCTTTTTGAAAACCGAAGATGCTTTGTTTTACTGAAGCGCAAGATTTTTTTGTTTATGACCATTGTCGAACTTAAATTATGTTTCATAGGCTCCACCTTCTGCGCTGTTTCAATTCAATAGTAGTATCCTAAATAGTTTTGAATCACCGAAACGGCAACATTATTATTTGTCACATTAAAGCAAAAATGCATACAGGTAAACATTTCGTGTTACTTGGGCGGTGCCTTGGAATTATCTTTGGATCGAGTTACGGACTCCGATAATGTACTTGGTAGTTCTGTCAAGGTTCAAGGAATTTCTAACTTGGTTCATTGAAGGAACTAACCTATTTTCCCCGTCGGGCTTGAGGTGCGTTTCGATGATGATGGCAATATCGATTTTCCTCTCGTTGAGGAAATTACTAAGCTCGATATTTTTGTTCCAAATAGAACAAGTATTCCAATTTGAAATCTTGAGGGTGGCTTCACGGTCCATGTTTGTTCATGAAGTTCAACAGCAACATGCTGGCCGCGTTAATATGTTAGCGTTAACTTAGAACGGCAACGACGCAGTTGTTGGCAGTTGTTGCAAGTTATTGATCATCATCAGATTGATGGGCTGCTGAACTACATGTTGCCTATTTTCCCCAGACTGGAGGAGGGACATGTTGTCGCGGTGGTTACAAGTCGGTGTTGAACTGTGGTGGTCAGCTGGGGGATTTTCTGACGATGGTTTATTTCGAGAGGCGTTAAGTTTGGTACAGGGAAGTGATCTTTCGTCACTGAAGGAGGCGGCCATCGCTGGAATTTCTTATTGATTTTGGAAGTTATTAGCATGCGAATTCCGATATTCCGATCGCTTTGGGCACGATCAGTTGCTACCCTCGTGGTAGACACCACAGTAGACGCACTTCGGTTCGACATCTTCGTTAATTTGGTTGCGCTCAGCATTCACGTGTGCTCCAGCACATTTGCCACAGCGTGATTACATGTGGTAGTTCCTAGTACCGTGCAGTTTCCGCACTGCGAGACGTCGTTCTACAGCGGTCGGTAATGCTCCCATTCAACGATGATGTTGAAGAGTGCTTTAATCTTCCGGAGATCATCCAAACAGGTGGGGAGGTTTCTAAATGGAGCAAGTATAGCTTATCCTAATAGTTTGCTGGCTCCTTGCGCCCGAACGGAAACACTTTGATTATCTTCAGCTTGACCGATTTCAGCTCGAAAATCATTTCTTCCGGGCGTATTCCGGAAGACCACGAATGACCACATCCAACGGCTTGCTGCTGCAAAAATCGTGCGTAAAACTCAAATTTTTCCGTTGCCATGAGATTTCCTTCTGCTTCTTGAGCCGAAACAAGATAATTCCAAAGCGCCATAAGCGGGGGAATTTTTACTTTTTTCGGCACGAGTTTTTTGGGTGCTCTGGAGATCGCAGCAAGCCGTGCTTTGAAACTGACGTGTTTTGTTTTTACTGCGGCGTTTTCGCAAAAAAAAATCGTAAATCGACTTAAAAAAACAGTTAAATCATAAATCGTTCTTTATGTAAGATATAATGAATGTAATCGATTCCCTCCCCAAATGTATGATGGTCGGTAGTATTTCCCAGTTATTTTGTTTCTTTGTGCTTCGCCGCCGCACCGGGAGGAAGAGTTATAGGATTCACCAAACTGCAGCTCTTTTTTTGTCGCCACCGCAGCGAATTCGCGGCGAAAAAATGCCGCGGTAAAGGCCCAGCTATTTCGCGATTTCGCTGCGGCACTGCAGTTTGGTAAGGCCTTACATTAACTTAGTTTTGTTTGCTGATTAAATTAGAGAATTTTATCGCTTTGTCGCGAGTGAATTGATGATTATAAGCAGCTTTAAAGCCGATGTAGAGTCGTCTCATAACGGCGTATTTTATTTATTGGCAGAGGTAAAAAAGAAAACCAGTGAATAGTAGAAAACGGCCATTTGCTGGTCAGAAACAGCGAACGAAGTTAACGCGCATGCGCGCGTGAGTGACTAGCATGTAATTTCAAATGCACTCACCACGTGGTGTACAGAGGGAGAGCTGTAAAGTTTTATTTTATTCGTTGCACAGTGATTGTGATTTTTCAAGTAAAATGTCTTCTGTAGAGACGTAAATGCAACTTTTAGCATAGCAGGGTAGCCGTCCAAATCAAGACTGGACATCAGCAAACATTTTCGGTGAGATCTATCTGAATTTGAACAATACAGTGAAATACGTGCCATCCTCAAAACAATGTAATTTAATATCCATTTGATGTTTGTACTGTGTATATGCGGGGCTTGTTGTAAGTGAAATTGACCTCGGAATGGACGTGAGTAACCAGGCATTCTGAAATAGGTCACTGCGGGGCAGATATCAACCCAGTTGAAGTCGTCTATAGAATGTGGCGTGCTGAAAGTGCTTGGTATGCGATCAACGGCGGGTAAAACGGCTGGCGAAAATGGCGGGTAAATCAAGATGCGAGCGGTTGAGTGGAGTAGCGGGTTGTCTTTTTCCGTTGATGTTCCAACTTCGCGGATCTCTCCGCCATAATATGATAGATCCGCAGTCAGTGAGAACTCAAGTCGATTGCATCAGTATGTGGGAGCTAAATGGCAGGTAATCTTCCGTTGGAGTACGGTAGATCCACCGTTAGGGACTATTCATCTCGATAACGTTGAGGATGGGAGCTGAATGGCTGAACCAAGTAAGGTGAGACACTCTGACACAGTGCACGATGAGCAAGTGCAGGTAAGTGTGTCAGGTCAGTCCATAAAGATTTCCCGAACCTTGTTAAAAAAAGAAAAAAAAACACACACACATGCACACACACACACATCACATTTTCAAATATATAAATCGTTTTTAACTTTAATTTTCAAATATCTCGAAAACTGATAGTCTAAGAAAGGGCTATTACCAAGAGCTTAATGATTTGAATAGACTATTTATATCATATCACATTGTTACACATTCATTCTATCACAAAACATATTTTTCTAAATATTTGAGATTTGAAAAATACACTTATAGTTGATTTTCAAGGAAATTTTTTTCCACAGAATTCTCCAACATCGTTTTTTTTTACTTATAGGTTCATGTTTATAAACATTGCAGGAAAACAAGAAACAGGTTTTTGAGTTACTAATAGTTAGGTTTGAATATATGTTTTTCATCATTAGAAGAAATTAGCTTAGCGTTTATTTTATAACAAGTTTTATTTATCAATATAGTTATGGCTACAACTTGTTTCATGAAACTTTTTCAATACAACCAACGGTTTTTGTCAATTTTCGAACTACACCTTGCTCAAATGCATCTGCCCTTTGAAAAAATTACTCTTAAGAATCACTCACGTCTTAAGAATGTTTTTTTCAGTGGTGGTAAATTATCAGTCTGCTTAGTCAAATGCATGTGCAAAGTTCCATTCAAATAAAAAATAATCGATGACAGATTATTGGGGCTGGAAATGCTCTGAACAGGACATTCTCATTTCTTAATATTAAACAAGTTATTCTATCAATAGTTGTTTCCCACAGACTAGCAATGATCAACAGACTCCATTAATTGAACCACTTTCCTCTACTTCAAACTTTATCGTCACCGGTTCAGTTTCATCATCCACCCGGCTCAGGCTATCAGTTTCTTGCTGGTTGGATTGTTGTTCCAAAATCTGTGCAGCTTTATCACTCTCATCCGTTCCGTCGGAATAATTTGGGTGTATAAATTTGATGTGCTGTGTCAAATAGCGACGTTGTTCAAAGTAACGAGGGCACAACGAACACTGGATAAGCTTCTGTGGCTCCTTGGAAGATGCTGGTACTGCCCTGAAAACGTCAGATGGATGATATTTACCCTTGTGAACTTGTTTCCCTTTCTCGTTGGCAAACCGTGCATCACACAACTCACACACGTGTGGCAAAATGTCGTAATGTGATTTAACATGGAAGTTCAACGAAGGACGATGTCTGAACGATTTAGGGCAATATTTGCACTGGAACTCTCCACCAGCTGAGCCAGGTTTATTAATAGTCTTAATTGTCAACGGCAATGACGAATGAGCTAATTTGCGATGGCGCATTAATGATTTCGACTTGGCGTATTTTGTCCCGCAGTCCTTACAATTATATCGGACCTCTCCTGTGTGAGACGATACATGATCCTCCAAATGACTTCGCCGCTTGAACGATGCTTGGCACAAATCACATTTGTGTGGTCGACCTCGATCTGTATGTTGTTCCTTGAAGTGTGCGTAAAGTGATTGCCGTGAAACGAAATCATGCTGACACAGATGGCAAGTAGTAGATTTAGAGGAATGCGATTCGCCTACATTTAATTCGTTCATTTTAACACTAGAGAATCCTCCACTTGCAATGGAGTCTGGCTGTACCAATTCCATCGGTTCTATGAGAGATTTATCATCATCTTCCTCGTCTTCTTCGCCACTAACTGATTGAGCATTCGATTCCGGAATTGATATCATCCAGCTTGTGGTCCCCTCCGTAATGTCAACCGCTGAACTTGAATATTTTTTCCTTATGATAACATCGTGCGCCAGACTCCGCTGCCGGAATAGTTGGAAGTCTTCCAACGACACTGCACATCTCCAGCAAATTGATTGAGGGTGATTTTCAATTTCCTCGATCCTGATTCCAGTGCACTGTGAGATCAAATCCAGCAGAAGCTGTTGTGGTTCGGAATCACATGGGAAAAGTTTCACCAAGTTGCGATTAGAAAAACAAAGCCGACAGTAATCATTTGGATTGTCGCTAGGACTGGAACGAGGAAGGTAATGTATGTATGAATGATCGATCGATCATTATGCAGTTAAACTTTTAAGTTGATGTAGCACGATAATGAAACTCACACTGTTTGTTCTTGAATATCCATTGTTAAGTGCTCGTAATTCGAAATTCGAAGTAAGTATGCTTCCACACTAACTAGCAGGTATATACTTTTCAATATCTTCATAAACAAAACAGTAATGTTGTTTGACATTTGTACGTTATTATTTGATACAGTGTGTTACTAACGCTATAAGCTAGTCAGTTACATTAAGAAACATTATATTTAACCTCACCGTTGAATGTTTTGGTTTGTTTTTCTTGAGTATTGTCTCTGAAATATCATTATCACAATTACCATTAAACTAATCGGTTATAATATTTGATAGATACATTTTTTTTTTACTTATTTATTTTCCGTCGGCTTATTTCCTCACATGGTGACAATCACCGACGCCAGGGAGACGACTCCACCATCTGGACCTACCTAACGACTCATGACTATAAACCGGGACCAACGGCTTTACTTCCCTTCCGAAGGAAGACGTGACCAAGATTTTTTCGCCTCAGAAAAACCACCGATAGATACATGTACCGATAACGAACGCATAATATCCGTTTGGACTAACTACCCGAGATACTTGAACAATTTGACGTCAGCGCAATTTTACTCTTTCTAAATTACACGATAGGAACGTGTAAGAGAAAGATACATTGAAAACTTTATAATAAATTTAAAACAATTTAAAGCGATCCATTCGATCAATCAAGCAATGAAAGAATTGATTTGAACATACCTAGGATACATTCGACGTTACTGACGTTACGGTTTATCCAGAACCGGTTTTTAAACATCTATCTCCCTTGCGATTGAACAGGTACATTTATTCTAATTATACCTGGAACAGGTGCTCAGATATCCATGTTCAGTGGATTTCAAGTGCAAGGTCGATTGATATTGTACTCATTGTCATCTAATAATTAAGTAATTTCTCTGAAAACTTGCTCTGTTCTAACCATAAAAACATGGAAACAGTTGAGTATACCATAATTGAAAATATACCGGTCACTCCACTCGTATTCCCCAACAACACCAGTGAACAAGGAAAGCTCCCATACGAGGTAGATATCCGAGAAGTAATCCGCAACAACATCGTTTTCAAAGTACATTCGCTAGTGTACACGTGCAGTGATTGTGACCGTAAATTCAACAATACCGGTAACTTTGAGCGCCACGTGCAAACTCACCGGAATCGGAAACGTCCTTACCTTTGTGATGGATGCAACACGGAATTCACATCGTACAGCAAGTACCTACAGCATAGGGAGAGTCACAACATTGCATGTACGGAGTGTCAGTGTACGTTCAGAACAAATTCCCAGCTCACGATGCACAGGCGAAAGAATCACAAACATGATCGCCCCTTTCGGTGCGGTACGTGCGGGAAAGGTTTTCAAGCCGCTTGGAATCTGAAGCAACACGAACGTACTCATGAGGCAGCTTCGCACCGTTGCGAGTTTTGCTCAAAAGCGTACAAACGGAAGGAGGACCTACTGAAGCATTACGAAGTGCACTGAAAATGAGTGACGAGTGAGATAAGAAAAGAAAAAAACGATGCTGTACGGGTCGTGGTAATCCAACTACTATTTATATAAGGGCTTCCATAGTTCCACTTAATGGTGCAATTTATTTTTAAATCGACCCTCATGCGGGTCTAAAAATGTAAAAAGGATAGATCCAACCCAATTCAAACCCCAGCCCCGAATAGCAGTCGATTTAAAAGAACAAATAATTTTGGCCAATCCGTTTACTTTGCCTTTTGGAACGCGAAAAAGCTTCTCCTCTAATATCTCGCGTATCTTAAATAAAGTATCTATCCTAATGCGGCTGTATAAGCATTTCCTATGCAATCAATTGTAGAATATACTACCTTCTCTCGATCTAAGCGATCTAAACAGAAAATAGATGAAAAGAATCGATCGTCAAATACAAGCTATACGCATTTTTTTTTTGCGAAATATATAGATTTTCTAATAGGCTCTTAATCGATTGCTGCTGGATTGTAGTGTCCGTGCTTTACTAAATATTGCTTAGAATTATCATGACATGACAATTCGTTCACAAATTGTTCGTAGCTTACTACGAAATACTAATAATTTCCAAATAATGTAACAAAGTGTTAGAAATATATTCATTCGGTTGATGTAAAAATCTACGACATCTAAAGCAAAACTGCTGAGTTATTACAGTTCAAAAGCTGATCAGTTTTCATGACGCCTTCATTTATCGTACTTGTAAAGTGTACTACAATAAAGAAAACAAAGACATTCCAGGTAACCAATAAGCACAAGCATATGCAGTAAATCAACGCTAAATCTGCATTTCAAATGCAAAAAGCATTATATCAGCAACACGGGTGTTCTTGTGGATTTTCTTGTGAATGCTATTGGTTGTAAAGTTGGATTTCAAATGCTCTTTAAATGCTTGTAGCTTATAATAAGCATTTCAAATGCGAAATAGCATTGATGAAGCATTCTCATAGCATAGCCATAAACGTGGCATTTATGTTGTATTTAAGGTGACTTAATTGCTTGATAGTCTGCCGTTTTGGAACTGCTTATTGGTTACCTGGGATAGTCTTTGTTTCGGCAAACACAGCTCAGATGTTAGGAATATAAATCCCCGCATGAACATTGTAGAGTAAAGTGGTTGAGGCACATTTAGAAATTTTCTTGAAATCTTAAGTGTGGATTGCTAGTTTGTAATTAAGCATATTCCTGGCATCTGTTTATAAATCATTTCTGGATATGATTTTTTTCGATAAAACTCTCGCGCGATGCCGTGTTCAGACTTAATGCTTATAATCTCTTATAATAATTATCGACAAGCGAAATATCATCAAGATAAGCTAATAACATATTGTACATACTCAATCTGGTTTTAGATACTCGTTGAAAATTCAGTTGAAGAACGGTATTGATCAAGGTTCGTAAAACAAATAGCGTGACCTGTACAGTAAGTAAAAAAAAAGTTGTCGTCACTAGTAAAAATAAGTCCAACTTGTAGTTTTTCTTAGTAGATACCGACAGAAATTTCATGATTAAAATTTTATCAGGAAATGTTCAATCCAAATCTTGTAAATCTGCTACAAAGCATTTTATAAAAAGGCTCCATTATTTAATTCGTAGTTAAATAATTTAATTTAGAGTACTTTTAAATACCGGAGAAGCTATTGAAATATTACTTCTTTTGTTAAGTGGTCAGACTAGGTCCTATAATATTGTATAATATCCTATCGAAGTGGCTAAGGCTAACCATTAAAGGCTATGAATGATATACCTGAATATTTAACCTCTACGAGCTAATTTTTATTTCTAATATTTATGGTTTATAATTTTATTGAATAAAAAAATAAAATGAAATAATTGTTTGATAAAATGAAAAACCACTTAAACCACAAAACCCCTTGTTGACCCTTCCAAATAAAAAAAAACACAATTTATCTGTGATCGCAACGTTCGAAATTCAACTAACTGTTTCATAGGAAGCTTTATCTGAAAGTTTGAAGTTAAAGAATGGTTACTAGACTGATGCACATTTTGAAATATTCGCTCACCTATGTTTGCATGTTTCCAAGCCAAAATGTTAACTTTTAGTTTGAAATCGATTGTGCACATTCAGATCGAAATTTGCATGGGAAACCTCAAATTTGTGTTTGCATCGTTGTAATAACTCGCTGCATCACTCTGTTTTTTAAAGTAATCTGCTTATCAAACAGGCAATTTCCTTTACAATAACTTTGCAGAGCATCACTGTTCGAATATATGTAAGAAACAAAAGCTATTATTCATTCAAACAGCACAAAATTCAAGGCGACTATCACACACTGCATAATATACACCGAGGAAAATTTCGTAACCATATATTTTTTACAATTTGACTCGACAAATAAAAAATATGTGTGAACAACATACAACTTATTTAATTTCCCACAAATAATATACCAATTCCCACAAATAATACCTGCGTGCCGCGAAAGTATCAGTTTAGCCTTTTCAAACTTCTTTTTCGTTGTAGCCTCCGTTACCCCATGAACCTTGCGTTGCTTTTAAGGCTTGTATCCCAGGTTCTGCGTCATAACGGTGTGGGCAGTCAAGATCGACACGTTTTCATTTCTCGACGAAGCCGCTTCCTCACCAACCCGCCGAACCCGGATCTCGCACGGTGGAATTAGAGTCTCAAAAGCATTTTGTGATTTTGGTCAACTTTATGCTTCTATTGATCTCCACGCTAATCTTTTTCAACCTGGGGAGCCTTGTTCCAATACCCAAAAAGTTGTGCTAAGGAACTTTACACCAAGTTTTCTCAAAAAAAAATCTTGTACCACAATGAACGACGAAATATATGTGCTCGAAGACTTTGAAAAGTCAACGGTTCTGTCTTTACTGCAATGCAAAAAAAACGTTATTGCCTAGTATTTTCGGACAAAGAAGGTGTATAAATTCCCCAATAAGTATTTGGAGGTCCATACAAAAAACGTGACAAGTATAGTCACTAGATTCATAGTCTGGCGGATACAACGACGGGAGCCATTTGCAACTGTCAGTTGGCGGAGCCAATCGAGCATATCTCGAGTAATTTATGTTAAGGGCCTAAACGCCATTTGTAAACAATAACTTAAAACGTTGATTTCTCACGAATTACGATAATCCCACCATATCCTGCTACTCCATATGGTAAAACTAACTTTCTTCTACCAAATGCTGCTTTCATTTCACGAGAGTGATTTGAGATTCAAGAGAAATCGATATTGAAAGTCATTGTTTACAAATGGCGCTTAACATGAATTACTCGAGATATGCTCGATTGGCTCCGCCAAGTGACAGTTCAAATTGGCTCCCGTAATTGTATCCGCCAGACTATGAATCTAGTGACTATAGTGACAAGGGGGTCAAATTTTGCGTGACGTAATTAATGGACGTTCCCTTAGATCAGATTGCAGATAATACCGCCTAGAGGCGTGAGCTCATCGGTAGTGCGATACAGTTGAGTTGTACGAGTTGACAGGATGTACGATTTCACAGCTTCTTCAGTTTGCTCTTTTCTTGCGCTTGAATTTCCTTCAAATTGCTATAGACGCATCGATTTATATAAAGTCCAAAAATTGACAATACTTTATATTGATTGTTTACACAGAATAATACCCGCAGTTATCTCCATACCCAATAGTGTTCAAGAAGAACTTTGTACATCGGTTCCATTAAAAAAACGGAGGCAGAAAATGTACGGACAGTTCGGATCATTTGCAGTAGGACCGGTTCTTGGTACAGCGATTTCCTGATATAATTGATCATGTGCAATTACCCGTTCGTCATCAGGTACAATTCTTCCAGAAACCACATTTTGAGAAGATCTATTTGTGAGCCAGACGCTGGTTCTTCGCGATGTTCCCACTGGGTTTTCGGCTGGTTTCGGAATTGCTTCTGCTCTATATTTTTCCAGGAGGAACGTTTTCAGTGGAACCTTGTAACCACCGGGTTCATCAGTTCGATAAATTCTTCTTCGGAATATTCCTCACTACCGCATTCCTTCAATAATTCCAACTCTTACATAGTCAGACTGTGGAAGCACTGGAAATATTGATTATTTCCGGCACGTTATTGAAAAACAAAACAAGCGCATCAAACAAGTAATTCGAACAAATAAATAGTCTACTTATCAACTTATAGCCTTGAACCACTATACTGGCGATATGGTCGTTGGATCTCATTCGCAAATTATGAAACGCTCAATTTATCTCTATCGATATTCTTATAGGAAATGTTCTCAGCTAATGAATAGATTTTTTTAAATGATGTAGTACCTGCTCAATCAACAACACTATTTTGAGATGTGTGGCCATGACTTTTATGTTCTATTTCATGGACAAGAACACCCGTGTTGCCTGCTGGGCAGATAATCGACCTAAGACACTAGTGACTTGAGTGATTTTTGTTGCTTTGTTGCTTTTCAATTCAGAAAGATAAGTTAGGCAAAGTTAAAGTTAAGGAAATTTTTTATTTGTTGAGTTGAATATTTTGAAAGTATACAGATGCAGCGACTTGTTAAATCGATACAAACGCATTTTTGATGTTTAGTATAGAAGTTCACATACAAATTTCAAACTGCTTTTGCACAGTAAGTCTCAAACTAAATTAATTCAACTATTAGAAGACTTATAAAAGCAATAATTTTACGTTTTTCAAGCACAAAAGAGCGTAAATTTTGAAATGTGCGGTAGCTTGTTGATTATTTTTAATTTTTGTTGATGCTGCCTATAACAAAGGATATTTACACACTTTTGTTCGGATAGAATTATATGGGGACATATAAAGTAGCATAATTAAAGTAAATAATAACAATCACTTAGGAACAGAAAAACTTCTTTTATTCTATCTCAATGTACTTCATAATGACGATGCAGGTCCTCCAACCGTTTGTACGCCTTGGAACAGAATTCACATATATGACTGCCTACCTTTTGATGCGTAAGCATATGCTGCCGAAGTATGATTGATCTAGTAAAAGTTTTCAAACACTTCTCACACTCGTATGGCCGTTCTCCCGAATGCGTTCGCAAATGGATTTTCATGTATTTGAGATCCTAAAACGACGATAGAAAGGAATGGAAAATAAAACAAATCCATCTGTTTTCCTACCTTGAATATCTTATTGCAATGCGGGCAAATGTAGCCTTCTTTGGTATGGCGGACTTCGCGGTGTTTTTCATAGTGTGTCTGATTTCGGAATTCTCTCTTACAGATATCGCAGGTGTAAATTCGTAGATGAACTTTGAACCTTCGATTTTGACGCTCAATTTCACATATTCGATAATCAGAAGAATGTGTTATTTTGTGCTGATAGAGTTTCTTCTGGCAGCTAAAGGATTCGGAGCAGATGGGGCAATAGATTGTATGGGCTGGTTGCTTTCGTTTATTTTCGGATATGAATAAATTGTCATCTGAAGAGTTAAAGCCACTGCTTGAAGTCATTCTTAATTTCAATAATTCTTAAACTATTATTACTGCTAACTAAGAAACTGCATTGTTTTAAATTAACTAGAGTGTAAACATCTACTTGTCAAAATCATCACATCATTTATATGCATACACGTATCGTGGTAAATAATTACTTGCATGTAAAGTTGCATACAATGCTGGAGGCGTTTTCAAAACAAAAAATCGTAACGCAGTACCCAAATCAAAATTAGGGTGATACGGTGTGAAAAGCATAGTTGGTCATTTTCATGGATGTATTGCGCGTTTGTTGCACTAAATCGTTTGTTACAGTGCGTCTTTGCGTTAAATTATGTTGGTGTCCCCAGTACGGTAATTCCTTGGACAATTTGCACACTTTCTGTAGCAGACCAAAATCTAAAAGATTTACCACAATGACGAACTTCTACAAGCTTTTAAATACAATTAAACAAATAATTATACTTTATTTGTGGCGATGTTGCCGTATTTGTCGTGGAATTATTCAAATTGGAAAATTGTGTTTTGTTTTGATTGAATCCAAAGGAAATGTCACTTTAAGATGGAAGGATACCGCCCAGCTCTATCGCAGCTGGGTTGCAAACAACTGCTATTTAGAATTATATTTAGTAAATGATATGATATGAGTACTATTCTCAATTTAGATTGACAGATAAGATGTATGGGACATCACGTAATATAGCACATGATGTAGGTGCTATTTCATGAATTGCACTATATCACGTAGGTGATCGCCAATGTGAACCGTTTTGTATGAGCTTCACTCCTTGAATGACGGGTGTCAAAATTTCAGCCATTTCTGTACACGCATTCATTAGTGACAACAGTGAGAAGGGACCGATCAGCAAGTTTCGAGTTTTGATAAAATACTATTTTCTACGCAAAAAAACGGCTGCCGAAACCAAAGCCTAGCAGGATAAGTATTTTCCAGACGCTGCTCCGTCGATTCAAACGATTGCTTGCTGGTTTGCTGATTTTCGTTGTGGCCCTACGAGCACCGTTGACGCACTGCGTTCTGGACGCCCAAATGAGAACGTCGATAAAATCCATCCAAAAGTGAAATTGAGAGAGCTAACTAAGGCTTTAGGCATTTCAATGAAACGAGTTGGCAACATCATGCATTCCGGTTTGGGTATGAAGAAGCTTTGCGCGCGATGGGCGCCGCGTTTGCTTACAATAGGCCAAAAACGCATTCGTGTTACAACCTCTCAGGAGAATTTGAGCAAGCTTACACGCAATCCGAAGGAGTTTTTGCGCCGATTCATAACCCTGGATCCATTGCTACACACCGGAGTCATCGCAGCTGGCAAAACAGTGGGCTTCACCGGGCGAAAGTGCTCCGAAGCGCCCGAAAATGCAGCAATCAGCGGGAAAGGTTATGGCATCCGTGTTTTGGGATGCGCAAGGTGTAATATTCATCAACTATCTTGAAAAAGGTAAAACCATAACAGACGCATACTATGCAGCGTTATTGATTGAAATTCGGTATCAATTTTGTTCCCCATCCACCGTATTCGCCAGAATTGGCCCTCAGTGCCTTCTATTTGTTCATAAACCTGAAGAGATGGCTTACAGGTAAGCGATTTCACTCAAATGATGAGCTCATAGCTGAAACCGATGGCTATTTTGAAGGACTTCAGAAGCAGTACTACATTTTCGGATGGGATAAAAAAAAATTAGAAAATCGCTGGACACGCTGTATTGACAAAAAAAGAGAGTATGTTGAGAAATAAAACCGAATTTGGCAAAAAAAAAATGTTTTCGTGTTTGATATTAAAGGGACTTTTCAGGCAACCTAGCATTGTGTCCAAGTACCATGATGTAAAACATTCTCGTTGGAAATTGAATACATGACAACTTTGTCGAAGGTCGGTAGTTTTTAATTCGATCCAGAAAAAGGTATACTCAGTTAAATGTTGTCAGATGAAGGTATTTTTTATGGTTTCTCACAAACAGGGTTGCCACCATTCACTTATCTCATTCAGACACGTTTGATAATAGCTCATTTCAGAAGCTAAATATATAAAAATTGTGCATGATGAATTTGTACTACTCCTTGCCATCAAAAAGCACAACAGTGCATTGCGTTATCTTTCATATACATGGCTGAAGAACGTTCCATTTGTTTCACCGTTAAGCTCGATGTACAGGGTGCGGCAGGAAAAAAACAAGAAAATGATTAATCCTCAATATTGTGTCGATTCGTGTAACTAACGACTTATTTATAATGACAGTGTATTTGTTCATGTTAGCTTTCAAGTGGTGCATCAGAACATCGGAATTGTTTTATTGTAAATTTGTGAAAATATATGTCAAAGAAGTGATTACGAGTTTGCTGCTCGCCTAGAAGACGCCAAGTAATATGGGGGGAAGGATAACTTCTCCGGGTACCAACACGGTGTCCTACAATGCAGATGCTTGTTGAAAAGATTTTTAGTATAAACCGAGTAACCCAAAGGATTGTTTTCTTTCAATTGTGAGTTAAGTCCACTAGCTAAAAATATTTTTAAAATATTTATATATACAAATTATTCCATTTCATTGCTTTTGCAGTTTCGTACCCTAAACGAAAAGAGCACTTTTAATAATTACCTACTGTAGCTTACCCTATAGTGTCTTAAGAAGAGCGTGTTGTTTTTTTATAGATCAGTGTAGTCAGTCATACTTCTAGATCACTTTAGAACTAAAAATGAATCCGACTCAATGGATGCCTTCGATAGCCCCTTGCAGTGATTATTGTCCCATAACACCATAACCAACGGAAAAGTTGAGATAAGAGGATAGAATTCTTCTAAATAAGAAGATAGAGAGAATAAATACGTCCCGAAACACGCCAGAAAGCGTTCACATGAGCGCATTCAAATTTGATACCCGAGTAAGCTCCAACTTGAATCTCCTTTTTGCGCTCTAGCATTTACATAAGTTAAAATAAATAAATAAATAAAGTCGCAGTCCATTCAACACTCGTACCTACGCAGTATCTCTATTATAGGCGGAGCTATTTTGATCAAGTTTACAGTTCAGGTGTTGGTCGCTTTCGGACGTACTTCGCGAAGTAATCTGGTCGCCAGCATTTGCAAGAGCCAGGTATCAGGAACCAGTCGTAGTACAGACGAACTTGGAAGCAACCGATCTCATCGTGTCCATCACAATGCTGATCGCTCTTTCGGGAAGAGTGATTACTGGTGTTTTCATATGAGCTACTCTCTGATCCGGTGGGAAGTCCTGCTCTCTTCTGTAAGTACTGTTGGTACGCCTGGAAGTCTTGAACTGATGGTGCAGTGGTTGTAGGTGCAGAAGTTGTGTACTCATCAGCATTCGGATAGAAAATCTCGGCAACCAGTAAGCTAACCCAGCGAGGAGACGACAGACACCCTCCATCAAGATAGTGGCAGCGAGCTTGAAGACAGCGGGTCACTTCAACGGTTTGGGTGAAGTATCCTTCGTATGGAATTTGGACGACATATCTCCATGAGCCCTGGTAGTTCTTAGCGAATACCGGAGTGGCATATTCCACCTTAGCAGGGCAAGGAGTTGGTGGTCCGTCGTACCGTGGAGGTGGTGGCGGATACGCAGCGTTTGAAATTTCTTCACGTCGCTCAGCAACCAGCTTACTGTTGAATGGTTCACCTTGAATAGCACGATACAAGGCACAGAATACGCCACCTCCATCGCAGAACTTCCTTGGAGTTCGGGGCTCTTCTTCATCTCTACGTTCCTCGGTCATGCGAATACCTTTTCCCATCCGACGGCCGATCCTGAAAGATAAACTCTCTTTATAATTTCTTCCAACAACACTGGTTATTCACGAGATATTACCCATTGTCATCAAACTGATCCACTGACTCATCCGGCATAATCTGAGTTACTTTGGGGAGAGTATCGTCAGCTTTCAACACAGGTAAAGTTTTCGACAAAAACTTCAGTGTTTGATTTCTGATGAGTTCACTGCAAGGAGACAATACATTTATAGCAGACCAAAACTTGTAAATTCCAATGAACGACTTACAAGGGATAGGGTTCCCCCATGACACTCTGACGCATAGGATTGCGTGGGATTTTGCCCTTATTTAGATCACCGCAAAGGTTATTGGCGGAGACATATGGCTTAGGATTGGTGGCGTCCTTGCAGTCCATGTTGATGTGTGTGTAAGGCGGCGAACGAACCTTTGGCGGAACGGCAGACGGCGATTCTATGAACGCATAGTAGCTGAAATGGATCCAGTATTATTTTGCTTCAAGTTGTACCAAAAGTCTTTATATATTACCCCTCAGGTGGCTCCTCCGAGTCGAGTAAATCATCAGCTCGAGCCACCAACTGGCATCCGAACAAAAGCTGTAAACAAAAATTAAAAATTTAAATGATCATTTGTGATATCAGCAAGCGTACAGAGCACAATCTCAGCCGCCCCTTATTTAAAGTTGAATTTCTCAAAGTTTGATCCCAAATTTCCACGATTTCCAGAGACCACTGATATGTTTCTCAATTTTACTTCAATGATAAAAAAAAAACAGCTGCCTTTAGCTTCAATAAAGCGTTTAAAAGCGTTCGTAGCATCCAAAAAGAAAACGAAACAAATTTCCTCCCATGAAAATCAACAAATAAACCAGATGATCTAACACAGCACCGCAAATGGTGAGACGAGGAAAAATCATGCAAATAACAAGCAATCTCTCGATACCGACCACCATCCCTCAACCCAAATCAATGACTCTGATCTACAGAAGCATGTAAATCGATAGTGAAATTATCGCTAATCCATTACATGACCGTCGGAGCTTTTGCCGTATAATTACTATGCGTGCAACAAATAATGCCAACTCAGCGAAAATCTCACTCTCGTTTTCATTTAATTCATGATGACTCGTCAATCCACCGTCAACGATCCGGATGCGATGATCAAACCTGCACAACATAGCGCAGATGATCAAGTCAAGCCATAGGCAAGGCCAGGCGAATCGCACTTTCATCTGAGCTGAATGCCATTGTCCGGAAGGGGCCATCTCAACTCGACACGCCAAGTCTTTGACCAACGAAACGAAAACGAATTCGGTGCGTGGCATGCGTTTTTTTGTGGTTACTGTTTCCGAGCAAGGTGTTGGGAGTATAAATTTCTCTCCCATTATGTTCGGTTTGAGGTGGGCTGACAGACAGCTCGGAATTTCATGGATAAGTATGTCCTCTTGAAAACGATGGAGGATTTGTATTGCTTAGTTTTAATTTTCGGAGATTTTTTTCGGGCAACTTGGATTTGTATGCAGAATTATGATTCTAATGCCGTGAACACGAGGCAGTCTCATCTGGGAAAAGTAAGCATTGATAAAATGAACATTTTTGTGTTCAAGGTACACAACTTAATTCGAGGAAGCTGCAATCTCGACCAACCACATAACATAACTCATTTTCATATTAAACTTTAAAGATTTTCAATATCTGGAGGCGCGGGACCGGCTGGAGAGAATTTTAGCATCCAGTATTTATGAAAACAACAAACAAGTTTTACAATGGTTATAAATTCTTTTATATGACTAGATTTGGTTATAAAGAAGCTTACTCAACATAAAATCATTAATTTGTGTTACTCGGGAAAACTCATGCAGTTGAACTGATTTCTCCTTTATTTTGGCTCTTCAGTTTGTCACTTGTATCAGGTCAGTTTCAGTTTCGAGAAAAAAAACTTATATCAGACACCTATTTATGAATCAGCAAAAAAAAATCGACACTTTCAATTATCGTGGAATCTGTATTATTTCGTACATCCTAAAAAAGCTATTGGAAGCTATCTTTAATAAAACAAAACTGGGCGCTAAACTTCCATAAACTTGTAAGGTGACACGTGAATTATTCATTTAACGCAATGGACAACGGCAACCCTGTACATTAATGTTAGTAAGGCATTTGACGGCATTAAGATTCCACTGTTACTTTTCAAATTATAAAAAAAATGCATTTAAGGATAGGTTTCTCAAATGGATTGAATTTTGCTAATTGACGGCGTCACTGGTGTTGTAGTAAGCGTGGTTGCCTCACTCCAGTGGCTATAGTATCAATTCCAGTCGACGCCAGTCGACTGAGACGAAAAATCCCTGATCACGTCTTTCTTTCAGGGAAGGAAAGTAAAATAGTTGGTCCCGGTCCATGTGATGGGTTCGATATATAGGGTCCAAGTGTAGGGGCCGTCTTCTTGGCGTCGGTGGTTGTTTTTTTATTAATCAGTTCGTTATTTGTTAGGCTCAGGCGTGTGTAATACTTTGCGGAGCTGATATTCTTTATAGCAATTAAAAAGGATTATTTTTCGATTCATCGATTTTAGTTAAGTGGGGTGCCAATTACTCGGGGCTAGCTCGAAGTGTCGGTGGTTGTTACCATGTGAGGAAATAGACCGACGGAATAAGACAAATAAAAAATACGTGCTAATTTTTCTTTTTTTTTCTCTTTATTATTCAAATTTCAACACGGCCTGAAAGTTTGTTTTGAATTTTTATTCGTTTCGTGGTAATCATGGACACGTGATAAGTCTGTTTTGAAACATTTTAGACCGTGTACTCTTTTAAAGAAATTGAAACCATTCAGAATAAACGAAAGATTCATCTTTCGCACCATCAAATGCTATAAAGAAACCGGTTCTTGACAAATACTTCCCAGATCTGGCCGTTAAAGCGCTGTCAGGTGTCCAGAAGTCATCAGACGAATGATAGAGGCTGAATCCTGGTAAAGAATGGCCAAAGAACTGATAACGGAGAGACGACCTTGGACTCAATCCATAGAAAAACGGGTGCAATTGAAAGCAGAAGATTTCAAGATGTCGAAGATGACGTTAGCTGCTATTCCGGCACGCTGATTGTGAAATCCTGTTTGAGACGAAAATATGTTCCTGCTACAGGATCACCACAACCAGCAAAATGATCGTTTGTATGCAGCACATCTTTCCTCGTGATAAACTGGCTGTTCAAAGGTTCCAGCATGTTTTAAGGGTGATGGTTTGCAGATGTTTCCAAGCTTTGAAGGTTCAATTGCTGTTCATTGAATCTGGTGTTAAAATCAACAGTAAATTACGATAATGTTTTGAAGATCAATTTGCTTCCCTTCGTCCAGAAACACAGCTACAAGAATGCACCAAATGCACACCAAAAAAGTAAATTTTGCTTCCAACAAGCCTCTGCACCGTTCCATCACGCAAAAACTACAGAGGCTTGGTGTGAGGACTGTTTGAGAGGTTTTATTTCGTCAAAAGAAAGACCTGCCTCTTCACCTAAGTTTCTATGCATGGTGCTACATACCGAGCATACTGGGGATTACCAAAGGACTAACCATAGAAGCTTTTAACAAATATTTGCTGAAAATATGAAACGACAGAATGAAAGATATCGTGCGTACAAGCTGTGACGCTTCCCAACAACACATGCGGCTGGCAATTAAGTCAAAGGGAGTAAAATTTGTGCTAAACTAAATTAAGACAAATGTCAAAGATATACCAAACAGGAAATAAATTGAAAAGTAAAATTCGTGCAAGTTTCTCATTTTATGACCATATACTTCACTGACAGAAATTGTCACTCACCCTGTAGTTGAACACGAAAAAATCATTCTTTTGATATTATTAAATTATTTATTACTTGTGTTCTACAAAATGTCCAATTCACGAAAGTTGTTCTCTATAAGGTTTATAACAATATTTAAAAGCTTTCCTGAAATTTCAAGTGTCTATTCCTTCATTTTATTGAAATATAGAACAATATTTTTGAGAACCATATTAAAGCTTGTTTTGTATCGGATTTTTTAGCCTCCTACCACGAGTTCAGATTGACGGTGATGAAATCGAGGTAGTAGACGAACTCGTGTATCTGGGCTCATTGGTGATCACCGATAACGACGCCAGCAGAGAAATACAAAGGCGCATTATGGCTGGCAATCGTGCCTACTCCGGACTTCGAAGGACGCTAAGATCGAATAAAGTACACCAAATTACAAAGTTGACTATCTACAAGACATTACAAGACCGACAAGACCGGTAGTTCTCAACGGCCATGAAACATGGACATAGCTAGTGGAGGACCAACGTGCATTTCATGTATTTGCACGTAAGGCGTTGCGTACGATCTACGGTGGAGTGCAAATGGAAGACGGAACGTGGAGGAAGCAAATGAACCACGAATTGCATCAGTTGCTGGGACAACCTCCCATCGTTCATACAACTAAAGTCGGTCGTAAGAATGATGAACGACAGTCCTGTGAAAATGGTTCTCGAAAACGAACCAACGGGTACAAAAAGAAGAGGCGCGCAACGAGCAAGATGGACCGATCAAGCAGAAGCCGATCTGCGGACTCGCCGCAGACAGCGAGGCTGGTGAGGTACAGCCATGGACCGAATACAATGGAGACAACTTCTGTGTACACCAGAGGCCACATCTGATTGGTAAGGTAAGGTAATCAGAAACCATTTAATTGGTTCAAGAGCGCCAAATACCAAATGGTTACTTCGTTACAGATTCCGGATACCTCATAATAGTGGCTAAATTCTGGTTTCAACAGAACGTAGTCGTGCGACACATCGACACATGTAAACAGGGTAGGCCCAAATACGTGACGCAGTATTTTGTTTCAGTATGGAGTTCTTGTGGCCATCGCAAGAGCCATCTGGATGCCAGCATATTAGAAAGGTACTGATTATTATGTAAACAAACTAGTGTTCGCTAGTTTCCGTCGACAGGAAGTGCCTAAGAAAAATATGGATTTCAAAAGACAACGGATTTTGCATTTGCATTTGCATTTGGCGGGAAAGCGTCCCAACCAAATACTTGCAGAGCCGGAAGGAAGGAATGGAAGGAAGATGGAGGACGAGGGGAACCATCGATTCAAAGAAAAAAACAGGTCATCATCTCAGTGTACGTACCAAACGGCTTGTAAAGGCGGTGCGTGAGCGAATTCGCCGAAATATTTGTCGTTCTTCATATAAACTGGCTCAGGATATGGACGTCTCCAGGAAAGCTATCAGATCAGTTCTCAAAGACGATTTGAGATTGGTGCTGTACAAGAAAAAAAAATTCATGGACTTTCGGAAGCCAACAAGAAGATCAGAGTCATTCGTTGTCGCCAATTACTCCGTCGGCACGGTGATTCCATGATTGTGTTTTCGGATGAGAAAAATTTCGTATTGCAGCAAAGTTTCATCGCTCAAAATGACAGGGTATATGCAGTGAGTATTCAGGATATCCCTTTTTCAATTCTCGCAGTTCAACGCTTCCAAAATCATACTTCGGTCATGGTTTGGGGAGCAATTTCTGCAGAAGGTCGTCTACAACTGCTTTTCATTGATAAGAGTGTAAAAATCAACGCAGCATACTACGTAAAAGAGGTCCTGGAAAAGCATTTGAAGAAGCACACTTCAACGATGTGCGGTAACCGCAAATGGGTGATTCAACAGGATTATGGGCCGTCCCATGGAGCAAATATTACCCAAGCATGGTGCATTAAGAGTTTGTCAGACTTCTTTCCTAAGGAATTATGGCCACCCAAGTAACCATAAGCATTATATCATAACACTAATTCGACCGACTATCAGCAACAGTAATGCCATATTACATTTTTTCAACAACTCTCATGCTATGCAGCATTACGTTTACATTAAAAATGTTATGATGCATAACTATATATCTACAACTTAACATTAAATACGCAGTCAATGATGCATTGGTGCAATATCTCAATAAATGCTTCATTGCATGTTAAAAAGTAACATTGGTGCAGTATCATCTGGATGTCATTTTTGAACTTTGAAAATAAAAAACAGAATTTGCAGCAGTACGTTTGGTTCTTATAATTTCGGGGAAAAAATATGTCTACATTATGGAGAGCCACGGGTTTATTTTTTTATTTTTGTTGGTTTTCAGAAGGCTAAGCTTTTTTTTCAACGAGGAATCTTCATTATCATATTGTTTTTTTTTCCCAGTTTAAAGCTGGTCCGGGTATCAAAATTTTTTCGGCTTGTTGTGTAATAAATGACGGTGTGTATGCTTTCATTTGTAGCTCGTATCGGGTTGAGGTTTGCACTGACTAAAAATTCGGGTATTGCTGTCTCTACGACGCGTTTAGCAAGAAAAATCTTACATTAATTGTTATGTTATGTATTCTCCGTGTGTGGAGTAACGATTATAATGTAGAAGGAGATGTTCGCTCATCACCATGAGGCACCAAGAGTGAACATTAATGTTTTTGGCTAGAATGAAAGATATGAAGAGAAAGTGTTGAAAGTTCCGTCAGTGTGCGGCAGGTTGGAAATAGAACAGATGTTTAAGAACTTGAGCGAAAAGGGCATGTGTACAATGGTCTCGAACCAAAGACGTCCAGTTTTGCCTAACATCCCACTGTGCTTCGACCTACCCCACAGTGGTTAATTCTGCTTTCATGTCGCATGTAAAATTAAACTGCTATATACCATAAACAAACATCGTAATAGAATGCAAAATTGATGCAGCTTCTTCGTCAGATGCAAATTCTCTGGATTTCTCTATTTGGGAAATCATGGAAGCTTCCTTTCGAGCTACAGAAGATATGGGAAGAAATGCCCTAAAATCAGGTGCGTGCCGCTTGTAATGGCTTTCCGAAGAGATTAAGGGCAATAATTAAAGCTAAAGACGATAGAATCGATACGTAAATATGTTCACATAAACAATAAAGTATGAGAAACAGAATAACAAAGACACATTTAAATTATTTGTCTATTCGTGGGAGATACAGTCTTTATTTCATGCTTCACTCATTTGGGCCTAGCCTGTAATTTTTCGACATATATCTCTTTTGACAGTTTTGTCACTCCCTTTTCTTCCTTTTGAGTCACAGCTAACCAAATTTAAGTTCGAATTTTGCTTATAAATAAATGTAACATGGCATGATTAGATACTTTTTTAAATCGAGGTTTAACCAAGCAAACTTAGCTGGTAGAACATGATTATACTGTGACTTTTTATTCGAAATGTGTACCAAAAAAAAAAGATTGTGTTAAAATTCATGTCGTGAAACAAAGAGTTTTATGATGCTAAAATAATTATTAAAAATCTTAATTTTTAATGCCATTGGGTAAAGTTAAAAACATTTATTGTAGTACCTCCCTGCTTGAGTCAACTATAATTGACTTATTGATTCATGTGTATTACAAAGCGCCGCTTAGTAGAACTGAGACTGATATAAAACCCCACTATGACCTCTACCACGCCCATCTTTAACGAATCAGTCATCATCATTAACAAAGTTGCAACGAATGATGAACTGAACTGATTATTTAGCATAAATTTGCATACACTTTCCCCTCCACCTACTTTCTCATGTTAATCATCCCATCATCACACTTTTATAATCAATGCTTTTGACAATCTAATTAAAGCGAAACCAATTACTCAATACACCTGCCGGCAGTAAGTGCTAGAGAGTTGACACGGATCCAACCATGGCATGGATCTAATTCAACTAGGTCCTGTTTGTTCTACATATTGACGACCAGGGCAGACAGCTTTCCAGCTATACATCGCACCGAGATGAAACCAGTTATCAAGCGGCACGGGCTGATCTAGTTTGAAAGGTAAAAGAAAAAGCATGCAACCGGCTGAAATGTAGTGCACCACCACGCATCTAGGTCCATTCCGCGCACCCGTTCGATATCTGATTACACTAGTCGGAAATCCGCATGCACACACCGGTCAGTCAATTTGCAATGATTTACGATATCATGATGAAGATAGCTGGACCATCGGCAGACGAAAACTCGCCTGAAATCACGATGGGATGTGAGCATTTAATATTGCTGACCTAGTTTCTTCCAATTCACATGTATAGTTTCTTTTTTATTTCTTCCCATAATCGATTCTTTTTCTTCCTTATCCGCCAGAGTTGATATTACCCCATTCAAAAGAAATCGGCAAGTGGAAGAAGAGGTTTTGTTCATTTATCTTATTGCTTCGGGTACCAACCCGAAGATTCGTTAGCTCCATGCACTATTCCAGCGATGGGAGCAATTCCTCTCATAGCCTTAATTTTTTATGCTTAATTTGCGTTGCTAGTATATAGAGTGAGGTGGGGTACTAGAGCTAGTTGGGAAAAAGCTTGTTGTGACGATTTGGAAGCCAATGGTGTACCATTTGTTTGAATGGTGCATTTACATTAGGGGGAACAGAAAGCAGCATATAAAATGCTATTTACTATTGATTGTTGGTTTATTGGTTTCAAGGAATGCAGACATAAAAATCGTTTTAATAAAAGCGGCTACAAGAAGTAACCATATGCGGCAAATTGCGAGCTCAATGTTTCCAAATGTATTGCTTTATAGAGCCGGCACTTCCTCCTAAATCCAAAGACATAATCGAAACGTTTCACGACACGACACGAACTGGAAGCAATACATAGTTTTGAGAAAGACAATTAAAGCATGTCTATCAGTAGTGAGGACGTAAAACAAAATAAATTCTATGGAGAAAACGTAAAATTATTGCAGAGCATAATACGACAACAGATAGTTGCAAGACATCATCAAAGCTTCCACTTACAGGCTTCGATTAAATGTACACGAAACTTAGCTCTTCCAAAATCGGGTCTCGTAAATAAACACATATCATCCAGTATTTAGGAGAACGTTACTTCTGATTGATGATCGGTTTTTAAAAACTACTGAAATAAGCCCACAAATTATTTGAATCTGTATGGAATGGCGTTAATTTCAAATGCAATAGAGCTAGGATAGAAATTTTACCCAACCTTTCTCTACACTCATATTGGCACAGCCACAAGGCGATGCTCCAGCACGTTCGGCACGAGATAGTGAAACCCATCCAGTTGCCATGAAAAAGTTCAACCGAGTTCAACAGCAATCAAAGAGTCAGTTACTTTTCGTGAGATGGATTTTCACGGAGAGTTAAATTCCGTTTTTTTTAATTTCTTTCCCCTTCCGTCCGTTCGCTCATCTAATGTATACTTTGATGCATTTGATTTATGTTTTGTACCGGTACTTTGAGTTATTTTTTTATTGCAGATTAACATTATACACCCATTAATAACAAAAGTAGTTATTCGTTTACAATACACAGGCATGTAACAGATTGTCCATGTGGTTCACGATGTTTCGCGTGGTTCATAATATCGATGTTGCTCCACACCACTCAAACGATTCCAAAGAACGTTTTGCTGATGTTTCTAATAATTTAACATAGGGTATATGTCCCTTGACTCAGCCTATTATGCAACCATTGATCACATTTTTTATTATAACTCATAAAGTTTTTAAGCTGAAAGCGAGATTCAACTAGTTATACACTTGCAAAGATAAGTCTGATAAGACATTTGGTAGCATGTTTCACAAAAAGTTACACAGCTCATATTATAACGTTCGAAACTTTCGAAGGATATGGATTTAATGTCGGTCTACAAGAACCAAATTGGGTCTATTCATGCATGCAACCTCGTCCCATTCGATGTATTAATTACTAAATGTAGTCTTTGTACGATTTTTTTTCTGATTTTATGAATTAAGGCATTGCTAGCTGTATTCGATTTACTTAATACAACATTTCACAAAACATACTAAAGTAAAACTGCCTCGAAACACTTAAGTAATGTTCATATATAATTTATCAGCCATTCAATAATGAAAACATTATTATTTACTATACAATGATTTTGTTCCTTCGGTTTGTGTTTAGATGAGTCACGTGAATATAAAAAACCGCAAATTCATGCATTTTCACTTGAAATTTTACCAATAACAACGTTTTCACTACGTAATTGATACAACAGGCCATAATTGGGAACATGCAAAAAAAAAATTTCCTCAACATTGGGTCTACGATTTTCTTGTAAAATAATTTTAATTTCAGCTATGTGAACAGTTAGTTTGTAAGGTGTAATTATTTTCTGCACATCCAGACTGCATTGCTTGCTTTATCGATTCAATTAAGCCAAATTGAGATCACTTCAAGATTGTGTAGATCATCTGTTCAGCTTAACCAGTGAAATCATAATGCCCTAAAAGTGCAAGAAATCGAAAATTACGCGAAAGTGAACAACTATAAGTTGATTAATATTGTCTCAATTGCTTCGGATTACATCGGTCCTCCTAATAGCAACATGATTTTGTTGATTTTTGCTAAACTAATGACACATTTGGTACATAGGCCGAATGAAGGAGCTAGGCTAACATTACATCCCCTTACCCTAGTAGCCTTTGTTCGCTAATTTTTAACACGAGGTACGCAAAATTTTCACTCCTTCCTATGGTGATGAAACAATTCTCAGAAAATCAACTTCCTAAACATTTAACATTTAACATTGCCGATAAAACTTGCTTCTTGGCCTATTCGTTACTTCGTACACATCTTATTTTTGAAAATATATTCGGGATATCGACCTAAAGGACACGTTGAAAACACGTTGTAAGAGGCCTGTCTAAGTTAAAGTTCGGACTTCAGAATAATAGGAGCAAAAAAAATCTACAATAATTCAACAAAACTGTTATGTTTTGAGTAAGTTATATCTACATTAGAAACAGTTGATTAAATGTTAATCCATCTTTCTGTAAGATTCTCGAAGTTTCTGTGGTACACCCGCCATCAGGTCTCAAGCGGTATTCTCAGATACGCCCACCATCTTCTCTTGAAATCATCGGTACCATTTGCTCTCTTCTTAGTTTCGAAAAGTTTCCGCTTAACTAGAGCCCAGTATTTCTATATTGTGCGAAGTTCTGGAATGTTTGTTGGATTGGCTGTTTTTGGAACGTATTTGATCCCTTGTACCTTATACCTTTCCAGGAAGGATTTCGCATAGTGACAAGCGGCCAAATCAGGCCGGAGCTGGTGGGTCGTGACTTCTGATAATCGGTAACAACCGCTTTTGGTGATATTTTTTCTTCGTTCCTTATTGATAGTGCCGGTTGAGAGTAAACTTTTAGATTTTCAACCACAGCTATAAATCAATTACTTCTTCGGGAATTTAGACATCTTTTTTGTCCGGAAATGCTCGGCAACAGCTTTGCTTTAAATTGCGGTGCAAAAAGCCACACCCGGAAGCTATTTAATGTCTTCGAGTACGTATGTTTCGTCGTCCATTATGATACAAGAAAAAGTTTGCAAAAAACTGGTGTAAAGCTCCTTAGCACGACTTTCTGCAGTGATATTTCGCTTGTCATCACGGTTGGTTACCTTTTTCACTTTGTACGCCTTCGGTCCTTGCCTCTGCTTCACTTATTCTACGTATGAGTTTGACTTCCCAACTTTGCGAGCCACATTTCGCACAGAAAAATTGAACTTCTCTCAATACTTCCAACTTTCCAATCCACAGTCAAGCGCTGGTCAAATGATTTGCAAACACAAAACACGGTACTTTTCAGTAGTTTAATTTTCTTGGCCAGATGGCGTACCGATAAATTCTGATTTTGCTGCCGTTCGTACAAAATGCGTTTGCGCACTTCCACTTGATTCGACGCCATTTTACTGAATGTAACAAACATGTAAACATGTTGTACCACGAAATAAAACAAGAGAGTTTCAGCCATCACATAAGTGAAGCGTTTCAGAGATCCATGGACAGGCTTTACATTATGTAGTCTGTTTTGGTCATTATTTCATTAAAGGGTGTACACGATATAATTGCATCGTTTTCAAACAGCTGTCTGTATTATTTTATCCAATGGGTTAATTTTAATCAAATTTTGAGTAAAAAGCGTATTTTGTTTACACTGAGTGAGTTGCGTAGTGAAATTTCTAGTAATTCCAAAAATGCAGTCGAATGAAGTGTGGGAGGAAATCTTGTACATTTACAACTCACATTTTTTAGCAGCGAGCGTTCGGAAAGATGTTGAGAACCCAACAATCAATTGTTTCTCGAGTTGTAAAACGTTTTGGAGATCGCAAGCAGAATATTTCCACCCGGCGTAGGCCATGCGTAGGGAAGCAATAGTTGAGTTCACTAGTAAGGCTACAGTGAACAGTACCATGAACGAGTCGATGAAGGGTAGATATGTCCAGGATGCGCCGACGATCACTTAGTGATGTCAGCTGCAGGCGGCTTATCCTGGTACGGTTCGTAAGGGCAATGGAATTTTCTGTAAAGGAAACGTGAGAACGTATGCTGTACTGCTTCGATTCGATCCATATACTGCGCATAGTATGGACTCCATGACGGTGAGCAGTATTCTAGTATAGGGCGTACGATACGGTTGAAAAGCGATATCGTAGGTTCAAGTTGGTTAAAACTTCTGCCGATCCTCATCACGAACCCAGACAGTCGTGCCGCTTTCCGTAAAATCATGTCAACATGTGGATTAAAACTTAATCGAATGTCGACTACTACACCCAGGTCACGTATCTCCGATGCTTTCTCCAGTGGCATTCCATTTACGTAAAACAATGATTCAACGGGACGTCTCTGTTTCGAGATGGTGATGTGCTTGCTCTTCCTCACATTGAGAGTGAGCCCACCACTGAGTAAGGCTATCTATCGTCTGCCAAAGTCCCAAGGTGTCGTGAACTGTCGTGATGCGTTTTTCAATTTTTACATCATCGGCAAATGCTATCCTGAATAGCAAGCCGTTGAAAAACAGTAGATAGAGCAATGGTTCCAAGGCAGATCCTTGGCCAACACCGGAAGAAGCGTAGATTGGCCGAGATGACAAACCATTCAGTCTGACCTGATAGGCCCGATTTGAGTGGTACGTGCGCAGTAGATTGATAGTAGCGTCAGACAGTCCGTAGGCATTACACTTCTCAAGTAAGAGAGAGTTTGGGACTTTATCAAACGCTTTGGACACATCTAAGTATACCATATCTAGACCCGTAACGCTGGTAGATCACCTTTTCGTGGTGCGTTACGGGGTATCAGATTTACCACCGAACCCTAGTCCGAATTAATTCAAACTAGTGAACATATTTGTTATTTGTAGTCAAAGGAACATATTTTAGTCCTTATTACATTTTATGGCTTATGAAAAGTGACAATACTCGTTTTGCAATTGTGCGAGGATGAGCTTAGAATAAGTAAAACATGGTTAGTCTTCATTTATGTGAATTCTCATTGTCTATTTGATGTTCTATAGTTTGAATTGGTTATGACTAGGGTTCTGATGCATGGTCAGTATCGGAGTCATAGTTTGTTTTCTTTGCAATGAATCTCTGATTTTGACTGATAAAGGGGCGCGCCTTTGAAGAGTGCTTTCACTCCTCAAAGGGTTTAAATAGCGGAAACTTTCAATAAAATTTGATTCATTGCCAACAAAACAAACAATGACAACTGTAACAACACCGAATACCTCATAATTTCTCAATAGTGATGAGGTAAATCAACATGCACTAAACAAAGGACACGGGATATACTACAATAGATCAAATTACTGGTCTCAGTGGTTTATGTCCCGAACAGAGGAAAAAAAAAATACCATATCTACATGACCGCCATCATCCAGTACATCGTTGAACTTCTGCACCGTCTCTAACCGATTTGTTAGAGTCGATCGATTCTGAAGGCTTTAATTAAGTTTTATAGTGCGTCTGGCGATGTAATGGTTACCATTAGGCTTTGTGCACAAATTACGTAACGCATGAAGGGGGGAGAGGGGGGTTGAGCAACCGTTACTTATTGTGACATATGGGGGAGGGGGGGTTTGTAAAATCGTTACGTAACAAAATAACCAATTTGAAAAATAAATCAAAAGTGAATAACCAATTGAAAATAGATAAAATTTCCCGTGTACCAAGCAAAGTAGCAAGTAGCAAAGGGTTACTAGTTAAGAACTATGCTTAAATTTTTTGAGAAACCCCCATTTTCAATGAGTAAAATGAAAGCGTTAAATCCATATTTTGAAGGAAAAATATCAAAACTGAGCCAAAGCTTTGTTTTTGTATTATTAATCACGTTTGCCATGACTGGAACACTGCACCAATAATTATTATCGCCATAGTTTCTAATTTTGGTTCCTTTGATGGCCAACCGCATGTATTCCTTATGGGAGTGCCCATAATTGAAACACCTTTATGGCCAAATGGTGCAAAAAAGCTGAATTTTTTAGGAAAATGGAATTCTTTCTTTTGATTTCAGACCAAATTCTAAAGCTTCGATAAATGGAGACGTACTATTTAAATGTGTTCTTCTAAACGAAAGGTATCTTGTCACGATTTGTATCACTAATTGGCGGAATTGTTCATAAACGGTACATCTACATTGTTCTGTGTAAATTCCACAAATTTTATTGTTGACTCACGGCTTACCCATAATTTTCATTTATTCAAACAATACCGATTTTATGTTTGTACCAACAATAAATTTGGTTGTTTCTAAAAGCGCTGTAAGGAGGCTTCTAATGAAAACAAAAAGCACTTATTGTTGAATCAAAAAATAAGATTTTTGGAAACAATGTACCTATGCATTAATTCGACCAAAGCAGTTGAATTGAAAAAATAAATTGTTATTCATATTAGAACCATTGAAATAATAAGAATTATGTTAAATTTGTTGTTGATTGTTGAATCTACAAATATATTTTGAAGAATCAATAATGATTTCTGATGGAAATCATAATTGATTAACAATATGGGATTCGATAAGAAATTTCGTTTGTGATGATATATCATTGAATGATACTAAAATTGTACTTAAAAAATATTGATTCTAATAATTGCGTTAAATCACCCTCTGTTCTATGTTTCTGCCGTCTTGAATAAGTCGTACACAGCCCTTATTCATGAATTGCACGGATCAAAAGGAAAACTCTGATTAGTATATTTAAAAAAAAATTAATAATAATTAGATTATAAAAATTTTAATAGGTTAATATTATGCATTGCATAAAATACTGTTGCAATCTCTTAACTAAATATAAGTAATATGAATAAAACTTTGAACATATTTTGGTGATACATTAAATAATTGAAAGAAATTTGAGTAAACTTGTTGAACTAATATTTGTAACAGTTTTAAAAACGTCCAGTACCCTGAATAAATACAGTACAATGAGGGCAATGTTTTTCGTAATCTTTATAAAAGCTTTAAATTACTTAAATGAAATTAATTGACTGATGTTTGCAATCTTTACTTATTTCAAGTTACCCAAATGATAATTAAACATAAAACAACAAAAACAGATTTTGTGATAATTTTATCACAATTGAGAAATAGGGGGGAAGGGAGTCCGTTAGCGTTACGTAATTATAGGGGTGGAGTCTGGTCACGTGTTACTTATTGTTACATAGGGGGGAGGGGGTCAAAATCCCGTTTTTTGCGTTACGTAATTTGTGCACAAAGCCTTATTAAACCTTTCTGTTTGTTTTTTAGCTTAAATAGCTCAATCTTGGCGATAGTGTCAGATGGCACCAGGCCAAGGTGAGAGACAATTATCTACAGCCTCAGTCGAATTTTCTGCTGCTTGGAGACTCGCACCAGTAATTGTTGCCTAGAAGGCGGGATCAGTTCTAGACGGCCGCCTTTTTGGCTTCTGCTGTTTATTCTCCAGAGCAACAATTCGATTTTCCACCAGTGTCAGTTGATTGCGTTTTAGTGTATTCTCTGCAACGACTTGATCTACAGATTTCAATTTGATCTCAATCGACCACAGCCTAGATTCAATCGTAGTCATCGTATCATGGAGATTCGTTAATCTCACCTCGATATCCTTGTGATTTGTCATCACGCTTTCGATTATAAACTTGAAAGTTGAGATATCAGCTTTCAGCGCAGTCAGGTCATTTGTTTGTGGCTGCGGAACTGATTTGGTCTCCACTGGAACACCAACTACCGAACTACGACGACTGTTGAATAGCACACTACCATCGACGAAGCTATTCCATTAGTCATCTTTAAGCTATGCGCAAGACTTCTGGTAAGATTCTGAGCACTTGTCGCAGGTAATGCGCACCGCCTTAAGGCTTGTTCGTGACAAAACCTGGACACCCCTAAATACGTATATCTCTGGAAATACTTCATCAATGCGTGAAATATTTCGCAGACTGATGAACGTATGTCTGTTCATTGTGTAAAATCAATGTTTGGTGATACTACAGATCAAATATGGCGTCGAAAGAAAAGCAATTGTGTGCGGTCGCAATAAAAATTCAGATCTGTCAGTAAGAAAATTTGGTTGCTAGCAAGCACTGTCCATAAGGTTCTTAAATCTTTTGATACACGTTTGGGCTGTATGAAGTCGTTCAAGGTGAAAACTGTACCAAACCGTAATGATAAACAGAATGTGACGTCCAAAAACCCGGGCTCGCAAGTTGTATCACGAATATTTGACGGAGTTTTCCTGCATGATAATGGACGATGAATCTTATGTGCTGGAAGACTTCAAGCTGCTTCCCGGAATGTCTTATTATACTGCCATGCAACGGAACGGAGTAGAGGAGCATTTCAGGGCGTAGTAAAAGGCCAAGTTTCCCGAAAAACATTTGATTTGGCAGGCAATATGCAGCTGTGGTCGAGAAAGTCAAAACTTCATAACAACCCGAACGGTAAACAAGGAAATATACCGTGAAGAATGCCTAAAGAAGCGGTTGTTACCATTCCTACGCAGTCATGACGCTCCCTCGCTATTCTGGCCTGATTTGGCCTATTGTCACTACGTCAAAGATGTTTTGGAATAGTATAAAGCGAATGAAGTCCATGTTTTACCGAAAGTGGCGAATCCACCGAACTGCCCGGAGTTGCGACCTATTGAGTGGTACTGGACTCTCGTGAAGAGAGAACTCTCTCAATGTAAACAACAAGCTGCAACTATAGAAAAAAATCGAAAATCATAGACAAAAATAGCGAAATCGGTTGCAGAGAAGTCTTCACAGACTCTAATGGTTGGAGCAAACTCAGAAGTTCGTAGTTTCTTCATGCAGGCTAATTAAGTAACTGTAATTTTAGATGACCAATAATGCACAATTAAATTAATAAAAAATGCATCTTAGATTGAACTAACAGAGGATTGAAGCCGTTTAACGAAGATTTATACGCTACGCTTTGCGACGCCTTCTTTGGTAAGACTTTCGCCGATTGCCATGTTATGAAAGTCGGTGTGGGCTTATCAACCTGGATTTTTTGGAAGGGAGGCGTATGGTGGCCAAAGCGTGTTTCGTAGGTGTCCTCCTTCAGGGAAACATCAATTGTTCCACTTTACTTGGTCTCTTGAACATCAACACTCGACGACGGAACCTTATTCTACAATCCTTCTTTATAAACCTACTATAACGTGTTTGATTGTAATTGTATGTAATTTAGGCAATGCGCGTATAAAGCAAAATTTCTTTGGGAGCTCCTTATCTTTAAAGTTTATATATTGACGTAAAAGTAAAGCTGCTTAGAATGCTCTAGATCACCTTATTCCAAGATTCCAATGCTACTAAATGTTGGAAACATAGGAAAAATGTGTCTTTAAAGTTGAGTCTATGGTATACTTGGGAAATAATTGTTCATGTTTCTATGAGAATTTTGTTTATTTAGAATACGTGACTACGCATACCGAGTCAATTTAGCCAAACTAAGGACATTTTAAGATCATGAAGGTAATTTGTCAGCTCAACCAGTAAAATCACTGAATGACCGCAAATCCCATACTCTATAGAGGTTGTTGTAATTTGTTGTATGCTAATTAAGAAAATATAAAACTTGATTTTTTACAGGTAAGCACGCATATATTGATTCAACCATATACGCTATACGTTTAGAACAAAGTTTAGAAGCGGCTTCAACTCAAAGGTACAAGCTACAGTGGAAATCAGTGGAATTTTTTATAAAAATGTTCAAAGTAATTGACTTTCAATTTCTATAAGCATATTGCCCGCATTCAGCAACTTGAATCTGGAAGAGTCTCGATCTACCAACAGAAGTACTTATAGAGTAGAATCAGTAGAATCTTTCTCATTGCAAAGGATATTCCAGCGGAAGAGCGAGTTCGTGGTTCATTACACTTTTTCACTAAGTTCCTTGCCAATGCGAAGCTACGCACTTTAGAGTTGTCGTATTCAAATTTTAATGATTTCGATATACCAAGCTGGATGGAGCTAGCTGATTGTGGGCAAGATCGTTCCAGTGATTGACATTTCAATTACATGTTTCAATTTTTCTTTCTAATTGAATAAACCAAGGCCCATAAAATTTAGACGTCGGTTGCCTTGTACATATATTTAGTCCAAATATTGTAACGGTTTTTCCGAGATTTTTGTATATGTGATTTTTTGTACATTTACTACGATTCACTGAATTCCTTACAAAACATTCGTCAGTATCTATTTTGCTAACCTTATTTTGTAATATTTACGATTTTATATTTGAGAAGTATTAATTGAACTAGTATTTTCGGAGAAAGGTTGATTAAATAGTGCGATACCGTATGATAAAAAACAGTGCATTATGCTTAGTCCAAAAACACAAGCCTTATGGGAGAGTTAAAATATCTCCAAAATAACGAAAAACTTCACTTATCAGGCTTGTCTCAACGTCACCACAATTAGATTCAATCTATCGGATCAAAAATTGCAATTGTAAAATTGGTGTAAATGCTGTACAACGCTCCTATTCCCAGATCATTATAAAGCTAAAAACGGACGCAAATCAAATTTAATTTTTTTTAACGGAAAAGCATCGTTGCTTAATTTTTTTCATTTTTAAATATCAAGACATAAAGCAATGGGGTAAGCTCAAGGGAAGAAAAGAAAAGCATAAAAGGTACCATAAAAAAATAACTGTTTTTAAATAATATGTACGCTCTCTTTGATCAAAAAACAGAACATTGATACGAAGCATTGATGAACCTGAGCTTCGAAGCTTAGCTCTGTTCCAATTAAGTTACTTTTTAACGGCCATTTTTTTGCCTAGGACAACATCTGTGGCAGTGTTTCAAAAAAACACCACGAGAGAAGAAAAATCAGTAATAACGTTACAAATCTAGAAGAAGTATAATGTATAATTTCAGAGATGTACTAGACTCAAAAAGATATCACCGCGATCTTCGTTCCCAAAACTCCAAACGGCATTTTCATCCCATCATGACATGATCGCTAATCGAGTAACTTTTATTTTCCTTTCTGTCCATCTTTTGGGGTTTTACTGATTCAAACTACAGTTATGCCAGCTATGATCACATCGCGCAATAATTCGTCACATCCATCCACCGGACAATGGATCATTGAACAGACATGAGAACCACTTTCATTTGCCAACCAGCGCCACCGCCACGAGCTGAACAGCCGAGCGACTTCAATCTCGAAGCGACGAACCCGTGCGAACAGGTTTCCAATCTCGGACGTTAAAATGACAGGAATAAATTGAGTTTCACTTTCCCGAATTTCCAGCATTCCTTTCAGCCGCCGAATTTCACATTGTCCATTCAAACAACTCATTTTCCATTCGGTGGTTGTTGTTGTCTTATCCGGTACAACAATGTCGATTTCAATTAAATATAACAGTTTCTCACTCGATTTGACCTACAAACACATTTCACTAGACGAGTTTGTCAGTCGTCACCATTTCCTTGTCTTTCACAGCCCCTTTGCTAAGCCAACAAGCTTTGAGCTCATTTTGCAAAACAAGTCGAGAAAAGTCTCCGTTTGTTCGTTTTCACTCAAGTATCCATCGAAAGTAGCACACAATTTGCATTATTTCAAACGAATATTTGATGACTGGCTACTTCTTATCATTTCAGATGCACCTCGCCATTTGTCCCATTTAACAAAAAAATATAATCCATAAACTTTGCACAGATGCTTACCAAGAACACTAGATAATTCATCTTAGCCATGTAATCCTTGATGGCGTCAATTGAATAGTAAGATGGTTTTGATACACTCTAGGAAGTAGCGCTTCCTGAAACAACACACGAACTACGCGTAGCCAGTTGTGAACGGCTCGGAATCTGAAAGAGCACTGTTTTTCTAGCGCTTCACGGCCACCTGAAACAGATGGTGAAAGAAGAAATTTTCCGTAGGCTGTTCACCTTTCTTCGTCGTTCTCTTTCGCGCAAACGGGCACACTTGAGTTGCTTTATGGAACTGGGGAGTTGGCCAAGATCCACAAGATTGGACCCAGTGTCTCGGAGTGGTACATTGAAATTCGACACCGAAAGCAGAAGGCATACCTACTTTGCGGCTTCCTCGAGGTACACACTTCAAGGTGAAGGTTTTTGTTTTGATTCTCCACTCTAATGATTCGCACGTGAAAAAGCAACAGGTTGCTCTTACAATTGAATTAAATCCCATTTACGCGCAGAGACGGCTGAGTTTTTCCGTTTACGTTCGCATTTGGTTGCATGAATATTCCTGCTCTTTCGGTGATATCGGTACAATCAGCCCACTGTGCTCCTGGTCGAGTTAGCTAAAATATCGTAACTGCAATGTACCATTGGCAATTATTTTTGAAAGCTTTAACCTCTGTGGCTGGAACATTAATGCTTTGTAATATTGTTTTTACAATCTTCATATTTCTTGTCAGTACGTAATGAAGTTTAGCAGCATATTCATGAACACAGATTTTAGTCTCACATATAATACAACATCAACAAAGATATAACATTATCTAGAAAATAAAGAATAGTATACTCGTTAACGGTAAAGTTTACGTGATACACAATAGTACAGTAAAATGAAAAAAAAATTAAAAGAAAATGCTGCTGTGATTTTTAACAACTAAGATGATTGAAAAATGTCTCTTTCCGTTTAGTCTACCCAATGAATTTGAAGTCCAAAAGATGAAAACAAGCAGTACAAAGCATGATGCTGTTCTATAAGCCCAAAATGGAATTCAGAGACTCGAGCAACAACAAAATTTAATGAAGTTTGTCAGAAGCAGATATCCTCATCAAACATCATTACTCCGCGCATGGGAGAATACAAAAAACAACAGTCAAAGTGAACAAAATTTAGTTGACCTAGTCGCATTGTTTAGTGCTCAGATTCGAAAATAAAACTTCTTTATCACAACGTCTATAGTGGCAAAGATCTTCGCCGAATATTTTTTTATTCAAACTAATTACCCCCTAGTAGGCGTCGTTGGGCACATTTCACGAGTTATCTCGGAAATGGTGATATAGAAGTTTGCGATCACTGTAGAGACATACAAGACACAAATTTGACCGAATTCTCAACAGCTGAACGTTCGGTAATCCGGTTTAACAGATTTCGGTGAAATTTAGTGAACTGAAAAAATAAAAAAAAATTGAAAATGAAATGTAACAGTCGAATAGTCTTGTAGATAATGATATAATTAAGTGTTCTCCGGAGGTCCGCACTCTTTATGCAGAATGACGCCAAGATGACGAACACGATCAATTGAAATTCGTGCGTAATCGAATTAAGCTCACGATGATACGATGTAATTCTGCATTTGCAGATGTTCCGATTGCATCATTCAGCAAACCGTTTAAACCACAGTTGGAATTGTAAATCATGAGGCCAACGACGTAGAACACACGGCATTCAGATGGTAGAAAATAAGCGAGATAATTAATGAAGAGAGATAATATCATAGGGTAGTAAGGCAATTTGTAAAATGATAAAAAATTCATCTTTATAGCATGACTTCATGCATTTTTACAGTATACTTGACTTAAATTTTGACCCGTATATGACCAAAACCATAACCAAACCACATTTGAGCTACTTCTCAGTAAAATGTCATTAAGCTCTAGAAATGCAGAAATTGTATTGTGTATTGTGGACTGTCACACTAAACTTCTTATTGCAAGCATACTTAAAAATATGTTTCTTTTTTTAAGAAAAGCTTAAAGTCAAAAGGGTATTTAGCTTTCAAACGATATATAACAAGTTATTACATTTTACCGTTTCGAACGAACTGGCGAACTTATTCCACTCTAAACGCATTTGTCGGGCATTTGTCGGGCATTTGTCACTTTTTTGCCGCATCCTCGAAGTTCTCGCTTGACAATTGCCCAATATTTTTCGATCGGCCTGAACTCAGAGCAATTCTCTTTGGCGACGAAATTAACATTGTTTGCAGCATACTATTCTAGTACCTCCTTAGAGTAGAGGCAGCTGGCTAGATCCGACCAAAACATAACGTTGGTCTTGTGTTGCCGAATGAAGGGTAATATCCGCTATTTCAGACACTCTTTAACGTAAACCTTCGACTTCATTGTGTGAGGTGTGATAAATACCTTGGTTTGAAGGCCACAACTGCAAATTCCTTGTCAAATCATTAGTTTCCGAGCAAACTTATCAGCAAAAACAAATTTATTCCTGGAAGAGACATCCCCACGATCATTTGGAAGGTAAAATTTTCGTCCGGGGATTTGTTTATAATCCATTTTGACATACGTTTCGTCATCCATTAAAATACATCCATCAAATATCGTCAACACTCGTTCGTATAGTAATCGTGCTCGCTTTTTGTTTCAAGGAGCGATTCGGATGTTTACTGGCGCAAAAAGACTTATACTTGTATGGACTTATATGGAAAAGTTGGAATCGTATTTCTTTGCCAAATCACGTATGGAGACACCTGGGTTGCCTTTCACGTACCTTAACGTACCTTAACAGCTTTCTCCTTACCTCTTTGTCCCTAGTGTCACTTTTATGATAGATGCGCTGTGCTCTATCTACACTCAGATTATCATTGTTACGTTTGATTACAAGACACACCGTTGACTTTTGGAATTTTAACACTTTTGCTAATTTTGAGGCAGACCACGATTCTCTAGATGTTTGTGCACAATTAATGTTCTTTTCTTAAGTTCCATGATCCGTAATTTCGAGATGCGCCGATAAATCGAGAAAAAAAATTAACTATTTCTTCAATAAAGCAATCAACAAATGCCTGTCAAACGTTTTTTGTTCCAACCACCAGGGATGCGGTGATGTATAAAACCTTGTGTATAATGTCTTGCTTAAGATTTTTTTAATTGTATTATTTTATTACGTCATTTAATTATCTTATGTTATGATATGAAATGGTATGATATTATATCATTATAATTGATTTCATTAAATGAAATTCATTAAATCACTTATGAAATTCACAACAAGTAATTATTGTAACGGAACAACACATCGAAATTTTTGGGTTTACTATTCTTTATAATCTATATAGTTTTAGATCATCCCAGGTATTGTTAAATTATTTTAAATTCATTTTTTTCCCTTCGTAGCTACATTGTTTAAACATCCAGGTTCGTAATACGGTAGCCCTTCTACAATTGCAGCAGGACACAAATCTGTTGACATGTAATTTAAATTGTTATAATGATTTTTATATTCATTCACTATATTCGTTATCATTATAATATTCATTCACTATATTTTATATGCTACTATTGAATATATATATTGGAAAGGGAGAAAGCATCAGGGTATCACTCAAGCTGAAATTGGACAATGGAGTGGTATAATAATCGGCGACTAGGAGGGAGGGAACAGTATCATTTTATTTATCCTACCGATTCGATTGTGATGCTGTGAATTCTACTCCTACAGTTTCAGCGAGAGTGACGCGCTCTTCTTAAGAAGCCATACTGTGGAAAGCTTAATAAGTATTGCGAATTGGGTTCTTCGATTTGTTGGATCGTATCGTTGGAAGGACAATCTTATGTTCTCACGAGTTTTGCGTAAGTGTCTCTGCTGATCAAGAAGATGTGACTTCTGAGTGGTACGCTAGATAAGTTTGAAAAAAAAACAGAATTAATTCACCAATGGTGAACCTGGTCCTTCTAAAGAAAATTCAATTTCAATGTCACTTTCCAGACTTATATCACTAATCACTTGTTTGGGTGTTCTGAGAACTTAGCCAGAATAAGACGTGATTTTATGACGAAAGTGTTTTCTCAATGACAAAACCTCTAAGATATTTTTAAGTGATCCCAACAGCATACACACTGTAGGTCTGAATGAGGCGAAATCAACTCTCAAGAGTTACCTAAATTTATCATGTTTTTCAAATGAAAAATCATCATCACACTTTGTGAGTAGCTCCAACAGCATCGGTGCAAATCGGTGGTTTAAATCGGTGGTTTAAATCGGTGCAAAGCGGCTCACAAGTCTAACAAAAAATTAACCGTGTTTTCGAGACTGTTTGCTCAAATAAGTCTAAATCGGCTCTCAAGCATTACTTAAAATTTACCGTGTTTTCCTCTCGATAAACATTGAGTTTTTGAGCTGACTGTGCTGATTGTGCATGCCCGTGGTTCCGATGAGGGTCCAAAGATCAAGGAACGAGTGGGTTTTTATTGGGTCGAGGAGTTGGCATCCTCATCTCTACACCCTGAGTTCTTCAAGAGTCTGTTTGCAGATTTTCCATCCCGTTTAATAAAAATGACAGTTTCCTATCGTCAGGTGAATCAGGTCAGGTACTCATGTGCTGGTTTTAGGCGTAGTCTCCAGTTGATATGTCCCCGTATTTCTTTGATCAAACACTAAAGGGAACATCCGATGTATACTTGAAGGTTCTACAGGATGTTGTTGTACCGTGGATGAAGAAGGTTCTGGTCATCATTTTCCAATAAGTCGGAGCACCTGCTCGTTATGCTAAGAAAACAGAAATGGCTTGCGAAGAATGTTCTGAAGAGAAAGAAATTTGGAAATTCTCTGTACAAAATATCTCGAATAATGTTCTGAAATCTACAGCAGTTGGAAGAATAACATTAGAGTGTCATGTATTCTCCACAGATTGCTCTTGTGCAAATATTTTCCTAGATTTCCACAATTCTCTTGATGATGAAGTTTATTCTGGAGTTCTTCAATTGTGCAACTGTCGAAGGAGCATTCCTGGGAAATTTATCCAAACGTACGCCAATGGTTTCTTGCTGTGAGATTATTCATTCTAACACCCATTGGCCGCAATGGTATTTTGGAAGAAATTTGTTTTTAACATACCTTCAAGTGACCTTTGAAAGTAATTTTAATCCGAGAGCTAGAAAGTGATAGCTCTAATGCAGACCGAGCAACCTTTTTCAGAGTAGGGCGAAAATAAGATTTCTATAATATATTTATAATCAGATTGATCTCACCAAAGGCCGCCTTCAATACAGCACCAGCTTGTTCATTCGTAAACATAAAAACATCAATATGCAACTAGCGATTTGAAATTGGTTCACTGTTGTAGAACCCCTTGGTCCGAAGTACACCTTGAAGCCAGTACCTTGATGTAGATATTTACGCCTTTGTTTTGATTTGCTGTGTTATTTTGACAGAATATGTGAGTTCATTATAAGAGGTGTATTATTGAGCTTGGGACCGATGGTCTTAGAGTTAGTCTATGTTATTATTTTAACCAAGACTGTGTCTCAATTAGCGAATTAATTTTTATTTTCACTTAAACTTGCCAGATGGAAAATAATCGATTAAGTCTGCTTCTCGAGGTGATTTATTTCTGACAGACGGGAACCCAATTTTGACCGACATCTTATCGAAAGTTTGTTGATCAATCAAAAATGGATTTGAACCGATTAATCTATTATTTTCCATCTGTCAAGTTTAAGTAAAATTTAAATTTAAATTAATTCACAAATTGGTACACAGTCTTACAAACGAAACTAAGCTGATATAATTCTTCTCTCCGATGCTGAGGTTGACCACTAAAAAATCATTTTAGAAAGGAAACGATTACACCCACTACGTCCGACACAAGGCAAATGAATATTTTATAATTTCACTGTTTTTTTATTCTCGCGAAAACGACGCCGCAAAAGCAAAAAACTTCTGTTCCAAAGCAGGGCTTGCTGAGATCCCCGTACGCTCATCAATTTTTCCTGATTAAAAATTTAATAGCTTCCAGATAATCGATCTTTGATCAGAGAGATCTCCAGCTGTTTAGTCACAAAAATATACATATTTAAAATTGTCTTAAGTCAGTGTGTAGTCAAAATTTATTTGTTTTAATGACCAACACACTTGGAAATTATTGAATTTAAGTGATTTCTTAATTCAAATTTGATTTTCATCATGGAACGTTAACAAAGATTTAATGCAAAATTGAGTATCTCGAAACAGACACAAGCACAACTCGACATACGGTGTGTTTATTTCAATTGATTTTCACGCCTTTTTCCGGATTCTTATATCATGGAGGCCGCTCGGTCTTACATGTCGGTCTTAGTGCATCGAAACTTACACTAAATGGAAAAGATAATGGAATCTATCAACAAACTATAAATCAAACATCTATTCGTAGAAATTCTAAAAGTTTCCAAAAAATACTGCCGACCAATAAATATGGCCTTGGATTACTAAAAAAAATTAATGACCATTTGGCATAAAACAAAGAAAAAAATAATAACATTACAGTCATTTGGCACATACACCATTTGGCATAAATATCGGAAAACGAAAGCTGTTTCTTTTTTTTTCATTACTATAATTTGGCTTAACTTTCAAAATCAATTTCAAAATTCAAAATTAACATTCAAAATTCAATTGGTATAAAGCTCTTTTGGCATTGGCATCAAACAGTTTGAGAAAGATTATTTGGATTGACAATCTGTAAATTAACGTTTCATCAGAAACATGTGGGATAACGACAATTTGGAATGGTACTAGAAAATAAGATCAATTTTTAAGCAATTAACCAATTTCATTTGCCATAATGGTTTTGGAAAATAAATTTAAATTTAACAGAAAAATACATCATTTAGCATAGAAAATATAACATATATTTTAAAATTATTTTAAAAAAGTTTTAAAGCACATCCTAATTAATAAAGAAGGAAGATTACCTCCCATATTGGGCTATTTGTGACAATTACGTTTCAGTCGGATCAAATGAATTATACCAAATATAACTAAGCAATACATACTCTTGTTCAATCCCAAAATTCACTGTTCAACATCGAAGAAGAAAACAATTGATTTTCAAATTTCAACTTGAACCTTGAAACCTATGAATGCCATATTTTGAAGAACAGCTTATTTAAAAAGAAGAGAATATTACAAAGGATAAAAACTATGCCAATGATATTATGCCTCTCTTCTATATTATTTCAGAGTGTTATGCCAAAGGGTCATTATGCCAAACGGCATTATGCCAAATGACCACTTAGCTTATGTTATTGTTATGCCATATGACTTCATGCAAAACTACTTTATGCCATGTCATATGGGCTTTCCCCTTGAAAATAGGGACCAAGTTTAATGAAAGTGACTCGCTACCAACCCGACTAGAGTCTGAGATCAAATAGAAAACTAAATATGATGTTGTGATGTTGTCGATAATGATTACTCGTGTTGCTGTCGCTTTGGTCGTTTTAACGGTTAAAAGATCAAAATTGATAGCAAACAATTATTCCTGTGACATCAAATTAAAAACTGTTCCTGCTATCATTGAGAGCAAATTGAAAAGTCATTTTCATTCGTTCCCCGTTGAAAGGAAAATGAGTATTCCACTTGATGATCTGTCAATACAATGAAAACCAAACTACTTTTCTTAAAGAAAAATGCACTCAAGATTACAGCAAGATGAAAACTAAATATTTTATCAAATTTGACAAATTTTGATTTCAATTTGATGTTGATGTCAAAATAAGTTTTCGAATTGCTATCTTTCTGATGTTAGACTATACTCGGGAGCCCTGTATGTAAACCCATTTTCTTCCGCTTAGCTTTCATACGCACCCAAATAACGCTTTACCTGCTAAGTACGATGTTTTTTTTTTTTGGATAAAAAGAGCTTAACACAGGAGTTTATGACAAGTATGGTAACGGCAGCTGCTCGGTGTGATTCACTTTTCCAATGATCTCGTTGTGCGCCACAATGGCCATTCAAAGCAACCGCGCGCCAATAATGAAGCATATAGCATCTGTTGAACAGCAAACGGCTGTATATTATATTAAGCTTATGTCGTTCATTAACCAGTCATAGCCAAGTATTCTCCAAGCGAATCCAAATGAAACACGCACGGTAGTGAAACAGTACATTCCATTTAGAAAACACCATGAAATGAGAACGATAAGATGATCTCTTGAGACGTCCAACCAATTATCGTCATCAACCTCAAACCGAGATGGGGATCATCAGCTAAACCGGTTCCCCTGTAAGAGGAGAAATTTCTTCGAAAGAATTTTCTGACGTTCGTCCTTCACCCCGAATGTTGAACATCAAACGTGAAAAAACTTTCTATTCTGTCTCAGTTCAATAACCACCACCACGATAGCAACAGGTTTGGTATTTATGCATGACGATGCGTGGGGCTAACGTCTTCTTTTACTATTATTTTTTATAAGTGATAACGTCCCAAATGGAACTTTAGCTTTGCTGTGGCCATTGGAGAATTTCAAGTCGGAAAATGCCTTGACTGGACCAGAAAATGAACCTACCGTCTTCAGCACGAGTTACCTATTCAATGAGGTCTTTACGTTCCAGGCTAACCGATTTGACGATTTGCAATTTGATCATCTCTGTCGGGATTATTATTCAAATGTGCGGACAAGTTCTCGGTGTGAATATTTAAATAACTGTTGCCACTTGTCACTTCAGTTGTGCATGAGAATGCCTGACCTAAATTTAATTCCGGCAGTATGCCTACGGGAAGTCCGATATGGATACGCCCATGTTTGCCGTGTATTTAGCACAATAAAACTTCTATAGCACCTGTCGATTTAGTATTGCAAACCTCACCACACAGACAAAACATACACGCAAAAAAAATCCGCTGTAGAAACTATCATTTCGAGCGTTAAATTAAGCGCAAACACTATCAATTTTCACGTGACTATAAATGTGTTTGATTTTATCATGTTTGCGATTGAAGAATTTTGAAAATAGGAGTAGTCGGGTAAAATGGGAGTTTTTACTGCAAATTTGTTTCAGTGTATAGTTATGTAGGGGGAACTGACTTTTCTCGGTAACCAATTTGCAAACCTCTAATTCTATTTATTCTTCGATCGAAGCAGTTATGTAATATATTCTTATGATAACTTGGTTATTTAACTTCAATTTGATAACCTTCCAAATAGTGAGCATTCAAAAATACTATTTTCGTTGCCTATAACCGGACACATTTTTTCACATGCAGTTCTGATAGTCGAATGAAAAACGGCTGCCGGCAATTGACGAATCCAAGTAAAGCTAAAGTGAGGTTAAACATCGTAGTATCTCAAATTGATATTGATAATAACTTTCTGGCTGTTTGTTGAACTGTATAGAATTGGTCAGTGCACGGTGGTCCAGAATGCGAATTTATCTGGAAAGATACAGTTTTCAGCCCAAATTTTAAGAGTTTGGAGCAAAATTGTCTTCCACAAAGTTGTTTCTAATAACAAGGCGCTTCTTTTGGTGTGAATTAAAACTAGGGTGGTCCTTATTTTCAGAGAAATCGAAAATCTAACTTTTTTACTCGCAGATATATAGGTATACATTATTCGTTGAAGAATAAATAATGGTATAATTTTTTCTGTACCTTTTGATATGTCTCGTGTCCGTAGAGGACCACCGGTCTTATTAGCGTTTTGTACATGGTGCATTTGGTGCGGGGTGAATCTTTTTAGACCGCAGTTTCTTCTGGAGCCCGTAGTAGGCACGACTTCCACTGATGATGCGCCTTCGAATTTTACGTAAAGGGCGATACGGTCAAAATTTGGTCAATATCAACTTGACGTATTTCTTTCAATTTTGCATTTAAAAAAACCCCTCATTTTGAAGGTGTGTGTGTGTGTAGAATGTTGCTCCTATTTTGATTTTGGAATTCACTCTTCAGTTGTCAAAATGCCGTCCAAGCAAGAAGAGCAGCGTATCAAAATTTTGCTCGCGCATCGCGAAAATCCGAGCTACTCGCACGCAAAGTTGGCAAAATCGCTAAAAGTTGCCAAATCAACCGTTACAAATGTAATTAAAGTGTTTGGGGAACGTTTGTCGACAGCCAGGAAGTCTGGATCGGGGGGAAATCGAAAACCGGAAGCCGCTGAGACGACAAAGAGAGTTGCCGGTAGTTTCAAGCGAAACCCTAACCTATCTCACCGAGATGCCGCAAATAAGCTGGGTGTATCGTCTACAACCGTGCATCGAGCCAAAAAACGAGCCGGACTATCGACTTACAAGAAGGTAGTGACTCCAAATCGCGATGATAAACAAAATACGACGGCCAAAGCGCGATCCCGGAGGCTGTACACGACGATGCTGACGAAGTTTGACTGCGTGGTAATGGACGACGAAACCTACGTCAAAGCCGACTACAAGCAGCTTCCGGGACAGGAGTTTTATACGGCAAAAGGAAGGGGAAAGGTAGCAGATATTTTCAAGCACACGAAACTGTCAAAGTTCGCAAAGAAATATCTGGTTTGGCAAGCCATCTGTACCTGTGCCTTGAAAAGCAGCATTTTCATAGCTTCCGGGACTGTCAACCAAGAAATTTACGTGAAAGAGTGTTTGAATAAACGTCTGCTGCCTTTCCTGAAGAAACACGGTTGTTCCGTACTGTTTTGGCCGGATTTGGCATCTTGCCATTACGGTAAAAAGGCCATGGAGTGGTACGCCGCCAACAACGTGCAGGTGGTTCCCAAGGACAAGAACCCTCCCAACACGCCAGAGCTCCGCCCAATTGAGAAATACTGGGCTATTGTCAAGCGGAACCTAAAGAAGACCAAAAAAAAACTGCTAAGGACGAGCAGCAGTTCAAGGCAAACTGGCTTTCTGCGGCGAAGAAGGTGGACAAGGTGGCTGTACAAAATCTGATGGCAGGGGTCAAGCGTAAGGCCCGGCAATTCGGATTTTTCGGAATTCGGAAGCCTAACTGAATATTTTTCCTGAATTTTATACTAATTGAACTTGAAAAAGAAATTTAATTTGATTTTTTAAATAAACGATTTCACCGATTTACACGCGTTTTCCCTTGACCAAATTTTGACCGTATCACCCTTTATTTTTGTCAGCCGTCAGGAAGGATCCGAGGTAAACAAATTCCTCCACCACGTCGAAGGTATCCCGGTCTATCGTGGCATTACTTCCTAGGCGGATCCGGTCGTGTTCGGTTCCACCTACCAGCACGTACTTTGTTTTCGATGCATTCACCCCCAGTTCGACCTTTGCTGCTTCGCGTTTCAGCCGGGTGCACAACTCTGCCACCGTTCCAAATGTTCTTGCGATAATGTCCATGTCATCCGCCAAGCACACAAATTGACCAGATTTCGTGAAAATTGTACTCCGGCTGTTGAGCCTGGCTCGTCGCATGACACCTTCCAGAGCGATGTTGAATAGTAGGCATAAGAGTCCGTCACCTTGTCGCAGTCCCCGACGAGATTCGAATGAACTAGATAGTTCACCCGAAACCCTTACGCAGTTTTGCACACCGTCCATCGTTGCTTTGATGAGTCTGGTCAGCTTCCCAGGAAAGCCGTTTTCAAATGGTTCTTGACACCCTTCGTTCAAAAACTACGTCTCATGTCCATAGAGAATAACCGGTCTTATTAGAATTTTATACAGGGTACACTTCGTGCGGGAGCTAAGTCTGTTTGGCCGCAATTGCTTGTGGAGCCCGTAGGAGGCACGACTTACACTGATACAAGCCTCCGTATCTTACGGCTGTAATCATTATCCGCAGTAACTAGTGAGCCGAGATAGACAAATTCGTCGACTACTTCGAACTCATCGCCATCGATCGTTATACTGCTGTCTAGTCGGGCTCGGTCGTGCTCGGTTCCGCATGCCAGCATTTACAACTACTTCTTTTTGAACGTATCTATCTTCAACCCAATCTTCACTGCTTTTGGTGTTTAGTCTGGCTTACTGCTCTGCCACTGCCTCAAATGTTCTGCCGTCAGTGTCCACGCCAGCAGCAAAGCAAATAAATTGACTGGATGTAGAGAATCGTGCCCCGCATGTTGAATGCCGCTTGTCTCATAACACCTTCAAGAGCAATGTTGAACAGCAGGCATGAGATTTCAACACCTTGACGAAGCCCCCTGTAGGATTCGAATGAACACGATAATCTCACACGGCACTGGGTTCCATCCATTGTAACCTTGATAAGCCTGGTTAGCTTTCCCGGAAAGCCGTTTTCGTCCATAATCTTCCATTGCTCTTTTCGGTTTACTGTACCATATACGGCGTTGAAGTTGATGAATTGCCAGATCTTATCTTTGCGCATCCCTACGGACCCGAGGGAAACCAGTCCTGGAGGCTGAAAATCTCTAAAAATTAGAAGAAAAATTAGTATTTTCCATTTAATTCCAACTGCCTTTGCTTATCTTAACAGATACGCGTATTTCGTCTACAATGTGCAGACTTCTGTAGTGTCTCGTACTAATAACTCGAGCTACGAGACACTGAAGAAGTCTGCACATTGTAGACGAAATACGCGTATCTGTCAAGATAAGCAAAGGTAGTTGGACTTAAATGGAGAATACTAATTTTTCTTCTAATTTCTAGTTACAGGTATTCCACTAAACAGCTCAAACCCTCTTGGATTCTGAAAATCTCGTTGAGATATAAAAAAAAATCTTACCACAATCTAACCATCTGTATGCTGACTCGCGATAAATAGATAAATAGTTTCCCAAGTAATATCATTTATTATGCCTTAAATTATTCAGTTCGATTGTAAGAATTTAAGCAACTGAAAAGCTACAAAACGTGACTTTGAGCATATTACTCAATCTTCTATCACTTAACCGTTACGGCTCCAACAGGGAACAAAGTTGCTTTTTCCGATTTAAAAACATGATATTTTATTAAGTTTTCATAGTAGGATATTGAAACTTTGTGACATCTCATATCTCGTTGAAACTTATGATCCCGGAATGAAATAATGAAGGCATAACTAAGGGGGGCGCGAGGAGGGGCTTCTGATTTTCTTTATTACGAAAGATTTAAGTAAAGATTTCAGTTGAACGTGATGCCGCCGCAAGAGACCCACAAAATGGCGCCTGCCACATATTTATTTATATATTTATTTTATTCATCTGACAATATGTAATAGTCTTAATGATTTATATTCTAGTTCTAAACACGTCAACACTAATATTCAAAACAAATTCAGGATACCGTTGAACTGAAAATTAATTTCAGTTTATACTACGATACCACACAGGTACAACTAACGAACCTATTCGATGTTTTCTACTACGAAACTGATTTGTACTTATTATTAATGCCACACGCGCAACTGTCAAAAGCACGAATCATGGGAACCTATTCTGAACTGGCCAATTCGGTGCCAAGTGACCGGATGGTCCAATAATTATGGCAAACGTTCTTCTGGAACGATTTCAAGAATTTTGACACCCATATTGTTAGGGTTTAATTCAAATAATTTTCTGGTCATCCGTGATCCCATGGGAACCTGCTACGTGGTGGCTGTTCCAGAATCAAGTCACCAGATAGTCATATGGCAATTAAATACATTCCTGTGTATTCTTTGAATGGCTTATAGTGTAATTACTGCTGGTTTTAAATAGGAATCTTTTATAAGTATACCATTTTCGGAACATGGTTCCAGATGTCCGGTATTTTCCGTATCCGTATCGGTCATATTCGGTCATATTAGAAATTTATGAGTAAGTGGTTGAGTTCCTGAATCCAAAACAGTAAACATATTCCAAATCGGTTGGATATTTTCTTAGTTATGGTCTTTTAAATTCCGTGGGTAAAAACGTTCCCTGTCGGCCTCTTCAAGGTGTATTTCTTGTTGGACAACGGTTAATAAGGTCCTATTCAACTAAGATTTTTTTATTGATAAGATACAGTTGGGCTAGTGGGTAAAGAAAATCGTGTAGTTAATGTTTGATGTGTGTTAGCATGTGTTAACATGAAAATAAATGCAGGTGACTTAGTCATGTTTATTGTATTCAATCAATTCTATGCTGGCATACGTACTTGACATTTATTTAAAAGTGTATGAAAAAAATAGGATTAATATTTAGGAAACGTGTTCAAAACTGTCACTTATCTAACATGTGGGGCAAACCCGTAACGCTGGTAGATCACCTTATCGTGGTGCGTTACGGGGTATCAGATCTACCACCGAACCCTAGTCCTAATTAATTCAAACTAGGGAACATATTGTTTTTGTAGTCAAAGGAACGTATAATAGTCCTTATTACATTTTATGTCTTGTGAAAAATGACAATACTCGGGTTGCGCCACCGATGATGAGCTTGGAATAAAGAAAACATGGTTATTCTTCATTTATGTGAATTCTCATTTTCTATTTGATGTTCTATAGTTTGAATTTGTTAGGACTAGGGTTCTGATGCATGGTCAGTATCGGAGTTATTGTTTGTTTTGTTGCAATGAATCCGGCTTTGACTGCTAAAGGGGTGCGCCTTTGAAGAGTGCTATCGCTCACAAAGTGTTTAAGGGGTAAGGCCACTGTAAATTTTTTGAAAAATCGTTTTTTTTTTATTATTATTTTTATTTTTATTATTATTATTTTATTATTTTTATTATTTTATTATAAATTTTTTTTAACTCCTTTTTTTAATTTTTCAGGGGGAAATGCAAATAAAAAAAAAAAAAACTTTAAACGCGTTTTTCTCGAAACATCGTTTTTCAAAATGGCACGCAGCATAACTCGAACAATTTTCATTTTTTTTACTTGAAATTTTAACCAGATGTGAACATTTACATTATCTTGAGAATGTCGATCGGAATTTTCAAGAACTTTATTTATTGATTTTTTATTAACAAGAAACTTGCCGTTTTTTTCGTCAAAAATCAATTTTTTTTTCAAACGCACGCCAAATCCACAAAAATTGATATTTTTTAAAATCCGATCGACATTCTCTAGCTACAGCCCTCTAGATTAATGGTTTTTTTTTTGTTCTAGACTCAAAAGTGCACCAGTGGTGCTGCGTGCCGCGGAGCCCTGGAAGCAAAACATGTCCCGGGAAGATAGCTGTGGAACCGCCATTTTGTTTTTTTTTACTGTTAAAAAATTTGATATTAAAGGTTAATGTACGCCCGATAACACCATTAAAAGTTTTTTTTCAAATACCTTCAATTTCGGGAGCAAAAAATTGGTGAAAAAACCTTTTTTTTTTGGGCCGTTACAGTGGCCTTACCCCTTAAACAGCGGAAACTTCCAATTAAACCTGATTCATTGCTAACAAAACAAACAATGACAACTGTAACAACACCGAATACTTCATCATTTCTCAATAGTGATGCAGTAACTCGACATGCACTAAACAAAGACGAAAGAATTATCAGGTTTTGACTTTAACTACATGATCTGTATTCACAGACGACAATGGCTTCAGCAAATCTGCTTAGCTCGAACCACGGTTCGACCGTTTTTCGTTTTCGTCAAATCCATGGAAAGATGCCTCACTAGAAGTATCGCGAACCGACGGCACATCCTGTGGCTTCTGAAACCTACATTATATTCCTCGATGGGAATCACCTGATCGCAAAACGGATAAATCCCAAATTTACTGAATCCATTTTCAAAAATATCTCGATCCATATCATTCCACACCCATCAAATCCATCGGCTGAAGCAAATGGCTGGTATTTGAAGGTAGTTTTAATATGACCACTTGTTCTTGCAAGGCTTTTTCAATTAGTTTTAGCGACGTATGTGATGAGTGCCCGTCGTAAACCGAGACCACAGGTCTTGCCTACGGAATCGCTTTCAAAAACACAAACTCGAAATAGTTTTCAAACGCGACTGCTTCCATCCATCCATTTTGAGTGGCAGCATAGGATATACCAGAAAATTTGTCTGTTACCTGTCCAAGAATCCCACACATGTTTTCGTTTGAAAATAATCAGTGAGGGCAACTTGTCCCCTACTGCACTTCCACCGAGTAAGACGGACAATTTCTCTCTACCCGGCCCTGCAGTAACCCGATGGGTCGCGGATCTTTTTTCTCCAACCACTTTTACTCGGGATGGATCCAAACAGAAACTTGTCTCGTCGACATTAAAGATACGTGAAGGTGGAATACCCGTGGTAACTTCGTTGACTATTTTGAAGTAATCTGAAATAATGAATGGGTCGACATTTCTTTTACGAGGAATTTCTACCGCTTGTGGTTTCTTCTGAGATAGTTCGTGGCGTCGCATAGATCCTCTAGCCGGTTATTTAACGTAAATACCGGAATACCGTAGCATTTGCATTCTCGGAGAAATATCGATTTCAATTATGCACGAACCAACTTGCACACGACTTGGAATTGGCGGTAAACAACTTCTTGGTCCTGTTTTGCCGCTTTAAAACATTACATGACTTTTTCATTGATAGGGATGATCTAAATGGTCCGGAAGGTTTCCGCATGAAAATCCTGAGCACGCTTTTTGGGAGCAGAAGATACAAATATTATTTTCACTGGCCCCACTGTCTTATATTAAATCAGTTTTTTTTTCTTTTTTGTTGAGGCGTTGAGGGTTATTCCAAGAGTCGAAGTGACTTTCGTCACTTAGTGAAGTGAGAAAAATCACATCGACTCTCGGAATAACTCTCATTGCATCGAAGAAATAAAATCGGAATCATATTTATCTTCTTGAAAAACACGGTAAGGAGACATCATTCTAATATATTTAGTTCACCAAACGCAACTTCCGCCTATTCTGCTGTATTCGTGCATGGGTTTAAGTTGAGTAGAAAGGTATTTTTCGGATTTGAATAATTGTTGACTTCTTGGCGGAAAAACGTTACATTTATTAGTAAGTCAAGTGTCATCTGTCCTGCACAACCACCGTGTTCTTCAACACAATAACTTTGGAAACTCTCATATAAAGCCAAGTTCCATATCACTCGAAGAAGACGATGCATTACAATGGAAACTCCCGCACTAGTCATCCAAGACAATAGAAGCACTGATTTCTCACACTCCACGAAATGAAAACTACTCAAACTAATGCGAAGCACACTTTTTTTTATTTATTTCAGGATCTAGTACATTTTGCTTTCATGAGTAACTATTATTTTTATATATTCCGAATGTTTATTTGCGTATGTCCTAATTATTTATTCTGCACCTGACTTTCAGTTCAATTTATTTTGGATTCAACCATATTTCACTGTCACAATTTTCAACTTCTTCCCAATGGAAATACAACATAACAAAACTAAACTCAATAGAACAGAAACTCTTCCATTTTCTTTAATAAAATCTCACTTTCAATACTGGTGATCAAACTGGAATCATTCACCACCTGCCAATCGTGATGCTGCGCTTTACAATACAAAGTAACATTTGTAAAACCAATATTAAAATCAGAATTTTAACAACAAATGCTACATTCTATTCTCAGCGCATTAGATAAGTTCAGCAGTCTCAGTGTTAGGAAAACACCGTGTAAGCACTGACTTAAATTTTAACAATCATCACTGTAACCTCCCACTTTATAGTTGTTCACTTTCCTCACAATACAGGAAGCTCAAATGAAGTTTTGGCACACATCGATATCACTTGAAGGGAAATTTTAGAAGAAACTTTGATTTTCATCATCAACACACTGAAGCACGTCCGAACAAGAGAATCTCTTGAAATAGTCACAAAAACACCAATCACTCAGCAGAAATGAAATTGGGTACAAAGGTATGCATCATCTTAGTACACATGTTCTGATCCACAAGCATTCAGAAGGCATGAGTGGTATAAAACACGAGAATAAATGTATGAAGAGGAGTTGTTCACAACAAGAGCACCAACACAAAAATACTGAACCACGGTCACAAACAGGCACTGGAAAACTATCAATAAACCGCCAAACACTGTCCCACTTGATCAAAAATGATGCTATTAATGTTGAAGAGCACAAATTGCATCTAAATTGTGCAAAGGTTTTTCAAGTCCAATACTATAACCATAAATAATTTCTCAGCATGAAGAGAAGAAGATTACACTGAACTCATATTCGTCAATTGTTCCTGGCATAAACTGATCTCAAACTGATAAGGACAGTACAAACCGAAATATAATCACAAAACAATATTAAACTGAACATCATCATTCACTTGGGATACCTTTTTTAGTCAGAGCAGCATACACCATACTATTTTCATTCAATGCTTATGTTTTCAATATGAATTTTAACACTAAACACATATGGTTTAAGATCTTCTGCTACAATAGCTGGCTGTTGCACATAGGAGAGTAGATAGAATATATTAGAATCAAGTTACGCTTTTGTTCAAGCTTGTTTTACGGTATTCAAATTTCGTTATAAGATAAAGATCTACATTTGCAACTACTTCTATGTTACTTAACTGTTTTTCGATACTTAATAGAAATGGTTGAAGTCGTCACATTTTCTTCTTTAAAACATCTTCATTTTCTTCAATTTTGAATAATGTGAATTTAGTGATTTTGTTTTCTTCCCTTCTCTACGATCATTTGTAGTGTCATTACCACTTTCATCTTTCACGGTGATAATGGGATCCCGGAAATGAAGGCACCTTCCCCGGCCCAAAAAGTTATGAATGAACGGCTAAAATAACAGAGAAAAATACTCTGCGACAAAAATCTCAATGTATGAACTAATTATACATTTTCGAGTGCAGCTCGAGGAAGATGCCTCTTCTTCTCGGCGGTGAATTACAAGTCATCTTATAGCATAAATCTTCCTCTCTACTGAAAGCTACAAACAACCGTTAGCTGTTACACTTCCACTGATCATCATCTGATGCACACAATCTCTACTTCGGTTCGGTGTCTCGAATAGCGCGCGCACGTCATCATTTTCTGCTGTTTTTATTTTCCAATCGCCAACCACTCACACTGCCTGGTTGCCTTTTTGCTACACAATTGTCCGATATTATTTCGCACTATCATCATCATCATCATCATCACTTCCGCACGGGGCCACCAGAAAGTATCATCGTTGCACGGGCACAAAACGGATATTTCGGATTCAATTGCGGTATCACCACTTCTTCCGTCTTCGTCTTTTTCATTCAGCCGCAAACCACGGCTGGATCGGAAGTTTCTTTCTTTCGCTGGACGGTGTTCTTGCAGTGTGCGCGCGGCGACAGAGGGAGGGGGAGGCAACTGATGTATCGAATGAGTGTGTTTTTAATGATGATTGATTGGGTCTTGCGCGCGTTGGGTTATGTGAACAGTTTAGCTTAAGAATAATTATTCACCTGCAATGGATTTGAACCCGTTAGTTTTGGAATATGTACGTTGGTATAGTTTTTCTCGAGAAAAATGAGAACGATGATAATGCGCTCATTGCTACAACAGGCCACTAATACAGTTACAGAAGCATTCAAGAAAAAAATAGATGTGGAGAGGAGAGGGTTCTAGCATGCATGGTGTAGAGATGGTAAATGGTAACCGTTACATGTCTGGGGGAGAGTAAAGTAAAGCTTTTTCGGTCAATGGAATAGAAGAAGATACGACAGGTTAGACTACGACAGGCATGGGAAACTCCGTCTAGCTTTCGATGCGACAGCAGAGCTCAGCACAGCACAGAGGAAAATGAGGAGAGTAGGTGATAGGCAATGTATGGAGCAGTTTAACTATTATGGACAATTAGCAAAACAGTTGTGAAGAGGGTTCTACTAATTCATCGATAATTAGGACTATTTAAAAATTTCAACCGTTAGGTATCGAGGATAAATCGAATCTTTACCAATGATTATGGAACTGACTATGTTGGCACTAAAACACACAAAAGAAAAAAAAAACTACTTCGGCCTAGTCGGCCTTTTTTGAGCCCTGTATTTAGGGAGCCACTTATTTGTTTGGCACTGCTATAACTGCGGAGCCAAATCTATGCAAACGTACGGCATGAAAAATGTGACGAATGTGCTACTCAAAACCTAAAGATTTTCAACAGAAAACATGCTTCGATTCCATTTATTACTAAGTCAAATAAAATTAAAAGTAAGTTAAATGCGTCAATCCAAAAAAGTAATTAACGATGGCAGTTCGGTTTTCATCAATATCGGTGATGAAAACGGCAAAATGTGGATTTTGTTACGCCAATAATAAAATCTCGTTTGAATAACACTAGGTAGAACATAAGGTTTACAAATGGTCTAGGTTAAACCAGAATTGCACTGAGATAGGTCTTCGGGGCTTAAAGTACATATGAGAAAACAACGCATGTGTACAAAAGAAGGGAAAATACCCATCGAATGATAATTTTTCCTTTCCCAAACGTGTGCTGCTCTGCAGTTGGAAGCATAACTGTCTCGTATTTATAGGAAACCCATAGCGCACATGGGACAATCATGAGTCCACCGTCAGTTTTCTGCCAAACAGTTGTATCAAACGGCGTTATGCAAAGTTGTTTTCTCCCAGCTGGAAGAACAAGGCAACCTGGAGAGAACTTGGAAAATTTATTATAGATTGAATTCATTATCAGATTTTCTAATCTTGTTATCTAATATTAAAATGAGTTTTAGTAAGTGCGTGTGAAAATATGGAGTAAAATGGTTTCAACACAATGCTGAATATTTTAAACGAAACTTATAATCAGATTGATCTAACCAATCGCCACCTGCAAAATAACACAAGCTTGATCATTCGTAAAAATGAAAAATTTCAACGTTGGTTCGTAATTAGTTTCATGCGACAAAATAAGTGCAAAACATAACCTTAACAAAAGTTAACAAGTTCTTAGCTCATCTTAATTTGAAAAATTTTACTACTGCAAACAATGCCTCACATTACGCAGGGAATGAATTAAGCAAACATATTTAAAAAAACTCGTTAAACTCGAGATACGACCAAATATACATGTGAAATTGCGCATTAGGAACCGCGCAAAGTATGGTGCGTGCATAGTACGTCTTTCTACAGTATGTCCCATAAAAAAATGCGAAAGTTTTCAATACTTTTAACATTGTTAGCAATAGCTATAAACATTGTTTACTGTTTTAATGTGTGTATGTGTGTGTGTGTGTGTGTGTGTGTGTGTGTGTAATCATTCTTCTGTATACTCTGAGACGATGTAAACAAAACAGTGGTTCGCGAGTAACAAAATTTAAAAAAAATGTACGCAAAGGAGGATGTGACTAGTTGGCCTGCTCGCCCAAAAGCCCGTAAAACAAATTGCAACGATTGTGGGATGCCACCTGGCTACCGTTTACCGTATTCAACGTTCACTCCTTGATGGACCACCACGGAAGCCAGGAAGTGGCCGTCCACGGTCGCTTGCATACCGAAGGTCATCAGATCAGTGAGACACAAATTCAGGCGAAATCCTATCAGATCGATCCGGAAATTGGCTAAGGAAGCCGACATTTCAAAAACTACCATGCAACGGTTGGTCAAAGATGACTTGAAATGTTCGTCCAGAGTAAGTGTAAAGCGCCACCTTGTAACGGACTGAATCAAACAACTACGGCTGGAGCGCTCGAAACGTTTGGTGTCAGCATTAAAAAGGAGCATACCATCATCGTATTCTCCGGTGAGAAAATGTTCACCATCGATCCCGTATCTAACACAGGTACAGACAAGTTTATTTCGCTGAAGAAGATTGAAGATGCTCCAAAGAACGTGAAATCCAAGGCCGGAGTCATGGTTTTCGGGGCAGTTGCGTCCAATGGCTTGAAAATGCCTCCAGTATTTATTAAAGCTGGATTAAAAGTTAATACCGAGTTTTACATGAACATTTTGAAGGAGCACGTTCTGTCATGGATGAAATTCAACTTTTGAGTACACCAACACGTAATTGTCCAACAGGACGGAGTACCGTGTCATGCCTCAAAAAGGACTCAAGCGTGGCTGAAGGAAAACATGGAATTTTGGCCAAAGCATATTTGGTCTCCTAGCAGCCCGGACTTGAATCCTTTGGATTACTCAATATGGCTAAGGCCTGTGAACGTTTTCAGTGGTGGCGCCCTGAAAGCTTCCATTACCAACGCATGGAACTCGATGACTGACTCATACATTGAAAATGTATGCCTTCGATTCCGTCCCCGTTTGGAGAAGGTGATCGAGAAAAATGATGGAGATATTGAGTAATGTAATCATGAAAGGCTTAAGGTTGAAGGATTCATCATCAATTTTTAGTCATCATCAAAAATTCAAAAGCAGTTTTTTCGTTCATAGTGTATGAAAATGTATTCACTGTATTCTACTTGCCAAAAACTGCTTCAGAATTGTTGATGATGACTCCCCTTCGCCGCATACTTTACAATTTCAAACACGGCTCAGAAATTTTAACGGTCTCTATACTATTCCGAAGCGCAAATATGAAGCAAACTTATGCCAAGAGCAGCATACCAAATAGAAATTTTACAATTGGCGACCGTCATGGAACATCAAAAAAATGAACCAGTTAACCTGAAGCAGCTTTCATTTTCCGATATTTATGCCAGATGGTGTTTATGCCAAATGACCATGATATCTTTAATTTATACCAAATGGTCATTATGCAAAACGGCTTTTATGCAAAATGACCATTGATTATCCAACATCTTATGCCAAATGTCACTATGCCAAACTACTTTATGCCAAACGACCTTATGCCATATGGGGTAGCCCCCTAGGAAAGCGTTATTAATTTCAACTATAAGACCCTTCGCTTCTGTTTTCGACACCAATATCCTGCAGCTATGATTCAAAAATATGAATTCCTATGTTCCAGCGTAGTTAACCCGTAGTTAACAGCGTAGGGGAAACCCATATGACATAAGGTCGTTTGGCATAACAAATTATGTCTAGCCGTGATATGATAGGTTATGCTTGAACATTAATACTCATAGAACTACCATTTATATTACTAATTTTAAAACAACTATTGTGCCATTTACACGAAATAGAAAAGTATTGGTCAATATACAGATTGCAAGGTACAATTTTGAAATTTTCAAATAGGGTAGAAATCGGCTTAAGCACCCCAAGGCCCTATTCCAAGCACGAGGTAAACGTTAACCTACAACGCTCATTTTTTGCAGTATGGTGCTTCACTACATGGAGCACCATACTGCAAAAAATGAGCGTTGTAGGTTAACGTTTACCCCGTGCTTGGAATAGGGTCTTGGTGTGCTTAAGCCGTTTCATACCCTACATACAGTCAAATACCTCGGAGTTTTTGTTAAAGCAAACTAAACTGAAACTGTATCATTTAATCGAGCAGACCATCAACAGTGCGACAAATGAACTGTCTAATCTAATCCAACCTTATACAAACGCAGCCAATACGAGAAAGCATCCTGGAAATAATTGGGTTAGATGACATCCAATCATTATTTGTCAATGTTGTTGATGCTTGCAGCATATCAAAGACATGACACAAGCGTCAAAGCGGCCAGGCCTACAGCGGTGCATGACCCACAGAAGATGATTCTGTAGAATGAGTTGGATTCAAATAAATAAATTTCCACCACCACGCATCTACTATCTACAAGGGAGGAAGGATGCGTGGACATACCGTACCATACGCTCCGTAAACAGTGCGACTAACGAACTATGAATAAATAAATATTTTTTGTAAACAGTGGGACTGAAGCCGAAAATGATTCCACTTGTTATTAACAACGAAGCTAGGATGGCGAAAATACAAAATCGACTGTCCTATTTGATCTGTGAAAAAGAGGTAGTTCGTTCCTCCGTCTAGGATCGACTATTTTCTTTTAAGGCGCATCAAGAATAAACAATGCAGTGGAAACAGGCGTAGAGCAGCAGGGTTTGACACTTAATTTTTCATTTATATGCATTGTGTCGAATTCAACCAGCTCTAAAAGCTTTGAAGTCGACAGTTGACAGTTGAAGTGCATATCCAAGCATATTTGGAATTATTTTCAATCACTACAATGTAACAATAGTAGCCGTAATCAAGTCGATTTATACAGAGTTCCAGGCCATTTTGGAATTGATGGAAACGGAATACCCGAAACACTTGTAATGACTTGTTCAGACTACAGACTTATAACATGTCATAACGGTTGTCAAATAATTTCAACAAGAAATTTGTCATCAAGAAAGGCTTATAGCATGTTTTAACTGCTCAGTTTGGCCAGTGTTTAAGACTTGGATAATTTTATTAGTTCGGGCGATTATTTTATTAGTTCATCCTGACAGACATACAATAACCGACGGTAAATTCACTTAGGCATCCATCTTTGCTTCGACCACCTTTTCATTTCAAATGTGGTATTACGCGGAGTCAAATCCACATTACTTCAGAGTTTACTGAGCACAAGTTTAAGATACGTACTAATGAACATCATGCATGGATTTGTCTATACATTTTGACGATGACTGGGTTTAGTTGGTCCCATAAACAGATGATAATGAATTTAACCTAGAATTGTCTGGAGAAAGTCTTAGACCTAATTTTAGACTACTGCTCTATTATCATTGAATCAGTTGGATGTCACCAGCAAATCAAACCATTTCATTTTCATTTTCATTTTGCAGCGTTTGGTGGGTCAATGAGAGCGCAAGTCAATCCAAAGCCGAGAGTTAGGAAGGGGTAATGGCGAACTAGTCTATGCGGACCACTTGAATACCATGGGAAAGGATAAGGATTAGGTTAGGGCAAGGGGTTTGTAGAAGTCTTGGAATGAGATGGCCGCATTGCTACAAAATGACCTGAAATATTTAATGTGTTTATGTTAAATTACGTAAGTTCTCTTCACACATATGTATGTTGTTAATAAAATTTCTGTGTTATTTGATTTCTGTTTGATTTTTTATAAACTGACTGATGATACTTCTCTTTGTGTGCAGTCTTTGCATCCTTTCCTTACAAAAACTGCATGTAGGTCATGGTTGGGAAGGTCCTTTGTACTTTTGTCGTTCCATTTCACCGCGATTCTCGGCTATTTAGACCGCGTCCGGTGCTTGAACTTCGCAACCACTCGGAGCCATATTGGTTGCCAACCCGCCAGCATAGAGTTAGTAGCATAAAAAAAAAGAAGAGAAAAAAGATGTTAGTGGCATGCAATGAGATTGTTGGTGATATTTTCACAACGACTCTTCATTTCTTTGTAATTGTAATTGTAATTGTTCAGTGTATAGCCCGTGTTTTCCTGCTAAGATTACGTATCCGGGGACTCACCCCAGGTCTATACACCTATAGTCCTTCCCGTTGCACTCGTCAGCTTGTGCGATACTCTATGGGTGGTCGTATCCGGGCCCTTCACTGGGTAGGCATAAGTGTTCGTCCAGTTTCTGGTACATTAATTCGTGATTTATGCCTGAATGAAGTACCGTAAGTCCGCCATATTTTGCGCATTGCCTAATTTTGCGCAGTTTTGTATATTTCGTGCTGTAACTATGATTTGCTGCATTTTTTAAATTGACTTTCGACACGAAAAGCTAGTTAATTGTGTTGACTTTCGATTAATGGGATACATTATGAAAAAAAATGCTCATACCTAAAACCGCCGTTCGTAAACAGTTTTGCGCACTTCTAAATCATCAAATTTTCCGCCCTGTTAGCGTATGGGCTAAGACAAGTGTCAATTGTCACAAGAGATTTTATTACCAGATAAACAGTTTAAAAAGCTGAAATCACTATCAAATGAGGAAAACAGGTATGTACTACCTTCATCACATAACATTTCTGCTGTTTGTGTAACACTTTATCAGAAAATTTGCATAATTTGATGCGCAAAATATGGCATCCATTTTTTCACCATGTTCCTTATTATTTACAGTTCATCATGTTGGCTTCCGAGGGAAAGTATATTCCTCGGATAATTTGGCCAAAGCCATGCAAATGGTCACTCGTGGCATCTTAGTTCGACAGGGTGCCATTCCGTTGAAGATGGATTTGGTGAATCAAACTAATCAAACAAACCATTAATTTATATTACATGATACTAAAAGATTTTTCATTTGTTACAGTTGATCATCGTGCAGTTTTTCTTGATGTCACCTAACAATTGGTTGAACAATCTGAGCACATCAGAAAATGCTATTGCTGAAAAAGACGCCACTACAAGTTGTTCACATGAAACCGCGGGACAGAACACCAACGCTGTTGAAGAGGATGTTTTTGAAAAAGCGTTCCGTTTACCTGATATTCAACCTTATAAGGCAAAGATAAACCGGAAACCAATATCTTGTCAACCTGCACGGCAAATAATCCACACATATTTTTTGGCAAAAATCCATGGAAAATTCCACATAATACTGATGTGTTCACAAATGAATAGAAGTCTCTGAGAAACACAAATGAAAAATTTTCTAACTATCACTTTTTAAACATAAATCGATTTCTAGCTAGGTCGCAAATTAGTAGACTTACCCTACTTTACTATCAAAATTCATTTATACCGCAAACTATACCACACAAATTTTTTCAATGTTTGCATAAGTATTTATTAGTTTATTATGGTGCGCACAATTAGGAACACAAGTGCGCAAAATTTGGAATATCTTAATTCTAGTGCGCATAATTAGGAACACATACATCAATCCAGAAATTATGTTTTTTAATAAATTTCTGATCAGTAACGAGGTGTACTGCATTGTGCTCTTTTAATAGACTTGACACAACGTAATAAGAGCAAGACAAGAATCGTGTAACTCTTTCTAGGCCTCTTCCATAATGATATCAAATTTATAATTTCTTAAATGCGCAAAATATAGCGCACTTACGGTACTAATGCTTAAAAAGTTAAAAGGAAACCCGTGTGAAAACAACGAATTAGTAGTAATTGATATTGCGCTCAATTGGCCATTTTGTAATGAGGATTTCATTCCGACTTCTTGAAAATATTTCAAATTTTTGAGAGCGGGATCAATGTCCATATTTGTACCTCTTAGATTTTGGAATATTTGTAACATTACATGGACCTATCTTATGAAATGTCTATTTCAAAAACCAAATCTCATCGTGGAAGGTGCCTTGTATTGTCCAACAAATACTCTGTACAGCCCTTCCCTTATACATCCAAACCCAACACTTCATCACATCCAAATGCTTTCAAAAGGTCGATATCGGGCTACTTACAGGACTGCGGTTTCTTCTAATAATACTCCTAAAAGTTTGAATTAGTATGTAATGAGCTTCCATTTTTAGATGTTATAAGGGTAAGTCGATCAGGTTGTCCCATGTAAATTGCGTTCATTTTACAGCCATTGGTAGAAAGAATTTACCTTAGTAGTGCCCTGTACAGCTTGTTGTTTTTTTGCTTTCTCCCATGCGCGGAGTACCGATCTATGATGAAATTCGTCAGAAGCAGACAATCTCCCATCCCCATGAGAGGCTCCAGGAGCGCACCGCAATCCACCGCGAGAACGAAGAGAAACGAAGAGAAAGCATTGACAGCTCCGTATAGGGCAACGGCAGGCCTCGAAACTGAAAGACACAAGCCCGAAAACGAGCTAAGGGCATTTGAACGGTAGTATCCGATCGCGCACACAATCCTCCAACAAACCACCCAACGCAGGGCAGGCAAGATGGAGGATACCTTCCCCTTGCCCACCCCGCACCGGGCAGCTCGGCAAAAGATCATGTGCCCGATCGGACGCTCCCGCTCGTTCCCAGACCTGCATCCCCCATTCCCAAAGCCCGCCACCACCCGCTCCAGCAATAAACCCCCAGAGCCCCCCATGGAGACAGAAAACCATCCGCCTCTGAGAAACTTCATCACATGGAAAGGTTTATTCTGCTGCACCAAAAGGTCTTTCCTAAACGGGCCCTCCGCGTCCGATTTCTTATGTACCCGCCTGTCATCGTCCGTCTTAAAGAAACACTTTTCTATGGCTATGTGCTTCATTTCGAACAGTCAGATTATCTCGAACAAAACATTCACCCTTTTCGAAGATGTTGCAATTACATTGACTTATTATACCATTATCAATTCAGGTATTTTGGTTATTCATTCCATAAAACATATGGATAAATAACAACATAAGTTGCCACGAAGATGAAAAGTGTACTTTTAGTCGTTTCCCTAAGATAAAAAGTAAGAAGTTTAAGAGTGAATTGCGGCCAGTATCACACCTGATGTTAGTGCCTTTATATAAACGTTCTACGACGTGGCAGTGAAAAAATGACTAGAATATGTGATACTTTCACTACTGGTCAAATTTTTGGTCTCACATGCATGTTTATAGCATGAGATAAGCCCTCTCACCGTCGACAAGGTGGAAAATTTGACCCACGAGAGGGGTCACCAGCAAATCAAACCATGCTTTAAAATTGAGTATGTTCTACGGCAACACAATGCAAAACCGCAATAGGGTAGTACTTGTCAAAACCCTCAAATGCCGCTACTGACGGCTAAGTCAGATTTCTAGTGTGGTGATTATCAGAAATTCGTCGATTTCTCTTTAAATATTACTAATTTTATCAAACACACTTCTAAATTTTATTTCTAGCAGTAATAGGAAAATATGTTAACATAATATATTGAGCAAAGTGCACATTCCCGAGTCGATTTTCCTGCAGCCCATGCGATCGAAGGTGGTAAGAAATATCAGAAGCATTATAAAACGCTTATTCCTGAGCCTTTTTTAAATACAATATCAGCAAAATGCGCTTGTGTGAATAGATATTATAATTTAAGAAAAATCTCCTGTCTAAAGTGTACCATATCTACCCTACTTGGAACTATTGTTGTTTTGTTGAACATATTTAATGTAGATTTCCAGCTAGTTCACCACATCCGCTTAAAGAAAATCAAACAAACAAAATGCCTGATTCGATGTAGTTTTAGTAGTCCAACATAGTGTACCTAGTATCACATCCGACCGTATATCAACAGATAAATTCAAAGAAAACAAAGATCTAGTTTGAGCACAGCAATCGAAATAACTCGCATGCACAACAATGAATATTTTTCTCTCTGCTTACCTCAAGTGCTAACGGTGCCTTCTCCTGCCACTCAAGCGGTTCCTCCTCGAACCACCACGATAACCAGATGGTCTTCCTTCAGCCCTTCCTCGGTCAGATTGTGGCATGTACGTTTCAACAGTTCCGTTGAAAAGTCACATGGTGGGAATGAATACAACACGCCGGTCGCTTCCGTTTCCTTATTAAGCAAGGAAATAACGCCGGCGGCTTCCTTCTGCTTCAGATACGATACGAGATTACGCAAAGGACGCGTTTGAACGCTGGCATCATCTGACGACGCAACGGACGATGTCGATCCCGGCAGCCCAAGGAAGATGGCATGGGATGAAGATGTTGATATACGTTTCTGGACATCTTCCAGCTTGGGTTGATCCAGACGAAGCCGTTGGGTAATGCGAAGGTGATGTTTACCTTCTTCATCTTTCATCAAACTGTCGACAATATCATTATCGCCATCTGTAAGGTGCAGCTTTGCTGGGAACAATGAACTTTTCAAGATCAACGCACCTTGCCAAACAGTCGTAGATTTCCGTGCAACTTCTGGTAGCGTCCGTGCGTTCGACAACATACCAGTTCTACGAGATGAAGAATCCGAGTCAGAATCAGCAGGACTGCGTCGGCGAGGCGAACGAGAACGAGATCTATCAATACCAGGCTCGCGCGATCCTGACCGGCGTCGTGATTCGTAATCACCATCAGTCGGTGCTCGGCGCCACTCGTCATTATCACCGTGATGAGGGGGACCATCGCGATGGAATCCCCCGCGGAAGCCTCCACGGCCACGGAATCCTCCTCGGCCGCGGAAAGGTCTACCGCCATAGCCGTAGCTAGCAGACTCTTCATATGGCGGTGCACCTTCTGGATATTCGTAATCTGGACCTCGGCGATATTCACCGCCTTCCTCGAAACCTGCACCTCGTTTCGGGAACGGAGGAGTTGTGCCATTATCAGCGAAATCAATACGAATACGGCGGTCTGGTGCGCCAAGCGGGAATCCCCGCATTTCTTTTACAGCGGCCGTAGCGGCATCGATTGAGTCGTACAAAATAAAAGATTGGGTATCTCCCTTGTTGTATTCAATTTTTTTAATAGCGCCAAATCGATCGAACTCTCGCTCCAATTGAGTAATCGATGTCCAAGCGCCAAGTCCTCCTACCCATATTCTAGTGGTCGGGGTTGCTTTTCCGTACCCAATCTTACATTGGAATTTGCCTATATACTGGCCAGACAGCTCTACTTTTGCTCGATGAGCCATGTCTAGGGTTTGATACCGTACAAAGGCAAAAGCATTTCCAGTTCCTGGAGGTGGCCTCTTAATGTCGATGTCTTCTACGAGGCCATATTTCCCAAAAATTCGACGCAACTCATCGTCGGATATGTTGATTTCCAGATTACCAGCAAACAAAGTCCGAGTGGCTAGAGGATCGTCCTCCGGTTGAACATGGTGCAAATAGTTGGGAAACTTGTCTTTCTTATTGTCGGTCTTCTCAAATGGAGCCCTTGGACGTGGAAGATACGGACGAGGCATATAGTGATGATGTGGAGGTCCGGGATGCATATGCGGAGGTCCATGATGGTGCATAGGTGGCCCACGCGGCATGTATTCGTGATGCATCGGTGGGCGGAAATCCGGATGATGCATGCGACCGGGTGGTGGTCCATATCCTTCGTACGGGTGATGTTCAGCACGACGACGATCCGGTGGTGGAACTCCAGGAGAACGGGCATAGTAGTGGCGATCATAATCCTGCGGCGAGGAAGAACGTGGTCTACGATACGATTCGGATTTGGCCGATTCATAAACTGGCTCGACAAGTGCCACTTTGTCGTACAAGACAACCCTTGACTTGGCATGCTTCGCCTCCCGGGCATCTTCCGAAGTTCTAAAACAAACGTATGCTACACGTTCGTCTAAATCATGCGAAATGCGAATGCTAAAGTCTCCAAATTTCTTGTACTCCCGATACAATGTTTCTTTAATTAATTCGTCAGATGCCTTGGGATGCAGAGCACTTACGCACAGTACCTTGTACGAATACCGCTCGGTTCCGCTTTCACGTCCTCCTCGCGAATACTCTTCCCGGTGAGGAGAAGCGTATCGGGTGCTTCCTCCACGTGGACTAGGTGATCTCGCAACACGTCGCCTCATCCTGTCTGGTGTTACGCGTTCGTCCGAGCTTCCTTCGTAACGACCAATACTTCCGCGCCTCTTGGATCTTGGTGGAGAGTCGCGCGAAGCGCTACGTTTCATGTTACGTATCTTCACAGTAATACGATCTCTATCGCTTGACCGATTGCTACTCATCAGCTGTCCTCATCAAATATGGCCAGCTTTAGCTTGGTCTTCTCAAGTACTAATTCCCTTGTGGCTTTGTGACCTGAAAATAAACGCATAAAATATACCTGAGAAAACTCACCGATTTCACCAATAATTACTTAATTTGCGAACGTATACCTATAGATTAGAATATATTTGATGATAAAAGGAATCAATCAGTGAAATTTGCTTAACAATAACATATTCCAATACCACTCAAACGCCATTCAATAACAAAACATCACAAACACAACCACACAAAACAAGTGCTATTTTTAACGATGAACACCTGTCATTCATTCAAAGCACTCAGTCATTTCACACTTCTATAATCCAAATGAACATAGAACTCGGCAGGTACGGCTTGTACGCCGGAAATTTTTAGTCATGTAAAACAAAATGGCGTCGCAATTTAAACGCATATGGCATATTGAAAAAATACTTATATTCGCATAATAAATCAACTCCTGATCATTTTTCTTGAATTTATAACATCAACGCACTTTAATCACAAAAGAAACTTTAAATCAACACACGATGCGCTGAAAAATTCCACTGCTTATCTTCTTCAACACTGTTAACGCCCAAGCCTACACTAAACGCTTGGCTTTCACACACATAAACTAGCTAATATTCCAACATTCCACTTTTATTAAGGATTAACAGCACTTTTACTCACTTTATCGACTCCACCGAACAGATTTTCTGAACTTTTCCAACAATTTACACCAATTTTATCGGAGAATACCGAGGGACGGCAGATACTTCACGCGGTAGATGAAAGTCAAATGACGTGATTCCACGGCTCATGAACGCCAGCTAACGAGCAATGACAATATGAGTGCTGTGAGTTGAGTTACTACTGTAACTGTACCTGAAATGGGTCTTTTATATAGTCACTAGATTCATAGTCTGGCGGATACAACGACGGGAGCCAATTTGAACTGTCAGTTGGCGGAGCCAATCGAGCATATCTCGAGTAATTTATGTTAAGGGCCTAAAAGCCATTTGTAAACAATGACTTAAAACGTTGATTTCTCACAAATAACGAGAATCCCACCATATCCTGCTACTCCATATGGTAGAACTAACATTCTTCTACCAAATTCTGCTTTCATTTCACGAGAGTGATTTAAGACTAAAGAGAAATCGATATTTAAATTCATTGTTTACAAATGGAATTAAGGCCCTAACATGAATTTCTTGAGACATGCTCGATTGGCTCCGCCAAGTGACAATTCAAATTGGCTCCCGTCATTGTATCCGCCAGACTATGAATCTAGTGACTATAGTCTTTTACCGTCTCCACCCTAAGTGCTGGATCAACAATAGAAAAGGGCCTATCAACATTTGTAAACAAACACTTCTGAGCTATTTCCTCGCAAAGTGTAGGCCACCCACGCAAACCAATACCATCACCATGTAGGAGAAAGTTTCCCCTACACGATGATTCTGTAGGTTTGCGTGTGTAGCCAACGGCTTCTGAGAAAACAAACTCAGAAGTGTTTGTTTACAAATGTTGATGGCCCCTTTTCTATTGTTGATCCAGAGTGGTCTAGACGTTAGGTTGGTAGAATTGAAAGTCCTCTACCTGAGACAAAACACGGTAAGAAAAAACCCATAATTGAAATCTTTCTACCCATCTCGGTACGATAAGCAACCTGGATTTAATTGATGAATACATGTTAACTTATAATTGGAAAATGTCTGTCCCAGACTAGGGGTGAGACAGCTCTACTCTGAGTTGCATTGTTGCACCGAGTAACTCTCGAGTAGCTCAATATAGCTAAAAATTTAATTAATCTTCATTGATTCGTATCGGTTGCCAGGGTTTCAAAAAGTGTGATTTCCAATTTGTTTGATAGTAGACATTTCGCTAATGGCATTAGAAGATAAAACAACGGCGACCCTTTTTCCATGGATATGATGGATCTTGGAATATTTAGTATGTGATACGTGATACGGATGGCTTTACTGAAGTCCAATGATCAGGTTTGATATCGGTTTTTATAAAATGGCAATTTGCTTAATATCGATTCTAAGAAGCTTGAAGGTTAGGTCGAAGTGCAACGGGTTGAGCTCGTTTGTATCTTCTACTGCCCTTGTGCCCTTGCACCAGTTCATAGGTTAGTCTGGGGGAATGACGCTGCGATAGAAATAGCAGGTCAAGTCAAAACTGGTGGGTTTGTTCAAAGTATGATTGGAGACATGAATATAACTTTTTCTCAAAAAAGGTGAAATCTAACATTAATATTCGTAAATACGATAACAAATTGTACGAGCAGATATGTTGTTCGAGCAAACGAAGGTCATTTTGAAAATTAAAGTTACATTGAGAAATTAAAAATTTCAATTTTTCCTACACACGAGAGCTTATATACTAACAAGAGGTTTGTTTGACAACTGCTGTACAAAAACAGAGAGAACACAAATGACAGTTTTTGCTTGCTGAGCAACGTGAGTCACTCGAGGTACCACAAAATCAACTCTCAAATTGCTCACGATGAGAAGCTGTCTTGACCATTGGTCCCAGGCTTAACTTTACAAAACTTACATATCTTATCTGGACTTCAAGGGTCTATTGCAATATCCGTACTGTAGTTATAAATTCTATTAATTCACATGTCATTAGGATATAGTTATGATTACTTACTATTTAGTTTGCGATCTGGAGCTTATTCGTGCTTTCTCGTTCCAGTTAAAAATCAGAATATATTTATCTAGATTTAAAAAATATTTCCTATAGGTTATGAATTCATTGAACTGATGGTAACATCAACAATCAATATGCAACTAGCGATTTGAAATTGGTTCACTGTTGTAGAACCCCTTGGTCCGAAATACACCTTGAAGTCAGCACCTTGCTGTACATATATGCGCCTTTGTTTTCATTTGCTGTGTTATTTTGACAGAATATTTGAGAGTGTGTTCATGTGAGTTCATTATGAGGGCCGCATTATTAAGCTTTGGACCTAGCTTGGGACCGATGTGCTAGTACTGACTACGCCAAGAAAAAAATCGTATTTGTATGGGACCTACTGGTCTTAGAGTTAGTCTATGGCCATACATTGTCTTTCTCCTTTTCAGCTATCTACAACAATCACCAGTTGATTGGTCATTATGTTGGTTGAACGTCGACTGACCACCATGATGACCACAGGCTTTTTCGGCCACAGTTGAGCTGTGGCAGGGGGGTGACGTGATAGATAGTGATAAAGATTTTGACACCCTCAGCAGTTAGGTATAGGACGAATATTTTAAAATGCCTTCTAGAAATTCCGATCATAATTTAACTAAAAACGTTTTGATGTATGAGGCAAGAAAATATAAAAACATAACAATAGGGACAAATGAAGAAAAAACACTTATGAAAATGGTGTTCATGAAATAGTTTTCAAATTTTCTTATATCAAGCTTCATCAAGCCGTTTTTAACTCTTTATTGGACAAAAGTAGGTTAAATTCATGATCCATGAACTTCAGACTGGCCCACTATTGATACGACACAGATGAGTTTGCGTGAATTTGACAGTTTCCGATGCGTGAATTTGACAGTTTCGCAATCGCATCTAATGTGGGTAAGTCTTTGATCATAGTTGTATTCAAAAATCGAAAAATTTCCAGCATAGTAGTCTCCAGAGAGACAACTGTAAATTCACCTATTAAGGTGAATCGCTGCTCCATGTTTATTTCCTATCTTTTATCTCGCTCTCGCAATCTCACCTTGCTATTAAAAATTGATAAATCTCGATTGTTAGTGAATGAACATCGAATCGAACTCTATCAGATTGCTCATAGCAAGTAGGCATACAAACTGATGTGATTAAATTTTCAATATCTAGTACCGACTCTAAGTTATATCAACAATCAATATGTAACTAGCGATTTGAAATTGGTTCACTGTTGTAGAACCCCTTGGTCCGAATTACACCTTGAAGCCAGCACCTTGTTATACATATTTGCGCCTTTGTTTTGATTTGCTGTGTTATTTTGACAGAGTATTTGAGAGTGTGTTCATGTGAGTTCATTATAAGGGGTGCATTATTGAGCTTGGGACCGAGCTTGGGACGATGTTCTAGTACTGACTGAGCCAAGAAAAAAATCGTTTTTGTATGGGACCTACTGGTCTTAGAGTTAGTCTATGGTTATATCAATTCTATATGTTGAGGTAATGACTGTCATCAATGATGATTAAGCATAAGCCCTTAAAGTCGGTATCATGCTCGAAAGAAATTTCTTTTTCTACCCCGGAACCCATCCATAAACTGGTAAAGTCAGTTTTACACGCTCTAACTGGAAAGCTAGCATGCATTTCAGAACAAACAAAAAATTAAAAATAATAATTCAATAAAGAGTAACGTTTACCCATCATGGGCTAAAAATCACGCAACTATTTAGATAATTCGTCGGTCAACAATTATTCATATTTATAAACAAACACTTTTGAGCCCCTTTTCGTACAAGCCATACACTCTACGAAATAAACTCTCAGTATTCATAAGATTGCATTATGATTATTTGCTATAAGACATCAGCATGAATTTCATAAATTTATCTTATGAAATGTGATGTCGAAAAAATAAAAATATGGAGCAACCTGGATTCGAACCTTGAACGTTGAAGTTATGGGTCCAGTGACTCCAGTGACTAGTATCCAGTATTTTACGAGTACTCATAGCCGTCTCGGTTGAGCTCGGTTTCTGGTAGGGAGCAAGCGATTCGACGGTTGGCTTAGGTCGTTTGACACGAGTTTCACACCTAATCGATAAGAATTGATCGATTTTCTATCAAACGGCCTAAGCCAAACGTCAAATAGCTTACTCCCTAACAAAAACCGAGCTCAACCGAGACGGCCATTAGAACTCGTAAAATGTTGGATATATCAACACTTATAATCAGAAAAGCTCAAAGGCGTACAAAAACAACGTTGTGTGAAACAAAATCCACTCATAAATTAGCCTTATGGAATTCCATAGCATCGTTCATAAGTTCAACTTTATGACATTCTTAAGATTGTTTGGCTGAATATAGGCTACAACGCAAACCTACAGCAGAATCGTGTAGCGGTTTTTCCCCTACGTAATGATGGTATTGGTTTGCGTAAAATTACAATATGCTGAATAGGCGGTTAAGTTAGGTCACCATAAAAAAATGACAATTTTCACGAACGAAATTTATGCTATACTCCAAACAGTTGGTATATAACCCAGACCGAATGCAGACAATGAAAAACTTTTCAATGACAATATGGCAAACATTAACAATATGTGTTAATGTAGAAATTGTAGGGTGAAAATAAGATTAAACTATTCGATAACAATAACATAAAATGTGATAATCTATATAACATTCGAAATATAGTTTTGACAATATAGCAAATTGTTTTTCGTTATGCGGGAAGTCACTTGTTTTTTAATTCATGCTCAAAGAAACAACGGTCAAAATTTTCTGAAAGGAATCTCTCATGCACTGATAAAAAAAAAAAAAAAGCAATGATAATATCTATGTGTCCGGCTCATGCATTTTTGCAATGTGGTCAACAAATCATGGCTATTGGCAACCACAACTACTCTTCATTTGTCATCAAAAATAAATAATTTATGTTACTCAGTGGGCTCTCTTTATGTGTGAGCACATCAGCACTTTGTAGAATTTTCGACAAAGATTTTTCATTAGGGCCTAACTGACAAACGGAAACAGTGGCTTTTTCCACGAATGTCTCGTCATTGAAAACTCGCGTAATGAATCCGCCACGTTAATTTCGAAGAGTAAAAGATCCCCTGTTCTATAGAATTGGAATCTTATAATGGAGAACCTTAAGGCACGAGAAATCTACGGAAGAAGCCATTGTTTACGTTTGTCAGTTAGGCCCTAATGAAAAATCTTTGTCGATTTGCCGTGTGTCAATTTATAACCTACGTACACTCGGCTAAGCGTATCATGTGTGTACCCATCCTGCTCGTACTATTTTGATTAGATAATGCAGCAATTTGTGTGTGTGTGTGCAATAATCTTACCTTGACTTTCGCGCGTATCCGGTTGCGTATACTATCACCAAAAACGTCAACAAGCAATGCGAAGTCTACCTAATCGAATTGGCGGAGACAGTGTTGGAAAGAAGAGGTTTTTTGAGAACATAAGTGTTGGGTTACCGGACCCTAGCCAACACCGATTGGGGGGTAATGAAATTATACCAACAATCAATATGCAACTAGTGATTTGAAATTGGTTCACTGTTGTAGAACCCCTTGGTCCAAAGTACACCTTGAAGCCAGCACCTAGAGTCCCTACACACAAAAAAGGAATATTGTTTTATTAAATGTTAAGCGCTTTATTTCTGAAAAGTGTTTATTTTTCATTGAATTGAAAGTAAAATCATCTACTATGAAAGTTATGCGTTTGATTTAAAAGTATATTTTTTCGGTTCAGTGTGTTAATTTAAAAGTGTGTTCTTTTACTATGAAAATTGTAGAACTGTCAAATCCACCAACACAAAGCAAGTCATCGTTCTCGTCGTCATTGTCGTCGTCGAATGGAATTTTTAACTACTGTTGTCCGCGACCGTGTCTTCTGCGTTGTTCGTTGCTCCCGTCCCGTCCCGTGTTTTGTAAAAATTTCAACAAAATACTCCATGATTTTTGGCATAATCGACAGAATACAAAAAAACCCGGTCTCTTTAAAAAGTAACATAAATTCATCTGAAAATAAAAATCTTTTTATGCTAGAACTATTTATTATTTTAATCTAAACAGCAAACATTTATTATTTCTAGTTGAAAGTTCATTTTGAAATTAAAATAATTTGCTTTCATTTTTAAAGATGCCTAGGTGTGGATTTGACAGTTCTACAATTTATCTGAAAAGAAAACTTTTAAAGTTAAAACTATTTTTTATTTCAATCTTAACAGCACACTTTCATTTCAATTGCATCACACTTTCTGGATGAAAGTTTGTTCCGGAATAAAAATAATTTTCTTTTATTTTCAACGATGCTACGGTTTTGATTTGACAGTTCTACAATTTGTTTTGAAAATTTCAACATTTAAATGTAGAGCAGCAAAATTTTAAATTGACGGTTTGGAGATTTTTGTTTGGAAAGTAAACCGCTTTCTACGAAAAAGAACCAACGCAACTTTTCAATTTTGGCAATGGTTTTTTTTAATTCTAATAATCATTATTCTTTGTGTGTATATATAGGGACTCTACCAGCACCTTGTTATACATATTTGCGCCTGTGTTTTCATTTGTTCTGTTATTTGACAGAATATTTGCGAGTGTGTTCGTGTAAGTTCATTATTGCGCCCCTACATTATTGTGCTTGGGACCGATGTGCTAGTACTGACTGAGCCAAAAAAAATCGTATTTGTATGGGACCTACTGGTCTTAGAGTTATAGTACGTTCGCACTACTGCTTATATTACGTGATATAGAGTATCTTGATATCAGCAACTATACATCTAGTTTTCACTGGAAATACTGTACATGTCATTTGATATCAAGATACTCTATATCACGTAATATAAGCAGTAGTGTGAACGAACTATTAGTCTATGATTATACCAACAATCAATATGTAACTAGCGATTTGAAATTGGTTCACTGTTGTAGAACCCCTTGGTCCGAATTACACCTTGAAGCCAGCACCTTGTTATACATATTTGCGCCTTTGTTTTGATTTGCTGTGTTATTTTGACAGAGTATTTGAGAGTGTGTTCATGTGAGTTCATTATAAGGGGTGCATTATTGAGCTTGGGACCGAGCTTGGGACGATGTTCTAGTACTGACTGAGCCAAGAAATAAATCGTTTTTGTATGGGACCTACTGGTCTTAGAGTTAGTCTATGATTATACTGCCAGTTGTGGGGTAGAAAATACTTGGCGTCTCCATAAGTGGACTGTATTTTGTTGGGTTTGGGTTTCTTTTGGGGTTCTATTCATCCTTTTAACATACACAGTATCACACATCCGTTCATCTATCACACAGCACATATATTTCGTCCTGAACACACATTTAACTGCAATATTTACATATGAACATTCACTATATCACATACAATTAACACAGAACATTCCGTTTCCATTGTGGCTCTGCTCCCATCCATCCTTCCCGAGAGTCAGAGCCGACACGACTACCCGCACAGCAGATCATCCACTAGATCCCTGCTTTGACGTCACCGATAACGATCGCCTGTCGCTATCAGTCGATGTGGTAGGGAGAATACCGTCTCGGATCGGAGGAACGATCGTTGGGAGAGAAGTCCTCTCATTCGGCAGTGGCGTAGCGAGGGTAGGGTGATGTTACTCCCGAACAATAAGTATTGGCGGTCACGTCAGTTAATCGGTTTAAATCAGGGACAGGCAGCCATTTTCTAGTAATCTCTCACATACGAACATGAAAAAAACTCATTGTTTGTAAACAATACCGGCGTTCGTACCCGTAGTAACAAAGGTCATACGGGCCTTATAGACCAAATCACCGTAACTCCGCCCCTCAGATTTGACAGATACTGGTGCCCTTGTGTTTAGAAATTCGTGTGTGACAATCAAGGACGGGTGAAACGACGGCTGTTGCTATCTCTTATACCCTGTTATCCGTCCTTGTTTTTCACACAGGAATTTCAGAACACAAGGGCACCAGCATCTGTCAAATCTGAGGTGTGACGTCACTGTGATCTACTCTATTCAAATAAGGGCCATGATATGTTACACACTGTCAACCGCTAGTAAAAGGGATACACGAGAAAAAAGCCACACATTTTTTTCTGGCAAAACCCATGGAGAACTCCACACACATAAAAAGAACCCGTTGAAAAAGTCAAATACATAAAAAGTATGTGTGACTACACATAGTGGGTATGTGTAAACAAAGAAAGTATGTGTGGTTATAAATAGCTATCATTATTTGATCGCTTTAGGCCAGTATCGACCTAAAAAGTAAAGAGGTTACTTAATTTTATTCAATATTACCAAGCGGAATTTTGACAATTGATCTGCATGGGACGAAATGTCACTTTTACTTACGGAATAATCGAGCGGAATATTTTTCTGAAAGTAAAAATGACAGCTCCCATTAGTTTGCGTGGAAACCTTACAAATTCCAATTTTATTTTTATTTTTTTTCAGGTGGATACTGCTGCAGAAATTTCTTTTCGATTCTTTACTTTTCCGTTTCAGTTAACGGAACATGGTTTTGGTATAGAAAAAGAAATTTCTTTTGAACACGATACCGACCTTTTGCAAAAATTCATGTTTCGGTCACATATAGATATTATCATTGCTTTTTATCCTTGTTTTTATCAGTGTATACCCTATAGAGTTTCCAGTACCCTGGTTGAAATACATTCTGGTTCAAACCGAAATTCGCACAGCGAATAAATCAAAACATAATCGAAGAATAATTTCCGAGTTCTTGTAGCAAAACTCATACAGTATTATTATGGTTAAAGCTATTTTTCCAGGCCCAGTGATCACAACAGAATGGGTAAATTTGAACCAACATTCTGTTATTCAATTTTGTTAAAGGCTGGTTTACAGTTCGGAAAAAGCATCACGGGATTTGGACACGGGATTCTGCTCGGGATTTGGCACGGGAAATTTTCCAGATGACGTTTCTCCACATTTCTCCACACTAAGTGACAAGCAAAGTTTGCCTCTCAGACTTTGCGTATTGTTTACGTTCGTGTAAGTTTTTTCCTGCAGGAAGCATTGAAAAATGAAACATTTTGAAGACCGCACCGGAGTTCTCACAAATCTTTTGGAGTTTTGCTTTATCAAAATAAATGATAGAAATTAACGAATTATTTTATATAAGTTTATTTTAACGATGTTGTCGATTCCCTTAAAGCATCCCAGTACTTCCGGCACTCCTGGACACTGATGGATTTATTCAGGGACGATATAATAGTACAACTTATTTGTCAGCAAATAGCATCTTAACTGTTTTGGTGTACCAAATAACGAGTCAACTTTAATGTCATTCTCCTTGTTCCGTTTTTAACGAACTCTATATTTTCGTCGTCCAATATTTATTTCATCCTGGGTTGGCTGTTCATCAATTTTACCCTAACTCAGGTCTCTCGGCTCTCTTTCTGGCATTTTAACATTTTTTCCCTATTCGAGTTCAACCTTTCAAAATCCGCCCGGAAACAATTCAGAATGAATTGTTCCCGCCAAAGAAGAAGTGTGTAGAGATAAATTTTATTTCCCAGAGTAAATCCCACGAATGGGTTTACACTTCAGGAAAACTGTAATTTTAGTGTAGACTTAATTCCCGCCACGGGATTTCAAATCCCGGGCTCCATTTAAAACACACAGGTGCCCAAATCCCGTGACGCTTTTTCCGAACTGTAAACCAGCCTTAATCAGCATTTTTTGACCGCTGCATAGAAGATGTTAAAATTGGTAAAAATTAACCTACTAAAGGGTATACGATTCCTACCGTGTAGACCGACATTGAGCTTGAACGGAAACCCAAACGAAAACAAACAGAATTTCAGTGCCAACATTAGATTAGGGCTATTAGATCTGCTTTTGTAAACAAACACTTTGTCGGATAATTTATCGGAAGTTGAATACAATTCCTTCAAATTAAATTTATTAGCGGTTAGTGATATTTCTCTTCTTCCTTAAAGAGTGCTTTATTTGTATTTGTCAGGGGGCGCGACTCTATCTCTGAAGCAGGATTTTTTTTGTTTGGCTTTTATGCGATGTGCGCACGCTTGGTAGATAGAAAGAAGATTTAAAGATTTTGATGAAGATTTTAAAGATTTACTGCAAAAAGATGCAGCACTATTCAAGTTGATTGATTAAGATTCACAAGCTGAAACAAGATTTTTTAAAGATTTATTCACTAGCGTGGGATTTTTCGATCATCTTGAATCTGGATTTAGATGTGTCGCACCCCCAGGTATTTGTTCATGAGAAAATGACCTCGAAAGTCATTGTTTACAAAAGCAGATTCGCCCTAATCTAATGTTGGCGTTGATTTTATTTCCTTCATTCTCTTTCTAACGTCACATGAAACTGCAGTGCCGTCAATGCCAAGCTTGGCGTTATAGGACAAAAATATTATATTATTGTAATCACATTTGATATTATGTAAAACATAAAATAATTCAAAGCATCGAACCTTCCTAAACAGCAAACAACTCTTGGTAAGCGATGGCTGCTATCGTCAAAGCGCTATCAACTGCTCGTTTCTTCACGGCACATGTTAAGTATTTAGGAAGTGAATCGATTTTGAAAAATGCCAGACAACTTGTAAATTCATACCAACACTACCGGAGAAGGCCGTTTTCTTCGGAGGCCAAGTTTAGCGAGAACTGCAATGTGGGTACAATCGGGCACGTAGATCATGGTAAGACTACATTGACAGCCGCTATTACCAAGGTACTGTCGAAGAACGGTCGTGCCAACTATATACCTTATGACCAGATTGATCGAGCACCTGAGGAGAAAGCGCGTGGCATTACGATCAATGCCGCACACATTGGCTACAGCACAGAGAAACGACATTATGCTCACACAGACTGTCCTGGACATGCTGACTATGTGAAGAATATGATTTCCGGGGCATCGCAAATGGATGGTGCGATACTCGTAGTAGCCGCAACCGATGGACAGATGCCTCAAACTAGAGAGCATCTGCTGCTTGCACGACAAGTAGGAGTTGAGAAAATCGTTGTATTCATTAACAAAGCCGATCAAGTAGATCAAGAAGTGATTGAATTGGTTGAGATAGAGTTGCGTGAGTTGTTGAGTGATTTTGGTTTTGATGGAATCAACAGTCCAATCATCGTAGGATCTGCTCTTAAGGCACTTCAGGGAGATCAATCAGAAATGGGTGAACCATCGATACATCGCCTGATGGAGGCAATTGATGGATATGTTCCGACGCCCACGAGAGATGTAACTTCACCTTTTTTGTTGCCTATCGATAATGCATTTACTGTTCCTGGACGGGGTACAGTTGTAGTTGGAACCCTAGCTCGGGGGACAGTGAAAAGGAACGATGACGCCGAGCTGTTGGGATTCGATGAGCAAATTAAAACAACCATTGGAGGAGTTCAAGTGTTCAAAAAAGACGTTGCTCTAGCGAAAGCTGGTGATAACATTGGTGTTTTGCTAAGAAACGTCAAAATCATGGCAGTTCAACGTGGAATGCTTCTCTGTGCTGCTGGAAGCAATCGGGTTTCAAACCATTTCGATGGAACTATGTATTTGCTGGCCAAAAATGAAGGTGGACGATCCAAGCCACTAACTTCCAAATACATACAGCAGCTATTCAGCAAAACATGGAACGTTCCATGCAGAGTGGACCTTGTCGGTCAGGAAATGCTCATGCCAGGAGATCACGGCGCTATTCGTTTGACTCTGTTGCGGAAGATGGTGATGTCTTGTGGACAAACGTTCACGATACGAGAAAATGGAAAAACCGTCGCTACTGGTCTAGTCACTGGTGTCTTAAATTCAGTTGATCTGCCACAGAAGAAGTTAATCAAATTGCATCTTGAGCAATTATAAAGGACAGGAAAATTTAAACCCAGTAAGTCCATATATTTTATTTTTGTCCGAAATGCATTAATCGAGAAAGCATGATTTTCTCTCTCCCAATGGAATGATTACTTAGAATTAATGACTAGTAAATCTTAATTTAAACTTGTTTATTAGACGTTCAGATTGTATAACTACATTCAGAATCGACTGACCAAGTTACAAATATATATTATATGGCGTACTTTTACCGTAAGTGCAAGATTATTACACAAACTCTGGTTTACGTCAAAAGAAAGTTCTTCGCACACAAACTAATATTGTGTACGAAAAACACGGTATGATCGCAAACGAAAATATGTGTTATATTTGGATCGATTCAAATCCTCAGTTGGAATGAGGTAACATAATGCTTCCATTTACTGTTTTTGTTAACTCGTCGATTGTTTCAGTCCAATCGATTTCAGCAATCTTTGGAATAGCTGCCGTAATCAATTGAGTTACTTTCGTAACATTTTTCTTGAACGTGGTTAATACATCAGCCACATTTACATTTTCTCCGCAGTCTCTCCAGCAATCATAATCGGTGGCCATGGCAATGGCTGCATAGCAGAGTCCAGCTTCTTTTGCCAGAACGACTTCCGGTACGAGAGTCATATTGACTAAATCGGCTCCCCACTGGCGGAACAAATTACTCTCAGCTTTGCTGGAAAATCGAGGACCCTCTATTGTTACGACGGTGCCACTGTTGTGTACTCCAGCTAAGGCTAGCTCCTTGGCGGCTTCAATCAACACATCACGAGTCCTATTGCAAAATGCTGGTTCCATCGGTACATGGCAAACTCCAACTAACATATCATTGCCGTCATAGAATGTTTGAGCACGTTTTGTTGTGCGGTCGATGAAGTTGTCAGGGATAATAATATCACCTGGCTGAATGCTCTCCTTGAGCGATCCAGTTGCAGTCGATACAATCACATGGGTACAACCTAATGTTTTCAATGCCCATATATTTGCACGATAATTTACATTCGATGGCATTATGGAATGGTTCCTTCCATGGCGTGCTAACAGAACGCAATCTACGCCAGCAATCTTTCCTTCAATTAGCACGTCCGATGGGTTGCCGAAATGCGTAGCGACCACCCTCTCGGATCGGGACTCTAAGATCTGGCTGTCATCTAGTCCGGAGCCTCCGATAATTCCAATCTAAGAACACAATTGAGAGAATTTTCGTTTGTTAGTGTTGTACAATTTGTAGCAAGATAGCTCTGAGCTATTAACTTACCTTAATTGATGTTCTCATTATTGAAATTGGAAATGTTTGTTGCTTTGGGGAGCAAAAATCTACTTTGTATGATTACGTACAACGCGTTGTTATAACTCAGAACTATTTTCTTGTTCCTGTTCAGAAGATAAGACTTCCTTTTAGCTAAACACCGCTCACTATACACTTTATCAAAAGCACGCCAAAATCAAATGAAACTAGATTAGAACCGATTAAATCACTTAAAAGTGTTTTTGTCTGCACACACGAAATTCTTTTCAGACCATTTTTACGAAATGACAGGCGCCTATCATTGTTTTCACGCTCAAAACACCCTCTCCAAGGTGAATATAATACTTCAGGTGGTCTATTTTCTTCAGTTTGTCGGAAAGACGGGTGGAGTAGCGGGGTATCAAAGAGATTTAGCAGTGGAGCGAAAGAGTAAGGAACACTCAATAGTGTATTACGCACATAATGACAGCTGTTTATTGCAATTTTGCCTAAGAGTGAAGAGTTCTAAATGAATGTTAACGGTTTGGGCTAAATGTTTTGTTTACAAACATTAGCACGTGTACTTTCCCTCCCGATATATTGGTAAACAAACCGTGCAGCCTGACGCATCATATCCCATGGCATAGAACACAGGCCTGTCAGTGTGAAACTAATCATCTCCTTTACTCGTTTGTTTAAAATGGAACTGCGAGTTTGACATCACAGGCACTATTGCATAGGTATAAAGGAGACAGCTTTAGTCTGCCAGACCAGTATTTTACTTGATATGGATTGTATTAGTATGCGTTTAAACATGGCTGAAATTCTCATATACAGTAGTGAGACCACCTGAAGTATTAAATTCACCTTGTTCGTGATGACGCAAAATTAATTCGACACAAATTTTTCATTAGGGCCTAACTGACAAACGTAAACAATGGCTTCTTCCGTAAATTTCTCGTAGCACAAAAGCTACCCATGTTAGCCTCCAATTCTATTGGATAGGTGAACAATTCCTCTTCGAAATGATCGTGGTGGATTGATTAGGCGAGTTTTCAATAACGAGAAATTTAAGGAAGAAGCCATTGTTTACGTTTGTCAGTTAGGCCCTACACGGTTGTTCGCGAAAACCCATTAATGGGTGAAAAAACACCCATTTTCAAATAGCATACCCGTCTGTCATAAAATGGGGGAATTCTCAATCATGCAATGGGTAAAAAAATACCCATTGAAGGAAACCTCATACAATAAAAAAACGGGTATATTTTTACACATAAATGGGTGAAAAAAAGTTCAAAAACCAAGCGTATCCGGTGCATTTTTGGTGGAAAGCGCAGCTTGTTTTATTTTTCAATTTTATAAAACCTAACATAATATTCGAAACAATATACTATCGGAATAACGCAAGTAAGACATACGATAGTTTTTATAAATAAGAATCTAATGCTTCGAAATTATGCTTCCAGATCGTCGATTGTAAAAACTTGTGTTAACAACCGCTTTCTGTGCACGGAACATGGAGGAACTTACAAAGAAGTTGGACGCAGAATTATTGATTTTTTAATAGATTCTTCGTTTCCATAGGCATGAATAAAGACTAGTAAAAGTATCATTTCTTATTTTTTGTATTTTATTATTAAGTACCATGAATACTATAAATTTACTATTTACCAAACTGCTTAATAATCTGCACCCAAAAATGGGTAATATTTCACCCATTTTGGGGAAACCTCGATTTTTTTGCAATGGGTGAATAAATACCCATTTTGTGACAAAGACTGCTTTTACCCATTAATGGGTAAATCAAGTTTACCCATTCAATGGGGAGAGACACTTCTAGCGAAAATGGGTGTTTTTCACCCATTAATGAGTTTTCGCAAACGACCGTGTACACGGTTGTTTGCGAAAACCATTAATAGTGAAAAACACCCATTTTTAAATAGCTCTCCTATCTGTCATAAAATGGGGAATTTCTGAATCAGACAATGGGTAAAAAAATACCCATTAGAGAAAACCTCATACAATAACAAAAATGGGTGAAAAAATGTTCAATGTTGGTGAAACACGGAAACATGATCATGGAGGATCTTAGAAAGAAGTTGAGCACAGATTCATACGGAAATCTAAAGGGTAAGGATTATTATTCTTATTTATTTGAAACGCTCATTTATTTTAAATATTGTAAAAGGTTATCCCTACCCAATTGATGGATGTGTATACATCTAAGAAAATACGTTGGGTGATTTGGAACAGCACATCAAATTTGGACATAACCTCAACACTTCACTATCAACATTTGGGAACCTCAGCCGGCACATGTTTGAAGGATTTATTTCCAAAAGTATTTAGGTTAGTATTAGGTATATCAAAAAAGGCATGAATAAACAGTACAACTATTTTCATTTTTATTTATTGCATTTATTCATTTAACACCATGACAACCATGAACTTATAATCTACCAAACTGCTACATAATCTATACGCAAAAATGGGTAATTTTTTACCCATTATGGGAAAACCTGGCTTCTTTGCAATGGGTGAATAAATACCCATTTTGTGACATACACTGCTTTTACCCATTAATGGGTAAACTCGATTTACCCATTAAATGGGGAGAGACACTTCTATCGAAAATGGGTGTTTTTTCACCCATTAATGGGTTTTTTCAAACGACCGTGTAATGAAAAATTTCTGTCGAATTATCCGATAGAGGCCGATTCTCTCTTTCTAATTTCATTGTCGTTTTCGCGGTGTAACAAGCACACCCGTTTCATTTTACTCAATTTTTGAGTACAATTCTTGAGTACTTTGTCAAATGGACGTAACATTTTGACGAAAATGAGAAAATTAGTATTAAACATTTTTGAGTTTATTTTTATTTCTATTTGAAAACTGGACATGTTTATCCAAATTAAATTCCACTTAATGACACATTGGTAAAATATATTACATCACAGTACTTTAAAATTACACTAGGAGTGAATATTCCAGTTTCATTTAGAAAAATGTTTCTTACAACGGTCTGCAATAGGAAACGATACTACGTCATTTTGATAAGTCAGTATGATAGACGGCATGTTACTTGCGTCAAAATGATACGTCATTCTGCGAACGACAATGTTGATACGTCGAAATGTTACGTCAAGTTGTCATATTTCACGCAGATACGTCGAACTTATCAAAATGACGTATTATTTTTTCAGCAACAAAACGTTGTAACAATATCTACGCTATAATAATCAATGTTTACTAAAACAAATCTAAATGTTTAACCTTGTGGTATAAAGTCTTTTACTAATGCGCCGTTAAGAGGCATTCAAATGATATAACAATGATTCGCAAGTTACTTTTCAACACAAGGGGCGTATGTACATTATTCCCAAATAGTGCAAAAGTGATTTTACACCGTTTTGTAAAAAGTTAGATAAAACGTTCAAAAATAATCCAATCAGAAAGTTTAACAGATATGAGTATATACACAGAAAGAATTCTTGTAGTAAAAACTACCATTTTACCCGACTACACCTATCTTTAAAACTACCATGAAATTTCAGTCAAATTTACTACGTTTATGGTAAAACCTTCAACGTTTGTGGTATATTTGACAGACCTCATATTGGTATCAACCGCACCATGGTTGATTTAACCGCAGGCATGGTAAAATCAAACGCATTTATATGTTGTTTATAGTCAGCTGAAAATTGTTGGTGATTGCGCTTAATTTAACCATAGACTAACTCTAAGACCAGTAGGTCCAATACAAAAACGATTTTTTTCTTGGCTCAGTCAGTACTAGAACATCGGTCCCAAGCTCGGTCCCAAGCTTAATAATGCGCCCCTGATAATGAACTCGCATGAACACACTCTCAAATATTCTGTCAAAATAACACAGCAAATCAAAACAAAGGCGCAAATATGTATAACAAGGTGCTGGCTTCAAGGTGTAATTCGGACCAAGGGGTTCTACAACAGTGAACCAATTTCAAATCGCTAGTTACATATTGATTGTTGGTTGTACTCCTTTAGTCTAGTACGTGTTTTTCGGTATTGGATTAAAGTATTTGACAGTTCGTACAACGCTGTACGTTGTATGTCTGTCCCAGGCATTACTCAATTCGGCGCCAACATTTGATTAGGGCGAATCTGCTTTTGTAAACAAATACTTTGTCTTCTAATTTATCGGAAGTCGATTTCTTGAAATTGAGAATATACTAGCGGATAGAGATAATGCTCCTCTTCCTTGAAGAGTGCTTAATTTGTATTTGTGACCTTTAGTTCAAGAGAAAATGGCTACGAAATCCTTTGTTTACAAAAGCAGATTCGCCCTAATGTTGGCGCTGAATTTTCGTTAAAAAGTGGATCAACTCTCGAGTAATTCATGATTAGGGCCTAAAAGCCATACGTAAACAATGACTTAAAACGTTGATCTCTCACGAACCACGTGAATCCTAGTATTTACAGCCTCGTTTACAGCTACTCCATATGGTAGAACTAGCATTCTTCTACCAGGTGGTTGCTTTTATTTCACGAGAGTGATTCAAGATTCAGGAGAAATCGACATTAAAAGTCATTGTTTACAAATGGCTTTTAGGCCCTTAACATGAATTACTCGGGAACTCAATTTTTGAGTAGATCCACTTTTTACGAAAATTGAGTAACATTTGCGTGTGGTTGTAAACTTTTCAAAGGCCTTATCCCAACAAAAACTTAAGTAACAATCGACATCCTTGTCGCAAACGTAAACAATGGCTTCTTCCGCAAATTTCTCGAGAATGCGAACTTAATCATAGTGAATTACCCAGGCCTATGACAAGGACCACTTTTTCACGTAGACAACATCTCAGCAAGCTCAGCTGTCAAAATAATGTCAACATTGTAAATTGTGTCTGTTGTTGCTCGTTTACGTTTTGTCTGTTGTTGCTCGTTTTCGTTGTGCACGTCATACAAAGCAAAAAGATCGCTTTCTGTGGTGTTTCACATCAAAACAAACAACCAAAACAAATGATAAGACTTTTATTTGACAGCTGACAGCGGGCCCAAATCAATTTGGGCCCAGGACATATTGTCTACTGTCAATCACTGCTATTGATATAGGCTTGTCAATGGCCTGGAATTACCCACAGGAGTGAAGCGGCTGTCATCCACGAACAACAATCGTGATGCCAAAAACTTGGTGGTGCGCGTGGTGCTAATTTGACAGCTCGATTTTCTCGAAGGCTTTATGCAGCAAACACAATATTCGCGGCGGAAGTTGTCGTGTTTTGTCGTTAATTTGATACGAGAAAAAAAATCCGTTGTGTACTTAGGGTAGTGGTAATTAAAACGACAGTATTTTTTCATTGTTTATCAGCCAGGTATTATAATGTTTAACCTTAATTACTGTTACTAGTAGTTTGGTAGAAGAATTATTGTAAAACATATAATCCATTGTGAACCAAGCTTAAAATGTTCAAATCGTCACTAGCGCCACACCAAAAGAGGCTGGCTTCAAGAACTAACGCTCTCTTCAGTCCTCTGGAATTACCACGATGATTGTACAGAAGAAGAGTTCTCCTTTACAATAAAAGTGGTAGTTTACTTGAGCGAGTTTGCATTTTCAAGAAATTTGCGGAAGAAGCCATTGTTTACGTTTGCGACATTGGCCCTTATGAAAACTCTATGTCGCAATATCTATTTAGTAGATGTTTTGAAATGGAATGACCGATTTCTTGGTATGTGAATATCAATTTGGTATCATCACGAAGTAGTTTATTTTAATGAGTTTTATCTTGCTTAATTTTTGAGTACAATTGTATCATAGACTAACTCTAAGACCAGTAGGTCCTATAAAAAAAACGATATGTTCCTTGGCTCAGTCAGTATTAGCACATCGGTCTCAAGCTCGGTCCCAAGCTCAACAATGCGCCCCTAATAATGAACTCACACGCACACACTCTCAAATATTCTGTCAAAATAACCATGTATACCATGTCTTTTTCTCTCTCGGAAATGTTACTCAATTTTCGTAAAAAGTGGATCTACTCATTTCTATCAATCCAACTTTTTACATAAATTGAGTAACATTTCCGCGTGAGAAAAAGAGATAAAGACAGATAGAGACAGCATGTAATGATCACTTGAAGATGCGATGTGGTATCACTGCTCTGATATTCTCAAATGAAGCACGTAGTAAAATGTTTCTTGTCTTCTATAACCAAACATGATGGAGTTGAGTAAACGAGTGGAAACTCAACGGGAATGATCTCTCATATGCATCCGTCAAACAATTCTGAACGGCCGTTGTGAGAATATCACCATGAAAATCTCACATACGCATAGCATATTACCAATAACTAATGCATTTTTTCCCTCTATTCTATGATCGCCAGCAATACCACATAACATCCTAAATACCATTATTCAAAAGCAGAAACACCGAGACGACACGGAGCAATAAGTAATAAACGGTATAACCATAGACTAACTCTAAGACCAGTAGGTCCCATACAAAAACGGTTTTTTTCTTGGCTCAGTCAGTACTAGAACATCGTCCCAAGCTCGGTCCCAAGCTCAATAATGCACCCCTTATAATGAACTCACATGAACACACTCTCAAATACGCTGTCAAAATAACACAGCAAATCAAAACAAAGGCGCAAATATGTATAACAAGGTGCTGGCTTCAAGGTGTAATTCGGACCAAGGGGTTCTACAACAGTGAACCAATTTCAAATCGCTAGTTATATATTGATTGTTGGTATAACCAACAATCAATATGCAACTAGCTATTCGAAGTTGGTTCACTGTTGTAGAACCCCTTGGTCCGAACTACACCTTGAAGTCAGCACCTTGCTGTACATATTTGCGCCTTTGTTTTGATTTGCTGTGTTGTTTAGAAAGAATATTTGAGAGTGTGTTCATGTGAGTTCATTATGAGGGGCGATGTAACAGGGGCGAATAACACAGCAAATCAAAACAAAAGCGCAAATATGTATAGCAAGGTGCTGGCTTCAAGGTGTAGTTCGGACCAAGGGGTACTACAACAGTGAACCAATTTCAAAACGCTAGTTGCATATTGATTGTTGGTCGAATTGTGATTCCTCTTTTCCACGAGGTTGACGTTCAAACACGACTGTGTCCCCTGGTTTAATACGGCATTTTCGAGCTCCCGCCTTGCATCTTCTCGAGCTTTCTCGTCACTTTGCAATTTCCGATCCCTTGCGTCGAGCAGATTATCATTGAAGGTTCCCTTTCCGCGGCAAATCAGAGGGAGCCCCCGTTTGATTTTCCTACCCGTCATTACCTACTCTGGCGGCATGCCTATAAAAGAATTTTATTCAAATATACAATATTTTTATAGGCGTAGTCTTCAGTTAAATTCGCCACCGTGTCTGTAACGGAATGCGCTGCAGCGTTATACACGTAAACTGCATAGGACTGAAGCGGCTGTCATCCACGAACAACAATCTTGAAGCCGAAAACTTGGTGCTGCGGGTGGTGCTAATTTGACAGCTCGGTTTTCTTGAAGGCTATAGGCAGCAAACACAATATTCGCGGCGGAAGTTGTCGTGTTTTGTCGTCAATCCGATTCGAGAGAAAAATCTTCCGTGTTGTACTTAGTACATTGTTTATCACAACGATTGTATTTTGTCATTGTTTATCAGCCAGGTACTTTAATTTTTTTTCTAAATTACTGATACTTGTTGTTTGGTAGAAGAAATATAATCCATTGTGAACCAAGCTTAAAATGGTAAAATCGTCACTAACGCCACACCAAAAGAAGTCGGTTTCAAGAACTAACACTTTCTTCAGTCCTCTGGTAAACTGCCGCTTTCAATTTTTCTCCGTTGCTTGTATCGCTTGGCCTTTTTTTATCAACTTCATGCAGCTATTGTCCGGCGAGTCGTTAGCGCTATGCTCATTCTTTAAGTTTCATCTGACAATAATGTAAGCCAGCTTTAATATTCAATCACAATTCCACACCCTACAAAGCGGACCCAAGATTGAACAAACTCAAAGAAACAGCCTATTTGCATGAACGCTAAAATCTTGCAAGTATTCAAAATCCTTGCCTTTTACGTGCGGTCGTCACGATCCGCTCTGTGTTCAAGTGTTGAAATTACGCGGTCGTTTCGATCCGCTTTCATGCCTAATCAACACACCAGTCCAACGCGGTCGTCCCGATCCGCTACCAATTCTTTTGTTCTAACCATCGCGGTCTTCCCGATCCGCCCCCTGAACAGAATAGCGGTCGTTTCGATCCGCTACCAAATTATCATTCTGTCTCTTTCTCTTTGTTTTTGTTTTCCGGGTTAAAAAGCAAAAACACTTCAACCGAACCGCGATTGTTATCGAGAAAAGCAAAAACAAAACAAACTAAAAGCAAACCAAACTAAGTTTCCATGGGGTGTGTTAGTTTTGGTATTTTTTTGCCGTTACTATAGAAACTCTTCTGCTTGAAACTGTTTGCTTGCTTTCCCGGATAAAAATAACCATACAGAAACAATACAATAATATAGAATAACATTTAAATCTATTTCCGACCATAAATCTTATTGTTCGCGTATCAGATAAATAAAAAATGCATATTGTCATTACAATAGATCTACAATTCACTCTATATGCTAGGGTTTTCAACAATTTTGAAACAATACAATGAATAGTAATTGACACAAATTTGTTCGGAAAATAATGATTTTTTCTATAGTTAAGATACATAACAACCCCAATTTTCTATTGTGCATGCCTCAATTTCCATTAGATTCTATTGTGGTAACAATAACTTCTATTGTCATCCTATCGTTGTAAACTATACAATTAATCGTAAACACTTTAGATTTTATTGTATGGTTACAATATATTCAATTGTAAATATATGAGAATTTTTAATTCGGGTTCCGTCACCTCATTCTGAATTATTCCGTCGTTTTGGCTTACATTACTCACTACTTATCTACACGAAACTGCAATTCCAGAATAGCCAGTCTCCAAGCGGCAGGAAGATTATTTTCGGATTGTTCTTTTCAGCTGAAAAATTCCGCTGCCTGGCAGGATCGCCAATGTGGAACAAGGGAACAAGGCGGGCTCTTCGACCCCATTTATTGGGTTTATTCTGTCAATCAAGGGCTCGATTCTAATGCTGTAGCTGTGAACTTGCTTTTGGAAGGAGATTCTCTTCCCTATTGAAGAATCCAACTTGAAAAAAGAAGAAGACATCGAGTGGTGATAAATCTGACAGCTCCCATGTTAAAGTATAGGACGAAACTTTTAAAATACTTCTAGAAATTTCAAATGAAATTCTAATTAAAAGCGGTTTGTTCTCAATAAAAACTTTTTCAGCAAAATAAAAATAAAACAAAAATAATGCTCCTATTGTGCAGATTTGGATTTTTCTTACATCATACAACAAACCGCTTTTAATTAGAATTTCATTTGAATTTTCTAGAAGCATTTTAAAAGTTTCGTCCTATACTTTAACATGGGAGCTGTCAGATTTATCACCACTCGGCTAGGGGTGAGACAGGCCTACTCTGAGTTACTTTTATGCACCGTGTCACTCGCGAGTAACTTGATGTGCCTCGAAATTTAATCGATGTTCATCGATTGTTTTGTTTTTTGTTACTCCCTTTATGTTACACCTTCTATCGTCAGTTTTATTTGTAAACAAAGAAGGCAAAAGGTATACTTTACATTCACCCATAAGATAAACATGGGTGAAAGTAGAGTATACGCTTTTATTCATAAGGCCCAGTGTCTTCTGAGCCTCTACTCTTAGTTTTGAGTCCGAAGGGGAAAATTGAAGCGGCCAAGGTGAGGATAACATCAACTGCAGGATAGACAATGCGAAAAAACCGCTGACGGATAGTGACACTTTGAATGCCACCGTCGGAACAAGTTATGCAGGAACGTTGGTCAAGTGTTGGATGAGGATGAGGTTGTTCCTGCAAATCCTGTTCATCTTGGTTTGTGAGCTTTGCACAGGTGGTATCGACACGACGATAGACAAAAAAAAGTGCGTTAAACGTCCTGTGATGAGTTGGCAAAACTATCATTATTCTACCAAATTGGACAAAAGTGAATTGGTGCGTAAGCCATTACAGCAACAATCAATATGCAACTAGCGATTTGAAATTGGTTCACTGTTGTAGAACCCCTTGGTCCGAATTACACCTTGAAGCCAGCACCTTGTTATACATATTTGCGCCTTTGTTTTGATTTGCTGTGTTATTTTGACAGAATATTTGAGAGTGTGTTCATGTGAGTTCATTATTAGGGGCGCATTATTGAGCTGGGGACCGAGCTTGGGACCGATGTTCTAGTACTGACTGAGCCAAGAAAAAAATCGTTTTTGTATAGGACCTACAGGTCTGTGCGAAACATAAATAATAATTTGATTCATCTCTCCCTTAAAGTTAAAACTATATTCTACTTAAAACCTATAGAGAACTTATCCTAGGACAAATAGTATACTTAAAAGCTACGCAAGGTAAATTCGTGTAATACTAAACTGTAATATCACCACAATAGATCAAAAAACTGGTCGCAGTGGAAAATGTACCCAGCCGGAAAAAAAAACTGTAATATTGTGAACTAAATATCTAACCTAGCCCACCACATACTATTTCAGCACACCTGTTTGCATACAGATCTCATATAATTGAAGAAATAACCTAAAGACATTAAACGTAAGTACTTAAAACTAAGGATATAAGATTCGCACACTATCGTGCCTATTGTCGTGTAAAAATTGTTTGTTTTCCCACAGATACCCCAAAAGTTTTCAATATGGTTCGCGATAGGAAAGATCGGGGAGAGCTGTCAAGTTACGGTATGTCTAATCGTTCAAATTTTGTTAAAGATTCCGAGCTGGTTGTAGATCTTGGGTGAGACGAAGCATCAGCGACGGTGAACGATGGATGCAAATTCTGTGGTTCTTCTGAACACACCCGGATGGTGTGCTGTGATGTTTGTGGCGATTGGTATCGTTTCGAGTATGTGGGCGTGGATGAAAGCTTAGAAAATATGGACTGGAACTGCAAGATTGCGAAGCAAAGCGTGCGGCACAGAGCACAGCTAGATCGTCGACGTCGACGGCACCAAAAGACATCATTTCCACATCAAAGGGCACAATTCCGAAACAGTCGAATGAGCTGCAGGCCATGCAGAAGCGTTTGGAGAATTTGATCCTGAATCATGTTTATATCATCTCGGGAGAGTGTACCAAGTGCGCCGTTTGCAGCAAGTCCTTCCAACCGTAAAATATTCTTTATGTGTGGAAGCGCAACACCAATTTGGATCATATCCCAGAAATCATCCTATAGGAAATAGTTATGTTTGGGAGTATGTTGATAAGATAGTGAAATAAAACTTATAATTACATCCATTTTGATAGTAATAAAAATTCCAGCTAATCTTCAACGGCAGAATCAAACTTGTTAGTTATTAATTTGCACAGATAGCAGAATACATGTTTTGACAGCAGCTGGTCGGTTCTCGATCCCAATGTGAGTGGAAAAAAGAAAGTGATCTTGCCTACTAGTAACGTGAGTTACTCGAGGTGCCTCAAAAGCAACTCTAAAATTGCGCGAGATAAAGAGCTGTCTTGCCCCTTGCCACTCGATGTCTTCTTCTTTTTTCAAGTTGGATTCCTCAATATTCACGGGTTTCACGTAAGAATATTTGCTTACGGCCTTACCCAAACATTTTTGGCCCTTCATACAGGAGCATAATGATCACAACCAACAATAGAAGCCTGATCAAATTGTTTTTCAGATTATGCCACTGCTATGGAAAGTTACCTCGCTACAATAGATGGTAGTATCATAGACTAAATGCTCAATTTCAGTGATAACGGAAGCGGGACGGCAACGGCACCGGAAGAGCCCAATCTGACTAAACCTGCTTGTCGGATAGAAAACTGATTAGATCCAAGTTGAGTTCAATTGGACATATCGACGTCATTTGCGAAAACTGTCAAACTTGCCGTTTCCGTTCCATTTCCGTCCATATTGCGTTTGGGCCTTAACTCTAAGACCAGTAGGTCCCGAACAAATAGGATTTTTTTTTCTTGGCTCAGTCAGTACTAGCACATCGGTCTCAAGCTTAATAATGCGCCCCTAATAATGAACTCACACGAACACATTCTCAAATATTCTGTCAAAATAACACAGCAAATCAAAACAAAGGCGCAAATATGTATAGCAAGGTGCTGGCTTCAAGGTGTAATTTTGACCAAGGGGCTGTACAACAGTGAACCAATTTCAAATCGCTAGTTGCATATTGATGATTGGTAGTATTTCATCATCATTATCTAAATCTATCCAAATTCTACGAAGCTATGTATTGTGCTTTGCACCGAAAATTTTACTGTTATTTCAGCGCCATCCTTTGCGCCACTTCAGCTATTTGTTAAATCTTGTTAGTGTCTACGGCGTACACTTCTTTATGCTCCAACGAATAGTACGCCGGAAACACGAACCAGATTTAACAAACCACCATATGGCGCTGAAATAACAGTAAAATTTTCAGCGCAAAGGGCAATATCATCCTGGCGAATATCGATTTAGTGGATTTAGTGTGAACTTGTGTTTCTTGATATCATGCATGTTTCTGTGTTTTGTGTTTCTTGATATCATGCATGCGGTTGATAACTGCGGTGTAAAAAACAGTGGTGATCGTGGCGTAGACCTATACACGCTAAGACAAGAAAACGGAAAATTCGGTAAAAAATACCGAAAATCGCACAAAAGTGCACATACTGAAATTATCGGTAAACATGGATTACCGAAATTTCGGCGTTGCTGGAAAACCGAGAAAAACATTAATAATTACTTATTTTTGTACGGTAATTTTTACCGAAAGTGCTAGCAGCTCAATGAGAGAATTTTTAACCAAATTTAGGTAAAATATAACGATAAAATCTGTAAATTCACTTTACTGACAAATTAAGTAAAATCAAACGTTTTGTTTCGGTAAATTATACTGATACTTTAGGTTTTGCTACCAAAACCTAATTTTCGGTAATCTTATCTTAGCGTGTAGGTCACTCACTCATCGGCGAGCTGTCAAAATGTGAAGTCTGCAGTTTTTCTCTATGTAATCAGAATCGTTAGAATCAAAAGCGTAAACGTAAACAGTGATCTTTTTAACTGAAAAACTAATTAACTAACTTAATGTTAAACAATAGCTATTTTATTTAACAGCTGAAAAAAGCTGTCTAAAGTTAATGTGATATAGTAATAAAAGCTTTAAAAGTTCAAAGGATCATAGCGCGTTTCTGAAGCAGTGAGCGTAGTCTGAAAGTACTAGTCAAAAATGATCGATCCAAATTTCATAGAATTGAACGAAGTTAAAGGATTTGTTACTTTCTTACAAAGCGTAAGTACATTTCAGTTGTGCAATGTTGGTGCTTTAGTTTAGTTCGTACACAAACGTTTCAATAGAATTAATGCAACAACTGCAAAACCCAACGCAGACAAGGTCAAGAGAGAAAAGTTTTTGCATTGCCTCTGCGTGTATTTATTGTTTTTTTCATAATGGATAGCGATAAATGTACACAGAGTTTATAATGGGGCTAGATGGATAAACCATTGGTCTTAGCCTGTAGAACTGATGAATCCAATGAAAAAAAGGTTTAAGAAATATGCGTTCATTTGTATACAATTTCCAGATTGACTGGTACGATCCATGGCTTATCGGATTAATAGCGTTCCATATTTGCGTTACATCTACTGCATTATTGACTCGGAATTGTGGCAATTTTCAAGTGTTCCTGTTTTTAGTTTTATGTAAGTAGCATTTGCAAGGCTGTCGGTGGACTAAGTATTGACCATTGGCAGTAAAAGACAGCAATAATTTGTTTTTCCCCTTTTTTCTTTTTAGTGTTAATGGTCTATTTTTCCGAAAGCATTAATGAATATGCTGCCGTGAACTGGAGAATTTTTTCTAAGCAGCAGTATTTTGATGACAAAGGCTTATTCATATCGATAGTATTCTCGGTGCCAATTTTGCTCAATTGTATGCTGATGGTGGTATGTAGTGTAATAATTGCTTCAACTTTGTGGTTATACTGAACTTATTTTTTTAGGGAAGTTGGTTGTATCAGTCCACACAACTGATGGCCCGCCTTAAAACAGCGCAGTTGAAACAGCAAATACGACAGTCCAACAGCCGCTATAGGATAACGGATAATAAGAACGAATGAATGTCTACTTGATACAAAACATGAAATCATGTCGATATATTTTAGAACCTAAGCAATGAAGTTTGTACAGAATCTTAAAATAACACTTTCTAATTTTCCGAAAGTAAATCACTACAGAATACACCATCACATCATGTTTTTTAAATGACGATGTTTCACAGCGATTGTCTAAGTTTAAACCTTTGATATTCTGTTCTACACTATATGGGTTTAGGATTCTCAAATTTAGGTACAAGAAGTTATGTCGCAAGCATGTGATAGGAATGTGTGTCATATATAAAATGTACCGAAGAAATATTTTTTTTTATTTCACCAGCAACTGGAATTAATCGGCTTTTTAAGATCAAGTGGAAAAATGGCCGCCAATAATAGCTGTGGTAATATAATTCAATCAATTATGTGAAGAAAATTTTTATTCAATCAAAAGATAATGAACTATACTATAACATTAACTAGGACGGGTTTGTATACCTCATACCTTGTTTTGCTAAAATTTATTTTTATGCTTGACAGCTGCGATGCTAAAATTTTACGTAATGTAGGTTATTGCATACAGGTGAATAGTAATAAATGTTTGGATTGAGCGATAAACGCATTCCACAATGTTTTATTTATTTGATTTTATTGCGCTTTGTCCGGAGACGGCAGCTTATAATCCCGACAGGCTCAAGGAGATAACCCGGGTTGGAAATCTATACGAGTTCAGTAGGTAGAACCTTCCACACAATGTACAAATTATTAATCGCGATCGTTAACTGCGAAAGTACGTCAGAACATTAAGTAGTAAGCCGACAAAACGTTGTCTTGTCTTTCTTCAAATTTAAACGAACTTCTTAAACAAGATAAAGTTTGCTTACCCATTCTAACGTACCTTACTAGTCTGGCTTAGGTCTGTGTTTCGTTTGCAAACTGTATGTTCCATGTCTGCACTTTGTCAGACTGCTCTACGAGGTGTCCGTAGGTTTTTTTCCCCTCTGATCCGGACATAAACCACTGCGACCAGTAATTAGATCTATTGTAGTATATTCCGTAACCTTTGTTTAGTGCATGTCGATTTACCTCATCACTATTGATAAATGATAAAGTATTCGGTGTTGTTACAGTTGTCATTGTTTGTTTGTTGGCAATGAATCGATTTTTATTGAAAGTTTCCGCTATTTAAACCCCTTGAGGAGTGAGAGCACCCTTTATCCGTCAAAATTAGATTCATTGCACAAAAACAAACTATGACTCCGATACTGACCATGCATCAGAACCCTAGTCATAACCAATTCAAACTATAGAACATCAAATAGACAATAAGAATTCACATAAATGAAGACTAACCATGTTTTACTTATTCCAAGCTCATCCTCGCACAAGCGCAAAACGAGTATTGTCACTTTTCATAAGACATAAATAAGATATGTTCCTTTGACTACAAAAAAAAACAAATATGTTCCCTAGTTTGAATTAATTCGGACTAGGGTTCGGTGGTAGATCTGATACCCCGTAACGCACCACGAAAAGGTGATCTACCAGCGTTACGGGTCTGTCCGAAGGTTACCTTCCACTTGATCGATACACCTACTTTTCCTCATTCAGTTCAAACAAGCGACACGTAAGGACGTGTTTGTCGCTCCCTCGCAATAAAAGTTTTTCCCCGTGTTTCCCCCTCGCCCACTTTCTCGCGATTGCGTGTCCGGCTCGCGAATTATCACCTGCGTTTGCTCATCTTTTGGTGGTGGCAAGGCAAAAGCAAGCGCTGCAAAGTTCACCAAGTTTTTTCGCTCAACCTGTTGCCGTGGCAATGGGTCGAAAAATCAACACGTGGTGACATCCACGCCAGTGGCATCAGCTCCTGACGCCATGCCAAAACCGAGCAGCTCCAAGCGGCTACGCCAAGACGACGCCGATCCTGCGGACCCTAACGCTCGACTGTTAGCGAGCAACAAATTTTCCGTGCTCCCGGTACAGGAGGTGCCAAAAAAGGTAAAAGTCCCCCCGCTCTTCACCACGTCAAAGGACATCGCTGCTCTTAGGACTGAGCTTGCTGCAATGAAAATTCAACCGCTTTTCAAGCTGTGCAGTACCGGTACCAAGATTATGTGCTCGACGGAGGCTGACTACCGTGCTGTTGGTGCTCACCTTGTCATCAAGAAACATGAGTTTTACACTCACGACGCACCAGGAAACAAGCCGCTGAAGGTGATTTTGCGTGGCCTTCCGGAATGCACCCCGGAGGCAATAATTGCTGAGCTGCAAGCGGTGGCTCTGAAACCAGTGAAAGTGTTCCCGATCGGACGTCAACAACAGGGAAATCATCGAGACCAACTCTATCTGGTCCATCTAGAGAAGGGTTCCGTCACGATGGCGGACCTGTTGAAAATACGGGCACTTTTCAACGTGATTGTCGAGTGGGACCGGTATCGCCCGAGAAAGCACGACGTGACGCAGTGTGGCAACTGCCTTGTGTTTGGCCACGGAACTCGAAATTGCCACATGAAACCACGTTGCGGCAAGTGTGCCGGAGCACACACTACCATGGATTGTGCCCCAATGGATGAAGGAACACCACCAAAGTGCGCCAACTGCGGCGCTAATCACGAAGGTAACAACCGAACTTGTCCCAAGCGTGCAGAGTTTCTGACGATCCGCAAACAGGCGTCCACTAAGTCCCGGGCTGGGCAACGCCGTCCGCCACCTCGACTGGATGAAGAAAATTTCCCGACGCTCCGGTACCAGGTGCCAAACCTACCGCCGATCCCATTAAATCACCGCCAAGCAAACCGCCCGTCAGCTTCCGTTCATCATCGTTTCGCCGCAGCCGCCGCCGCCCCCAACCCGACTCCTCCTCCAGGCTGGGGCAATCCGAATCGCAATACCTCTACGCAATCACCCGTCGATGGTCAGCTCTACGACTCGGAGCAAATGGTCGAGTTCGTACAAAAGCTCTATCGCCAACTACGTTCCTGCCGCTCCAAGGAGGAACAGCTCAAAGCCGCCACATCCGTGACGATGACGTTCATCTTTAAGTATGGACCGTAAACGCACCATCAACATTCTTAATTGGAATGCTTGTTCCATCCGGAACAAAACTGTGGAGCTCGGTGACTTCCTTAACAGGAAGGCCATCGACATTGCCATCGTCACCGAGACGCATCTCAAACCGGAAATCAGCATCTTTATCCCAGGATACCGGATTGTGCGACTTGATCGTAGCGGCTCTAGTGGAGGAGGAGTCGCGATCGCCCTGCGCTACAACATCAACTGCCATCTGCTTCCGAGCTTCCAGCAGCAGTCTATCGAAGCCATCGGAGTCGAAGTCGAAACTGCCGTCGGAAATATCATCATCATCGCGGCCTATTGTCCCAAGCAAGCAAGTACAACCAACGGAACAACAACGGCCCTACGAAACGACATCCGTAAGCTTACTCGGAGGCAGGGGCAGTTCATCATCGCCGGCGACCTAATTGCGAAACACGAAGCCTGGGAGAACACCCGGCGGAATCGGAACGGAATAATTCTGCAGGAAGACCTAGAAGAGGGACATTACACCGTCCTGGGCCCGGATACTCCCACCCGGTTGAGCCGATCCGGGGTCCATTCGACAATCGACATCTTCCTCACCAACATGGGGAACAACATCGCCCAGCCGATCGTACACCAGGAGCTCAGTTCGGATCACTATCCGGTGGTGGCCGAAGTTGGCTCGGTCAACCGGCATCGAATCACCAGACGGAACTACCATTGCGCCAGTTGGGAAAGGTTCCGACAACACGTCGACGACAACATCGATTTCGACATGCGCCTTGATTCGGTTGATGACATCGAGCGACAGCTGCAGAACATCGAGCAAGCTATCTCCCAGGCCCGGGAGCAACATGTACCGGTGATAGATCAGGTGAGTGACTCTGTACCCATTGATAGACCCACTACAGATTTAATACAATTGCGAAACGCCATTCGAAGGCAATACCAGCGAACTGGTTTGTCAACGCTCAAACGTCACTGTAATCGAGTGACCAAAATTATTAAGGCCAGAATGGTGGACCTTAGAAATAATGATTTCGCTGACAAAATTCGCTCTCTCCCAGATTGTGCTAAGCCGTTCTGGAAGATGACAAAAATTTTAAAATCTAAGCCAAGGCCCATTCCACCGTTCATCCCACTAGACGTCAATGACTCTAGGGATCGGTTGATAACACCTGCAGAGAAGGCTGATGAGATAAGTCAACACTTCGTCAGCTCCCACAATCTCGGTCAAAACATCGTCAGTCCACACGAAGCTGCCGTTAGCGCGCTTATAACTAACATCGACCCAAGTCCTAACGACTTCTCCGAAGATTTGGAGATCTCAGCTGACGAATTGTTGACTTATATCAAGACCTCTAAGAACATGAAGGCCCCCGGTTTCGACAACATTTTTAACTTGGAGCTCAAGCAATTGAGCCCCCAGTTCTACAACCATCTGGCGGTGGTGTTTAACCAATGCCTCCGTCTTGGCTACTTCCCATCGTGCTGGAAGTCAGCCAAAGTCATCCCCATTCGGAAACCTGGGAAAGATCCTTCATGTTCCAGAGGCTACAGACCAATCAGCCTTCTCTCAGGTCTATCTAAACTGTTTGAGAAAGCGATCTACCGTCGGCTTCTAACATCTGCTGACGAGCTCAATATCCTGTTGGATGAGCAGTTCGGTTTCCGACATGGTCGCTCTACAGTCCATCAACTTAATCGAGTCATGAACATCCTCAGGCGGAACAAGTCTGTTTCGAAAACATCCGCTATGGCCCTTCTCGATATCGAGAAGGCCTTCGATAATGTGTGGCATGATGGCTTGGTGTACAAGCTCAAGCGATACAATCTTCCAATCTTCCTGGTGAAGATTATTAAAAATTATCTCTCTGACAGGACATTCCGTGTTTCGTTGCATGGTGCAGTTTCCGGTAGTCAGGAGATCTCCGCCGGTGTTCCGCAGGGAAGTATATTAGGTCCACTTCTGTTCAATCTATTCACCTCGGATATACCCCCGCTCCCTGAAAATGGATCTCTTTCGTTGTTCGCCGATGATACATCAGTCGTCCACAATGGTAGGGTAATAAGAGCGCTTGCCGCGAAACTGCAGCGAAGCCTGAATGTTCTGTCAGAATACTTCACTGAATGGAAGATTTGTATCAACGCAGCGAAAACCCAGGTCATCCTGTTTCCACATTCTAATTCTCCCAGACTTGTCCCGCCTGAGGATTGTAAAATAAGCCTGAACAACACAACGGTGGAATGGACCAAATCAGCTGTCTATCTTGGTGTCACTCTAGACAGCAAGCTTATTTTCAGGGATCAGTTTGACAAAACTGTCACAAAATGTAATACTCTGTTGAAACTACTGTACCCATTGATCAACAGAAGGTCTACATTATCCCTTAAAAATAAGCTTGCTGTCTACAAGCAAATTATACTTCCGGTCATCGAGTATGCAATGCCAATCTGGGAGAGTTGTGCAAAAACACATCTCCTGAAACTTCAGCGAGTACAAAACAAGTTCCTCAGGATGATAATGAACACCCCTCCGAGGACAAGAACATCTGAGGTCCACCGTCTGGCCGAGATAAAAATGCTTGACGATCGCTTTAGTGAGTCTATCAATCGGTACAGGGCACGCTGCCTGACATCGGATCACCGGATCATCCGGAATCTGGTTCCCCACCCCTAGGATTTTCAAATTGTAGTTTTAGTTGTAGATTAGGTAGGTTATCAAATTTTAACAAACAATGCCTCAAGGGCCGAACTGAATATTTCATGTAAAACATAAACATTCTAAACACAACAAACACAAACAAACAAACACAAAAATTAAAAAAATAATAAACACAAACACTTAAGATGTTAAATTAGTATATAAGACAAACAATGAAAATAAAGATCAATTTTACTACTAATACTACCTACTTTTCCTAGCAACGGCGTAGGGGATTGTAGGGTTTGCATACTTAACAAAACTCACACCGTAGATTGAGGTATGGGATTAACTCAAAGCGTGAAAATCAACGAGATAATGACGGCAGATTCCTACATCAACATCCTGCGAGAAAATCTGGAGGTTTCCAGGAAGACCAATCTTTCTTCCGGTCTTGTCGGATCAAACCGTTGGAATGGCCTACACAAAGCCCGGACCTCAACCTAATTGGGAATTTGTGGGCGATTCTAGATGCCAGGGTTGACAAAACTGATGTTACCTGTAAATTCAACTATTTTGAAGCCCTGAAGCACACCTGGGAAGAGCTTGATCCATGGCACCTAAGGAACCTGGTGGAGAGCATGGCGAATCGCCTGCAGCTGGTCCTGAAGGCCAAAGGAGGACACATAAATTATTAAAATGCTTTTCTTTTACTTAAATTTATGAAGTGGGCACTTTATTTTATCAGTGTTTTTTTTTTCAACACGAATTGATTCTTATTCTTCAAGTCGAACTCTTTTTTTATTATTATTCCATACGCGAAATTTGAAAACAATATGCAAAATAGGATACCAAAAAAGACTACTGTGTTGCTGTCAATAAATATGGCAAGTGGAGACACATATGTCAGATCTTAAGACGGATCTGTTTAAAAATACATTTTGACGGAAATGTTAGACTTTTAAGCAGACAAATAATCATGATGAAACCCGAAATAATGCCGCAAAAATGTGCAAATTATTAAAATTGTTTTCAGAGACTCCTTCATTGGTCTATAAATAAAATAAAAGGAACTTAGTTTCATAAGCAAAGCAAACACGTTTATTCTTCTATGAAAATTGCTTCCAATAAGATGGCGGATATGCTTGCCACGGTGTCTCTCCCAATAACAAAATAATAAAAATCTACCAGAAGTGAGCATTACCAGAAGTGAGCATCACTGAAAATAGTTGGTGTTCGTACGAGGGTAGCGTCGATGCCGGAAAATCATCTCCGCCTTGAGGTCACGAAGGTGCATCAGCTTGTGGATTGGCCGCTGGTATACAGTTGAAGCTCTGCGCAGAGTCACCACTCGAACTACTCCTAATGTGTCTGGATGGGTCTTCTTTACTCGAGCCAGTTCCCACTGCGTCGGGGGGCGTTATCGTTCTTCACCAACACCAGTTGACCAACTTCGACGTTGGGTTGAACAGTACGCCATTTGCTGCGCGGTTGAAGGCTTGCTAGGTACTCGTTCTTCCATCTACTCCAAACTCTTCCAGTCTGCTGCTGCACTTCTTGCCATTGGTCCAGCCGGTTGACTGGCAGATGCTTCGTAGTGGGCTCAGGAACCAGATTGATAGGCTGCCCGATCAATACGTGACCTGGCGTTAAAGCATCAGCACTGTCGGGATCGCTGGACAACGGGCACCACGGTCGAGAGTTCAGACATGACTCGATTTGGCACAAGAGTGTCGACAAATTCTCAAAAGTTATGATCGATTCACCAAGTTCAGTTACAAGATGTTTCTTGACACTTCGCACGGCAGCTCCCCAGATGCAACCCATGTGCGGCGCCGACGGAGGGTTGAAGACCTACTTGACTCCAAGATTAGAAAAGTATCGGCTAGCGTGCTTGCTGTGAGATAGTATCTGCTCCATGAATTCCTGCAGCTTGCGATCGGCACCAACGAAGTTGGTTCCGTGTCCGACCGTATTTCAGCAGGATAGCCACGTCGAGAGATGAACCGCTTCAGAGCACCAAGAAAAGTGTCGGATGAAAGATCACTAGCCACTTCTAGATGTACTGCACGGGTTGATTGGCACACAAAAACTGCAAGGTACTTCTTGGTAACTTTTACTCCTCGAACGCACGTTGCCTTCAGCTTGACAGGGCCAGCATAGTCCAGCACTCTAGCTGGTGGTAGACTGCCCATCAGCTGGCCAGCCGTCTTTCCCTTGAGACGTACGCATCGTTTACAGCCTTGTACCACCTTACTCACAACTGT